>JALPQD010000344.1:108337-745837 GCA_023101885.1 Typhlomys cinereus | reverse complement strand
GTGACGGACACCGAGGCGTCCTCTGCCCTCACCTGCACATGCACACGTGCGTGCCCCCACACAGTTATTTCAAGTTGAATGACTCCTCGGGGAAGTCACCTGCAGCACCCCTCCCCCAGTGTCGGTCCTGAACCCTGTGCCGGGATCTTCGGTGTCCAGTGTAGACTAGAGGTTAGGAGATGGCTGGGACCAAACGGCCCGACTCCATTCCAGCTTTGTGCTATGAGGGTGAGGTTTGTCTGTTTCCTAGGTGTGAGGTGAGAATAATAGTAGTTTCTTAGGGCTGTAAGGATTGTTTTTATGTTTTATTTATGAGGGAAAGAGAAAACGCATGCCACAGTGCACTCGTGAAGGTCACAAGACAAACCTTTGGAAGTTAGATCTCGTCTTCCACTGAGTGGGCTTCTAGGGATTGAACTCACGTTGCCGAGTGTGCGAGTAGTCACCTTAAAACCACTGACTCAGGATTAAATTTCAAAAACACATATAAAAATATAAAATATTGCTGGTGGATTATTGCTTCTAAATTCATAATAGAACAGATATGGGAAATGAAACTTCTATAATGGAATTTTTTTCCTGTTTAAAAATATTAATTGGAACTAGAAGACGTGGGTCAGTGGTGGATCCCTTGCTTAGCAATGTGAGGCACTGGGTTCAATTCTCAGCACCATAGTCATTAAAAAAATTGCAGAAGTGATTATGTGAAAAAAAGCACAAATGAGTAATTTTTTAGTTATCCATAATCCTAAACCCAGAAATAACTGGCATATATCTTTACAGTGACACCTAATGTATATATTGTATAATGTATATATTGTCTCTTCCCCCCCTTTGGTGGTGATGGGGGGAATGAATGCTAGACTGGCCTCAAACTATTTTTAATGAGTGTGTGTGTGTATGCCACATGACAGCCTCAGTTAGTTTTAGAAATGCCACCAAATTTCTTTAAGACAGAATCTCTCGTTGGCCTGGCGGGACAGCCCAGGTGTCTGCTGTCACCGCTTCCCAGCACTGAGTTAAAGCGCAGCCAGCACGCCAGGCATTTTCCTGGGGGTTCTGAGGCTCAAACTCAGTTCTTGCGCTTGCAAAGCACTTTTCCAGCCGAGCTGTCTCTCTAGTTCTTGAACTCTTGATCTTTCCCAGTGTGCAAGTGCTGGGATTACAAGCTTTAGGGATGGTGTGAGACAGTGTCTTGTCATATGACAGGGAGCAGCTTATACTTGCTGCATAGCACAGGCTGGTATTGAACTACAGGGATCCTTCTGAGTGCTGGGATTATAGGCTATGCACATGTTATATCTTTTTTGATGTCATACTCTTCTCTGTGTGTGGTTTTCTGTTGTTATTTTAGGTTAGGGTCTCATGCATGGTAGGCAAGCACTGTACCACCAAATTATATCCCTTTAAAAGTTTTACCTTAAAAAAATAGTTTTAATTTTCTCACTCCCTTCTAGATATTTTGTTGTTTTTTTTTAAGTACTACGTAGTAAAACTAGTTTAATTTCCCAAGATAAATCTGCACGCTTCTCCATGTGTATTAAAGAATGAATGCTGAGATACATTTGGTGTAAAATATTCACCACCTCTTTGCTTTCTCCTATTTCTAGTTGCTGGGCATATTGGATCTTGCCGGTTGTAGGTGCTATTCTGCTAGGCCTCCTGTATCGGCACTACACAGCAGACAGCAGATCCTCCTGAGGAGACCGAGCCGAGATCTGGGAACACCTTCGGAGTGGAAAGCAGAGGCTGCTTGGGGCCGCAGCTCTGTCCATCTTTGAATCCCTCCAGATGTCCCCTTTCTCTCTCCTGGAGCTGAAGCCAGGACACTCGAGCAGACGCCCGTCTCCAGACAGGGACCAGGTCCTTCATCTCCCAGAGCCTTACTCACAGCACTGCTCACCTGTCTGGCCTGGCCAGCGTCTTACACCTGCCCTTACAGTTCATTCATTTCACGAGTCTGTGTAGTGCCTGTGCTACAGTGACATTGCCTTCAGTTAAAAACAAAAGCCCGATTTCCACACTTTGAACACACATTAGACAGTCTTAAAGGGCAGCGTTCTACTTTTGAATCTTATTCCATTTTTCTAAGTAAATATATTTTAAAATTCTTACTAGATTTTGTTATTTGTCATAAGGGGCTTGATTCATGAAGTTAAGATACATATCTATTATTTAAAACACGCCTTCCAATGATCTTACTCTTTATTTATGCTTGTTCAAAGTAGAAAGAACGGTGTCGTCCTCTCCTCCTTCCAGGCTAGCTTTAGATGCCGGATGGAACCGTGCAGCCCTTGGGTGTCTTAGGGAGGGGGTGCGCACTGGGGTGAATTCATCTGAAACACACTGCTGATGAAACAGTAGTTTCAAGAAGGCCCCAAATCATCAGTGCTGTTGTTGGTCTAGCACCAGTTTTCACCCTTTCCCTCTTCTTCCCTCAGCTGTCTGTTCTTGGTGAGTAAGAATGTCTGATTTTGTCCGCAAGAGCTTCACTGGGGAGTTGTGTTGCTGTTGTTAAATGATTAGTAAATTTTTGATTCCCTGTTTTACCAAATAAGAGACTCTGGATTGATTTTCTGTTTATTCCAGTAAAGTAACTTCCTAGTAACATGTCATTGTAGGGAGAAAGAAAAGTACTTTGAAATTGGGAGATCATCATATGAGGTTTTTCCATTTCACCTGTAGTTTATTTCTGTGGCTCCAACTTGTGGTTTTATTCTACCTGTCCATTGAGAATAAAGAAGAAGAAGAAAAGAACCTAGTAGTTTTTTCCTCCCTCTTTGGATATATATTTCACTGGTTCTTACTTAGAATCATGTTCCTGTTTCCTGTTGCCCAGGCATTTGCTTGCATCTTTGATTTTCTTTTGCCCCCTGGACAGCACCTAATGGCTGTCCTCTACCCGCAGCAATGGTGTTTTTTTTTTCTCCAATCCTTTGATCATTTCCAGACTGTTTCTGAGTCATTGTTCTGTCCAGCTGGTTCAAGAAGGGCGGGAGATACTGGGCAGTATCTTCCTGCTCCTCTCCAGCTTGCCAGGGTCTTGACAGGGCAGGAAACTGCCCAGTAAGCCAGAATCTGCCCATGCAAACTACTTAAGAAAAAGTTCAGCCGGGGTCTTATATCCTGTGATTTAGTACTTGAATCGGTTTAGCATTCTTCAAAATAATACCAACTTTCTCCTTGCACAATTGGATATGATATTTATTTTAGGGTGATTCCTGCCTGACTTTTATATGTCAAAGATACAGGTTTCATCAAACATTTATCTTCAGATGTTCATAATAGTGTAAGTTGGGTTGAAAAAATATTTAGTTATTATGTAACCAGTGGTATGATTTAATACGCCTCCACTTAGACGTCTTAAATCCATGAAGGGTTGTCTTGTATAAGGACTGGTATGTAATTGCTGTAATAACCAAGCTGCAGGGAGTACATTGGGGTAGAGGGGAAGAACAAAGGTGCATTGAGGAGCTGGGGAGGCCGCGCTCAAGCTGACGCTGAGCCAGAAGTTATCTTGGATCAACTGTAGAAATGTGTTGCCAATCTCTTCACACTGAGCAAAAAGCTCCTGGTGTATAAGAGATGTCAAAGAGCTATATTTTTAAGTAAAACCGGTGTTTTGCTATTTCTAGGGTAAACATCAATGCAAAAGGTATGTTTTTCTATTCATACTGGTTTTCTTTTCCGTTTATATCTGCACTTTTTTTTCATACTGAGCCAAAAGGAAAGGATTTTCCTACTCGGGCTTGTCAAAGGACATCCGTGAATCCTCATGCACAGGGCTTCTTTTGAACTACTGCTAATTTGATATCATCTGTATTATTAAAAAACAAACAAAAAAACACCTTTTGAGTCCATGTACTGTAATCCTGCCTACATAATCAGACAAAAGCTACGCCTTAAGCCAGAGTTTGCTGGAGTTTTTCTAAGTAAAGCAGTATGTGAACCAGTCCATGGAGGACTTGCGCAGACTAGAGTTGTCCCCCAGTTTCAAAGCCACTCTGGAGGCAACAGCAGCCTGTGACCTGCTCTCTGGCTGGTTGGCTGCTTCTCTAGGGGGCTGCCGGGGCACCTTGCTGAGCGTGGAAGGCAGTGAGGGGTGCAGGGCCCGCTCTCTAGTTCCCAGCAGCCCTGACTCTCAGGAATTGGTTCTGATTTCCAGATGACTTACCCCTCTGTGAAGAATGCCCGGCCAGGGCATGTACTGTGTCTAGATCTCCTTGTTTGGCCTCTAAACTCCTTGGGCACCCCGGTGTTGGAGGCACTCTCAGGGGCCGCCCCGTTGAAATAAGAACACTATCAGGTCTGTGCTCACTTTTGAGGTGGAGCATTGAAACCCGAGTTTACAAGCCGGCATGTCCTGGCTTAGAGCATCTCCTTAAAATCTCCCGTGAGAGCCACCCGGTTAGATTCTGTCTCCGGAGGCGGAACTGCAGACCATTCATGTTCTTTACCTCCCTGGGAGAAATGGATTCAGACGTGTCTTGTCTCAACACGAAATTGATTTTTTTTTTTTTAATTCTTTAACTAGCCCGCTCCATTGCCAAATACCACAGAAGTAATGGAGAGTGTAGTCACGTTTGGCTTCTGGGCTCTGAAGTGGCCAGGTTTGGAATTTGTGGGGTGATGCAGAGAGAGATTTGCAATGGTCACCTGCCAGTAGCCCCAGTGTCTAACTCATGAGTTCAGGACTTGCTCCTTGCCCACACTTGTCTCCTACATTTGCTGCTTGGGCCAAACATCATTTCAGTAATTCAGCTTGCTTTATGCTTCACCCTCGACTGAATGAGTAAGATTAACATTCCTTTTGCGTCTTCAATAATGGCGTTTGTTTACCTATTTTATTTCAGCATATTCTGAACAAAGATCTTTGTCTGTTTCTGCCGGAATGTGCACACAGTGAATGTTTGTCAGAGTGACACAATAAAGACACTGTTTGCCTTTTCTTGTCCTGACTGCAGTTTTTGTGGGTTTTTTTTAATCTTTTTTTTTTCTTTCTTTCTAGAAGCATTGGCACTTGTAATTCTCAGGTGTTCTGAAGGAACATAAATTAGGGAGCATGCAGTTCACCTGTTTCTAATCATTCTGTACTTGGTGTAACTATGGTGGATTCTGGGGTTCATTAAGGATTCACCATATTAATGAAAATAGGAACCAGAAAATGGCTTGGAATTCTATTTCTACTGAGCCACCTGATAAAGAGAAGCCAATGAAGTTTGTGTGTTTGTTTGTTTTGTCTTTCATGCTGGGTTTCAAATGGCTTTTTCTTAAAAATAGTTAGAAATTTAAACCCACAAAAGATTGAAGTTTTTGTGATTGTATTAAATAATGGAATGAAACCATTTAAAAAATTATGAGTGAGAGAGGAAAGGTACATATCCCAGCCATAGCACATGGGTTAGAGGTCAGAGGACAACTTTCAGAAGGTAGTTCTCTCCTTTACCATGTGGGCTTTATGGGGATTGAACTCCAGTTGCCAGGTTTGTGAGCAGGCGCTTTAGCTGTTGAGCCATCTTGCCTCTCAAGAAACCACTATTACAATTACCTTTATAACATGCTGATGGCTTTCTAACATTACTAACAGATTACTGGTGAGAGAACATCATCATTAGGTTATTCACTATTATAGGAATTGGAGCTCGATAATAGGAAATTTAAATGATTACTGCCAGCATCTGAATGTAATGTTTAATCTTTGATACTAAGTAAGAGTTTATTACCATGGTAGTCTTCCTGAGGCTCTCTGGTAGTTGCTTGACAAATGCAGGTTGATTTATGATAACCTGAGACATAAGACTTACAATTCCATTTATGAGCATTGAAGGTAAGAAAACCCCACATAATTTATTGAAGTCTGGTAATGGGTAGCATATATCTGACATCAATTAGCTAAGTAGGTATCTGCTGTGGATTCAAAAACATGATTGGATTAGACACTTACACTAGGGCTTTAAAAACTTAATTCCTTTATGGGGCCCTAAAGAGAAACCATAGTTGCTTTCAGATGAAAGATGAGAATGCAATTGTAATACTGTGAGTCACTGGGGAGACATCTGTGTGCTAGGCAGTTTCACTAGGAGTTCACAAACACTTCTGGTCAATGCTCTTCCTATACCCTCACAAGATAAATGGGGTACCCCAAAATTACAAGCTGTATTAGTACCTCAACCATGAGAGATGGTGGACCAGGAACTGAATCTAGCGTCTATTCTGTTTCTTGCTTTCTTAGATAAGGCTGGACTGTGTGGCCCGCTTCAGCCTCCCTCTTGAGCTACCGCCTGCCTATAGAGATAACTAACTGGCTTTTAGGGGCTCTGGATCCTCTCAAGGAACAGGATTTGGTTTTGTTTAGCTTCCTGCTAAACATTCCTGCACATTGATACCCTTTTTGTTTAGTCATCAGCATGTTATAAAGGTAATTGTAATAGTGGTTTCTTCAGAGGCAAGATGGCTCAACAAGGCTCCTGCACACTAGGCAAGTGCTCTGCTTTTTCCCAGCCTTAGTACCCGGGCTGACCTGGGTCTCCAGCCCTCCTACCTCAGCCTTCCAGTTCTCATGAAATCCCACTCGCCCTCAGTTCCCTAACAAAGTGAATTGGAGTTTTACAAATATAGAATAAACTTCAAACACAGGGAAAGGCCTGGAGCCTTCTGGTCTGCTCCCTCTGCCCGCCCTTGGGTGTCTTTTCTCAGGCACTGCTCACTTGTTTTTTGGAAGACGGTTTCATTGGCTTGAAACTCACCAAATAAACCAGCTGACAGGCTGGTGAGTCCCAGAGATCTGTCTCTTTTCCCCCCCCCCATCACAAACACAGCTATTACACCCAACTTTTTTTTTTTTTTAAACGGGTTCTGAGCATCAAACTGAGGATCATGTTTCTAAGGCAAGTGCTTATACTGACTGGGCTGTCTGTCTCCAACCCTGTAGTGTGGGGTGGGGGGGGCATGTTCACAGGTATATGGGTGCACACACACCTTTGTCTCCCTTTCCCCTTTGTGTCTTTGCTCTGTAAAGGACTAGATTGCACTCTGACTGTGTGTCCTTCCATTATTAAATATTGTAGTACAAAAATTTGCTCAACAGACTGTCCTAGAAAACATTTGGAAGAAATACTGCGCTTACAAACTGAACCACACAAGCACTCTGTACCCTTCTCCATCTGAACATCTCTGTCTCCTCCTTTCAAGACTGCAGTCTACTGCCAGGCTTTTCATACGCACCAGTAAGTTCACTTTTTGTCCTAAGTGAGTTCTGACTGCTTTTCTGAAATCCACACATTCTGACTGCTCTGGTCTCTGCTAGGGCACAGTAACACCCTTTTCTCAAATAAATAATCCTTTATTTAAGAGAATTAAAGGAATGGTAGTTCATTCCTGCAATCCTAGTATTCAAGAGACTGAGAAAGGGGGATCCCAAGTTAAAGGCCAGTCTAGGATATCCTGCAATAGTCAGACCCTATTTCAAAGGCTATATATATATAAGTGTGTGTGTGTGTGTGTGTATATATATATGTATGTGTGTGTATATATGTCTGATCAGTGACTTGAATTTTTTTCTAAAATGACAAGTCTTTTGCTTCATTTTGGTTTTGGAGACAGTCTCTAGTGTCCTCACACTCCTTTGGTACCTGACCTTGAACTTCTAGTCCTCTTATCTCCACCTCTGAGTGCTTGGATTATAGGCCTGTGTCGCTTTGCACGTTTTTTTTTTTTTTTTTTTTTTTTTTAATTTTTTTTTTTTATTATTATTATTTATTCAACTGTGTGTATGTGCGCGCGCGTGTCTGTGTGTGTGTGTATGTGTGTGTAGAACCACGGACGAATTCGCAAACCACCATGGACGCCTCCACCTCCTTCTGCCCCGGGATTCACAGGCTCCGCCCTACCAGGACCAGAAGCGCAGGCCGCCCCCGCTTCCGTCTGGCGTCTATACGTGGGATCTGGGATCTGAACTCGGGACCTTCCGCCTGCAAGAGCGGAGGCTTAACCCCTGAGCCACCTCTCCAGCCCGCTTTGCACGTTTATGCCTTGTAGGAATGGAACCCAGGGCTTCTGAATGCTTCCCAAGCACCCTACCAATTAAGCTGTTTTCCCAGTCCTAAATGACTTTTAAAAAGTGAATATCCCTATTTAATTTTCTATATTTCCTATGCATATTACTTCTAAGCTATTTTAGTTAATTAATTTATCAATTAATTTATACAGTAGTACTGGGGATTGAGCCTAGAATCTCACACATGCTAGGCAAGAAAGCTATTTATCATGGGCCTTATCTTCTATGACTTCACTCAGCATGTTATATATACCAGATAAATATTAACTAAGAAGAAAAGGAGCAAAGCATTCCTAAAAGTTTTGCATCTTTAAAATTTTTTAAAACTTCATTTTTATATTTAAACAATATAATACATATACATGCGTAAGTTCAAAAGGCTAAGCAGACTGATTCTTTTCCACTCTGTAAACACGGACACACATGAACGCTGACTGGGCTTTTGTTCCTGGAGAAATCCGTTCTCTGGCCTGTGGATTTTCAGAAGAGGGATGGCTTGACTCAGCCCATGTATTTGTCTCCTTCTAAATCCCTTCCCCTCTCCATCCATTAGTGGAAAGTAGGAAAGCCCATCCACTAAGGCCTATGTTGCGTCCTTACAATCTACTCTCAGACAGCTCTGCTTCCGTCTTGCTCGTGGCTCTTGAGAGATCTTTCCATGAGCCAATACTCAGCACCCACTTCCACTATAACGTGTGTGTGTGTGTGTGTGTGTTGTAGAACCATGGGTGAATTCGGGAACTACCATGGACGCCTCCACCTCCTTGTTTACTGTGCCCCAGGATTCACAGGCTCCACCCTACCAGGACCAGAAACGCAGGCCACCTCCACTTCCGCCTGGTGTCTATACGTGGGATCTGCGATCCGAACTCAGGACCTTCCGCCTGCAAGGCAGAGGCTTAACCCCTGAGTCACCTCTCCAGCCCCTCAACCTTATTTTCTAAGACAGAATCTCTCATTGAACTTTGAGCTACCAATCTGGTAGACAGGCGGTCAGAAAGCCTTAGAGATGCTCCTGTCTCTGCCTCCCCAGCACTGAGGTCACTTGTGTTACTGCTTTTTTACATGGATACTGGGGATGCGAATTCAGGTCCTCAGGCTTGTGCCCAAGCACCTTACTAACTGAGCCGTCTTATCAGACAATCCTCGCATCGCTTTATTATGAATTCTGAGTCCAGTTGATGGACCTGGGTTGCCAGGAACACTATGTTGGTCTGAGCTCAGGCAATAGGCCCAGGTAGGTATTTAGTGTCAATGCCACAGGTATGAAGAGAATGGCATATTTACCCTGTGGGCCTCTCTGAGTCATACCCAGTCTTCAGAGTCTGGCCCAGGTGTGCCATTTTTCCAAGAAACCTCATATTATTCTAGCAGGCCCAACCGAACCCCCATTCTCTGTGTTCCTATCACCCTTTTGCTGTTTGGCACCCGAACAGTTTGTGTGTCAGTCTCATTGAGGGCAGTTTCCCTTACTGTACCCAGGGCTCTGCCTGGCATATTGGATGTTCAGAATCCACTGGATTGCTTGGTTGGGGGCAGGTGATTGTATCGAAGCAGAACTGAAAAATGTGCCCTCTGCTGGCATGGTCCAACAGAACAGTCCTGTTAAAATCTGCAATTTTGGGCTGCAATATGGAACCTGTTAACAAAGGCCTGCCCCTCACATTCATTGAACCCCAATGAGGAGCCTAAATGTTAGCAAGAAAGAATCTTTGACTGCATTGCGTCCCAATATTGTGAACTATTCCACTTCTTCCAGAAAAACTTAACTTGGAAAGCAGAGTGGAGGTAAACTTGAGCTACAAATACAGGATACATTCCCAGTCGATCCAAGAGTGAACTGTTTTATATGTATATGATGCAGGTCATTCTTGAGGAAATATCGGAATTCCAACAAGAATGCACATTCAGACATCCACATTCAGCGGATACTGAAAAAGCAAGTGCAATGGTGAGGATCACTCAGTGTTGATTTACTTTAGTAGAAACATCAGGCCCGTTGGGATAATATAACATCATGCTGATTATATGTGCTGATGTTATCTTATAAACAGGGTATAAGTAGAACGTTAGAAACATTTACGGCTGGAACTGGGGAGATGGCTCAGCGAGTCAAGTGCTTGCCATGCAAGGATGAGGACCTGAGTTTACATCCCAGGCTCCTAAATCCAGTGGCACACATCTGTAATCCCAGTGCATGGGAGGAGGAGGATGCCTGGAACCAATCTAGCTAAGTCAATGAGCAGGTTCAGTGAAAGACCCTGTCTCAAAAATAAGGTGGAATATGACCCAAGCAGGCACCAACATTGACCTCTGATCTCCATACTTATGTACACACACACACACACACACATACACACACACACATATGTGTGTGTGTGCGTATACACTCACAGTACAAATGCACATATCCACAAAAACACGTACACAGAGCACAAACACACACACAGAAACATTTGTGGGAAATAATTTCAGGATTGTTAGCTGTATGAAGAATGTGGTAGGTGTTTCCTCATCAATTGGAAATGTTATGTATTCATCCTTTCTTATTGCCAAGAATGATATAAGTAGTATATTAATCCACTGTGAATGATTAAAAAAAAAGGAGGGGAGGAGATATTTAAACAGTTCTGGGAATTAAACCCAGGGCTGGGCAATACATACTAGGCTATAATTTTATCATTGGGTTCTATCCCCAGCCCTCACTTCTTATTTTATTTGCAGTGCCTCAGTAAGTTATCCAGGTTGCACTGAATTTTGTAATCCAGACAGGTCTCAACATGAGATCTTCCGTCCTCAGCCTCCCAAGTAGACTGAGTCACTAGACCTAGCTCATTTAAAGACCATTTCAAACACACTATAAAATGATGGGCACAGAGGTACTTATCAGTATACAATATCATGTATTGTGGACAGGTTAAGTGTAGGGACACAACTTCTGAAAATCATGTGTGTGGTCCCGTCATCCACGGGCACAAACTGTAACATTTAGTAGGAACGTGTCTGCTGTATTGGCCACTGCTTTCCTTTTCACTGATATGGGCATTTTCCTATCAGGGACAGGTTTCTCCAATATGTTTTCATCCAAGGTTCTAATGATATATGTCTTAGAGCACATTGAAGAAACATGATACATTCCTATCTACTTCATGGAAAGTACTGCGGGACATATAGACAGTATATGACTCATAATATTTTAAGAAAAAATGTTGGGATTTTTTTTAATTTAAGATAATACTCTATGACATAGACAAGTGAAAGAACTCAGAATCTTTGTTTTGCATGTATACATGGGAGTGATATGTTCACATGTATGTGGACACACGTGTGCAGGTATGTGTGAACATGTATGTGGCGGCCAGAAGTTTTGACAGCAGGTGTCTTCAATCTCTCTCAACTTTCATTAAAGCAAGTTTTCCCAGTTCCTCTCAGAGTTCGCTGATTGGCTGGTTGGTTGGATTGCCCTGGAAATCCCCCTGTATCTAAGCATTGGGATTACAGGTGACTGCCACATCTGTTCAACTTGTTTTCAGATTTGGGGGATCCCAACTTTGATCTTCACGCTTGCAGGGCAAATACCTTATCCACTGAGCCAGCTTCACAATCCAAGAACCCAGGATCTTTTGAGGAGCCACAATGGACATAATCTTGTAGTGTTTAAATGGCCCACACACTGTGCATGGCATGCCAATGTGGGATTTGAAAGAAGCAGCATTCGTCTTTAACGTACTCCTATGGAAAACACTATGTCCTGTGTTTAACCTGACTGGTAAAAGACACTAGTCCAATAACTTAAAAAAAAAAAAAAAAGCTTATGACTCAGTGCTCAAACAGGCAGTTTAGAGAAAGCATCATTAGCATTCAGAGGCGTGAAGACAAGGGCTTCTGTGTTTATTTTGTCATGGTCAATTTATTCTTCCCTCACAGAGTTACTTACCCCTAACCTTGACTCTCCCAACGGTAGGTCCAGCCATGGGTCTCTCCTCTTTCTGACCCTCATTATGTATGAAGCATGGTGATGAGTGAAAGAGGCCATTCTTCACTCAATCCAGTGGCTCTCCAGTTCCATTTACTGCAGCTGTCAGAGCAGACCTTACCGTCCAGCCCAAGGGTTAAATCGGAGACAGCCGGAACACACTCACCCACCTGGTCCACTTGGTTGTACACATGATCTGGTTCTCCCCATTGGAACGAGAGGGGGAACTCGTGGGAGCGATTTCCTCTCTAGAGGCAGAGAGCCCCAAGAGATAACTTTTATTGTGGCCATCTTGCTAAGGACCCCGAGAAGGAAGCAAGCGTGTGTCTGCAGACTCCAGTGGCAACCTGCCCCGAAGCTCCTCCGCCCCATGTAGGTGGCGCCCATAGACTGTCCTGTCGTCAGAGCTGTGTTTTGCTGAGTGACTCAGGAGGAGGCCAGCCTCCCGGCTTCCAAGAAACTCTGGCTTCCAGAGATAATGATCTGGGCCATCAGATGTAGAAAACTATGGAGGTCAGAGGAGCACGAAGAGAGTGCTGGGGAGAGGGTGGGGACAGCACAGGGCCAGGGAGAGGGACCTGAGAGGGACTTCTGGAATCTTCGTTGTGTCTCCATCGGGGTGAGAGTTACACGAGTGTGTTTACTGTGGACAGAGTCAGTGAGCCGAGCACTTGGGATTGTGTGCTTTTCTGTCTATAGATTATCCTTCAGTTTTCAAGTCTTGGCTGGAAAGATGATGGACGATATATCCTGTCCATTTTGTCAAGGAAATAATAAGACTGTAGGGATGGAAATACATACATATATATGATTACAGAACAGGTTTCCTGACATTCCTATAGGGTCACTCTTATCTCAGCCAAAATGTTTCAGTGGGTCTGGAGAGATGGCTCAGGGGTTAAGACTCTGCCTCACAAACAGAAGATCCTGAGTTTGGATCCCAGGTCCCAGAATGAAGTAAAAAGGAGGTAGAAACAATCCAGGATGATTCTTGAAGTCACCTTGGTCCTCCAGAGAGACACACAGTGCTCCCTCTGATACACACACACACACACACACACACACACACACACACACACACAAGCTCAGTTAGATACATAAATAGATATACAAAATGTTTCAGCAGAAGGGCCTCAAAGCCTTCCAGAGGGAGGACTCCATCATCTTTAGAATCTATTCACAGATAATATCCAAAGCCAGAATAAAAGCCAGGAGATTGGGATCTGTTCACAGAGAGCAGGCAGGCTGCTTAGGAAGGGAAACCCTGGGTCTGGGAGAAGTAACCATGCTGTTTTTATCGCAGAGGCCAAGGGACGGTAGGCTTAGTCTGAGGGCATCGAGTAACTAGGGAAAGACCTGGCTGACTTAGGGGAAGTCCTTGAGGAGTTACTGCCAGTCCGAGCACAGAGGGCTGGACCCCACACGTGAGAACAGGACCTGAGGATAAGGCTTCTCATGAAGGAAAAGGACTTAGGAAGCGACCATCCCATGAACAGTGTGGGACGCTCACGGCTGGTGATGGGTAGGGTCCTTCCTGGGGAGCAGTTGTGCGGGAGACCTTGTGGATGTGATGTATGGATGTCCCACCGAACCCTTCAAGGTCCTTCCGTCCATGGCGCAACCTTGTGAGGTAAGTGGGATGCTGTCACAAGAGAGACTGCAGCTAGCAGCAGGCCTGGATCTGCATCTAAGTTCTGTCTGATGAGTGGAACCGTATTACACAACCCATTGGCCTGTTTTCAGTGATTTTCAATCCCAGGGGACATTTGGCAGCATCTGGAGACTTTTTTTTTTGTAACGCCGAGGGTTAAACCTTTAAACCAGGAGCCTTGTACGGGGTGAGGCAGGTGCACAGGATAAGCCGCGTGCTCCACCATGACCTGATCTCCCAGCACCCTCCAATCCCAGAGCTATGTTTAACTGTCCCAACTAGGGGTGTGTTTCCCAGCATTGTTGTTTGTAAGTTCACGACAAATTGGCCTATGGTAACAGGACGTTTTAATTCTAGTTTTTGATTGTCTCGTTAAGTTCCTAATCCATCTTGGCTGCAGAATGCCAAGCTTTCTTCATGGCTTGCATCTTATCCACTTGCCCAGGGACTGGATCTCCTCCCATTAATTGATTAATATCCTGCAGGCTTGCTCAGAGAGTTTAACTCAACTACTAAGTCTTCACAGATGTGCCCAGAGCTCAAGCGTTCACTTGTCAGGTTGGCATCAGTATCTAATGGTCACAGGTGGCATTGGCATTTGGTTAATACATACAGGGCTGCTGCTGAACGTGCCATGATACATGGCAAACCCCCCTGCCCCGCACACAAACTGCAAATAGCCACTTACTTCTGAATGTCTACAGCTCTATGGTTGAGAAACCCTAGGTCCAGTCTCATCCTGTTTCTTCATCCTAGCATGGGGACATCCACATCACCTCACTGGGTTGTGATAATGATTAGGTTATGTAGGAGTTGATGTCAAAATTCTCCCTTCCCCACCCATCCTATGATCACATATCTCCCCCCTTCTCTCAGTCTCGCTCTTGAATTGTATATATTTCTGTGTGCCTCGTGCCAACCACCACTTCCTTGTTTAGTTTCACAATTCGCATCCCATTTTGCACACGATCCCGCTCTTTTGCTACAGTCGATTGGATCGGACAGAGGTAGACACCTGAGTAGCATAAATCCTTTCCCCAGTGCCCTTTGTGGTTTGTATAGCCGCATGCTGGGCTCTGTTTTCAGTGGAGAAAGTACACACCTGAAAGCTGTCATTTTCTTAGATTGACTGGGAGGAGAAAGCAGGAGTTGGGGGACAGTAAAGGGGCACTAGGAGGAGATGGGGTCCCCAGGGTCTGTCCCCTGTTGCACCCTCAGGCAGGCCCTGTCTTCATCCTTAGGACAAAAATGTCCTGGAGCTGCTTTTAGTTACACATCTGTCCTGATGTCCAAGAATTACTGACAACATATGTCAAAGCGCTCAGGGGCACCTAGGGGTGGAAAACTGGCAGTTCTTATTCCTGTTCCCATTTGAGAGATAAGGAATTTGAGATTAAATCATGTGCCTTATCATGTAGTTCTTCAGTAGTTACCCAACCTGCAATCCAGGCTTCCTGATACCTGGACCTAGGTTCTGTCCTGTCTAGTCTTTGAATTATGAACAAAACTTTCAGGATAGAAGATAGGCAGTTACAAGCAACTCAGAACAACCTCCAAATACCTCTGAGGACGGGAATTAGAAAGTTGGCTGTAGGTGGAAAGAGTTTCCTGAACCTTTCCCCGGGCGTATTTCCCACTCCCCTGCAGGGTGGCCAATATCCTGTTTTTCCTTATAATCATTTTAATAGTTTTTCCACCTACCTCTCTAAGCTTAAACCACGTGCCTCCATCTTCCTTGTTTTGAAACTTTACATGAAAGAAATCATGCTATATGAATTCTTTTGTGTCTTGGTTCTTTCAGCACAATGCAAGTCCTGGCCCCTCTTCCCTCTCCCCCCAGATTCTTCTGGATAGCTAGAGTTCACTTCTTTTCCTTAATGGGCAGTCCATGAGGTGTTTGTGCAAACCTACTGTTCACGAGCTTTAAGTTATTTTTAACCAACATGGGAGTATATGTCCATGAACATATTGGAAGGCAGCAGACCGCATTGTTTAGACGGATGGATTTTATGATGTATAAATCATATATATCTCTTTTGCATGCATGTGTGTGCATGTTTGTGTGTGCACATGTTTGTATTGGTGTGTGCAGAAGAGAGCACTTGAGTATGTGTACCTCTGGAGGTCCAAAGGTAGCACTGGGAATCATCCTGAATTATTCTACTTCTTTATTGCTTTGCTGTGGGGTTTCCCAATCTCTGACTTCTGGGGCTGGAATTGCAGGTTATCTGCCTGGCGTTGTACTGTGGGATCTGGGGATCTGAACTCAGGTCCTTTTGCTTGCAGGGCAAAGACTTTAGTCCCTAAGCCAAAGGTCCAAATTATATCATAATAAAACAAAATAAGAACATAATGTGCTTCTTGTTCACTTATGCAAGGTTGGGGATGTGTCCAACTCAGTGGTGGAGTACTTTTGATGCACCAAACCCCCAGCACAGTGATTGAAATAAAATAAAAAGTTAAAAAAAATCACTTATTCAAAGTCCCCAAGATTCTATTGCCCACTGAGTTGAGGTCAAATGAGTTAGACATGGCCCAGGTATTGGTCCCCACAGGTGATGATTGGGCCTTTCGAAGACATGGGAGAGAGTTGACCGAAGAAGTGATAGAAATCTGGGTTGGATGCATAGTTAAGCACGTCAGGGTGGGTGGCAGCCAACACTGCCCCACCCTGAAAAGGGTGCCAGTGGTTTACCAGCTTCTTGGTAGAGGGCTGCAGGCTGGAGCTGAGGCAAGCCGAGAGAACCAGCTGACTTCCTTGTCCCCCCTTTTTCTCACCTCATCCTTAAGATTCCCATTAGGGGACCAGAGTCAGCCAGAGGGACAGGAGCTTGGGCGAGTCTAGTTGGGGAGCTGTAAATTGTGCATGCAATCAGCCTGGGTTCTGCAAATCGACCCCTTAAAGCCCACAGAGGAGAGAAAGCAGCAGAGTTGCTGTGAGAATCAAGAGGAGACTTTGCAGCTGTCTCACCCTCGTGACTTAAAAAAAAAAAAAAGCCATCATTACAGAATATGATAATATGACCGAAGCAGGCTGACGTGATGAAAGTTGGTGCGTGGGTGCGGACGCTGTGGATAGGGTGTGTAGAAAGACCTTTACAGAGAGGTGGTGCAGTTTAAGTTGGGAGTCCCAAGTGACAAAGGTGATGTTTATAGCTGTGGGGAATGCCTGTGGCTGGAAACCCAGCCTCCCCAGGGTGCATGAAGAGAGGCCGTATGCAAATACGGAAGAAGAGCAGCTCTGGGTGGAGGGCAACCTTCTAGGGCTCAGGTCCTGAGCTGAGCCGGGGAGGCTACAGACCAGCCGTTGCTAGGGCCAGGACGTGTGGGGACTGCGCCCTCCCGGAAATGCTGGTTCCACCGCCCGGGAGCGCTCACCAGGCTCCTTCCAGCGTTTACTGGGACACCTGCCACCTCCTGGGTCCTCCCCTTCCAAAGCCAAGAAGGGCCAGAGGAAGGGAGAGGCCCCAAATACCCATGTGAGGCGCTTCTGATAGCCAAGGTGGCCCCAGGGGAAAACGTGGCCTTGCCAACCACCAAGGGTCCAAAAACCTACTGCGCAAAGCACGGAGGCCCGGTGAGTAATCACAGTGTGGTGCCAGAGGGAACTTGTGGGCAGGAAAGCTGCCCAGCCCCATAGTTGGAGAGGAGAAGAAAGCAGGCCAGGAGGATTCTGCAGCGTTCCGTCGGCCCCCAGCGGCGCTGTGGTCCCTGGGCATCGCTATTCCAGCAAGGCCAAAGCCCATCTTGGGTCAGCTTCTAAGCCTGCTCGGCTCAGTAAGCGGCAGTATATTCTTCCACAGAAGTCTCTCTCTTTCTCCCCTCTGGCACCTTGCCCAGCCCGTTGCTCACGGGCTGGAAAACAAAGGTTCACTGCCTTCCCTGGAGACCTAGGATTAAGGGATGGGCCCTGGGCAGGCTGGGCGGATGCTCTGTTGATCCCCCCCCCCCAGTGCAGAGAATATGACAGCCAATTCCTGTTGGAAGTGGCTTTGTTTTTTTTGGAGCATAAAACACTTTTCCTTTCTCGTGATTGTTACAGTTCAGGTCATGTTTAGGATAGTGATTCGCTAGCCAATTATATGCCTTCCAGAGCAGTGCTTAACCTTTTGAGGCACAGATACTATTATAACTCTGCCTTTTTTTTTTTCTTTAAAAGAGTCCTCTCCCTAACACACACACACACACACACACACACACACACACACACACACACACACACACACACACACACACACACACGTCAAATTGAACATTTAATCATCTCAACAGGTTAGGCTGCTTTGTGTGGGGCTGGGAATATATTTCAGTGCCTAGCATGCATTAAGATCTTGGGATCCATGTCAGCACTGGGGTGGAAGAAGAAGAATCCCTTGGGTTAAGGAAAAGTTCTTCCTTTTCTTTCCCATCTGACACCAGCTTTCCTCAGTCTGGATGGTCAGATTCCTTAGCACTTGGGAGAGGGGGGCAGGCAGTCTTTCTTGCCAGGCTCCTGCCTGAATTAATCCCATGTGTCCAGCCTGCGGAGGAGCAAGCACGCGTCTAGCTTTAGGGCTGTCTCCCCGGGAAGGCTCCAGGCCCCCACCAATGCCACTTCTTTCAGGCAGCAGAAACTCCAATGCTAGTGTAAGTCCCCTGTCTCCTCTGTGCCCCTGGATGACAGGGCAGCTGGGGGATGGGCGTCTCGGCAGATTCAACGGGAGGTGGCACAGCTTTGAGAAAGCTCTGGGGAGACAGGCGTTGTCTGGTTTTGTTAAATTCCAGAAGCACGTCGCTTTGCCAAAAATGCCAAAAATAAAGAGAGGCTGTCTAGACACTTACATATTCGGAGCTCTAATATGAAGAGCACCCTGACTGTGACATCATAGACTCACGATGCTTCCGTGACCTGATGAAGGGTGTGGGGGGGGGAGTCATCTAACAAACAAGAATTCTTGTGGCTGGCCTGAGCCAGGCTGTGTTCGAGGCACTCCGAGGGGCATCTGGTCACAACACAGGTCAGTGCCAGACAATCTGAGACAGTGAGACGCAGCGGCGAGCGTAACCGAAGATGAAGTGACCAGCGTGACATGGTGTGACGTGATCAGAAACGTTGCTAAGGAGGCACAGTGGGAACAGAAATCTGCAGACGGATTCTCCCTTATCCGCTCATCCTGGGCTTTACTTTCTGTAGCCCCAATGAAAGGTCAGCAGTGGGCTGAAGATTCTCAATGGAAAATTCCAGAAAGAATTCATACACAATGAAACCCCATGCCATGCCATGATGGAGACTCTCCCAAAATATGAAGTGTGCTTTTGCTTAGCATATCCATACTCTATATGCTACCTGCCTGTGTATATAACTTTGATCACAATACAACGTTATAATTGTTAATAATTATCATTTTCTTTTAATCTCTGTAAATTATACCATGTCATAGATACAACAGAATGGAGTAGGAATAATAAATTTAAATGGAATAATAATAAATATGCTTATAATGGAGGATGATAAATTTAAATTGAGATGAGTAGGACTAATGTATCTATAATATATAATAAATACATCATATATATTTATATATAGCAGTTACTTTGCGTGGTTGCTGATAAAATCATCATCAGAACAGCTTAAGGAAAAAAAATAGGGGATTTATTTTATTATAATTGCATGTCCAGCTTGGCAGAAGAGCTCACACCATCACCAAGGGGCCGAGGAAATTGACCACACCGTAGCCTCATAATGGTTGAGAGAGTGACGATCCTTACTTGCCAGACCAGCATGTCTGGCCAAGTATACAGAAGGATGCCAACTTCCTCAACCAGCTCTCTGTAGTTTATTCATCTGTTCGGGGCCTAGTCCAACCCACCATAGGCTGAGCCTTCCCCATCAACTAGCTGATCTCCTGAAGGTTCACACTGGGCTTAACTCAACTACTAATTATCTACAATATGCTCAGATCTCAAATCCTCAAATATATATATATATGTCGGTACTACCTGAAGATCTGAGGTTTCGGGCTTCTAGAGATGTCTTGAGACATATCCACTATACATAAGAGGAGACTGCAGTACTGCAAAGAAAGGAACCATTTAGAGGCGGAAAAGGGAATGGTTATTACAAAAACTCCAAGACTGGAACTATTGACCTGCTCAAGGAAAAGATAAACACCAGTGAGTGACACAGAGCGAGCGAGGGAGAGAGAGCAAAGAGCGGCAGGCAGGAGCGAGGTCACGTGAGAGGGATTTGGGGTTTTACTACGAGTGTGACAGACAATGGGCCAGTGTAGCACGGGACAGTATTCACCCTTTTAGAACTGGTCTCTGTAGAGAGGAGCATATTTGAGAGAACTAGAGTAGAGGCGGTTGAGTGGTCCAGGCAAGTGGAGTTATGGGGTCTTGGTCTGCTTCAGACACAGTCACGGACTCTTTTCCACATAGACACACTTCATATGCTATAAATGCACGATGATCAAGGCCAAAAGAGACCGCAAGGCCGAGTTACAGTTCTCCTCCCAGTCCAAAGTTGTCTTTCCTGCCCTTCCAGGAAAATGAGATAAAAATACAAGTTCTGTTTAATCTATTTATTGTTGTTGTTGTTGTTGTTCTTTTGGGTAATGCTGAGGAACAATCCAGGACTTCTAGGCAAGCATGCTAACATTTAGTTACATATCCCCGGTCTTAAGGAGATTCCTTCCTTCCTTCCTTCCTTCCTTCCTTCCTTCCTTCCTTCCTTCCTTCCTTCCTTCCTTCCTTCCTTCCTTCCTTCCTTCCTTCTTTCCTTCCTTCCTCCTCCCTCCCTCCCTTCTTCCCTCCCCCCTGTCTCCCTCCCCCTTCTTTCCTCCCTCCCTCCTTCTCTTCCTTCCTTCCTTCTTTCCTTCTTTCCTTCTTTCCTTCTTTCCTTCTTTCCTTCTTTCCTTCTTTCCTTCCTTCCTTCCTTCCTTCCTTCCTTCCTTCCTTCCTTCCTTCCTTTCCTTTCCTTCTCCTTCTTCTTTCTCTCTCTGTCTCTCTCACCCTCTCTACAAGCGATCAAATCATCCTGGATTGCTTCTACCTCTTTCTTGCTTTGCTCTGGGATTTCCCAGGCTCTGCCCACCAGGGCCAGAAGTGTAGGCTGCCACCATTTCCTCCTGGTGTTTTTTACATGGGACCTGGGATCCAAACTTAGGACATTCTGCTTTCGAGGCAGTCTTAACCCCTAAGCCATCTCTCCAGTCCCTTTATTTTATCTTTGAGGCAAAGTCTTGCTAAGTAGCTCAAATCGTCCTTGAATTTATTGTATAATACAGGAAACTGGCCTTCAATATGCCATTCTCTTTCCTCCATGTCCCAAGTGTAGGGATTATAGACTTGTACCATTGTGTCTGGCTGCTGCGTAGACATTCTTAACACACCTCCACAGAACTCTAATTCTAGGAAGAACATCAGAGCTCAAATTCTTTGTTCATAGTAAAGGTTCTGAAGAATTCTCATGATCAAACATACCTACACATGGCTAAAGGGCAAAAGATACTATTTTTAGGTTTTTTTGTATGTATGTATAATGTGCATGGGTGTGTGCACACGTGTGCATTCGTGTGTGTGAATGTGTGAACACAAGTGTGTGGGTGCCAGGTGTGCCTGTGGTCAGATGACAATCTTAGATGGCCGTCCTCACCTCTTTCTTGTCTGAAACAGTGCTTCTTTGCTGTTTTTCTCCTCCACATGCTAAGTGAGCAGGCCACAAGCTTCCAGAGATACTCCTCCTTTCCCCATAGGAGCGCTGGGATTCCTGCACCTAGCTACTGTTTTTCTGTGGGTCCTGGGGAGTCAATCCAGGTCCTCATTTGTGTGTGGGGACAAGCCTCAGTGGAGTTTTAGAGTAACAATTGATAAGCATTCATAAAGCAATGGGTCTAGAAGGAAATCACCCCCCATCTCTCCATCCCAATGGGTTGGACATTATCTGAATCACTGTTGTCCAGCGAACTTACCGAGATGGTGGACATGTGTTTCATGCATCGGTTCCAGTGAGTGCTGGAGACGCAGGCTGACAGCTCGCAGCTGCCCCCTGAGCTGGAGGAACGAGGTCTTTTTTTTTTTTTTTTAATGAACTGTAAGTATACACAGTCATGCTCAGCTAACACCTGCCGGAAAGAACAAAGTGGTTCTTGACCCTTTCCTACGTGCACATATAGTGGAAGGACCCGAGGCAAAGCAGGCATGCGTACCATTTTGGACTGCCTCTCCCAAACCCTGTGGGTGTTGTTACTAATTAACCTACTTAAAGACATTATCCCGAAGAAAGTTGAGACAGGACGATGGAGTTGGAAGTCATCTTGGGCTTCAAAGAAAGGTCTTGTCTAAAGAAAAGAAGGAAATAGAGGAAGAGAAGGCATGGGAGAAGGAGGAGAAAAGTTATGAATTTGCTCAAACTTAACTCTGAGAAGAACCGGTATGTTGTAGCGAGTTGTGGCTCGTAACACACACTTGCAAACATACCCCAGGCTGGGAAATAATTTTCTGAGCTATTGAGTAAGTAACCAAACCAAGCCAGAAGAAGGATCAGGCTAGAAATATACATTTCAAACTTCTCGGCCCATCCAGACACTCAAATAAATCTTGGTTAAATGAATGAGAGAACATTTTTGGGATGAGAGAACATTTTTGGGAGGTGCGGTTATGGGTGATTCTCTATGTTCTTTGCACCCTTATTTTGTATTCTCAGACTCTCTCTGATGAACACACATACCTTTGTAATAAGAAAAAAAAAAGCGTATTGAAGAATGAAGGATCGTTGTGTCCTAACATCTCAAGGCTGGCAGGAGCCTTGGAGACAAAGGCACGCGTGGCCAGCGCAGTGAGTGGCAGAAATCCAGCTTCCTCCAGCTAGCTATACACAAACATCTTCTGTCGCCAAGCAGAAAATACTGCCGGATTGTCTCCTGTTCTGGATTACTCGTGGCTAGGACAAACTCAGGGTGCTCATTCAGGACAGCACTTATGGAGGATGAGGGGGGAAAGAATAATGCTCCTTCACAAGATATTAGACATCACAAAAAATCTCACCAACAAACCAAGAGCATTTTGGTATTGCGGTCTTAGCTCTAGCTGGGCCTCTGTCACCTTCACCACCCCTGGTTGGGACGTCAGTAAGGACCCTCTCCAGGACTCCCTGTCCCAACAGCATGGGGAGGGAAGCTTTCTGGTTCTTCCCACATTTTGGCCTTTCTTTAAAGCCTGACTTTTTCTTCTTTCATGTGTGCATGTAAGGGGTGTGTGTGTGTGTGTGTGTGTGTGTGTGTGTGTGTGTGTGTGTGTGTTTATACGTGGGTGGATGTGTGTGCGTACAGGAGGACACTTGGTGTGTGCCTGCACCTATGGAGGTGATATGGGAATCATCTTTTATTCTTCCATCTTTCTATTGTAAGCTTAGGTCTCTACTTAAACCCAGAGCACACCCCATCAGGGCTAATGTGGCTGGTCAGCTTGCTGTGGGGATTTCCAGGCTCTAATTCCCAGGGTTGCAATTATAGGCCGGCAGCCACACAGGGCCTGGAGAATCTGAACTCAGGTCCCTTTGCTTGCAAGGCAAAAGCTTAATCCAGTAAGCTATCTCTCCAGCCCAGCCCGTCCTTGAGACGTTGAGGGCAACCTCAGATGTCCTTTCTCTGTCTGCAGTCTTGGATGTCGTCGGCCTTCACGCTTGGCTTGACAACAGCTGTCCTTTATCACCACCACCTCACGGCTCTTAGTTCTGGGATTCGGTTCACTTTATCAACGTTTGGTGGTCCAGTAATTTGCTGCATACTTGTAGTAATGGAAATGCAGGAGAAAGTATTTGTCCAAGAGACACGAAAACATCCCAAAGGAAGACGAAAATCAGTCAGTTGAGGTGTTGGATGCCTGTAATCCTCATACTTGGGAGGCTGAGGCAGCAGAATTGAGTGTCCAACAGAGGGCTGGGCTATATAATAAGACCTTGTCCCCCCAAAATGGGGATGAGGCTCAGAGCCCTGGGTCAGCTCCCGAGACCACATAAGCCTCATCTACACATGGAGTTTAAAAACATCCTCCCCCCCAAAAAAACAGTAAAGCAAATAAATAAGCAATGGGTTGGGAGATGAGTCGGTCAATGTGCTTTCTGGGCAAGCATAAAAGCTTGAGTTGGATTCGCAGCACCCAGTTAGAAAGCTGGCCATGACGACATGCACTTGGAATTCCACTGCTGGGGAAGTGGAGATAGGCAGATTCCTGGGGTTCGATGGCTAAGCCAACCTAGCTGACCCTTAGGTCCCGGTGAGAGACCCTGCCTCAAAAAATAAGGCAGATGGCTCCTGAGGAGCAACATCCAAAGTCGGCTTCTGGCCTCCTCACACACAAACACACGTGCATCCATACACACACTTACCTGTACACACATAAGTCTGCACACAAAATACAAATAAATAAATAGGCATGCACAAGAACTTCCATAGCAGATTTACTCAGAACAGCCCAAACTATAACGATGCTGTCACAGGAAAAAGGACAAACAAATTGTGGGTTTTCTAATGGGCCATGACTCAACCCAGAGCAGTTGTTTTGATACATACAGCAACACAGATGAATTTGAAATGCATGTGCTGAATGCAAGAGGCCAAGAAGAAGGAAAGAGAGTGCAAACTCTTGTTGATTCTGTTTACTTGAACTTTTAGGATAGGCAAACGAATCTCGGATTTTAAGAAGGAGAAGGAGGAGGAGGAGGAGGAGGAACAAAAGGAGGAGGAGGAGGAGAAGGATGAGGAGGAGAAGGAGGAGGAGGATGAAGAAGAGGAGGAGAAGGAGGAGGAGGAGGAGAAGGAGGAAGAAGAGAAGGGGAGGAGGAGGAGGAGGAGGAGGAGGAGGAGAGATCAAATGGCTGGTCATAGCAGAACACACATGTAATCCCAGGTCTCAGGGTGGAGATGGGGGCTGAATCACATGACTTTAGAGTTCAAGGCCAGTCTAGACTATGTAACAAGATCCTATATCAAGAAGGAAGTGTTGGGTAGATGGCTCAGTGGCTAAAGTCTTTGCCACACAAGCAAGAGGACCTGAGTTCAGATTCCCAGATCCCATGTTAAATGCTGGAAGCATATGGTGGCGGGCTGCCATCCTGACTAGGAAGCAGAGCCTGGGAAATCCAGAGCAAGCAATAAGGTACAAGAGCAATCCTCTCAAGAAAAAGAAAAAAAAAAAAAGAAAACTTTATGTTGACAAGGACATGCAGCAATTGGAAGCTGGAAAATGATGTGTCTGTCTTGAGAAAAAGAATGGTGGTGGCTCCTAACAAATTAAATCTAATATTACAGTGCAATTTTCCTAGTCCACTTATGAGTATATGCTTAGAAGAACTGAAAGCAGAATCTAAAAGGGATATGTATGCATCCACATACACAGTACCTTAATGGTAACACCCAGGTAGAAGTAACCCATGTCCACTGCCCGGTATATTGACAACAAAAGTATGATTGTGGGCTGGTGAGATGGCTGTATGGATAAAGGTGCCTCTGTGAAAATCTGAAGACCTGAGTTTGGTCTCTGGAAGCCTGAATGGTAGAGGAGAGAACCAGCTTCTGAAAGTTGTTCTCCGACTTCCACGTGCACTATAGCATACACACTTGTAGTCTCTCTCTAATAAATAAATATTTTTGAAGTATGATTTTATATATATATATACATATACATCTCCCAATAGATCTAGGCATGGTTGGAGTATGCCTATAATCCCAGCACTCATCAGGCAGAAGCAGAGAGTCCACAAGTTCAAGACCAGCCTGGGGCTTCATGAGGAGTCCAGTCTGTACTACATCGTGAAGTATTGTCTCAAAAAGCAAAAAGCATGCAGGAAATGAATACAGCTGGAAACTATTTTGTTCAGTGAAATAAGCCAGATTCAGGAAGACAAATGTGCCATGTGTTAAATGTGGAGCCTAGATTTAAAATTGTGTGTATGTGCACGAGAGGGGGGATTAGAAAGGGGATCATAAGAGCGTAGGGAAAAGTCTTCAGGGACTAGCTAGGCTAACGAGGGGGACCAGCTAAAGTAAGGAGAGGAGCACGGGTGGGGTAAGGGAAGAGAACAAAGTCTCATGATGCCCACTTCGCTACATTCTGGTGTAAAAATTAATTTTTAGATTTATTAATTGACAAAAAAAGATTTATTAATTGACAAAACAAAAATCGAAACGAAACAACACAATGAAACTATATTCACCTTTAACAAAGGAAGGAAATTCTGACATGAATGACAGCACATATGAATCTCGGGCCTCCACACATGCATGGGCACCCTTCACATGCAAACATACATCCACATATGCACATACCCCATATATACATGCACATGAAAGAAAACCTTATAATCTGCACTGGGGATGGGTAAAGCATCTGCTCTGCGAGCCAAGAGGACCTGGGTTGGGGTCTCCAGCAGTAGGTGCTGATGTGTGCATCTGGGGCTCTCTGGCCGGTCAGTCCATCCAAAATGATGAAGTCCAGATTCAGTGAGCAATCCCATCATAAAAAGTAAGATGGAGATCAATAGAGGGAGACATCTGACATCAACATCTGGCCTCCACATGTACAAGTATGGACACACACACACACACATACACACACACCCCATAATTTAAGTCAGTCCTGTAATCTCAGCTACTAGGGAGATAAGGCAAGACGATCACAAACTGAAGACCTACCTGGGCAACTTAGCTAGCGTAACTCTGTTTCAAAACAAAAAAGGGAAGAAAATGAGTTCAGGAGATACAGCTCCGCGGTGCAAGGACTTGCGTAGCATATGTGAGATTATGTTCAATCTGAGTGCTGAAAAAAAATGAATGGGCATGGATCGTGATGAGTTCAGGGTCAACCTCAGCTTTATGATATGTTGATAATTCATGTAGTGGGTGAGGATATACAATATGACGTCACAGTTTGCTCCCTGGATTCAAACCCTGCTCCATCACTACCTGGTTGTGGCACTTTGGGGTTGACTTTCATGTCTTGGTTCATTGTCAGTCTCTTCCTCCGTAAAGTGGGGGGTAGCACGAGGGCTTCCCTCATGAATATACCATGAGGATTTACTGAGGGGTTGCATCTAGGGTGCTGGGGTGCTCAGCATGGATCCTGACTGTTTGTAGATGTGTGACTGTGGGCAGGGGTGGTCTCAGCAGTAGGCAGTCTGGATTCAGACTTGGTTCCTACCGTGTCTCTTGATACAATTTTAGGCAAGTCTCTTGGGCTGAGCTCTGCTTAGCTGTCACAAGGGAGGATTGGCAAGCCCATAGGCAGGAAGCCATAGCTCAGTGGGAGGAGCCTTGTAGCCTCCTACTGTAAGGTTCTGTCTCAGAACACTCCCTCCTCCCCCACCCCAGAGGTCCTGGCAGATCCCAGACCTGGACCGGAGCCCAGGTCTGCCTTCCTCCCACTGTTCTGTCTGCCCTCTGATTAGCCCCTTATCTCGCCAGCTTTGCCCTGCTTGACTACCTGTCACTTTCAATTCCACCACAGAGCCTTCATCCTGTCCAGGACTGAGTGTCCCTTAGTGTGAGGTGCTGGACCCTCAGGCCTGGGTTCCCCTGATTCCCATCAGCCTCAGCTCCCATCAGCTGGTACTCAGGATGGCTCTGAGGGGGCTTTGATGTGGTCAGATTCCCAGGCACTTGAGAGACACCCACCCTCTTCCCCCTTCCAAAGGACCTTCTCCCTGGGGACTCTCTTTTGCCCGCAATTCTATGATTAAAGCTTCATTTCTTTGGCTGAAGCCAAATAGAGAGACCTTGTAACATGATTAAAAAGAAAAAAAAGCGACTTTTTACAGTCCATCCCAGGAAACAGAAGGTGCATTGTAAAGGATGTATCTGGGGGGGAAATTAATAAGAAATGAACAAAAGTGCTGGTTACAGTGAGATACGCTGGATGCATCAGGCACCCTGGGTCTGGCAGTGGCAGAGCTGTTAGCTCCCCGAGGTGTCAGGAACAAAGGAAGCCCAGGAGGCTGAGCTGTGAGCCGCTGCGCTGCCTCGAGGGTCAAGGCTGAAGCAGGTACCGACACTGCTGCTCTCCCCTGACCCAGTTGGCCACACCCAGTCAGAAGCCAGAAGGTGAGGTCAGCTGGTCTTCAGAGGTCAGTTTCCACAGTTGAAAATAGATCTGGGTCAGAGGTAGGGGAATAAGCTGAGATTAATACATCGGTTTTTTACTATGATTCGGTGTAAGTAAAGACATGGGCTCCTTTAAGAAGGGAGGAGCAGGTGGAGCCTGGTGTCACAGTCCTGTAATTCCAGCACTTGAGACACTTGAGGCAGGATTGTGAGTTCAACGCCTGCTTGGGCCCCACAGTGAGTTCAAGACAACTTAGGTGAGACCCTGTCTCTAAATAAAAAGTAAAAAGAGAAGTGAGGTAGAATGCTTGCCAGGCATTCATGAGGCTGTACGTTTAATTCCTAGTATTGAACGATAGATTGTCTGGAGCGGGGAAGGAGAGGAGGGGAAGGGAGAGAAGGGGAAAGGAGGGGAGCGGAGGGGAGGAGAGGGCAAGGGAGGAGAAGAGAGGGGAAGAGAGGAGGGGAGTACGGGGGGGGGGAATAGGTGTAGGGTCAGATTAAGGCTGAGGGAATCTTGGGGGGAGGGCAGAGACAGTAAGGCTCCTTTGGGCGTGTCAAGACTCAGGGTTCATCAAGGGTTTCAGGTTCAGAATGGCGAGGATCAGATGGCCAGAAATCTCACCAGAAGCAAGAATCTCAGATGCCCGGCACTCACCGACTGACTCAGGGGGATTTGCATTTTTACAAGGTGCCCAGGTGATACTTAATTGTGTGTGTGTGTGTGTGTGTGTGTGTGTGTGCGCATGTGTGCATGCATGTATGTGTGTGTGTGTCTATGTGTATCAGAGGGTACTGTGTGTGTCTGTGAGGGCCCAAGGGTGACTTCAAAAAATCATCCTGTGTTGCTCTACCTCCTTATTACTTTGCTCTGGGGTTTTCTAGTCTCTGCCTTCTGGGGCTGGAAGTATAGGCTGCTGCCATTTCCACCCGGCATTTTTACATGGGATCTGGGATCATAACTCAGGTCCTTCTGTGTTTAAGGCAGAGGTTGGATTCCTGAGTCATGTCTCCAGCCCTCAATTGTACTTCTTTAGTTCTCTTGATTTAATAGGGAGTAGACCCTGAATTCTGCACACGAGATGAATAAATGAATCAACCCATCATGAATAGCTAGCACAGTGCAGACTGAGGGTACACCAGGATTGGACAACAGGGAGGAGGACTCTGAATCACTCTCTTGTGGACTTGGCGTGGCCGTGGCACGTACGCACGGTGGCAGTCACACCAACCACCACCAGCCCTAAGTATAGAGACAAGAGAGGGCCTCCTGGAGCCATGCCCCACCCAGGGGAGCTAATGTCAGTTCCAGGCTGCTGGGGAAATCAGTCTTTAGTGGTGTAGCCCCTGATGAGTTGCCAAACTCCAGTGGATCGCTTTACTCCCACTGTCAGATGAGTGGCCTTGGTTAAACCCAGTGGGTTGCAAAGCAAGCACAAAGACAAAAAAAAAAAAAAAAGACATGGGGGGGCGTTACCAGGGTGAGAGGAGCGCATGAGAGGGCAGGAGACTGAGTGCATTTCACACATGCAACAAACTGCCAAAGAGTACATGGAAAAAAAAAAAGTCCAATCAGGTCACAGTGAGACCTGTTCCTTTCCCCGGTGACATGGTGATATCAGCCAGCTCAGTCAGTTTCCATCTTTTCCTATATATACACGAATGTGTCCACTTCCTCGGTTATGGATTCTTGGGGGGCTTTGGAAAGCTAGCTGTGAAACTGCATATGGAAGTGCTTTGCCGAAGGCCCGGGCTCAGGCCAGATGCCCGACTTTGGATTCTAGCTTTGAGACTTACCAGATCAGTAACCAGAACTAGTTAACTTTTCTGCTGTAGCTTTTGGGAATGTTCCCCCCAAAGGCCCTGTATATTGAGGCTTGGTCCTGTACTAAGTGGGAGACGTGTGATATTCTAAAAGGTCAGTTGAGACCTGGATCCTTTCTAATTTTTTAAATTATTATTTTTTGATGCATCGCACATAAATATAGTGAACTTATAATATTTTCATACCTTAATCTCCAGTCCCCTCTCCCTCCTCTTCCACTTACAACTCTTCTTTGCCCCTGCCAGACTCCTGTTTTCACAGTTTTTTCCCATGTGTGGCCCCTGGGTTTTGTGTGGTTTGTCTCTGATGTCATGTGCCTAAGTACTTGGTGAAGCATGAATTTTATATCCATGGGTATACCATCGAGGAAAGCGTCTTGCATTTCTTCCAGGCAATTAATCTCCATCATTCTCTCAGGGAAGTCTCTTGAGGTCTTTTCCTCTTCCATGATGAAATGTTGCTAGGACAATTCCTGTGTCAGTTTTGTGGGGATCTACAAAGCTCCAGTGAATCCGTGAACCCGAACGGTTGGTTCTTGAAGGGAAGTGTGGGAAACCAGGTTCTCCCCCCTCCCACCCTCTGCTCCCTGGCTGACGTGCTGGGGGCTAGTGCTTCATCAAAGACCCCCGCAGTGATTTGTTACCTTGAAATGCCCAAAGACACAGGGTCAACTGATCGTTGATTGGAAGCCTCCAAAACTGTGAACGCAAATTAACCCTTGCTTGTTCAAAGTGGTTTATCTCAAACTTTTTTTTTTTTTTTGCAGCAACAGAAAGCTGACATTGAGCCTCAGTTTCCATATCTGCCAGGTGAGGACTCTAGCCATCCTGTGCTCATGTGGTGACTTTGCAAGGGTTATAAAGCACTTGCGACAGTGGCTTTGTGAACACGAAGGAAAATGTTTACTGAGAACTCGCCGTGTGCCGAGGCCTGCGATTCACTTATCCCATTTCAAGGTAATCAGGGGGACTGGGAAACATCACGCGTGAATGGTGACCATCTGGAGGCTGATCTTACCCCGGCATGTGTAAGAGCTGGAGGAGAAAGGTCTTCTGTCCCCAGGAGAAGGCCATCTGGGCCGTGGGCCATCACATCAGTAACCACTTTCATGGGAACTAGAAAGCTCTCCGGCGGCCGAGGCTCTCCCCAGGCGCTCTGTGATGGATGCTCTTGCGGAGGAGTTCCGTGACCTCCCAGGCTTTGAAGCCCCGGGTGGACTGCCCCCTCTACTTCCTCTCACTGCTAATTGGAAGTCAGTGGGTTGGCTCTGGCAGGCAGATGGCAATACCCGGGCAGGGCTGGCACTGAAACTGTTCTTGTAGAGTTCAGAGTTAGTGAGTTCTGAAAGCTGGACGGCCAGTGTATTTAACCCGGACGTTCTCGGACCTTGACCAAGATCTGACGCTCAGGTCCACGGGGATCCCACCTGCCTTTCTAGCCCCAGCGGCCTGATGTCCGAGCTGAACAACGTCATAGGGAAGATTCTCATTCTGGGCCAGCTCAGAGGAAGTTAAGTCTCTGCCTGGCTCTAAGATGTTCTTGGACACGTGGGGGATATTTTGCACCAGGCTTTGGCCTGCCTTTCATCTGGAGGGGCCGAGAAAGGTTTCTGCTGCTTGGCCCAGGTCCGACTCTGCAGAAGGAAGATGTCAACCATGAGGGGCATGCCGTCATAGAGATATCACTTCCTAGTTGGGACCTCGAGGAAGAGAGTCACTTGAGATGACCCCAGATCTCAGGGAGGGGTAAGAGCAAACAGACTCTCTCTCTTTCTTTATATACATACACACACACTTTTTTTTTGAGGTCTCTCTCTGGCTTGGAACTTGCCATACATTAGACTGGCAGGCTAGTGAGACCCAGGGTCCTGCCTGCCTGCGGCTTGGCAGTCCTGAGTTTACAAGTGTGCACCGCCCTGCCTGGCTCTGTATGTGACTCTGGGGCTTGAACTCAGGTCCTCATGCTTGTGTGGCAAGTACTTCACAGCCATTGCTGTTTCTTGAGTCAGGGTACCCTTGAATTTGGGATCCAACTGTCTCACATTCTTATTTAAATCCTGGGGCTGGAATGCACCACAATGCCCATGATTATATTGTAAGTGTAAAAAGAAAAGTGGCAGGGCTGGAGAGGTGGCTCAGGGTTTAAGACTCTGCCTTGCAAGCGGAAGGTCCTGAGTTCCAATCCCAGGTCCCACTTAAAAAAATGCCAGGCAAGGGCTGGAGAGGTGGCTCAGGGGTTAAGCCTCTGCCTTGCAAGCAGAAGGTCCTGAGTTCGGATCCTAGACTCCATGTATAGACACTGGGTGGAAGCGGGGGCGGCCTGCATTTCTGGTCCTGGTAGGGCGGAGCCTGTGAATCCCGGGGCAGAGTAAACAAGGAGGAGGTGGAGGCGTCCATGGTGGTTCCCGAATTCATCCGTGGTTCTACACACACACAGACACACAGACACACAGACACACACACACAGACACACACACACACAGACACACACACGCACGCACGCACGCACGCACAATTGAATTAAAAAACAAAACAAAACAAAACCAAACGCCAGGCAGAAAAGGCTGGGACCTGCACTTCTGGCTCTGCTTGGAGGAGCCTGGGACATCTCAGAGCAGAACTAAAAGGAAGTAGAAGCCATCCGGGATGATTCCTGAAGTCACCCTTGGTCCTTCACAGGGACGCACAGTGCGCGTGCATACACACACACACACACACACACACACCACAATAAATAAATAAGAAAAATGACAAACTCTAAGTCTTCACATTTAGTTCTGGCATAATTTTTTCTTGCATCTCCTTCCTGTAGTCCTTGGATCCCCAGATCTGGAGCCCATATGCAGAAGGCTGACTTTATATACATGGCTTTATGTAAGGTTTTTTTTCCTGGACAACTTGAAGGCTAAGTTGTAGGTCCTTAATGGTTGAATGAGTATTTCCTGAGAACAATTGTGTTTTATTACAGAAGCACAATAAAGAAAGAGTAAACATTGCTGTAATGCCATTACCTAATCTGCAGTTCATGTGACAATGATACCAGTTTTCCATAATGTACTTAAAACATTATTTACTTATTTAAGAGGGGGGAGAGAGAGAGAGAGAATGAGTGAGACCATGAGAGAGCCAGAGAAAGAGAGAGAGGATAAGAGAGAGAGAGTAGGTATGCATGTGTTGTGGTGTGTGCATGGCGATCAGAGAACAGCTTTCAGAAGGGGGCTCTCTCCCCCATGTAGGCTCCAGGGATCAAATTCAGGTCAGGCCTTCATGTTTGTATACAGGTGATTCTACCCACTTGATTCCTCTTCCCAGCCCAATCACAATGTAGTTTATAGTTAATTTTCTCAGCACCGGGTCTAAGCATTTTGTTACCAGGTACCTCTAGGATTTTTTTGTTTTTAAATAATAAAGAGTTGTTCTTCAACCTTTGCCTTTCGTGTCCATGGGAGTGTTCTAAGTGAAAATAACTCTGAAAGTTTTCTCGAGACTGTGACATCTCTGAATGCCATCTCAAAGAAAAAAGAAAGCAATCCTGTTGGGTTCCTTGCCTTTGAAGCCTCAGGATAAGTGGGTGTAATAGTTACTCTTCTCTGTTGCTGTGAGACAGCACCCAAAGTCGAGCAACCTAAGGGAGAAAGGGAGATTTATTCAGCTTACGGTTCCAGAGGGGAAATACAGTCTTTCAATGGCAGAGGCAGCATGGCTGGCTGAGCGAAGCTGGAGGAAGCTAAGTCGCTCCCATGCATGAGGCTGAGAGCTGCAAGACTGCTTGTTGCAAAGGCAGACTCCTCCTGGAGGTAGGGTGGGACTAACTACCTCAAGGCCCACCCCTTGTGACCACCTTCCTCCAGCAAGGCTCCACCTCTCAAGGGTGCCATGACCTTCCCAAACACATGAGACTGTGGGGGACACGTCTCAAACCATGACAGTGGGTCTGACAACAGTCTATTTGATCATGCCTGGGCATCTGGGCTCAGCCATCTACACTAACTAGTCTCACATGATCCTGGGCTTTGAACTTGAGTCCACAGTCGATGCTTAATAAGTACTTCTGATTTGCCAGGAAAGAAAGAGGATTTGGCTCCTGTATTAAGTTATCCAAGTGATATTCCAGGGAAGTTTTGCCGGTGGGGTAGACAGGAAGACAGAAGGTTGTTCTTCCCAGAGGTGAATGTCTAGACAGTGCCTTACCCCAAGAGCAAGCAGGATGGGAATGGGGAGCCCCGAGCCTCGGGCAAGGTCTCTTGAAGCCAGACCTGGGCTCTACCGATGAGCTGCATGGAAGCCAGGCCCGGGCTGTACTGCTCAGAGCCTCTCCGGCCCCAGTCTGGGAGGCTTTGGTCTTAACTGCCGTTGCTCAGTACACTTGGCCTCTGTCTTCAAGTCCAGAAGCCAGTATGAGCCTTTCAACCCTGAATAGTAAACGGCTAAACTCAAGAAGAGAAAGCAGGTCACAATGCTGTCAGAATCCTACAAACCTTGACATCTTTTGTGTTTGTCATAAGTTTGAATCACTTAGGAATAACAGGATGGATGGATAGACAGATAGAGAGAGAGAGAGACAAAGAGACAGGCAGGCAGACAGATAGATAGATAGATAGATAGATAGATAGATAGATAGATAGATAGATAGATTTTCACTTGAGACAGGATCTCCTGTAGCTCAGGCTAGCCTCAGTTTTACCATGCACCTGAGTCTCACCTTGGACTCCTGGTCCTCCTTCCTCCTCCTTCCAAGAACTGGGCTATAGGTACAACCACCAAGATGGTGCGCCAGATCCTCCCCTTTCCCGGCGTGCATCCTCCATGAGTAGCAGAATCAAGGCTTACATGGTGGACAGTTAATCTTGACGGTCTACTTGACTGGATGGAGAAATGCCCAAGGGCATTAATGAAGCATACTTCTTTAAAGTGTTTTTTTTGTGTGTATAGATGTGGGTATGTGTGTAGGGAATATAGAAGAGGGACTCGTGCATGCCTGCGGAGGCCCAAGGGTAACTTCAAAAATCATCCTGGATTGTTCTACCTTCTTATCACTTTGCTCTTGGTTTCCCAGGCTCCCAGAAGTGCAGGCTGCTGCCATTTCCATAGGGCTTTTTTTTTGGGGGGGGGGAGAACCTAGCATTTTATTTAGATCTTCATTAAACTGTTGGAATTGAGAACCAGACATACGTAATAAACCTCCAAAAATAGATGCTGAAAGGCACTTTCTGCTTAGGGCAGACGGTCATGGAATAAGCATGTAAACAAGCTGGCTTCTCTGTACCACACCAGCCAAGTCGGCTTCCTCCATGCCAGCTGCACCAGCTCTGCCGTCCCTTCTGTTAACACCAGCCAGACCCCCTGTAGGTCGAACCCAAGGTTTTTCTGTAGGACACCTTGGCCTACCTCCACAGGGCATTTTTAAGTGGGATCTGCAATCTGAATTCAGATCCTTTTGCTTGAGAGGCAAAGGTTTAACCCTGAGTCATCTCTTCAGCCCCATAAAACATACTTGTAGGTGTGCGTGTGAAAGAAGAAAGAGCTAAATATGCACTATGAGTGTGCATTTCACATTCCAGTAAGCTGAGCATCCACACGGAATAAAAGTGGAAGGGAAAGGTAGCCAGCCTGTGCCAACTCTGCTCTTCCTGAGCAAGTGTATTTATTGCTGGTGCCATGGCTCAGACCTAAGTCCAGCTTCTTCAATACAGATTCCCACCTAGCATCTCTCCAGAGAGCGACCAGGCCTCCTGTTTTGCAATGTACAAGCACCATTGATTCTCCTACTTCTGAGGTTTCCAGCTTCTTGGACTAAGCTATTACCCAGTCTTTGTTTTTCCCATGTGTGCATGGTCACTGTTGAACTTCCAATTGTGCAAGCCAATCCAATGCACTAAAAAAAGACAGTTGGGGAAAGTGACTCATTTGGTTAAAGGACTTAACATCAAAGTAGAAGGACCAGAGTTTGGATGCTCAGAGTCCATGCACATGTTGGACAGCCATAGTGACCTTACTGTAGTTCCAGCTTCAAGGATCTCTGGAGTGAGTCTCCTAGCAAAACCAGCTGGATCAGCAAGCTCTGGGTTTGATTGAGACACCCTACCTCCAAGAATAAAGTGGACGAGTGGTTGACAAAGATTTTGGACGTCAACCTTGGGCCTGCAACTCACACGACATGTATATACCTGAAAATGGGAGGGGGAGGTAAACAGTTGATTGTGCTCCTCTAGGAGAATCCTAATACCACACTCATAAGCGACACAACTTGGTGACAGTGATGGTGACGATGGGGCTGACTTCTGAGGCTTAGTCACAAAAGATAATGCGGCGCCTGCCTTGATTTCCCAGCTTGCTCATTTTGGAGGAAGCAGCCTCTCTGGCGATGGAGTGTGAAGAAGTTCGTGTAGACAGGAACCACAGCTCTCCCCCAAAGCAGCATGACCCTGCCTGCCCTGTGAGTGTGCTCATGTCCTGCTGTGAGCCCACCGCCTGACAGAGACAAGATCTACCTTGGCTCACTGTTTAGAGGGTTCAGTCCATCGTGGTGGGGAACGCAAGGGGAAAGGCTTGGCTCACATCATGGCGGCTTAGGAAGCACCCGAGGAATGCTGGCCTTCCGTTACTTGTCTTCTCCTTTTATTCTTCTACCTGGTCCCCTTGCTCAGGGGACGGTCCATCTATAGTCAGGACTGGTGTTCTGAGACGCTTTTCCTGGTGAGACACCACCTAAACATCTATCCTCCCCTTCCCCATAGGAATTCAACGACAGATCAAAAGTACAGTTCCGGGGCTGGAGAGGTGGCTCAGGGGTTAAGCCTCTGCCTTGCAGGTGGAAGGTCCTGAGTTCGGATCCTAGACCCCACGTATAGACGCCAGGCGGAAATGGGGGCGGCCTGCGCTTCTGGTCCTGGTAGGGCGGAGCCTGTGAATCCCGGGGCAGAGTAAACAAGGAGGAGGTGGAGGCGTCCATGGTGGTTCCCGAATTCGTCTATGGTTACACACACACACACACACACACACACACACACACGCACACACACACGCATACACGCACAATTGAATAATAAAAAAAAAAAAGTACAGTTCCTACACCAGTCTAATTTGGTGAATCAGTGAATTTATTGGGGTTACTTACAGGAACGTGGATGAGGATTACTTACAGGAGTAGGGGCAACTCAAAAGCAGCTACATCCCTAGGAAGCCCATCCCAGCATAGGTGAGACTCGTGGAAGTGCAGCCCTGGAAGTCTGCACAACTTGCTCATTGGACAGTCTTCTCTGGGTAACTGTGATTTCCTGTAGACCAACTGGCTGGTCAGGGAGTCCCCCCACTCCCTCTGCCAGCAATTTATTGTTTTGTTTTTTTTAAGCTTTTAAGGAGAGACCACCACCACTAGTCATGTTATTTCAGGAACTTCCCAAAACTAGGGAACCGCTTACTTTCTGAACCTTCCCCAGGATGAAAAGCTGTAAATCGCTATACAGCACCCTCCAAGGGTTAGACGGGCAAGGTCCAAGGAGATGTTTTGGGATGCCCAGAGGAAAATGCCCCCAAAGTTAATCCTCTGAATGTACCCTCACAGATACCTGGAGGTGCGTCCCCTTATCCCCTGGACACTTCTTAATTTAACCAGGCGACTATCATTCTAGACCCTCATAGGAAATAACTGTAGAAATGACTCTCTGCCTGTACCTGAAACTTCAAATCAGTATTATCTTGCGAGAGGCCTGCAGGTGTTCTCAATATTGACTCACAGAAACTGAGAATTATAATAGGTATCTTTTTTTCAGAAATATTTATTTGTTTATGAGAGAGAGAGAATATACATGCATGGGTGGAGGTAAAAGGACAACTTTTCAGAAGTCAGTTCTCTTCTTCCACCATATGGGCTTCTGGGGTTTGAACTCAGGTCTCCAGGTTTGCTTACAAGCTCCTTACCAACTGTACTATCTCACCAGCCCTGTTATCTTTTTTTTTTAATTTAATTGTGTGTGTATGCGTGTGCATGTGCGTGTGTGTGTGTGTGTGTGTGTGTGTGTGTGTGTGTGTGTGTGTGTAACCACAGACGAATTCGGGAACCACCATGGACTCCTCCACCTCCTCCTTGTTTACTCTGCCCCCGGGATTCACAGGCTCCGCCCTACCAGGACCAGAAATGCAGGCCGCCCCTGCTTCTGCCTGGTGTCTATACATGGGATCTAGGATCTGAACTCAGGACCTTCTGCCTGCAAGGCAGAGGCTTAACCTCTGAGCTATCTCTCCAACCCCAGCCCTGTTATCTTAAGCCACAAAATTTTGGATAATTTACTAAACAGCAGCAGATAATCAGTGTTTTTACACAGTGGAAAAGTACAAAGGAGCTAATCAAGTCCAGGAATTTCATTCCTAGATTTTTACCCAAGAAGGATTTTTTAAAAAAAATGTGTCCAGAGCTGGTAAGATAGGCTCAATTGATAAGGCACCTGCTCACAAACTTGGAGACCTGAGTTCAATTCCCCAGTTCAATTCCACATGGTGGAAGGAGAGAACTGGCTTATGCAAGTCATCCTCTAAACCCTACATACACTGTGGTATATGTAACCCAAGATAAAAAAGACAAATACAAACTGAAAAAATAAACATTGCAAAATACACTCAAATGCTTTGGTATTCCCAAATTCATAGTCTCACATATTGAAAGGAGGAAATTTAAGATCATTTTAATTGATGAATTTTTACTCTCTGATCTAGAAATCTGTTAGAATTCCTAGTTACACAACTGTTAGGTGAACTATGCCAAGAACTCAACCCATTCCCTCATTTGGCTATTATTAGTGTAAGGAAGCTTTTAATTTTTATGCTCAAAAAAAGAAATCTTGGAAGCCAGCTGTGGTGATTTCAGCACTTGAGGGACTAAAGCAGGAGAATCCTTGAGTTTGAGACTAGCCTGGGCTACGTAATAAATTCCAGGTCAACCTAGGCTACAGAATGAGACCCTATATCAAACAAAACAAAGCACAACGAAAAGGGCCTAAGGGTAGTTCAGGGTAAAGCACTTGCTGAACAAACCTGGTGATCCCAATTTGGACCCCTTGATCTGACCTAAGAGCCAACTGCTATGACGTAAGTCTTCAGTCTCAGTGCACCACACGCAGTGAGAGGCAGGGACTCAGGAGTCTCCTGAAGCTTGGGGGTACGGGGGGTGGGGGGGTGTTAGGCAGCCTGGCTCACATTGCAGCAGTGATAAGACCTGGTCTCTGAGAAGGTGAAAAGGCAAAGAATGACACCTGAAGTTTGCCCTTTACCTCCACAGGAGCGTGAGTGTGCCTACACTCTCACACATACACACAGGACACACATATGCCCACAAGGACACACACACACACACACACACACACACACACACTCTTTCTCTCTCTCTCTCTGAAGTACACTTATTGTAATTAAAAATACTGTATTCTCAATACAATTTTAAAAATTGTATCTTGATCATGAGGCTTTGGTACCACTTTGCTTTTGCCCACCAGAGTTCAGAGAAATGCTTCGCTGCCTTGTTCTAATCTTAGCCCTGAAAGCCAGTCCACATTCTTCTTAGGTAAAGCCAGAAGCAGTGCCTGGGCCCCCTGTGCCACACACACCAGGCTCTGGTGCCTCAGAGAAAGCATCATCCTTCCCTGGCATGGCTGGTGATGAGCGAAGGCTCCCACTGACCCAACAGGGAAGGGGGATCTTTTTACCTGGCTGAATGGTAAGAAAGTGTTAAAAAAAATGTTGGAGAGATGGCTCAGGGGTTAAGACTCTGCCTTGCAAGCAGAAGGTCCTGAGTTCAGATCCCAGGTCCCATATTAAAAAAAAAAAAAAGACTAGGCAACCCTGTACTTCTGGCTCTGGTGGGTAGAACCTGGGAAATCCCAGAGTGAAATAAAAAGGAGGTAGAAGAAAGCTATGATGATTCCTAAATCACCCTTGGTTCTCCACAGGGACACACAGCACCCTTTGATACACATGCATGCGCACACACACACACACACACACACACAAGAAAAGAAAGAAAACTGTGTGGGAAACCAAAGGAATTGAATGTACCTGTGAAGCGCTTAATACTAATCAAATTGATCTAAATTTCCTCTGAGTGTAGAGTGAACACCTTCAAGTGCTGTATGGCTCCTCTGTCTTCTTTCCCTCTAACATTCGACTTGAGCCAAGGATTCAACATACATCTTAGCAAGTTCCTCACGTGGGGAGTAGGTTAACTTGCAACATGCTAACCCTTCCTGCTCTGGGCTGCTTCTCAAGACCCTGCTGTCCCTGAGGGTCTCCTTGCCCTATGACGTGGTTCTCTCTGGACAATACTTTACCTCTCATGGGGGGCATTTCTTTACTCATGCTCCACAGGGACTAGTAACAACACCTCTGTGTGGAACAAACTTCCCTGAAGATTAATGGACACTACAGCATAGACCAGGGCATGGAAACGTGAACATTAAGTAAAGAAGAAAAATGCAAACATGGATCCAGCAAGATAGCTCAGTAGGTAAGGCCCCTGCTTGCAAACCTGGTAGAAGGCTACATGGGTGGAAGGAGAAAACTGACTTCCAAAGTTGTCCTCTGACCTCCACCATGTATACCATGGTGCAGTTTCTCTTCTCTCTCTCTCTGTCTCTCTCTCTCTCTTCCTATCTCTCTCTCTCATAAATAAAATTTAAGAAAAAGAAAAATGCGAACTAAGAATCTTCGCTAGCAGACTTGATGTAAAGAAAAATTTTTCAGTTGAAAGGAAATCATACTAGATATTTTAGATCTTTAGGGAAAGTATATTGAGGCAGGAAGATCAGGAGTTCAAAGTCATTCTCAAGCACAGAGCAAGTTCAAGGCCAGCCTAAGGAACATGAAACCAAATCAACCAACCCAACTGAAAAGACAAACAAACAAAAAATAGAGAGAGCCAGAAAACCAATAATAAAATGATATACTTCCTGATACCCTATCAGTAAATACAGTAAAAGATAATAATCTAAAAATTTCAGCTAATAGGCAGAATTGTTAAAACAGGTAATTCTTTGTCTATAGAAGACATACAGGAAAAGTTGATAGGAGGTAAACAAAATCTACCATGCAATCAGTAATCATAAGAAAGTTGAAGTAGATAAATTACTACCAAGTGAAATTGGCTTTATGACAAGACTATTAATAGAGAATCAAAGAGAAACTCCATAAAATAAATATAATCGTGAAGGTATTGCAATTATCAATGTGTATATATGTAACAGCAGAATTTTGAAGACTGGAGAAATGTACATATTTACTCTCTCAGCTGGACATTTAATGTGTTTACATTGATTTATTTGCACGTGTGGATGCATGCACGGCACCATGCACACGTGTGGAGTAAGAGGGTAACTTGAGAAGTGGGATCTCTCTTTCTACCATTCAGGTTCCAGGAATCAAACTCAGGTCATCCATCCTGACATCAAGTGCTTTTTTAACCTGCTGAGCTACCTCCCTAGCTCTCTTACTGGACATTTTAACACCCATCTCTCCACAAGAGATAAACTAAAGGACAACGAAAATCAGTAAGTAAAAAAATCACTGAGGATTGAAGCAACATCATCAACCTTGATCTAATTCATATTTGTAGAACAATGAGCTCTGGTTGTTTTCCAATTCAATTCCCCTGACATGTTTACCAAGATAAACAACAACTTGATGTATAAAACAAACACACCAAATTTGAAAGGGCTTAAAATTATGCGGAATAGTTTAACTAATTACAATGATGGGAAAAAAACATTTTGATATAATGTCATGTCGGAGAAGCTTGCCAGTGCAATAAGAAAGGAAACAAAATATGAAGAGGAAGAAGTGAAAACTATTGCAGATGGCATGACTGTGTATGCAGAAATGCTAAGGAATCTATAGTAAGGCTAGTAAGTAGAATTAAGCAAGCTCATAGAACACAAAACTATTGTTTTAAAACCCAGTTGAATGGCTTAAGTGAGGCGGCTCAGTAGGTAGAGGTTTGTTGCACAAGCATGAAGACCCAAGTTCAAGCCCTAGAACTTATGTTTTAAAAAAACTGGTTATACAGCAGATTGGCCTGCCAGACCAGCCTGCTGATGAACTCCAGGTCGGTGACAGGCTCTGTCTCAAAAAAACAAGATAGAGGATTTCTGAGGAAAGATACCCAAGGCAGTTTTCTTTCTCAATATGCATGTGCACTAGCACACACACACATACACTTGTATATATACATATATATATACACACACACACATACACACACACACATGCACACACACCAGTTGTACTTTAATATATCAATAGCAAACAATGGGAAAATAAAAATTAAAAAACATTCAATTTCCGATAGTGTAAGATACATATACACATGACTTCTATATACTAAAAACTGTGAGTCACTAATAAAGGGAATTCAAGAAGTCCTAGTAAGTAATGCAATGGTTAGCTTAATGCATCAACTTAAAATTGAGCCAGGATAGAAATATGGTGCACACATACATGCATGCTCTATCTTATAGGTAGGGATTAGTGGACAGCCTTCAGAAGTTCAGTTCTTTCCTCCCACCATGTGAACTATATAATGTCGGGAGAGGGGATTGTGGAAAAAAGGAGCAGGGGAAGGACAGAAGAGAGAGTAAATGGATGCTATGTATGTTTGCATGAAATTATCAAGAGGTAAAATTCATTGATAGATTAAACTGAGGAGCAGGGAAGAATATAGCACTGGTATATTGGTAGATGTTCATTGTTTAAGTGTTTCAACTTTTCTCCTTGAATATTTTGGAAATAACTGGGTTTTTTTTTTGGTGGGGGGAGAAGGTACACAGAATTGACTGGTCCAAATGTGTACCTAGCAACACCCTTTGTAATAGACGCCCATCAACAGTCTAAGTGATAAACAGATAGTGGGATAATCACATAACACAGGCACGTACAGTGTGGAGAATGAAAGATAGACGACTTGCGCCCGCAGCGCGGGTCCCTTTATGAAAGGTGTGGAAACAGGCCAAACTAGTCCATGTCACTCAAGTCAGGATAGGGACGGCCCGGGGCATAGTCCCAACGAGAAGGAAGGTTCTCGAAGAGGGTTCCCTTGCTGATGCTCTCTTGACGTGCTAGTCGCTTACATGGGCGTGTCCAGCGTGCAAAATGACACGGAGTGGTGCAATGCCTCGCCGCTCTCTATTATGCCCTTCACTAAAATGTTAGAGAAAAATAAATGTTCACCTTCGCTGTTCTTCAAACAGGTTTCTCCACCCCACCTCCAGGAGTCCTTTCCCAGCCATCTTCCTCCCATCTCTCTGCTCCCAGTTCCCAGGCTCCAACATGCCTGTCTCCCTCACCTGCCAGGGAAAAACTCAGTGCTGTGGAATTTAGTCTCTGCCCTAGATGGAGCCTAGCAGAGAGGCTCATTAATGGCCAGGTCAAGGAGCCTGCCTGGCAGCCCCGAGACACATTCCTTTGCTTCCTGGGAGCAATAGCAAAAGGCAGCGGGTAGTTTCTTAAAAGCTGAACTTACCTCTACACAGATGCCTGCAGCTTCCCCTTCTGTCGTCCTTGGATGTGCTCTTCTGCCCTGTTCTCTCAGAAGTGGGGTGGCAGCTTAGTCTCTACTCCAAATCTAGGGAGGAACGACTTGCCTTAGGACATTGTTGTGCCCCTTGGCTGGAGAGCCAACCTCCAAATCCTAGCGAAGTGGGTTGTGAGAAACAGAATTCTGGGAACGGAATACAGAATTGTCATACACAGCCCTGCCCCTTGCAAATTTCTCATTGTTGAGAAGTCTAGGCAAATGCACATGTAAACTAAGAGTCCTCCCTCCCTTCCTCCCTTCCTCTTTCTCCCTCCCTCCCTCCTCCCTCCCTCCCTCCCTCCTTCCCTGCCCCCTCCTCCTTCCCTCCTTCCGTCCCTTCCTCCTCCTTCCTTCCTCCTTCTTCCTCCACCTTCTTCCTTCCTTTCTTCCTTCTTCCTTCCTCCCTTCCTCCTCCCTTCCTCCTTCCTCCCTCCTTCCTCCTCCCTCCCTCCCTTCCTCTTTCCCTCCCTTCCCTCCCTCCCTCCTTCCTGTCCCTTCCTTCCTCTCTCTCTCCCGCCCTTCCTCCTCCTCCCTCCCTCCCTCTTTCCCTCCCTTCCCTCCCTCCCTCCTTCCCTTTCCCTTCCTTCCTCCTCCTCCTCCCCCTTCCTCCCTCCCTTCCTCCCTCCCTTCCTACCTCCCTCCTTCCTTCCTCCCTTCCTCCCTCCCTCCCTCCTTCCCTGTACCTTCCTCCCTCCCTCCCTCCTTCCCTGTCCCTTCCTCCCTTCCTCCCTCCCTCCCCTCCCTCCCTTCCTCCCTCCTCTTTCCCTCCCTCCCTCCCTCCGTCCCTCCCTCCCTTTCCTCTTTCCCTCCCTCCCTCCCTCCCCTCCTTCCCTCCCTCCCTTCCCTCCCTCCCCCCTCCCTCCCTCCCTCCCTTCTTCCTTCCTTCCTTCCTTCCTTCCTTCCTTCTTTCCTTCCTTCCTTCCTTCCTTCTCTCTGTCTTCTCTTCCTTTTTTTTTTTTCTTTTGACACTATTTCAGGTAATCTAAGCTGGCCTCAAACTTGCCATGTAGCCAAGCCTGGCCCTGACCTCCTGATCCTTTCTTTAATCTACCTCTAAGCCCTGGGATCACATGCATGAGCCACCACACCTGGCAAAGTTGTGTCCATGGGTCTTGGATGACATTTTTGTTGTTGCTGTTTTGGAGAAGAACCTCACTGAGCAACAAAGTCAGGCTATCTAAACTTGGCTTGGCCTTCCTGTCTTCAACCTTCTAAGCGCTAGGATCATAGACATAAACCACCATGCCTAACTAGTAAGATTCCTCCTCCTCTTCCTCCTTCTTCTCTTTCTCCTTCTCTTCTTCTTCCTCCTCCTCTTCCTTCCATCTGACAACTTAAGCCTCAGCTGTCTTGTTACCTACCCAACCAGGAGCACGGGATACATGGTCATACCTTCTTCTTGAAACCCTCCTGCGTTTCCTCTTCCTGCCCCTCCCTCATCTGCCGACTCCTCCACTTCCTTTGGCCCGTTGGCTGCCCCAGAGCATAGTTCATCCAGGACAAGGTTCTGAGACATCTTTTCTTAAGCCACTTTCTCTTCCTGGATGATGTCACCCAACTTCTCACTTACCCCTTCCTCCTGCCCTCAGCACGGTAGCCGCAGACACAGCATCAAGGAGGAGTCAGCCCAGAACCTTCCAATGATCTGTCTCCTTCTACTCCGCATAAACAGTGACATCCTCCTCATGGTCTACCGGCCAAGCTGGACCTCTTTCATCTAGTTTGCTATGGCTCTTCTCTCTCTCTCTCTCTCTCTCTCTCCCTCCCTCCCTCTCTCTCTCTCTCTCCCTCCCTCTCTCTCTCTCTCCCTCTCTCCTTCTTTCTCCTCTAATCACACTGGCCTCCTTGCTGATCCTTTGATGCTTCCCTTCTCCCTGCCGAACATGCTCTTCCCAGCCTTATCTCCCCTTACCTTTTCTTGAACATTCTCTGCCTTCTTTCTTCAGCATTAATTGCTATCCAATATACCTTAAATGTGTGTGTATGCGTCCTCCTGGTTTGGTTCAATGCTAAGTAATCTCTACAACTGGATGAATGTTGATTTCAGAGTAACCTGAACGATATTAACAGACAAGAGGCAGTCAGACAGGGGAGAGTGTGGATTGCCTTCAGAGAGGTCAGAGGAGAGCAGGAAAGATGATGACTCAGGGGTAAAGTCCTGCCTTGAAATCAGAAGGATTGGAATTCAGATCCCATGTAAAAATACCAGGCAGATATGAAGACTGCCTGTAATTCTGGCCCTGGAAGGCAGAGTCTGGGAAACCCAGAGCAAAGCAATAAGAAGTTATAGCAATCCAAAAACGATTTCCAATGTTACCCTTGGGACTCCACAGACACATACACTCAAGTGCTTGTTTGCTTTATGAACTATTGAGAACTAGACATGACTAGGGAATGTCGTTTAATCAGCAGAGCGCCTGCCATCCACAGCATTGTATAAGCCAGGGAGGGGTGTGTGTGTGTGTGTGTGTGTGTGTGTGTGTGTACATGCGTGTGTGTGTGTATACATGCATGTGTGAGCACATGCCTGTAATTCTAGCCATGTGTGGGAGGGTGAAGACAGGAGGATGAGAAGGTCATGGTTATTCTTGGGCTGTATTAGTGAGTTCAAGTCCAGCCTAGGTGATACGAGACACTGTATCAAAAGAAAAGAAGAAAAAAAGAAAAGCAAAAAGGAGTGAATTTAGAACAACAAGATGCAACACCTAAGGAGTTCAGCATCTCAGAATGGTCACAGTCTGGATTCCGAATGCTCCCCTGAATTCCTCCTACAGAGTCAGACCCAGGCCCCCCATGGCCAGGGGCCTCTTGCGGGGGACCAGCAGCTGTCTGTCACCAAGATGATCCGGCTGAGACGTGAGTCACGTCCGCCCTGCCTTCCGCCTCAGGATTCTAGCTTAGTGCGGGTTAGGGGTTGGTGGGAGGATTATTTTTACCCTTTCTTGAGTTGAAAGAGTAACTTTGTGTTTCTTAAAGACGCTTTCTTTGTGCAGAGAAATTCCACAGGGAGGTTTCTCTGGGTCGGGATGGCACAAGCCACGTCCTGTGATATGTCCTGGGAAAGAATGAAATGCAGAGTCTCTCTCTCTCTCTGGTCTTTCTGTCTGTCTGATTGTTTGTTCATCTGTCTCTTTTTTCTTCCCTCCCACCCACTGGAGACGCCTCGGAGCTGAAAGGTGTCTTTTCAGAAGCACTTGAGCCCGGGGGGGTTGGATCTCAGGGACAAGGATGCTTGTCCACGAGGCTGCCAGAAGCTTCTGGTTTGCTGGCCTGGGTTGGTGGCCAGAGGTCTGAGCAGTCCTCCCCCACAGCACCCGGGACGCCCACGGAACAAATGAAACCTCTATTTGTTCATCTCTAGCTGGATTGAGATGCTGCTTTACGGTCAGACTTGTGGGGATCAGCTGAAAGCCAGGTTAGAATGTTTATTCGTGGGATGGCAGAACCAGACAATCCCCGCTCTGTCCTTCCAGGCCAGGAGGGCATACAAGCATGAGGTAGTGAAAAGTGATTTTTTTTTTTGGGGGGGGGAAGTATCTAAGTATCTACTGTGTCCCCAGTGCTGAGGCACGTAAATAAATTTTTAAAAAGTACCAACTTGGGCTCCAGCAATCAAGACGCATGATCGACGGGCAGGAAGTCAAGAGAAACTTCGCCAACGGCCATGTGAGAGATTGAGAACTAATCTTACAAGGGGAAGGGAGAGGAAGGAAAGGAAGGGTTTGTAGGAAGGGTCTGGGGGCTCTCGGAGAAGGCTTCGAGGGGAAGGATTGGAAGGCCTCGTGCGACATGGCACACAGCTGGTTGGTTCTCCCCAGAGCAAGCACTCAGACCGCTTGCAGAGTTCAGGGGGGAAATATTTAAGGAATGAATGAAGAAGGAGGTGTCTTGTATTGGAGGGATAAATAGGTGCAGAAAGAGGAGGAGGACATTCCAACATGAGGAAAGGCCCAGGAAATGAGTTGGGTGTCTTAGCGAGACTGGTTTGACCACAGTGCAGGGTGTGGAATGAGGCATTCTGGGAAATGAGGTTAGATATGGAGCCAGACAGGGGAAGCCTGGAGAGCCAGACAGAGAAATGCAGTGGAGATAACACCTACTGTTCCTTCATTAAGTTATTATTATTGTTGTTTGTTTCTGAGGCTGGGTATTGAACCCAAGGCTTCATGGAAATCCATACACTACTACAGGGCTCTTCCCAAGCCCCTTCATTAAGTTTTTGTGCAACATAGACCATGTAGTAGAAGAAAACCTCCCTCCATTGTAGTAACTGATCTCGAAGATGTGAACAAAATATCTGGATGTTCTAGTCAGTTTGGTTACCAAGGCTAAGCTTGCTCAAGCGAATTGGGAGTTTTATCAAAGGTGAGCCAGCTGCCCAATGCTTGGAAATGGGCATCTGAAGGGCACACAAGGAGGATCCACCTGGTAAATCGAATGCTACCTCCTTCTTCTCTCCCTTCCTTTCTCCTAGCAAGACCTGATGGGTAAATCCCTACTCTATCCTTTCTTCCTTTTTCTTCATTCTCTGACTCCCTTCTCTTGTTAGGATTTGCTTGGTGTGAGCTTGGCACCTGAAGGGCCTTCCTTAGGACCTTCCCTTGCTAGGGCCAGCGGTCCTCATTCGCTGTCTGCAGCCTAGACTCTTCAAGGCAAAGAATCTGCCAAGCAGGGGGCTGCCTGTTTGGAATCCTAGTACTCTCGAGACTGAGACAGGAGGGTTGCCCGGCAGTTGAAACCAGATGGATCACACAGCCTATAACCCGGACAACCAGAGCTAAGACCTTATCTCGATAAACAACAATGACAACAAAGAAGGTGTGTGTAAGGGGGGAGGGGAGCAGAGGGGAGATGGCTGTCTATAAAGTGCTTGTTGTGCAAGCATGGAGACCTACATCAAAACCAGCCTGGGTGGTACATGCCTGTAGTCCCAGCTCTGAGGAGCAGAACAGGGAGGAGACAGGAGACTTGCTGGTCAGATGGTCTCCCTGAATCAGTGAGCTCCAGGTTTAGTGAGAGGACCGCCCCCCCTCAAAAAATACAGAGAACAATCGAGAAAGACACTCTACAATGTCCTCTGGCCTCCACACAGATGTACTACATATAAACATAGACTTAAAAAACATCCAGGGTGGGTAAGCCACCTGTTTGCAAACCTGGCAACCTGAGTTTAATCACCAGAAGTAGGAGGAGAGAACTGATTTTTAAACGTTGTCCTCTGGGGCTCCTGCCCCTCATGGCACTCACTCCATGCCTGGAGTCCATGAGTTCTCCAGGGCGCCCTCGCCCCTCATGGTCCTCCACGTGTGGAGTCAGTGAGTTCCATTCTTTCTCTTCTCTAATAAACTCTACCTTAATCCAAAAAAAAAAAAAAAGGTATTCTCTAACTTCCATCTATGTGCCATGGCATGCATATTCTCTCTCTTTCTCTCTCGCTCCTCTCTCTCTCTCTCTCTCGAATGAAGAAAATAGTCTGAGTGAATTTTTTCTAAAAAAAAAGAATCTGACCCTATCTAACCTATGGATGGATTCCCTGCATGATAACCAGCAAGTCATGAGATCAGAGAGAGAAAAGAGAGAGATAAGGACACGTGGCTGTCTAAGCCTACCAAGAACGGTGGCTGGGCTTGGGGGTGGAGCTCAGTAGGTAGCGTGTGAGCCACCCCCCTTGCCTGTGGAGCCATCTCACTTCCCCCTCGGTAGGTAGGACGCTCACCCAGCATGCAGGAGGCTCTGCGACATCCCCAGCGCATCTGCTGTGATGAGGGTGGAGGACTCCATTAGATGCTGCCGGAGGAGAGAGGAGGGTGGGCCGTGTCAGACCTTCACCAATCACCATTTTAGAGCAAGAGGCTGGCGTGTGCCGTAGGAGAAACTGAGGAGACCCCAGGTCATCCAGGAGGTTTTGGCTTAATCCAGAACAGAGCCCATTAGAGGTAGAGACTTATTTTATTTTGTGTTATAAATTTCATTCAAAGGCTACGAATCTGCTTCTCATTTACTGCTAGAATGCCAGACCCCATAGTTAAGGTCAGGATGAAAACCCACTTCATGTTTTTTTGGGTTTTTTGTGTGTGTGTGTGTTTTCCCAATTGAACTGTATTCCCTTAAAGTCAGATAATCAACAAACACGGTGTTCTTTATATTATGTTGTTGACAGAGTCTGGAGCAGGGACACCAAATGAAAATCAAAATGTGGTTTTTCTGATGACTGATGTAGGGCTCGGGTCACTGGAGATAGACTTGGGAAGAAAAAAAAAAAAAAAACCATGGAACAGCTGACTGGGAGCCAGGGTGCCCAGCAGAGGGCTAGATAAACAGATAGCACTGGGCCCTAGTGGTTCCCAGGGGCAGATCAAAGCCAGTTGGCTTCCCCCAACACAGGCAGCCAGCCGTGGCAGGATCTGGGCACCTCTCACCTAGTACCCAACCCACACTCACAGATGGAGGGCCACGCCATGCATGGTCACGCCTTTGAGCAAGACCAGCACCCACGCGCTTGTGTCCCACCCTTTCTGGTCTCTGGTCTGTAGTTCTTTTAGGTCATCGGCTGTGATGTGATTGGGTGTAGGATTTCCAACCAGACTATTTGGTTCATAGCTCAGGTCTGCCACTTGGCAAGTGCCTCACAGCTCCTGAACTGTTTAGCTTCTGCACTTATAAAACAGCCCCGTGTTAATCACCTCCTCCAGGAGGCAGCGACTATGAGAAGACTGATGGAATAATACACATCTGTGCACAGGTATATGCATGTGATCTGATGACTGATGCAGTGCTTGGGTCACTGACATGAAAACGGTCCCTGGCACAAGGAAGCAATCATGATCATTGTAGGTGGTAGCAAACCCTTCCCCACACACAAACAAAAAAAAAGACAGAGAGGAGCTTCCTAACCTTGAGGCCTCTGAGGGTCTTTAGTACCTCCCAGGGCAAGCAACCTGTTCAGAGATATGATTTTGGCCCATTTACATAAAACTTTCTTCTCTTCTGGAAACAGATGCCCTGATTAGTCCAGGAACTAGGACTTTCCTAGGATTTTTCCTTCTTGGAGAGAACATTCTATCTTCTGACTCTCCCTGCTACCTTTGGGTTTGAACTAGGAAAGACTGGGGTTCAAAAGTCTTTGCGCTTTCTTTCCCTTTCTCTAAGGGAAGCTGGCTGGGGGAGGGCGGAACTGTACATGGCTCTTGGGCTGGGAGGAGCCTGGCTGGTAAACCTGTCCTAGTCGGCTGTGCTCACTGGTCTACTGGTCTGCAATTTGAGTGCTGAAGTTAATCTCTCTCTCTCTCTCAAATAAATAAGAAAAAAAATTTGAATTTGATATCTTACAAAAATGTTTGAGACAGAGGTTCACTTGGTAGCCCAGGCTGGCTTAAAATCCACTAGGTAGCCAGGCTGACCTCAAGCTAACTGAGTCCTCCTGTCTTGGCCTCCCAAGTGCCAAAATTACAGGCGAGTGTCCCACACCAGGTCATTATTATCAAGCTCTCTGAAGGTTAGAGTGTGTTTACGTCCAGGTTTGCAAAGTCAGTGTTTACAGGGGCCGGGCAGGTAATTCAAAGAGCGAAGTGGACAGGCAGGTGGGTGTTAGACAAGAAGGGGTGCTAGGGACTGTGGCAAAGTGAGGAGTGTTAGATCTAAGCGAGACTGTTGCCCTTAAACTCCACCCATGGATTCCACGTTCCCCTGTGGGAACAGCAGCTGGGTCCTTCAGGTTTTAAGAAAGTCTAGACATTAGGAGCAAGGTGTGATGGCTCATGCCTATAATCCCTGCATTTGGGGAGCAGGAAATTTATGGAAGAGGAGGCGGTAAGATTGTAAGAGCACAAGGATGGGAGGAGTCATGATATGCAAGATACTCCACACAAGTTAGGGCCGAAGCAATTATGACAGGACTCTGCAAGATCTGTGCAATGACCAACATATCATTGACCCCTGAAAGTCTAGCATGGACTAAAGGCACTAGGATCCTTAGAAGCAAGGGATTAACAGTCACAATAGTGTTCCTATACTTAGGGAAACACAAGAAAGAGTTCTAGGAAATGCCACTTAGTTCTTACACCTCATCAGAGAGGAGGACTCAGAGGAAAATTTGATATACACACTAAAGGATCTTTCATAGATGGGGTAAGGGGGCACTGGGAGAAAGGGAGAGAGGGGGAAAAGGAAGGGAAAAAGGGGGGAAAGAGCAGGGAGGTCCAGGAAGGGGTAGAGGGAGGGAGGGGACAGGGGTATTATGTTTGTATGAGCAGAAAAAAAAAATCCCTGCATTTGGGAAGCTGAGGCAGGAGGATGGCTATAAATTTGAGGTCAGTCTTGACTACATAATGAGATTCTGTCTTATTCTATCATCTTTAAAAAAAGAAAAAGAAAGAAAGCAAAGAAAAAATTCTTAATATTTTGAATGTTTAATGCAAACTCTTCTAAAAGAAATTTGAGCGTAGGTTGTTTGATCTTTAGAAATGTTTTTATTGGCCAGATGTGATGACATGTGCTTAGTGAGACCCAAATAAGCAAGCTGAATCTGATGGTATAGGTCCAGAATTCCAGCTACTTAGGCAGGGGGGAAGAAAGAAAGATCATGAGTTTGAAGTCAAAACCAAAGCTACATAGTAAAATTCTGTCTCAAAAAAAGAAAGAAAGAAAGAAAGAAAGAAAGAAAGAAAGAAAGAAAGAAAGAAAGAAAGAAAGAAAGAAAGAAGGAAGGAAGGAAGGAAGGAAGGAAGGAGAAGGAGAAGGAGAAGGAGAAGGAGAAGGAGAAGGAGAAGGAGAAGGAGAAGGAGAAGGAGAAGGAGAAGGAGAAGGAGAAGGAGAAGGAGAAGGAGAAGGAGAAGGAGAAGGAGAAGGAGAAGGGAAAAAGTGGCAGTTGCTGCCAAGTGTGATGACCTATGTTCCATCTCCAGAGCCCACATGGTGGAAAGAGAAACTTCTGCAAGTTGCCCCCTCTGACCTCCAAACAGGCATGGTGGCCCGTGTGCTCCTGTCACCACAGGGTCACCAAGTGAATGTCATCCCATCATCACAGGCCATGCAGTGCATTCTGGACCTGGTCCACTCTTTTGTGGAAACTGAAGGTGCAGAGTGGGGGGCAACTTCTTTGAGTGTGCAGCACGAGGAGCAGCAGTGGTCTGATTCCAGGGTTTTATGTCCTGACTTGGTATCTGTTGCTTTTGCCAGGGGAAATTAGAGGGACCAGCATTTTCTGCTTGTCTCCTGGGCTCCAGGCCCTACTCAGGTTACTCATGCAACTCTCCTGATCACCCACAAATTCCAGAGGAAAGGGCTGGAGTTCCCAGCCTCTGCCCTTTCCAAGCCACCACCCTGCCAATCCATGCCCGCCAGGAGGGCGTTTGGGGCTGTCTGATTGTCATTGCACAAGGGGAGGCCCTTGTGACTTAGAACATAGTGAGACGGTAAAAGCCACGTAATAAGCACAGAGCCGAGGCAGGTGTTGGTGGCTCTGGGGATGGCTTGCAGGGAGAGACAGGGCCGATCTGAGTCAAGTCATTCTCCGATGAGTTGATGAGTGTTAGTAACTATAAACTTTTAAGAGTGCATGTCATAGCCATTGTAAAGATCAGGATTCATCCTCCGGGAAAGCTGGTGGTCTCCCAGCCTAGAGGATGGAGCCAGCCCCTGTAGGATTTCCTTGAGGCCAAGTCAAGAGCCAAAGTGAGAAAGTGAGTGTTGTTTCATGAATCCCTCTAGACCTTACTCCATAAGTCTCCTTGGCCTCCTTGAACTTGAACGTAATGGCCAGAAGTCAGAACCACATCTCGGATCCTGGCAGGAGTGTTTTCCTTTCAGATTTGAAGCAAATCTCTGTTACTTATCTGTCTGGAAAGCAGAATAGCCTGTTTCTGAAACTCTCCCACCTTCAGACTTCCTCTCCGGAAAGGAGGCTAAGAGACCAGGTCATGGGGCTATTGTAAGGACTAAGAAAATGAAAGACATGGTGCTGGGAGATGGCCCAGGGGTCAAAGCCTTTGCCTCCTGTTGCAGTCAGCCTGCATGGTTGCTGATAAATGACCATCACACAGCTTAAGGGAACAAGGAGTTTACTTTTTTACGACAGTCTGGTTACAGTTCTCAATCCAGCTTGATGGGAGAGCACGCACCAACACCAGGGCTGAGAGAACTGGCCACACCGTCACCGCATAATGGCTAAGAGATGGACAGTCCTTACTTGCCAGACCAGCATGTCCTGGTCAAGTGAACAGAAGGATGCCCACTCTCTCAACCTAGCTCTCCATGATTTATCCAGGGCCTAATCTCATCCACCATGGGCTGGGTCTTCCCCTACCAGCTGGACAATCTCCTTCAGGTTTGCTCTGGGCTTAACCATCAATTCTCTACAACTGTGCCCAGAGCTCAAACCCTCAACAGTCAAGTTGACACCTGTGCTTAACTATGACACCTCGCAAGCAAAAGGACTTGAGTTTGGATGTCCACAACTCATGTAAAAATGCCAGGCAGATACGGTGATGGTCTGCATTCCTGGCCTCGGAAGCCAGAATCTGGGAAACTCTAGAGCAAAGCAATGTCTGACCAAGTGTATAGAAGAATGCCAACTTACTTAACTGTTCTCTTCACTTTATCCACCTGTCCAGTGCCTAGTCCCACTCACCATGGTCTGGGCCTTCCCCATCAATCAGATACACTCTGCAGGCTTGTTAAGGACTCAACTACCAATTTTTCATGACTGTGCCCAGAGCTCAAACTTTCAATTACCAATTAACACTTGTTTCCAACTATGACAATAATCTATAATCTGTGTGTGTGTGTGTGTGTGTGTGTGTGTGTGTGTGTGTGTGTGCGCGCGTGTGGTGTGTGTGTACCAGGCACAAAATACTGCATTTTACATGGTTTTATTCATACGACATTCTGGAAAAGGTTAGGGGTTGGAGGTGGCATAATGTCTGGAAAGGATCATGCAAAAATGAAGTCAGTTGTGTATCTCAGCTGTGGCAGTGGCTACATGACTATGTATTTGTCAAAACTTGCCAGATTTCCCACTAAAAATGGTGAATTTTAATGTCTGTAAGTTATGCAGCCTTTTAAACCTCATATCGATGGGGTGAGCATAATGGGGAATGCACCTGCTCACAAATCTGATGACCCAAGTTTGATCCCTGAAAGCCCACATGGTAGAAGGAGAGAGCTGACTTCTAAAAGTTGTCTTCTGACCTCCATGCACCGTGACATACCTGTCCACATGTTTTCTCTCTCTCTGAAGTATATCCACAAAAATTAAACCTAACATTGAAAGAATAGGAAGCCAAAGGAAGGTGCTTCTGAAAAGAACATACAGATAGATTCCTTTTCATTCTGGTATTAGTAGGAGCACATTCCTACTCTAACCTTTTAACTTCTTCAAATCACATCTGCAACCATGGTTGAAAAAGAATGTGGCAGATTCGCACTTGTGTGTTTGCATTTACTTGCACATAGAGAAGGAAAATGAAAAAAATACAGGAAATTAATAAGCAAAATTAATTAATTAAAATTAATGTGGGGTAGAGTAGGAACTGAGAAGAAAAAGAATTTGTAGGAGATGTTTTCTAATACAGTACGTATGTCACTCTTGACTCGTGTGGCTATAAATGTTTTATTAGGGCTGATAAGACGGCTCAGATGGTAAAGTGCCTGCTTACAAACCTGGTGACCGGAGTGTGAGTCCCAGAAATCCACATGGTAGGAGGAGAGAACAGACTTCCAAAAAACTGTCTTCTGAGCTCCACCATGCACCTGTGCACAATAATAAATAATAAATGAATAAATAAATACATAAATAAATAAGTTGCCACAGCTACTCTGCATGTTGCTGATAAATTCACCCCTCCCCCAAATCTTAGGGGAGCAAGGGGTTTTATTTTGGCTTATGATTGTCCGGTTGCAGTTCTTACTCCAGTGTGGCAGGAGAGTCCACCTCTCCAGGGGCCAAGGAAACTAGCCACACCCTATCTACAGGACTGCCGAGAGAGTGGTGCCCTTCCCCTGCCAGACAGCATGTCTGTCAAGTATACAGAAGGATGCCAATTCCGTGACCAGCCCCCTCAATCGTATTTACCTGCCCCTGCCCCGGTACTCCCATCCATCAGACAATCTCCTAGAGGCTTGCTTGGAGGTGGTGGGGAGGGGTGGTTAAGGAGGGGTGTTTAACTCAACTACTAACTCTTTCCAACTGTGCCCAGAGCTCAAACCTTCCAATTGTCGAGTTGATACCATACCTATGACATAAATAAAAACTTTTTTGAAACATTTTATTACTAAAAGATTAAAAAAAAAAGTTTAAGAAGAAAGGGAGGTGTGACTATAGAGGGGCGGCGTTCTTGTGGCAACCACACCACATTAGCTTCTCCTTCCTTGGCTCTGGCTCCACCCACTTCAGCTAACACTGACAGTAAGTTGGGCTCCGGGGCAGATACGGCTTGAGTGGCTCCTGGTCTGATTCCGGAGTGAGAGGGGAAACGAGACTACTGCTTTTCCTCTGTGTCTCCCAGTAGTAGCGATCCCTTTTAGTCTCTCGACTGGAAAGCCCTCCACCTGCAGGTCCTTCTTTGAGGAGTTAAAGACAAATTCTTACAATAGTGTAAAAACTCCTGTTATCATATACCTTTCTTTTCCCAAACCCGAGGACATGTTGGCAACTGCCATGCTTCTGTCCTGCACCCCTAGCCCTGGAGTGAGACATTTAGACTCTTTCCCAAGGACATATAAGAGAGCAAGCAGATCATATGAGGGTTCTAGGGTGGATGAGTAGCAGGTGATGAGAACTTGGAAGACACAAGTTCATTACTTCCTAGTAACGCCTAGGACAGACCGGATGAGAATTCCAGGTTGCACAGAGCCACCGGGTCCAGCCCTGTTTGGAACTCAGACTTGGGAGACGGGCCTGCATTTTGAATCCTATCTCTGCCTCTTCCTCGATGTCAACCCTGGGCCACATATTTAGCCCCTCGGGGTATGATGGGTGTGTGTGTGTGTGTGTGTGTGTGTGTGTGTGTGTGTGTGTGTGTGCGTGTGCACACACGACCGTGCACCAACTTGACAACTGAAGGCTGAACTCCAGGCACATCTCTGAAGAACTAAGAGTCAGTAAGCTCTGAACAAGCCTGCCGGAGACTGTCTCATTGACAGGGAAGAGCCAGCCCCTGGTGTGTGGAGCTATTTCTTGGGCCTGGGGGGGTGGAGGGGGTAAGGCGAAGGGAGCTGGTTTGGTAAGTTAGCATTCTTCTGTCTGGCAAGTGAAGATTGCCCCTCTCTCAGCAATGCCTGAGGGCATGGTGCCGGCAGTTCCCTCCACGCCAGGTGTGGCTATGAGCTCTCCTGTCAAGCTGAACTAAGAACTATAATCGTAAACCAGAAAAAAAAAAAAAAGCCCCTTGTTCCTCTAAGTTTTTTGGTGGTGAATTTATCAACCAACATGCAGGCAAAGTGGATGCAGGGTGTCAGTTTCCCCCTCTGTAGCGGAGGGCTGCTAACGAACCCCTTACGGGATGCTTAACAGAAAGGTGAAAGGAGAGGCTGTCCCCCAACAGTGCCACAAGTGACCCACTTTATGTGCTCAGGGCCACACATGTGGTTCAGGGGGAAAAGGGAGCTGGAGAGAAGCAGCCACGTGGAACAAAACCGAGAATGAAAGCAGGGTGGGGGGGCTGACTCACTGGTGAGTCACTTCCCCGCCCAGGGATGTGCGGAGCCTCCACCGGGGCTGCTTCTCACACTCCTCAGATTCTAGTTCCTTTTGCCTGGCGATGTCCCTCTCTCCACAGGGAGAAGGACCAGGAGGTCATTCGGTATCTGGGTCCAGAGGAGAGGACAAGTGGCTGGAACCTGAAACTTCAATGTCCCCATAAACATGCATCATTAGAAGAAAGAACTTGTTTTCTCTTTACATTTGAGGGACGAGGGGATTCTAGAACTCTTTTTGCTCTTTTCTAGATTCTTATGGGGGATATCTGCATCCCGTAGGACATGGGGAAGGCACAGAAAAACGTTAAGCAATTGAAAACCTCATCCATCACTCTGTCGTTCAGACTCATGCAGAGGGATGGGCTTGGTATTTTTCCACTCGACTCCTTTTTCCTGGGCTTCCTTTGACAGCCAGGTGTATGCTAATGTAGCTCAACACCAATCAGAAGCAATGAACTTGGAAGACGAGGAGTTCAAGGTCATCCTTGTCTATAAAGCGAGTTGAGGTCAATCTGTACTAGGTGAGATTTACTGAAGAAAATTAGAGAAACAGAGAGAGAGAGAGAGATACAGACAGACAGAGACAGAGAAACAGTAGATATTAGCCATGCATGTCATTTAAAGTTAAAGAAACCTGAAAGCAAACTGAGGAAATTGACTTAAACATTGTATCTTCTTTAACCCCACGAATCCCAGATATTTTCATTTTGTCCTATTATTATCATCTTATCAGTATAAAAGTTTAATGATATACTTAGACGCCTGCAACATTCAAATGTGGGAGTAGCCCCATGCCGGGTGCTTAGTAGCAAAGCCAGGGCTGGCGGCTTCCGCAGTTCCTGGGCTGGCAGCTTCCAAAGTGAAGAGAACAAGCTGATGCAGTTTGTCTAGCTTTCACTCTGGCTTGAGTGAAATTCTAAACATATTCTCGGCTCATAAACTACCCTTTGAAAAAAATGGCCTCCAAGAGCTGCAATAGAGTCTGATGTGATCCCAGCCTTTGGGAGGTGGGGGGAGGATTCTTGGCTATATAGAGAGTTCAAGGCCAGCCTGGTCTCTGAGAAAAATCAACCTTTCCTGTGTTCCCCCACTTCCCAAAAAAGAATTACAGTAGCATGTATATATTGTCTAATGCAAAGGTATTATATTTGGTTTCCGTTGTATTTATCTTTGGGTGTCTCCCCATTCAAAGACGATATGCACTTACCATTTCATAGAATCACTTACAATTATTTTCTCTGCAGATTGAACAAAAACTGGACATATAAAATATATACTTTTTTCTTTAGATTTAAGAGACACAAGTTTTGGGGCTGGAGAGATGGCTCAGGGGTTTGCAAGCAGAAGGTCCTGAGTTCAGATCCCAAGTCCCATGTAAAAACGCCAGGCGGAAATGGTGGTGGCCCTGGTGGACGGAGCCTGGGAAATATCAGAGCCAAGCAAAAAGGAGACAGAGGCAATCCAGGATGATTCCTGAAGTCATCCTTGGTCTTCCACAGGGACACACAGCGCCCTCTCACACACACACACACACACACACACACACACACACACACAATAAATAAATAAATAAATAATTCTTTCTTTTCTTTCTTTTTTTTTTTTTAAGAAATACAAGTTTTATTAAGGCCAAGGGCCTGGTGGCCAAGGGAACCATAGTTTAATCTCAAGGTGGAAGAGCATTAGAACAGAAGAAATAATTTAAAATCAAAGAGGATATGAAGAAAGGAGTCTGAAGAGAGTCCTCAGTAAGAGGAGAGAGAGAGAGAGAGAGAGAGAGAGAGCCTGGATCATAATATGTACTTCTATATAATCATTTTTCTCTTCATTATACATTGCAAACATACAAATGACAATATGAATGTTATATTAAAATACCTTCCCTATTCTCCAGAAAGGGGGGTGAGGGAGAGCAGCATTTCCATCCCATCCCTTTCTAGAGAAGAAAAAGATTTTGATTCTTGGGCTGAGGATGTAGCTCAGTTGGTAGAGAACTTATCTAGCATGTACAAAATCCAACACTACAGAAAACCAGGTATTGTGGCTTGTACCTTACTTTCAGCACTTGGAGGAGGAGGCAGGAGGATCAGAAATCAAAATGAGTTCAAGGCCAGACCGTCTTTAAAAAAAAAAATTTTTTTTTTTGTTTAATTCCTGCAAGGTTGGGATTCAACCCAGATCCGATTTTAGCCCTAGAGCCTTTCATTTTCGCCATATGGTCTCCTTCTGGAGGGAGGCGGGCAGGGGATCCAAGATATGCCAAAGAAGCAATTTACAAATTAACTTCTGCCGTAGGAGTCTCAGGAAATTGGGACTTTATCCACAATTTTGCCTAACAACCTCCATAATCACCCAGGTAAATCCTTTCCTCCCTGTACTTCCTTAGCTTCTGGGCTGCCTTCCTCTCCTTCTGGAACATTCTTCTCCAAAAAGAAAGAGTCTAAGTTAGTTAGAACCTCTCAGGAATCTTGGTGGCTCTACGCATTGGAGGATGTTTAAGCTTAGCCTCGACCTCTACTTACCTACCAGATGCCAAAAGCACAAAACTGTCCTGTGAGGAGAAGCTTTTTTATCTCGTTTTGTCTGAGACAGGGTCTTGCTGTGTACCCCTGGCTGGCCTGATTCTTCCTTGTAGCTCAGGCGTCTTTCTACTTCACCCTCCTGAATCCTGCTGGGATTCTACCACCCCTCCCAGTGAGGAGTCTTTTCCAGACTTACCAAGAGACAGACAGGAATCTTCCTTCCCATACAGATGGCATTGCCCACCAAGACAGGAATCTTTTCTCTCCACTGTGGCATCTCCAGTGTCTACACACAGCATCGAGAATTCAATAAATCTGTGGACAGTGAGGGAAACTGGGGATTTGTTTTTGTTTTTGTTTTTGTTTTTGGTCTCATGTAGCCCAGGTTGGTCTTCAACTCAACTTGTTATGTAGCTGAGGCTGTTCTTAAACTCCTGATCCTCTTGCCTTTATTTCTCCAGTGCTAGGATTATAGGCATGCACTAACTCTCCTAGTGATTGGTGGGGGGGACCTTAATATTAGACTGTACAAGACTGACCTAAATGTACACAGCACATGTGCCAGATAAAATGTCCCTGAAACATTATTTCCCTTTCTCCTGCAGGTCCAGTCTCTCAGATTCTGCTGATCAGTCTACTGTTTTCTTACACCAAAGACCATTATAGACACAGTCTTGGCAGTTATATTCTGAATACTATCTTATATTTGGATTGTGCACATATCTCTTATGCTAGATTGACAAATATTCCTGAAGTAAAGGAAGGCTAATGGTTGACACTCCTATTATGTACCGTCTGACAAGCACATCACCATATACCAGTTTTCAGTTTTTAGGTATTTAGATTATTTCCAAAATTATTTCCAAATGGGGGGAATCACATTTCATTAAACTCTACAAACTATCATATGAATTCTGTGTGAAAAATCAAATGAGGAAGCTGAGACTCAGAGAAAGAGAGAATGAGAGAGAGAAACCATATCTAAAATTACAGATTACCCCAAATTACAGATTACAGGGATGAAATTTAAATCTGGGTCTTGTTATGTAGCCCTCCTTGGTCTGGACATACAACAATTCTTCTGTCTACGTGTGAACCAATATGCTCAACTTCAGTCTCGTGTATGTGTGTGTGTGTGTGTGTACACTCAAGCGCAAAGGCCTGAGGACAACCTCAGCTGTCATTCTTAGGAAGACCATCCAATCTCCTTTGAGATGTAGTCTCTCACTGGCCTGAAACACCATCATGTCAGATAGATGTCCAGGTCGAAGTCCCAAGAAGTCTCTACCTCCTCAGCCCTGGGATTACCTCACGTGGGTGCTAGGGATTGAACTCAAATCTTCAGGCTTATAAGGCAAGCACATCACTAACTAGGTCATCTTCCCTAAACAGCACTCCAAGAATATCTTTGTATGTATATCTCTCCTTGGGCATTGTGTGCGTATCTCACTTTCACACTCTCAAATTAAAAAACAAACAAAACAAAACAAAAAACTATCATTGGAATCCACCAGAACCAATCATTTCTTAGCAAAAGACATTTTTTTTTTTAGCTGCAATGTACTCTTGGAAATTCCTCTGATTCAATAAACAAATCTCTGACTTTAATTGAATTAATCAAATTTCACTGAACTTAGCTCATGTTGACCTTCGAGAGCAGTGGTTTTGTAGATACGGACTTTGTAGACACTTGTCTGCCATTCCAAGCCTTTAATCTTCAATTTCCTCATTCATTAAGTGGGAGTGATAATAATACCAACCACCAACTTCAAAGAGTTTTTTTAAGGATTAAATGAGATAATCCTTAAAATTCCTGGCACATATCTAAAAAAAATTATTTAAGCAATGTTGTGAAATGTTAATGGGAGAACTTAGGAGGTAGGTCATGAGCTGCCAGATACAGTTCTTTTATCTTCTCTGTGCTCAAATTTTTTCATTCAAGTTAGTCGATATCACAATTATCACTGAAGAGCAAATGGAACAAATATTAAATTTTTAAATTGCATTTATGTATCATTTTATATATGTGTGTGTGTTGTGTGTATGTGTGTAGATACATATATGGCGGTCAGAGGACAAGTTAGAATCAGCTCTGTCTTTCCAGCGTGCTAGGGATCAAACTCAAGTCTTTTTTTTTTTAAATTCAGTTGTGCATGTGTGCGCGTGTGTGTATGTATGTGTAGAACCACGGACGAATTCGGGAACCACCATGGACCTCCACCTCCTTCCTTGTTTACCCTGCCCCAGGATTCACAGGCTCCGCCCTACCAGGAACTGAAACGCAGGCCGCCCCCGCTTCTGCCCAGCGTTTATACATGAGGTCTAGGATCCGAACTCAGGACCTTCTGCCTGCAAGGCAGAGGCTTAACCCCTGAGCCACTTCTCCAGCCCCCAAACTCAAGTCTTCAGACTTAGTGGCAAGTACCTTTCCTTGTTAAACCATATCTGGTCCAGCATTGGGGCTAATATTAAAGAAATATAGTACAAATTAAACAATAAATTAAACAATGATTCAAATAAATAAGCAGGGCATTGTGGCTTACACCTGCAAACTTGGGAAGTGGAAGCAGGAGAATCAAATGTTTAAGGTCATCTTTAGCAGATTTAGGGTAGCCAAGCTGGGAGGGTCTCTGAAGGTCTTTGAAAAATCCTGAAAGCCATTCTCTCCCCTCCACTGCTGGGATTACCTCCTGTAGGTATGGAGGGACTGACTCCAATCCTTCACAGAAATAAAGTGGTCAAGTTTCCTCAACTCTTTGCTTATGAAAGGATATGGAGATTACAGATAAGCATGAGATCAACTAGGTTGGACCTCAAAATGACTAACCAATGAGGAAAAGCCATCCCCCCCCTCACTTGCCTAAATGTATAATACCTGACCTTGGCAGCCATCTTTGATGCCTGCCCCTAATGGCACTCCATGTCTGGAGTCCGTGAGTTCTTTTCTAGCTCCTTGCTCTCCATGGATTCTATTCCTGGAGTCCATGGATTCTCCAGGGCACCCTTGACCCTCATGGCATTCCGTATCTGGAGTCCATGAGTTCTGTTCTTTCCTCTAATAAGTTCTGCCTTAATCCTCTACACCATGTTCTGGTTTCAACCTTGAACTTCGAATACAAGAACCTGGATACATACAGACTCCTAGAAAGTGACCTCACAACAATCCTTGACTGCAAAGTACATTTGGGGCTGGCTCAGGCTATCTGAGACTGTGTCTCCAACAAAACAAGAATGAAATCGGTACTTGAACATCACATCCCTCCCTGATCTTCCAATGCAAAAATGTGCGGCCAGAATTTATGTGAGCACTGGGAGCTGCTAGGTTTTGTTTCACCATCTGGTCTCAGAATATAAACCACAATGCGAGGGTAACATATGTTGTGGAATGAGTTGGTGTGTGTGTGTGTGTGTGTGTGTGTGTGTTTCTTTTTTGGAGGTTAAAATACATGGTTTGCTTCAAAGTTCCTGTGAAACATTTGAAACAAACTCCTCCAATGGAGTCACAGGCAAAGAGAGGATTTGATTAGCTCTGCTTCCCTCTGGCTTTGGAATGTGACCTTTAGTTTAACATCCCTCTTTGGGGGAGGGGGAAGGACTCTGTGGTGGGAGATGAGCACATTCCTCAGAACAATATGAAGATTAAGAATGGTTAAAGTGCTCTATGCAGGGGTGTTGGAAGCAGGGCTGGCAGTTCCTTTCCTTCCAAGGGGGCCTCACTTTGTTTTGCGGTGGGGGGAAGGGAGGGATTATTCAGCTGTCACTCTGTTAATGGATGCCCAGGTACTGTTTCTGCTGGGGAGGTCACCACGGGGCACAGTATCCTGACCTGCCCACGGTCCCGTGATGAAAACCTCCGGCACATTGTCGTCCTTGGTTTCCTCCAATTCAGAGCCTGTGGAGACTGGCTCTGTGCACTGAGATCCCGCCCCAAATTTTCACGTTGACCTTGAATGTGTGGACATTCCATTCCTGGCAAATGGAGACACTGTTTTGAGAAAGAGACTGGCCTGGATTTGGTGTTTGGAATCTTCTACTGTTGGTTTGGAATCAGGAGACACCAGCTCCATACATATCCCCCACTCAACCTGGGTTTCCTGATAGCTGTGAAACACCTCACCCCCACCGACACCTATGGCAACGAGAAACACACCCAGAATCACATGCATTTATATTTCCACAACAGTCGTGGTTGTGACCGGTATCCCTTTCCTCTTGGCATGGGATAGAGGGAAAGAGGAAGACTAGGGTTGGTGTGTGAGAGCCTCATGCCAGGTAAAGGAGCCCCCTCCTGACTCCAGGAAGATACAGCCCTTCCTGGGGTTCAAGCCGCATGAACATCCTCTGTTTCCTCCCCGTGACTTAAAGCTTCATTACTGAACCTCTCAGAGCCTGTTTCCTCCTCTGATTTAACATCAACCTTATAACGATAGTTTGCAGGGTTCAATGAAATATGATTTTTTTTCTCTTTTCACATACATGTATGTGTGTATGGTCCATATGTGTGTGTGTGTTTATATGTGTACACGTATGGGGGCGCACAGGTGTGCACATGTGTGTGGAGGCCCCAGGGTGAGACTGGGAATCATCCTTGATTGCTCCTCTACCTTATCGTTGTGAACTTGGGTCTCTAGTTTAACACACAGCATTAGTCTGTTAGGATGAGTCTGCCTGGTGAGCTTTCTCTCCAGATTCCCAGGCTCTGCCTTCGGAGCCTAGAATAACACCCTGTCAGAGATTTTATGTGGGTTCTGGGGAATCCCAACTTTTTTTTTTTTCTTCCACAGCAAGCACTTTAACTGTTCAGCCTTTACCCAGCCTGAGAGACAATATTTTAAAACTCTGTCTTTCTGAATAAGTGTAAAGCTTGGAAAGAGGCGCATAGTATTAAGCTATTGAATGGGATTACAATTTACAGAATTACGACACAGGAAAATTTCAATTATCCTTATTGCTACTTCTTTAAACACCTCTGCTTTCTTCAAATTTGTTTTAATATGTCTTAAATTGCCTTTTTTAAAAAATGGCTTTACTTTAGAATAATTTTAGATTCACAAGAACTGCAAAAATAGTATAAGGATTCCTTATGTCCTTTTCCCAGTTTCCTCTATGTTAATAGCTTACTTAACATTTATCAAAACTAAGGAACTGCTGAGCATTTGATGCCTATAAAGCCAGTGCTTGAGAGGCCAAAGCAGAAGAATCACTAGTTAAGGACAGCCTGGGTTATATAGCAAGACTGGGCCACAAACACACAACAAACCAAGCTAAGAAACCAGCAGTGTATATTACTAACTTAACTGACCCCCTCCCCTCCACTGAGTCTATTCCAGAACTCTATATTTCATTGTTTCATTGGGACGCATATATGATATATAATTATTTATATTATATGATATAATTATATTTGTTTATATTATGAATTTATTTATTTGAGAGAGAGAGAGAGAGAGCAGACACGTGTGCCAGGACATCCTTTCGGTCAGAAGACAACATTTCAGAAGTCAGTTCTTTCTTTCCACCCTACGGGCTCCCTGCAATGAACTCAGTTTACTGGGTTACCAGCATGCACCTTAGCAGCTGAGCTATCTCACCAGCCCCAATGAAATCGTTTTAAAATATTTCAAAATATTTGAATACTTATATTAAAACATATATTGGTACATTCTAAAAATACATACATACAATAAATATTGTAAAAATGTATATATTAAAAATTATAAAAATATGTTTATTTATTTGAGAGAGAGGGAGGAAGAGAAAGAGAGAGAGAAAGAAGGCATACGCACGCCATGGCACATAGGCAGAGACCAGATGGCAACTTTTGAAGTCAGTTTCCTCCTTCCATCGCGTTGGTTCATGGGGATCGAACTCAGGTGCCTTCCACTGACCTGAATGGACTTGCTGGGCCAAAATATTCTTTTAGAAGAAGTTTGATGATGATCATATGAGACACAGTTGTGCCACTCTCAGCATGGCACATTGTCTCTGTTCCTCCAGACCGTTGTTCGTTAAAGAATGAAGTAAACAGCACTGTGACTCATTCCCGTAGCCCAAGCACCTGGGAGGTCGAGGCCAGGAGATCAGGAGTTCAAAGCTAGCCCGGGCTATGGAGGAAGTTCCAGGCCAACCTGAACTACAGAACGAGAGCCTGTTAAAACAAAACGAAACAAAGCAAACAACCAGACAGCAACTAGAGAAATGGGCTGTCTGTAATACTAGCATCTGTGTGGTGGAGGCAGGAGGATCAGGGATTGAAGGTCAACCCTTGCCATGCGGGCTACATGGAAAGCTGTCTCTACAAAAAAGTCACAAAACGACAACAATAAATAACGACAAATGGCTGGGATGGGAGATACACACCTACTATAGTCCACTGTTCTTCAGGGATCAAAAAACCAGGAAGTGACAGTAGGTTGCAAAGGTGCTTTTCAAAGAGAATTCTCGAAATATTAAAATAGATGCCACAGCTTCAAGGAGTCCCTGTGGGTCTCATTAAGGAAAGGAACAGCTAAAGATCTCACCACATCTTCAACTGGAGACTCCTGACTACGGTGGTCACTGGGGATATTGGCATTTGGGGACCTAACAGGTCTTTTCCATTTCTCTCTGCTAGCATTATTTTTGAGATAGGCTTGAGGAAAAGTGGGGCATAGTGTGGGGGTAGATTTTCCTTTACCCAAATGATTTGAGAAATGAGAAGTAAAGCCTGATTCTTGTTTTCTTCTCATATTTATGACCTGCCAATCTTGATTCAGGAAGATAGGATCTGAGGCTGGGCTCCAGTTTTCACTGGCTGGTTTAGTCTGAAGTTGATGGCAGCCTGCCCAATCCGTGCCACTTGAGTGAGCTTTAGATAGCAGGATCTGAGGTAGATAATTATGCTCAGAACCCAGTCTGCCATGGTCAGGGGGGTAGCTCAGTGAGATTATGACCTGAGCATGTGTGAGATCCTGGGTTCCGTCTGTAGCACAACACACACACACACACACACACACCACATCACACATATATACATGCATGCACACACATACATATCACGCATATATCCGCATATCACATCACACACACCACAGCGCACATATACACACACACCACACACACAGACAAATGCACACCACACACACACACACCACACACACACAACCACATCACATCGCATCACACATATACACACACATATACACACAGACAAATGCATACCACACACACAGACAGACATGTATACATACCACATATATATACCACACATACTACACACACATTACAAACTACACACAAACATATCACATACACATTACCCACAAACATACCCAAAGCTGTGTCCACAGCAAGTAAGCTCTGTCTACATTTGGCTAAAAGAAAAGAGACACTGTCACATTCTTAGAGAAGCAGCCCCGATCTAAAAAAAAATTGATCAGGTCCCCAGTAAATGTCTTCAAAGTAACCCTCACATTTCTTTCACAGTGGTTAGCAGATTTATCATCCTTTAAAGTACGTGGTATAATTTTATTGATTTCTGCTTTCGTGGTTCTCAGTGGGGTCAATTTGGTGACTCCAGGGTTATTTGGATACATCCAAAAGTCATTTTGGTTATCACAACAGGGTGAAGGGACTGCCTTTGGCATATAGTGTGTAGAAACCAGAAATGTGATGAAACATCCCACAGTGGGGCACCTGGCCCTCACAGCACTCCACTTGTGGAGTCCCTAAGTTCTTTCCAACTCCATGCCCCTCATGAATTCCATGCCTGGAGTCCATGAGTTCTCCAGGACGCCTGCTCCTCATGGCACTGCACATGTGGAGTACTCCAGTTCTGTTCTTTCTCTCCAATGATAAACTAACTCTACCTTAATCCTCTAAAACAAACAAACAAACAAGCAAACAAAACATCTCATGGTACCCAGGACCGGTCCACACATCACAATCATCCAGCTGAAAGGCCTGTAGTTTTGAGAAATTGGCATGTATTTTTCTGGACCTGAATGTTATTACGGAAATGTTGTAGATCCAGTTCCCAAAGCTGAAAGATGAAGAAAGAGGAGGAGCAGGAAGAGGAGGCGGAGAGGAATGAAGGAAAGGAGACAGAAAGAAAAAGAAAGAAAGAAAAAAGAAAGATACTGTGAGTTTTCATATAATATATACATTTACAAATTCTGCAACTTGACCCACATAATTTTAATCTACTAGAGAGGGGTATGTATGGCTAACTTTGTTTTAAAGTCTTCTGTGATGGTTCTGATTATTATTATCTTTTAATTTTCCCATTATAATGTCTCAAAGATTGTCTCTGCATGTCTTTAGGTGGCTTTTCAGTCCTTCCTATGATGTTCATAGAAGCTTAATTTTATTATTTCCTGTCACGATGTGCCATCATTTGTTTCACTTGTGAAAGAAGAGAGATTAGTTGATCTCTTAAGCCCTAGAGTTAAAACCCAAGCCTTTTGAACAGAGGTGAGAGGCAGACCTTACGCTGGGCTATGATCTCATCCACGCTATGCTCAGTCAGATGGTGGTGGAAGCAGATAATATCCCAGGGTCATATGTCTCCAATTGTTCCCTCTCTGGGTCCCTGGGAAGAGAAAACTTCATAAACCACCAGATCAAGTTTTCTTTTAATCCTCTAAGTAATGAAGTGGATAAAAGTTTTTGGCAATGGAAAAATCCCCAGTTATTCAATTTCATTAAGATAAATCTGTCACTAGACCTGGAAACTCAAGCTTCCCTTGCTTAGACAGCTTCAAAGTGAAAAAGATTCCGAGTTACTCAGTTTTTCTAACTTCCCCCACGTGACTTGACTTCAAATTATTATCATTCACACCTGTTGTTACCCAACCGTTAGCATCGACCAACAAATGATAAAAACAGGCCGTAAGAAGAGCTCTGTCTAATCCCAGTAGCTACCTCACTTCCAGTTTGGAATATGCCAGTTGTCTTTGGGCAAGGACCATAATCCGGTATTTCAGAATATGAGTACGGTATGGGCAAACCTAGATTCTATTCCTTAGAAACTAAAGGCACAATAGAATTGGCCATGACTCATGTCCACATGACTGCAACCTCATGGGAGGACTTCAGCCCATTTGTAAGTGTGGGAGAATGTGGTTCTGGTGACATGGATTTTTCCATCCCTTCTTTTATTGTAAATATTAATACATTGTATTGGTGATATACTAGTAATACAGTATAGGGGGATTCACAAGCTAGCTCAACATTGCTTCTACACTGACATAAACGCCCTGTAGATATGAAGATGACGTCTGACAAAACTTTAGAACAATAATTCTCATTATCATTTTCCTTATGACTAAAAACTGGAAGTTATACAAAAGCAGAAGGAAGAGCAAAAGGATGATCATTATTACTATTTTGGTGCAGTTCCTTCCCTTTTTTTCTCTTTAGAAATTAATTGTGTGTGTGTGTGTGTCTGTGTGTGTGTGTGTGTCTGTGTGTGTCTATGTGTGTGTTTTCAGAAGTTAAAAAAAGAAAAAAAAGCCAGAAAAGCAGAGCTGGGTATGGCAGCACATACTTGAAATCCTGTCACTCTGCAAACACAGCTAGAAGGATGGAGAGTTCAAGGTCAAGCCTGGTCTACACAGCAAGTTCCAGGCCTACTAGGGCTATAAAGTAAGACTCTGCTGAAACAAAACACACAAATGACCTATTATAATATACGGATAGGTGAGTAAGTCGGTGGGAGAGTCCTTGCCTAGCATGTTCCAGGTCCTGAACCCCATTTCTGGCACCATGAAACATAAATGAACACAATACGCTAATCATGTAGTATAGTAGTATAATGGAATTATATAGTCCTTACAGTTACTAGGTATTTTAAGTGATAAAATATTCAGAATTTTTGATATACACAGATCAGATGCAAATGTTACAGACTTACTTGATCTTATTTATTTTATTTGTTTGTTTGTTTATTCATTCATTTATTCATTCATTCTGAGGCTGGGTCTCAGATATCCCAGGATGGCTTCAAACTAGATTTGAAGCTGAAGATGACCTTGAACTTAGATCTTCCTGTTTTTAACCTCCCAAGAGCGTCTAGATGACAGCTACACACTGCCACGTTCTGTGTATGTGGTGATGGAGATCCAACCCAGAGCTTCTCAACATGCCTAGGAAAGTATTTCACCAATTGAGCTACATCGCCTAGGTACCATTTCTTGATTTTTCAGACGGCATCTCATGTAGCTCAGGCTAACCTTGGGCTCACTATGTAGCTAAGGATAATTTTGGATTCCTGATCTTCCTGTCTCCCTACCGCTGAGACCACAGATGTGTTACCACTATTCCCAGCATGATGTTATATTATACAAGGAGAGGAACATCTCAGATTTTAGAAACTGCAGTGGTTGGGGACCAATCCCTTGCAGATATCAAAGAATAAACATTTTTTATGAAACAGTATTTGGTGTTCTTTTGAGTGGCTTTAAAATTTATAGCTCTTGCTCTTCTGTGTGTGTGTGTGTGTGTGTATGTGTGTGCGCGCGCGCACGCGCGCGCATTTTCCCTTGCATTGGTGATGTATGCACCTGTTCCACTGGGTGTCAAGTTCCGTGGCATGGGGTGATGTATGATTGTTGAGGATGATGTCTGTGTCTGGCTCCGTCCCACTGAGATCCTGGGACCACGCACCAAGATTCCAATCCCAACACTTACTATGAGACCTTGAGTCACGTCCTGACACTTGAGCCTGGCTTCTCTCACATGTACAACATAGATCATGACACACATATATATGTTGTGACGATGATGTGAATAATAAAGTGCCTGCAAAAGGGCCTGGTGTATTGTAAGAACAAAGAAATTCTTTGCTATTTCATTATCCTCTTATTCCTCACTCCTTAACTAGACAATATATATATCTTAACACTATATATATATCACTATATCACTACATATACCACTATATATATACTATACATATATATCACTATATACTATTTAAGAATGTTTGTTTTAAATCTTATTTATTTACTTATGAGAGAGAGAGAAAGAGAGAGAGAGAGAGAGAGAAAATGCATGCATGCCATGGTGCACAGATGGAAGTCAGAGGACAACTTTAGGACGTCAGTTCTCTCCTTCCACCACGTGGACCACATAGAGTGCATGTGTATAGACTGCTTAAATCTGCTTCCTTTCCCTTAAAAAGAAACAAACTGGGATTATTGCTCAGTGGTAGAGTGCTTATACAGCATGTATTTGAATCTCACGACAAAAAAAAAAAGAAGAAAATAAAAATCATTGGGCGCGGACTTCCATTAACCTGATGATAATCTCTAGACATGTCTGTCAAGACTCAGTAAAGTTGCCAGTGACAGCAAAATCCTCTCAGACGGCTTAAGATGGAATCTTATCCGGTATATGTTACTGTTGAGCTCCAGGTGGTAGAGAAACCTGCACATTGCACATTAGGTCTGACATTCCTTTTCTTGTGCTGCGACCTAACAAGAAACGAGGATTTATTCTGGCTCAGGGTGTGAGGGTGCAGTCCATCATGGTGGGGTAGCAGGGCTGTGGTCGCAAGCGCATGAAGCTGCTTGCTCGCTTCTCAGTGGATCAAGAAGCAGAGAAAGGGGGAAATGCAGGCTCTCAGCTGCCTGTCTCCTTTTTCATTACCATTCAGTTCACCCCTCTCTCCTCCTCGCCCCAAATCACATATACAGTCGGGCCAGTCTTCTCCACTCTGTGAATCCTCTCTGGAAAGCCCTCAGTGACACGCCCTAAGGCCTGCCTCATAGTTTGACAATTGAAATGAACGATCACAGGCTATGGCTCAGAGGAAGAGCACTTACCTAACATGCACAGGGTCATAGGTTCATTCTTCAGTGTCTGACAAGAAAAGCTACTTTGGGATCAGAGAGGTGACTCAGCGAGAAAAGGTGCCAAAGCAAAGCCAAAGGAGCCCGAACAGCTCGCAGAGGGTGCAACGGGAGAACCAGCCCCACAGAGGCGTCCTCTGACCTCCACGCATGTACTGTGGCATGCAGGCACACACTGATAAAAAAAAATGTAAGAAAGTTTGATATACTCATTAAAGGATGCTTCAGAGATGGGGGGAGGGGGCACTGGGAGAAAGGGAGGGAGGGGAGAAAGGAAGGGACAAAGCAGGGAGGGAACAGGGAGGTCCAGGAAGGGGTGGAGGGGGGTCCTATTATGTTTGTATGAGCAGAAAAAAAAAGTAAGTGAGAATCAGGCCTGGTGGCACATGCCTGTGACCCCACACTTGGGAGGCAGAAGAGGAAGATCATGTCAAGACCAACTGTGGCTAAATAGCAAGTTTCAGACCAGCTTGAGCTAGATGAGACTGAGACCCTGTCAAGAAGAAAGAAAGAAAGAAAGTGAGAGAGAAAGAAAGAAAGAGTGGAGAGAGAGAAAGAGAGAGAGAGAGAGAGAAAGAAAGAAAAATAGAGAAAGAAAGAAATCATCAGAAGTACCAATAGATTTAGGATCTTTTAAAATATATTTTATTTATTTATTTTGAGGCAGAGAGAAAGAGAGAGAGAGAGAGAGCACACGCGCATGCTATAGAGCACAGGTACAGTTGTCAGAGGATGACTTTCGTACATCAGTTCTGTCCATCCCCTGGGCTTCTGGAGAACTCAGCTGAGCACGTTTGCTGGCAGGCACACTGCCTGCTACGCTCTCTCACTGGCCCTGACTTAGGATCTTAGATGATGACATCTTGACTCTTCTTTTTTCTTTTTCTGATATTACATAATGATATGAAATCTTTTCAAGCCTGGGATTTCCAGATCAAGAATGTCTGTGAGCTGGAGAAACAGCTTGGTGAGTCAAGTACTTGCCATGAGAACCCGAGTTCAAATTCCTAACAGCCCCATAACAAGTCAGGTGCAGTCAGGTAAAGTTTCCCGTTAGCCATTCTAGACAGTCAGTGAGCTCCGAGTTCAGGGAGACGCCTGTCTCAAAAAATAAGCCGGAGGGCCAGCAAGACAGTCAAAAGGTAAAGGCGCTTGCCTTGAAAGCCTGATGGCCTGAGTTTGAGCCCCGGGATCCACATGAAGACAGGAGAGAAACGGCTCCCAAAAGCCATTCTCTGCGGCTGCGGGCGTGGCTCGGTGTAGAGCAGTTGTTTAGTATTTGATGCCCTGCATTCCACCACAGCACCAGAAAAAAAGATAAATAAATAAATAATTTTGGAGGGGTGTAAAATTAAAAACTCATTCTGTGATTTCCCATACATCTGCTTTGGAATATGTGTGTACATATACACACACACACACACACACCACACACTAATAATGACAACATAAAAAAAATAAGGCGGAGGGGGAGACTAAGGAAGGAAGGCACCCAACATCAACACGTGAGCAATAAAAACAAAACAAGAAAAACTTTCAAAAGATAGCATAGGTCTGGGGAGATGGGTCAGGGGTTAAAGCCTTTGCCTCCCAAACAAAAGGACCTGAATTTATGAATTTATCCCTGGATCCCACATAAAACGCTAGGTGATAGTCTGCAATTCTGGCTCTGGAAGGTAGAGCTGGGAAACTCCAGAGCAAAGTCGAAAGGAGGTAGAGCAACCCAGGGTGATTCTGGAAGTCACCTCTGGGCCTCCACAGGCACACACACTTAAGGGTCCTGTGGCATACACAGGCACAAACACAGACACACACAGACATACACACTCATGCCCCCCTCCCCCCAAGAAAGGCAGTATAGACATTTCCAGATTTTTTCATCTATTGCTAATTTCTCAGCAAAGTTGTATTTTCTTTCAATTCACAGTTCTTTCAGTCTAATTTTTCATTAGTATCACGATAATACGGAAGCTTTCATTTCCTCTGTCTTTACCCTTATATTGAATGCTTCCTTAAAATTTTGTTCAGGGCCAGCTAGAGACTCAGCAGGTAAAGGTGACTTTGCACAAACTTGTCAACCTGAGTTGATCCCTGAAGCCATGGCGTATGTGCTCTCTCTCTCTCTCTCTCTCTCTCTCACATGCACACACACACACACACACACACACACACACACACACACACGAATGAATGAATGAATAATAAATAAATAGAAAACTTTTTTGAGACAGAATCTTACTATATTTGTTTGCCGTCCACGTTGACCTCTGAACTTGATGGTCTTCCTCCTCCAGCCTCCCAAATGGGTGGGACTACAATACATATGTCATTCCGCCCAGCTCTTCCCTTTGTCCTTCTACACATGTGGAGTTTTTAAAAAAATCTTAAAGAGGAAGAGAGAGAGAGAGAGAGAGAGAGAACAGATAGGCGTGGTGCGCCTCAGCACAAGGAGGTAAGAGGACAACTTTCAGTTGTTTTCTCCTTCTACCATGTGTACTTCTGGGGATTGAACTCAGGTTGCCGGGTGTGTAAACAGTTCCCTTAAGTCGCTGAGTCATCTTGCCAGCCCCTAACGCTAGGATTTTTAAGACTCTTAACATTTTCTGTTCTTCATCCAACGTGACAACAGTCCCAAATCATATACCCTTGACATGATGAGTGATAAAAATGGGACCTTGTCTCAGGGACCTTCCTCCCCAAACCTGTTCCCGGGGTCTAATCACAAGAAAAACATGAGACAAACGTCAGTTAAAGGGTACCCTACAAGGTAACCATCCTGGGTTTCTTAGAACTGTGAAATCAAAGTTCTCTCTGCAACAGAAAAAGTCCCAGAAGCCATCATGGCCAGCAGGAACCCAGGGAGATAGAAGGACCAAGTGTATGGGCTCCTGGAACACGAAAATGAGTCAGACAAAAGAAGAATCTGAATCCGTGGGGGACCTTAGTCAATGCTGGGCTAAGATTCGTGCATGAATTGTAACCAATTTTCCACACTTCTTTAAGAGGTTAACAGCAGGGAAACAGGCTGAGCGTGATGACACATGCTAGTAATTCTAGTACCCAGGAGGAAGATGGGATTATTGAGCTAACCTGGGCCATATTCCAAGACCTGTCTCAAAAAAAAAAAAAAAAAAAAAAAAAAGGTGTGTGTGTGGCAGGTGGATTGTGTGTGTGTGGGAGTGATCCAATGTATATGGGAACACTCTATCATTGAGTGGGCTTGGTAGGTGAAGTGCCTGTTTACAAACCTGGAGACCTGACTTTGATCCCCAGAAGCCCACATGGTGGAAGGAGAGAACTGAGTTCTGAAAGTTGTCCTCTGACCTCCACGTATGTGCCATGATATACATGTGCATTCTGTCTGTCTATCATTCTCTCTCTTCTTTCTTTTCTCTCTCCCTCCCACTCTCTCTCTTTCCCAGATAAATAAATAGGATGTTTAGAAATTTTTTCTATAAATTTAAAATGGAATTTTATTCCATTTATTCTTTTATTGCTGGTGAAGCTGGGTGTCTTCTATTTTTTGTTTGTTGCCCATCTGAGAATCTCTTTGATGAATTTCTTCTTGTTGTTTTTGAGACAGTCTTTTCTCATTTATTTATTTAAGAGAGAGAGTATGTGTGTGTGTGAGACAGCGTGTGAGTGTGTGTGTGTGAGAGAGAGAGAGCATGTGAAAGAGAGAGAGTGTGTGTGTGTGTGTGTGTGAGAGAGAGAGAGAGAGAGAGAAAGAGAGGGAGAGCATGCACCCATGGCTCATGGGTGGAAGTCAGAGGACAACTTCAGGAAGTTAGTTCTCACTTGAATTCCTCCATGTGGGCTTTTGGGAAACTCAAGAAACTCACATCACTAGGTTTGTGAGCAGGTGCCTTGCCTGAGCTATCTTGCCACCCCTATTTATTTTAGAAAAAGAATGTATGAACCGATATACCTGCTACAACATGCATATAGAGGTCAGAGGACACCTTCCATGAAATCAATTTTTTCCTCCCATCATGTGTGCTTCAGGGATGGAACTCAAGTCTCCAAGTTTGTGCGCAAGCTCCTTTTACCCTCTGAGCCATCTCGCCCAGCAGACAGTCTTATGTAGCCTGGGCTAACCTCAAACAATATGTAGCTAAGGATGACCTTGAACTCCTGATCCTGCTGCCTAATGGGATTACAGACAGGTATCAACAGGCCCAGTTTGTGTGATGCTGGGAATAAAGCCCAGGGTTCCATGCCTGCCAGGCAAACGTTCTATCTACTGAGCTGGCTCCCCAGGGCCATTCTGTCTGCAAATTTTTGCAATTGGAATTTCTTTTTACTTAACATAAAGTAAGAAACTAATTGGTATAATTTAATTTATGTTGTAGAAATAGCTAATAATTCCAGTTCTCATCTTTTTCCACTGATTTATAGTGCTATTTCTGTTTTATGACAATCTCCCATATGTATTCAAGATATTTCTGGATTATCTGGTCCTTAGTCTATTTGTCTATCCCTAAGCAAATATTGCATTTTTTTAAACAAAATAAGGCTGTGCGATAAGTATTTTTTATTTGGTAAGTCAAGTTCCCTCATTTTTTTCCCTCTTAAGATTTCCTTAGCATTTGTGGGACCATTTGTTCATTCCTATGAAATGTAGGATCTGTTTTCAAGTGCCATTAAAAAGTCCCCTTGGGAGCTAGGATGGTGGTGCCCAGCCCCTGAGCAGCAGTGGCAAGGGAATCAGAGATTCAAGACCATTCTCAGCGAATTAGCGGGTTCAAGGCCCCTTCTCAAAGTAAATAAAAGTATCAAAAAAAATCCTCTAGGAATTTGATTGGTTTTACAATGAGCACTGTACGATACTAAACACTAAATCCTACTCATGAACGTAGCACAGCCTCCATTCAATTCTTTCTTATGTCCTTCAATAATGCTTTCTAAATTTCTCCTTAAGAGTTTTGTCTGGAGCCTGTGAAATGGCTCAGCAAGTCAGGTGTGTGCTTGCAAACCCGGAGACCTTAGTTCAATCCCTGGAAGTCCACGTGGCGGAAGGAGAGAACTGACTCCTGAAAACTGTCCTCTGACTTCCATCTGTGCACCATGTTGTGTTCTCTCTCTCTCTCTCTCTCTCTCTGTCAAATAAATATATAAAAGTCTTCTTCATTTTTTGCTATTTATTAATATTATAAACTTTTTTCACTTTATTTATTTATTGTGTGTGTGTGCGTTTGTCCCTGTGAAGGACCAAGGATGCCTTCGGGAATCATCCTGGATTACTTCTACCTCCTTGCTTTGTTCTGGGATTTCCCAAGCCTTGCTCAGCAGGGACCAAAAATGTAGGCCAAAGTAGTTTCTGCCTGGCATTTGCAGGTGGGCCTTGGATCTGAACTCAGGAACTTCTGCTTACGAGGCAGAGTCTTAACCTCTGAGCCATCTCTTCAGCCTCAATATTATTGACTTTTAGAATGTTTTTCTTGCCAGCAAGTTCCTGAATTATTTTATCATTTACCTTGGACATGCTGTGTAAACATTCATTTCAATTGCAAATAACAGGCTTTTTCTTTCTTGCTTTCTCCTTCCTTCCCTACTGTGCTGGATATGAAATCCATAACATCACACATGCTGGGAAAGTACTCTACCATTATATCCCTAACCCTTTGGACCTGGCTCTTATTTTATAGTTCTTAGTCCTCTCTTTATTATTTCTTATTATACTGATTACAACTTCTAGGACAACATTTATGGTTTTCCAGGCTAGTCTCAAGCTTTCTATGTGCCCAAATGAGGTAGTTAGCTACAGGTGTCAGCTCAGCAATTAGAAGACTCCAGCTCTGGGTACATGTGTAAAGATTTAGTAGTTAAGTTAAGCCCTGAGCACACCTGCAGGACATTGTCTAATTGATGGACAAGGCCCTGCTCATGGTGGGTGGGACTATTCCCTGGATAGATGAATAAGATGAGGTAAGCTGGCTTGGTAAAGTTTGACATTCTTTAGCCCCAAACTAGAACTGTTGAGATGTTCGGTTTCTGAACTGAGCTGGTCAGATCAGTGGATTCCATGCATACGAACCCACTGTCATACTTCTTTAGCTGGTTCAGTGAGTTGGTAATCTTCTGTACACTTGGCCAGACTTGCTGGTCTGGCACGTGAAGGTTATACCTGTCTCAGCAGTCCCATGGCTATAGTGAGACCAGTTCTCTCGGCCCCTGCCACATAGACAAGCTGCCCTTGAACTTAGGAACTGAATTCAAGTCTTTGTCTTTGCAAAACCAGTACTTTACCAATTGACCCTCTGGCCTTGAACTTAAGAGTCATCCTCCTGCCTCTGTCTGTCGAGTGTTGGAAACGCAAGTGTGTGGTACCACAACCAGCCTTCAGCTCTCTGACTTCTTAACTTCAGGATCGCACACATGCTTTCCCATCTTTGGATGCGCTGGGCGTTAGGAGAGACTGGATGTTCAATGCTTCATCGACTACAGCAATAACCACTGCAAGCCTCTGTGTCACCGTGCTACAGTTTACAAAGCATCTTCTCACAACTGAGCCCATTTTCTCTCTGAAACAAAAGCAGTGTTATTAAAAACCATTTCAGAGAAGAAGGGACTGAGTTTCAGAGTGATTAAGAGATGTATGGATTGGGGATGCTTCTCAGGGGACATAGGTCAGTGGTAGAGCACTTCCAAAATTCAGAGCACGAGAAACTGAGTTTGATCTCTGGGGGTGGGGGAGAGAGAGAGAGAGAGAGAAAGAGAGAGAAATGAAGAGAGAGAAGAGAGAGAGATTCAAGGCCTTGGGTTTGATCCTCAGTAGAGAGAGAAGAGAGACAGAGAAAGAGAGGACACCCAGACAGACAGACAGGAGAGAGTGAAGACCCTGGGTTTGACCCCTAGCAGAGAGAGAGAGAGAAGAGACAGAGATAGACAGATGGGGGGAGGCTATTGAGACTCAAAACAGAAATATTTGCTTGTTCCGTACCTGCACATAAACCACCTGCACTAACGGTGGTTTGTTTTGTTTTCTTTGGCTTGTTTTGGTTTGCTTTTTGGAGACAGGCTCCCAGTCTGTAGCCCCGGCTAGGCTGAAACTCATACGCCAACTTCATTCCCATTTCAAACTGAACAGTAATTAGTAGGTGAACTTTCCCAAGGATGAAGCTCCTCCACCAGGTGTTTTTTCCGTGCTACTCTGTATGTGCCGCAGGCTGCCATGGGAGAGGAGCTGACTTCGAATGCAGTTGCATGTTCCGTGATTCCAAGTTTCACTATCAGCATTTCTGCAACGCTCTGCAAAGACTCGGATTTCCAGGTGTTGGACTATGGGAATGTATTTTAAAATCATTGCATTGAGCTCTGCTGAGTAAGCCTTAGAATTGCAAACCAAACACATTTCAGGCCCCCAAATAATGCAAAATGCCACTGTGGGCTTGTTTCGCTGTCTCCCTCCCTCCTCCCTCCCTCCCTTCTTCTCTTCCTCCTTCCCTTCCTTCTTCCCTCTTCCTTCCTGTCTTCATTTTTATTTTTCTCTTCCTTCCTTTTCATTTTTTTCTTTTTCTTTTTCTTCCTTTTTTCTCATTGTTTTTAGACTTTCTCCCTGGACTTTGCCGTGCAACCCAGGCTGGCTTCTTCCTGTTTGTTGCTTCCCAATTGCTTGGATTATGGTTTGTACAACCAAGTCTACCTTTCCCATTTTCTTTTTATTTATTTATTTTTAGAAATACATAGTCCTTAAGTATTTTATTTATTTATGAGAAAGAGAGAGAGAGAACACAAACATACATGCCATGGTGAAAGGGTGGAAGTCAGAGGACAACTTTCAGAAGTTGATTCTCTCCTTCCACTTTGTGGACTTTCAGGGCTCAAACTCAGGTCACCAGGTTTGCAAACAGGCAAATTACTACTGAGCTATTTTTCCGTCCTTACTTTTTGTGGTAGTGCTGGAGATCAAACCCAGGGTTTCACATGTGCTAGGCAAATGCTCTACCTCTGAGATTCTCTCTTTCTCTCTCTCTCTCTCTGTCTTTCTGTCTCTTTCTCTGTCTCTCTCTCTGACACTCACTCTTACTTTCTCCAGAGTCTCACATCACCCAGGCTGGCTTGGAACTCACTAGTATCTGAGGATGAATTTCTGATTCTCTTGTCTCAGCCTCCGAAGTGCTGGGATTACAGACAAGAACCCCCATACCCTACATTTGCGGTGCTGGAAATTGGATCCAGGACTTTGCGCATGCTACGCAAGCACTCTCCCAATTGAACTACATCCCCGGCCCTTCTTTTATTTTGAGACCGGGACCGGTAATACCACATTGTCCAAACTGACCTCGAACTCCTTGAGTAGCTCAGACTGGCTTTGAACTTCTACTCCTCTTATCCCGGTCTTCTTTTTCTTTTCTTTTTTTTTTTTATAATTTTTTTATTATTATTTATTCAATTGTGCGTGTGTGCGTATGTGTGCGCGCATGTGTGTATGTGTGTGTGTAGAACCACGGACGAATCAGGAACCACCATGGACGCCTCCACCTCCTTCTGCCCCGGGATTCACAGGCTCCGCCCTACCAGGACCAGAAGCGCAGGCCGTCCCCGCTTCCGCCTGGTGTCTATACGTGGGATCTGGGATCCGAACTCAGGACCTTCCGCCTGCAAGGCGGAGGCTTAACCCCTGAGCCACCTCTCCAGCCCCTTATCCCGGTCTTCTGAGCAGCTGCACTTGTCTCCAGCACCAGCTTTAAAGTGAAACATAAATTGTTTCTCCTTAGCAGTCGTCAAAAGTGCATCTTACTGAGGAGTATATCCAAAGGAATCATTTTCTCCCCCCAAAAGGAAAAGACTTTTAAAAGTCCACAAGCACAGATTTAGCCTTTACAAAGATGTTCATCTCACTGGCATTTACAAAGTTTTTTTTTTAAACATACTTTATTTAGCTAAATCTTCTTGTACTGGAATATAGTCCTGCTGTCATGCCTTATCAAGAATGGTTATTCTTTGATGTGGCTTGATGCACATAGTGACATCAAGAAAGCAGGTTGTAGCACGCAGTTAGTTTGCATGCTGCCAATAAATTCACGACCACATGGCTTAAGGAAACAAGTAGATTTATTTTGGCTTACAATTGTCGGGTCCTGGCTCTTAGTACAGTTTGGCAGGAGAGTCCACACCAACACCGGGGGCCGATGGAAGTGGCCACATCGCATCCACAGGACTGCTGAGAGAGGGACAGACTTCTCTTTCTGTCCAGGTATGCCGAAGAATGCCAACTTCCTCAACCAGTTTCCTCCACTTTATTCACCTGCTCAGAGGATGGTCCCACCCATCCTGGATTGTGTCTCCCCTATGAATTAGACAATCAGACTGAGCAAGCGTGCTTGGATTTAGCTACTTGTACTTTACAAATGTGCCGAGAGCCAAGGCCTTCAACTGTCAAGTTGACACCAGTAGCTATCTACCACACAGGTCTTGCTGGGCAGGATGGTTTGTCCTATAATCCTAGCACTTGGGAGGTGGAGGCGGGAGAATCCAGAGTTCAAGAACATTCTTGACTACGTAACAAACATGAAACCAACTTGAAACCAACTTATGACCCTGTTTAAAAAAAAAAAAACAACAGAACAAAAGCAGAATAATGCATGCGCAATATTTTTTATTATAAGCAATACAAATACATACATAGAAAAATTCCAGGAAGTATACGTGGAATCATTCAAGAATGACATATCCTATATATCAATTCTCTGTGTGGGTTCTTTTTTTTTTTTTTTTGACTGAAATTTTGTATTTATTTATTTTTAATTTTTTAACCTTTTTTTAATTATTATTTCCGCTCATACAAACTTAATAGGTAGACCAGTTCCCTCCCCCTGTGTGGGTTCTTTAGTAGCTTTACTTATTGATATTTGTTCTTTTTTGGTGCCTATGACTGATCCCAGGGCTTTGGGAAGGTAAGTGATGCACTCTTCCACAAGCTGCATCTCCAGCCTAACTTTTAAATTCACATTTCAGCTATCATTTCTAGTTTAAACAATGGGGACTTATTGCATTCCTGGCATACAATCGCATAACTTATTATGGGTCTGACTTTGTACCTCAAGTTTATTTTTATTAAATCCAATCAGCAAACAAACAAATATCCGTGCTTTTAAATTTTTCTGGAGGGCTGGAGAGGTGGCTCAGGGGTTAAGCCTCCGCCTTGCAGGCAGAAGGTCCTGAGTTCGGATCCCAGATCCTACTTATAGACGCCAGGCGGAAGTGGGGGCGGCCTGCGCTTCTGGTCCTGGTAGGGCGGAGCCTGTGAATCCCGGGGCAGAAGGAGGTGGAGGCGCCCATGGTGGTTTGCGAATTCGTCCGTGGTTCTACACATACACAGGCACACACACACAGACACGCGCGCACGCACATACACACGCATATGCACACAGTTGAATAAATAATAATAAAAAAAATTAAATTTTTCTGGAGACTGAGGCAGGAGGATTGCTGTAGGGCGGAGGCCATCCTGGGATACACCTTGTCCCAAACAACAGTAGATAAAAGCAGGACTGGAGAGATGGCTCAGAGGTTAAGCCTTTGTCTTGCAAGCAGAAGGACCTGCGTTCGGATCCTGGACCCCATGTAAAAATGCCAGACAGAATTAGTGGTGGCCTGCATTTATGGTCCTGGAAGGGGGAACCTGGGAAGCCTCAGAATGAAGTCAAAGGAGGTAGAGCAATCCAGGATGATTAGCCTTAGGCTTTCACAGGCACACACAGTACCCTCTAATATACACACACACACCACGTGCACACTCACATGCATAAAAAAATTAAATAAGAGAACACTAGATAAGCACTTGTCCATTGACTGACACCCAGGCCCTTTGCTCATAAACAAGGGCCCCGGTGTTACCTGCATTCTGTCAACTGAAAAGAGCAAAGGAAGAGGGAAAGGCTACATCCAGAATTTAATCTAGACACAGAATTTCCTGAAGGTAAAACTTTGAATCTGTTTGAAATGGAAAAGGGAGGAGGATGGGCAGACCCCCGTGGGCAGTGTAAAAAGTATAAAGGTGGGGAAGATGTGAAGGTGGAGAAGGAAAGGTTTGCTCCAGTCAGCTACCTAGGATACAAATTGCCTTGGAAATGGCTGTGTGAGGCAGTCAGTTCACACGCACGCCTGCTGATAGGCTTCCGGGGAGAAAAAGGAAGGAGAACGCACGTCCTTTGGTCATTCATTATCTGAACATTATTGATTGTTCATTACAAATCCAGCATTGTGCTACGAATTGGGCTTTGTTCTTGACACATTTATGGTTCCTGTGGAGAGATGAAAGGCAGGGATAGGAAGCTAGGCTGTTCAGTTCATGGAAAGAATCAGACTCCTTGGATGCAGTGAAAACAGGCTGCCTAAGAACTGGAATTTTAAAAGTTTGAAAAAGTTTCAAAGAAAAGATAATATGAAGAACTTTTAACTATGGTAGGCTATCTTAAAATTTTAAAGTTGATTATTAGGGTGTGTGTGTATGTATCATGTGTGTTTCGTATGTGTATGATTCTGTGTGTGTGTGTGTGTGCGCACGCGCACGTGCGACTGTTTATAGTGTGTCTGTACGCTGTGTGTACAGTGTGGGGTGGTATGTAGGAGTATGTATAGTGTTCATGTGCATGTGCGTGTAAGTCAGAGGACAACTTTTGGAAGTTGGTCCCCTCCTCCCACCAGTTACTGTGCTGTGTACCTCAGGCTAGCTGACCCAAGAGCTTCCTGGCAATTCTCCTGTCTCAGTCTTTTATCTCACCATAGGGGTTCTGAGGTTACAGATGTGAGGTGCTGCCTCTGACTTTTCATGTGGGTTCTGGGGAGCTAACTCTGGTTATCAGGCTTGTGGGGCAATTTCTATTGCCTGCTGAGCATGTCACCAGCCAGTAAGATAGTATATCTCGCACATAGGGCATTTCACATGTCACATGCACATGTTGTCATTTCGGCATGACAGATACCCCTCTTCCAAAATTTTAAATTTTAAAAATGTTTCCCCAACTTATAAAGCCTTTAGTTCTCTCTGTCTCTCTGTCTCTGTCTCTGTCTCTGTCTCTCTCTCTCTCTCTCTGCTCTCTCAAGTGCTAGGACTATAGCATGTGTCGTCAACCTGGATCTTTGTTTGTTTGTTTATTTGTTTGTTTATTTGAGACAGGCTCTTGTTCTGAAGTCCATATTAGCCTTGAACTAGAGTGTCTCTTACCTGGTCTCTTATGTGCTTAGACTACAGGTGCGCACTATCCTGAATGGTTGGCTTTTATTCCACTAAAGAGTAATTATGAGGTTTGGCAACGTGCATCTTGGTGACAGAGACTTGTCAGCATCATTTGCAAGGCCCTGGTTCAATCCTTTGCCATACACACACACACACACACACACACACACACACACTCATCAAAAGAAAATATAAAGTGTAATGCAGAATTTCCTAGAGGCAGGTTACCTTTGTCATTATGGAGTTTGCTCAATACTGGAATTATCTACCCAGCATCTATTTTCCAAACTTATTTGCCAACTGCCTCACAGTTTTGTCCAGGACTTCAATGTACCCATCTGTGAAATCTCACACATCTTCCTTTCTAGATGGAATGGCCACGGGACCCAGTTCTGGTCAATGGGATGTCAGTAGAAGCCACCATGTGGGTCTTTGAGAGAATAGAGCTGCCTCTCTTGCCCTTTGTCCTTTCTCCTCCCTCTTGTCTAGAATGCAGATGGAGGCCTAGAGGTGGCAACCATCTTTTAAGTCTGAGAACAGGCGTTTGTAACAGTTGTAGAGGAGAATGCTTGTGTGCCCCACGGCATGGTGAGATTACGAGACCACCCTCAGGTGGATCAAGTTCAATTTTTTTTCATGTTGTGATGGTGATGATACACCCCTGTGACCTCAGCTTCCTAAAGAGTTCAAAGCTAAACGATATTGCATGAGAAATATAGAAAAAAAATTTTAAAGTCAGAAAATATGGGCTGATGAGATAGCACAGCAAATAAAGGTGCCAGAGTATAAACCTGGAGACCCGAGTTCAATCCCCACAGCCAACGTGGTGTAAGGAGAGAATTGACTTCTGAAAGTTATCCTCTGACCACTACATTCGAAGGATGGCATGCACATGCCTTCTCTCTTGTTCTCTCTTTCAAATAAAAAATGAAAACAAACGAATATGAAAAAAACCACAAAGCTTTACAACTTTGATCCTTACAACTTTGCTTCAGTCTGTTGGGCTCAGTTCAAAGTTCCCTCAGCCTGTATTGTCCCTGTTTTCTGTATGCATCCATCGGTTGTTGGTTCAGGATTTACAGAGTAAACCTTGGGTTCATTATTACTCAGGTCGCCTCAAGAGGAGATCCGTACATTGTTCTCTTCTCTCATACCATCATGGTTATTTCTTATTTCTACCAGCTTTATCCACCCTTTTCATAAACATTACTAGCCTTTAGGATTCCTGGACTTCTTCCTCCATTTAGTTATTAAGAAAATGAGCATTTAATAGCTTGAACATTAATGTTCAAGCAACATTGGAATATTGGAATGCAGATTGGTTTCTTACCAACTTTCTGTGAGTTGCAGCAAATACTGTTTACCTGGATTTCCTATTAAGTCTAAGATCATTTCTTTACCATTGTAGATAGCCATGTAGAAAGTCTCTTGGGTGGTTCACATTGAGTAGTATTTACTTCTCTGTTAAACACTGTGTGTGCACGTGTGTGAGTACATACATGCTTGCGTCTCACATAGAGACTGTGTGTGTGTGTGTGTGTGTGTGTGTGTGTGTGTGTGTGTTGTCAAGCCACTGGATCCTAACAAAAAATAATCTATTGGTGAATATTTCAAATTTTTTATTTTTTTAATTTTATTCAATTGTGTGTGCGTGAGTGCGTGTGTGCGTGTGCGTGCGTGTGTGTGTGTGTGTGTGAGTGTGCGTAGAATCATGGGTGAATTCGGGAACCACCATGGACGCCTCCACCTCCTTGTTTACTCTGCCCCGGGATTCACAGGCTCCGCCCTACCAGGACCAGAAACGCAGACTGTCCCTTCTTCCGCCCGGCGTCTAGGATCCGAACTCAGGACCTTCCGCCTGCAAGGCAGAGGCTTAACCCCTGAGTCACCTCTCCAGCCCCGAATATTTCAAATTTTTGTCCTGCAATATCTAGTCTCAGACTTTTCTCTCTCCCTCACAATGGGCAGCTATTGCATTTTTTTGATACTGTGTTTACAATATCTTACCTACACAGTTTTTTCTTCCATTTCTCTATTGATGCTCCACAGTGACTCTAGTCACTTCATTGCTTTCTTTAAAAACTTTCAGTGGCTCCCCAGTACTTCTAGGATAAAAACTGGAATCCTTGGCACAATGTCCAGGTCTTTCTCCTCAGCCTTTTTCTTATATTTCTAGCTCCTTCTTCCACTGTAATAATCTTTGATATCTAATTAATTAAATAACTAGCTATGTGTGTATGAAGGAGGCCAGAGGACAACTTTGTAGAGTCAGGTTTCTCCTACTGTTATGTGGGTGCCTGATGGTTTCAGGCCTGAACCACCCTATTCAGTTTGTGGTATGCTGGGAATTGAACCCAGGGCTTTATGAATACTAAGCAATCACTTTACCAGTTGAGCTACATTCCCAGGTTTCAATATCAAATTCTTATTGAAATGCAACAGATGGCAGCTACTAGACTGTTTATTTCTTTCTGCTTGAGTGCTAAAGCTATGTGCTCACGATCAACTATAAGCTATTTAAAGCAAGGATTGCATTTTATTTATTTTTTGATGCTGGGGATTGAACAGAGGCCATTGTGTCTGCTAGTCAAACATCTACCGCTGAGCTGTCTCTCGAGCCCCATGCTTTATTTATTTTACTTTTCTAAAGGGTGTTAACACACACATGCACACATATTTCAAAGAGGGTCCATTGGACTATTTCATCGTGATGATTGCTATGCTAACAATTGGAACAAAATAATGTGGAAATTTAAAAAAAAGGCAGAACAATGAACATTTTTGGAAACCAGTGCAATCTCAGCACTTGGGAGGCCCTGGTCAGCCTGGGTTAAGAGTGAGACTTTCTCAACAAACAACAACAACAATAAGAACGGTAACAACAAACAAACAAAAAAAAACTTGGAAAGGTTCAGGATGAATTTGCATGAACTTTTTCCAAGTTAAGAAACTGAATGAAGAAACAAACAAATATTTTACGTTTCGTATCTTATAAGCAGATCAGAACACCGCTGGGCAGGATCTCTTGTAAATCTCTATCCATGTTTGGGTCATTTCACAATTTTCTATTCCACCGAGACAGAAGCTTCGCAGGTGGAGTCATTCTAGTTTATACAGTAATTTCAGCTTAGCCCTTCAGTTTGGGGCTTAGTTGTGGATGAGCAGTCAACGATTTTTATGCTTTCATCCTTAACCTGAGTATTTAGCCATAATCCTTGGCAAAGCTGAAACAAAGACACCTTGGTGTGTGTGTGTGTGTGAGTGTGTGTGTGTGTGTGTGTGTGTGTGTGTGTTTGACCATATACTGACAAAGTTCAGTGAGCCCAGGTATTTCTTGAAATATTTGCACCAACACATCACTGCTGCAGTATAACATCACAGACACGAGTATGTCAGGACTTTAATCCAAAAACTGACGGGCTTCTTTCAACCTGTGTTGGAAATTGTTGGTAGAATGAAGATACAGCTGTAAGAAATAGGAGAAGGAGGAGAAAGAATGTGCTATGTGGAGATAGCAATTCCTTTCCTCCCCCTCTATCAGACGGATAGAAAAGCAAATGGATCATTCACTTACAAATACCCACATAGTACTTATTCCAATCCCTGTGTTTGTGGACAAGGCACCTCTCCTAGCAAACTGGGTTTGCTTCTTAGATTCATCTTTGGGAGAATCTTTGTTATCTCCCACACTTAGCAAAGTTGCTGACATCCACTTGTGGGATGAAAAGAACAGACTTTGCTTCCTATAGAGGAATGGCGGTTCATCTTTTCCGGGTTCAGTATGGTCTTTTCGGAAAGCTTGTGAAGGCTCAACTCTTAACCTTTGTTTTTTTCCCCCCAGGGAAAGAGATGCATGTATGTACAAGCTTGCAGAAACCTACATACCAGTGTACAGAGATGACACATACAGTAAACCCGAGGACCTCTGCTGAGAACTCACCAAATTAAGAGAAAGTTGTAAAACCTTTTAGAGACTCCTCACCTCAGTCAAACGAATGTCTCAGCATTCTCGAGGTGCTGAATGGAGGTGTCTTTCTCTAATTCAACTTTTTCAATTATTGGGCATTTACCTTACTTCTCATGGCTTATTTTTCTTTAAGATTTGAGCTGAGTACACTTGATTTCCGCACTCAGAATTACCCCACCCAGCATGTCCATGGCAGGCAGAAAGACAGCATGATGGGAATGAGACACAAGATCCTAAATGCACCTAAAACATTATAAGGGACTTTTGCTCAAGATTTGTTTGTAACTTGATGGAGTGGTTCTTGAGCATAAACTTTTTAACTTTATTGTCATTGCTAGTGTATGTGTGTGTGTAGGGGGTGTATGCATGTTTATACAGTGTTTGCTGGTGTTCTTGTCTGTATGTGGATGTGGAGGTAGAGGTTAATGTCAACAGTTTTCCTCGATTGCTTTCTGTGTGTGTGTGTGTGTGTGTGTGTGTGTCCATCTATCAGAGAACAGTGTGCAGGAGTCAATTCCCTCTTTCTACCATGGGGACTGTGGGGATCAAATTCAGGTAAAGTTTGGTGGCAAGGACTTTTAACAGCTTTAGTTTTTTGAGGCACCACCCCTCCAGATCCTCACATGGCTGCTAAGGATCTGAACTCAGGCCCTGATGCTTGCACAAGCACTTTACCCACTGAGCCATCTCCAAATCCCTTGAGCATGATCTTTGAAGATACAATGCTAGGTCTCAAGGTTAAGTATGGGCATTCCCTAGGAGGCCTTGAGAGACTTAGCCAATTTCAGTTTAGACTTCACTGGTAAATTAAATACCTGGAAGATAGAAGTACCTTGGAAGATAGAAGAATTGTCCAGATTCTGTGATGAATGGTCCAAACTATATGCTAAAAAATGTGCTCAGGATGAAAAATGATACATAAACATGATTAAATACAATTTAATTAGAACTTCAGTGCAAATGAGGTCATTTGCTATTTCCCAGCACTATCAATTCTCTGTTAGTATTAAGGAGTGCTTCAAAGGTGAGGCAAAAATAATTGTGGTCTAAACTTTTTTTTTTTTTGGTTTATTACCTAAATTACTTTGGAGGTTTTCCTTTTGGGCTCAGTGTTTGTTTAGCAGGTTCCTTACAATATATGTGTGACTAAAATTATTTTAATAGCCTTAATTGTATTACGATAACAAATACATTCCTCTGTTCTGTATGAGTTTATTTAATTTCTTTTCAGTGGTTGATATTTGAACCTCTTTCATTTACAGTAGATCCAGCTACACAATTCACAAAAGTGCCTAAACAGGTCCAGGAGGGGTTAAAGAACTGTCTGCCAATATAAAATCTCTCACTCTATTGCATAACCTACACAATCTTGTAGTTGAATCTGGGTGCTTGTGAAATTTTAATCAAATGACTAGGGAATATGATATATGATTGAGAAGTAACATGAAGGAATTCTACAGCCTACTAAATCTGTACATTTTGTCCTATGAATTTATTGTAATTTTCAGCAAAAGGAAATTTCCATATCTGGCATTTGACTTTTTTTTTTTTTTTAAACTTTGTGTGTATGTGTGTGTATATCAGAGGGCACTGTGTGTGTCCCTGTGGAGAACCAAGAATGACTTCAGGAATTGTCCTGGATTGTTTCTACCTTCTTTTTGCTTTGCTCTGGGCTTTCCCAGGCTCTGTCCACCAGGAACGAAAGTGTAGGCTGCTGTCACTTCTGTCTGGTGTTTTAATGTGGGACCTGGGATCTGAACTCAGGACCTTCTGCTTGCAAGGCAGTGTTTTAACAGCTGAGTCATTTCTCCAGCCCCTAGCATTTGTCTTAATGGCTTGTTGTGTACTTCTTTACTGTCTTAAGAAGAAATGTAGATGATGGGTCACATCAAAAGTATATCATTACACTATTGCAAATGAAGGGGGTTGCACCTGACATATAAGCGAACACACAGGGAATTTTCATTAGTACTAGATGTAGCACACGATCTACTAAGGACAAAGTCATATTATACCTTGATCCCGGGGAAGTAAAATCAGATGAATGCATTCATGGATTTTTGCTTGTCTGTTTTGTTTTAAGACGGCAACTCATGTAGCTCAGGCTGACTTCAGACTCACTTCAAAAGATCAGAAATCCTGATCCTCTTGGTTCCAATGTCCTAGAGTGTTAGGACTATAGGTATGCCCACCCAAATCACTCACTTGTTTATTTGCTTATTTCAGACACAGTTGGTCTCATGAATCCCAGGCTGGCCCTATATTCTATAGAGTATGGGATAGTCAAGGATGACCTTCTGTGCCTCCTACCTGAATTTAGCTCCTGAATGATGAGCTTACAGGTTAAGTGTCACCATTCCCAATATATTCTGGGCTGGAGATGGAACTCAGAACTTCATACATGCTTGGCAAGCATTCTACAACTGAACTACATCCCAGACTCCTCCCCCCTACCCCTGCAACCTCCCCCTTTTTTTCTTAAAGCAAGGTCCTCCTCTGTACCCCAGATGGGCCTCAAACACATGGTATAACTCCTGCCTCAGTCTTCTTCTAGGATTAGGATTCTAGACACGAGTCGCTGTGCTGTTAATTCATGTCAAGTCACTGAAGGACAAAACGAAAATCTAGTTTTTGCTTTGCTTGTTTTTTTAGATAGGTTCTCATACTATAACCCAGTTGGGCCTCCAGGTTGTACCAATCCTTCTATCTCAGCCTCTGGAGTTCTTGGATTATAGGCCTGAGCCAACAAGACTGGTATAAATTTAGGTCTCTGTTATTGTAAAGTATGGCCACCAAAATTCTCCTTTTAAACAGTTTTTTTTTTAAGAATGATCTTTTGAAAAGGGGGAAGGCATTGGCTTTTCATTTATTTCATACAATCAGTATTTTCTAGGCCTGGTGGCTCAGGCCTGAAATCCAATGACTGGGACGCTGAGGCAGGAAGATTACTGCCAGTCTGAGGCCAGACCAGACTATGTATAGTGAGTTGTAGGGCAAACTGAGTTACAACCAATAAAATCAATAGCCAATGCAAGGCAAGACCTGAAGATATGGGTCCTGTGGCCATGAAGTTCTAGTTTAAGAGAATTCAGAGTCTAAGTCAAAAGTCAAGTCTCACTTTGGGAGATTCCGTATATATACTCTAGTTCTTGAGAATGGGGGAAATCTGATTAACATAACAAAGTGTAATGGAAAAAACTCACAAAAAGACAGAGAAGTGCTGCAGGAAAGGGGAAGGTGCCCAGCTACTCCTTGACTTGTTAATTAGTGTCAGAACGGTAGGGGGGGTTTCCTACACCCTGAGTGTGTTATAATCACATCTGCCTGGGGGAGGGAGGAATACTTGGTGATTCATACCCAGCTTTCTTAGTATTGGGGTTCTGGCTGGTGCATGGCCATTTCCTCTTTAAGTCTTATGTTGTGACTAATGGAGCAGGGAGATCTGCAATTGGTATCTGACTCCAGTTCAAATCTATGGGATTTTAATGGGCCTTGGCTTGTTGGGCAACGTGAGGTTTTAATCTTCCTTTCTCAAACGAGTGGGGCTTTTAGAAGTTATGAAGGGACTTCCCTTGAGACTTGTTACAACAGACTACAGTGGCCATAGAAATTTGAGGGTAGTTTCACACTTTGCTTTGTTTGCCACCCAGGGGGTGACTCTGAAAAAGCTTTCTTACCTCTGACAGAAGGAAAATGTTCATAGGGTTGATTAATTATTAGGCAGAATTCAGTGAAGATAATTGGGTAACCCGAATCAGATGTTTATAGATGAAAAGATAAGTAAACTTGGACGGCATAAGTTTATAAATTCTAGATCTGCAGGTGAAGTTTTCTGAAGTCCTTTCGCCCCTCCCCTACTCACTTCCCCTCCCCCACTTTCCCAACGCCAGCATTCCAAGTCCAAATGAGGTGTTCAAATTCATGAGGGAAAAGCTTTGTTAATCACACACACACACACACACAGACACACACACACAGACACACACGAAACCCAACAAGTTTCTGATTTGTAACTAGCTTGGTAGACAAAATTATTAAATTACTTCTGATAGCTCAAAAAACCTTGCCCATGTGGTGACCAGCATCAATAATTCCATAAAAGATTAAAATAATTTCCCAAAATGCCCACCCTGGTGCTCCAATTGATATTTTAATAACTTGATTAAACATTTCCCAGAAGTCTGTTAGAGTCAGGAAACAGTCTGTGGTGGAGGTGAGGATTTGTTTTTTGAAACGGAAACTTTTGGCCCCCATGAGCAGACTAGCCAAAATTCATTTATGTGCCTTCCTCCATCCTTAGTACAAGTGAAAAGTGAAAACCTGTTGTGTAGTGTGTGGTGGCATTTAGGTTTGTCTGTCAGGTAGATTCACATAATCCAAATTTTAAATTGTCTTCTCTTTTCCATTCTGAGTAAATTCAGGCACTCTCACAATTAGAGTGACGTTAAAGCAAAACAAGCAAACAACCAACAAAAACGAAAGCCGAAGACATGCGGAGAGCATCTTGTAATCCCAGCATTTGGAAGGCAGAGACAGGAGGATCGCTGGAAGTTCGAGGCCAGCCTAGTCTACACAGCAAGTTCCGACCAGCCATAGCAAGATTCTACATCACAAGATTCTGTCTCGGAAAATAAGGTAGATTCAATCTCCGTATGACCAGGATAGAGGGCCGGAGAGAGGTATTTTAATTAAAAAGAACCAGTAACGGGGGTTTCAGGAGATGGTTTGCCACTTCCTAATTAAGAAATTAGTTTGACAGTCCTTTGGCCAGCTCACGGAAGAAACTGCCATGAAAAACCCAAAGGGCCAGGTCGCGGTCCAAGCGATGACTGGGGTCCCTGGTGAGATCTCCAGGTCTCTAGGGATGCGTCCCCTCCCGGCAGACACCTAGGTTCCCCCGGGGCGGTGTCCTCCAGTGCACACCGTGGTGCAAGGCCAGTCTCAGGCTGGCCGCCACCGGGTCTTCGCAAACATCTTTCCCTTCCTAGGGGACTCAGAGCAAGGCCGCCTCCCGCCTCCTCCTGCGGGGCCTTTTCTCCCGGCCTGCGATCGACGGCGGCAGGGGCAGCAGGGGCAGCAGGGGCAGCAGGGGCAGCAGGGGCAGCAGGGGCAGCAGGGGCAGCAGGGGCAGCAGGGGCAGCAGGGGCAGCAGGAGGAGCAGCAGGGCAGCAGCAGCAGCGGCGGCGGCAGCAGCGGCGGCCCGGGCCCGGCGGCAGGAAGCGAGGCCCTTGTTGATGCTGTTCCGCAGCCCGCCTGTCCGCCCTCCGCCGGTCGCGAGGCTCTTCCCGGCTCCGGCCGTCCCCCCCTCCGCGCCTGCGCAGTGCCCCTCGGGGGGGGCGGGGCTCGGATTCCTGTCAGCGGCGGCGGCGGCGAAGGCGGCGGCGGCCGTCAGTGTTGGCCGAGGAGAAGCACGAAACGGACCGGTCGGCACTTGGCCTGCGCATCTCCGGCCCGCAGCCTTCTCCCCCGGTCTCCACGCGCCGGGACCCGCCCGCCCCCGCCCCCGCCCCGTCGGAGTCGCCCTCCGCTCGGCCGTCGTCTTTGCTCGGTCCTCGGCCCGGTGGAAGTCACTGCCCTCGAGGAGGAGGAGGAGGAGGAGGAGGGAGGAGAGCAGCGAGGAGGAGGCAGCGGCAGCCGCCCGCGCCTCGCCGCCCCCGGCTCGGTGCCCGCGGCCCCGGGGAGGAGGTGCCGCCGCCACCGCCGCCCCCCGCCCCCCGCCGCCCTCGGGCCGGGCCGGGTGGAGCTGCGATGCCCTCGGACTTCATCTCCTTGCTCAGCGCGGACCTAGACCTGGAGTCGCCCAAGTCCCTGTACTCGCGAGGTGAGTCAGGCGGGGGGTGGGGCGTGGGGGCGGGGAGCGCCGGCGCGGGGAGCCCCGGGGGTCCCCCTGGGCCGCGTGGCGTCGGCGCGGGGATCCCTCGCCTCCCTTCCCCCCGCCCACGGCCCTGCCCGCGGCGCCGGGACTCTCCGGCCCCGCTCGGGGTGCGCTCCGCGGGGGCGGCCGCCGGGGGGCTCGGGTCCGCGCCGGGGCCCCGCTTCGCTGCGCCACGCGTCGGCGCGGGTGTCGGGGTGGGGGGCAGAGGCGCCCGCCGACCCGCCCGGGGCTCCCCGCCGCTCTTCGGCCAGCTGGCCGGCCTGGCCCCCCCACGCACGCTCGGGCGCACCCCGCGACTGGGCCCCGCGCTCGGCCGCCCTGATCCGGACTCCCGCGGCGGCCGGCTCGCCCCCCGCTGGGCTGCGTGGCCCCCGAGTTGGCGCCGAGGGCAAGGTGACCATTTTTCTCCCCCTTGGGCTTGTTTGCGCGGCGTCGTTCTCACCCCCCCCCCCGGCCTAGTCCACTCCCTCCCAGGGTCGGGACGGCCCCCCCAACTAGGCGTTCTTGCCCTTCCTCGTCATCTGGCTGGAAAGGACCCGAATTTTCTTGCCTTCTTTTCCCACCTCCGCGACAGTCTACTTCTCCCCTCGCATTTACAAAGATCGGGGTGCTCTGCCCAGATTACTTTTATTCCTCTCCTCTCCCTGGGGTACCAGGCTCAAGCACAGACGCTGTCCTTAGAGAAATTTCCCTTCTCCGCTGTTTGAAGGGCTCCTTTGGGGGAGGTGAGGGTTGGGGGCGGGGGGAGCGCCTGGATGGAGATTCCCATTTCAAAACTCTTCTGGCCGCGGTCTGCAGGGAATTCCCAGCATCCAGAACACTCGAGGTGGGTGATTCTGCTGGCTTTGAATTCCTACACTGGACCTTTGCAAGAATGTGTCAAAACAGGTTCTCTTTGCGAGGGGCGTCAGACCAAAAATACACTGCACTCATCGATACTTTTTAAACCACTGGGAGGGGTCAAAAGACGTAACCGGGCTGTTAACTATTCCTTTCATCATGTTAAAAAAAAAGTGTCAGGGTGAACCCCTTTTGTGAGAAATTCAGCATTTCTTTTGTTTGGGGATATGTGTATCAGCAGATTTTACACACACACACACACACACACACACACACACGAAGGGACTTCAGCTTGACATGAATGTACTTAAATTGTGTAAGTCAATCATTGACATGGTTTATTCTGGAAAGTACTAGATTTTGTAGACTGACTATAGAGTTTGTACACAGAGTCCTACTTATTCACCATTGTCTGTTGCTCTGTTGGCTTTGGTTGTCACCCACCATCCAGTAAGATGTTTTTGAGGCATTACCTGAAGTCTTTCAGAAATAATTGTAGTTTTGAGTGTCAGAAGGAAGAGACAATATCAAGAGATGATTCTTAGAATAGGGCTACTGTGGTACAATTGGATGCTAAAAATAGTCAAGACATTAACACCATTTGGGCAGCAATCATTAGATAATTTTCCATGAAACAAATGCTTTATCAAGATCCAAGTATAGCTTAGAGACCAGTGCAGGGACTCTAGACTTATGTTTGCAGAGAATATACCAAAAAATAGGGTTTTTCACTCTTAAAAAATACATGATCATTACATAAGAAGCCGTATGCTATCCTTGCATATGCATTTTTTTCTTATTCAACATAAAAAGTACTTAATGCTTTTTGTGTTTTTCAGATTCTCTGAAGTTACACCCACCACAGAATTTTCATACAGCTGGACTATTGGAAGGTCAGCAAAGTGCCATTTTAAAGAATATTGTGTTAGTATGCAAAGGCTTTTTCTCCGAAATGGAGCTTAAATGGGAAAGTGTGAAACTTTGCAAACTTACACAATGTAGTTTTCTTCTAAAGAGCCTGATCCTTCTTTTAGAGCAGCTAGATGTTTCAGCGGATTTCCTTGCTGTGTTTGAAGTGCTTGTTGACAATTGTTATCTGTTTTGAGGGGGGAAAATCTTCAAAATCATTTAAAATTATGTGTTGGGTGGTTTCTTTTAGAATTTCTGATCTTAATTCTTTTTACACACAAATTGAATGTAAAAGGTTCCCACAGTAAGATGATAAATTAATAACCTCAGTGGTAACACCAAACACATAGTTTGAAAATTCCCAAATTTAAACCTTTTGGATGCTGTGCATTTCAAAAGGATGTTAATTACTTATTTGCAAAAGCATTGAAGTTATTTCTATTCCATTGTATTCAAGGATAAATAAAGCCAAGTAATAGAGATGATGATTATAAACCGTGCTTAGCAAAAAAGGCCTTTAGAAAGTTCTAGAAATGTTAATAGGATCTGTACAGAAAACAGTTGACAATATAGAAGTTTCTTGTTTTTAGTAAACATTTTGGGGCATGAAATATTTTTATTTCTGTTGTTTTAGTAGTTTTTAAAAAAGATTTTACATTTACCATCTTTGCAATCCTGATACTGGACAGCAAGAGTATTACTTTAATTTTCATATGATAGAGATAAGAAAATAGCTGAAATTAAGACTTGAAAAAAAGAGTCCAACAGTAGCAGAAACAATACTTTCTGTGTTTCAGTTTAGGATTCTTCACCCAAAGCCAAGGTGCCACTATGAAATAATACCTATGTATCTAGTAGCTTAGCATTTTACAGCCTTCTTTAAAAAGGCCTTAGGCGTTTATATGTGACTCTATAGTTTTTTCTTTAGAGATGGGCTTGTAGGTACAGTGGGGGAAAATTTGTTATAATACTACTTAAGTTTGAATACCAGTTTAGCAACTTTAGCTGTGTGACCTGGGGCAAGTGATTTTGCCTTTCTAAAGTTTAATATTCTTTCTACAAAAATAGATCTCTCTTTGCTTAGCTAATTAAAGAGTTTTGTACAGTGTCTGGCTTTGTAAATGTTAGTTTTAACTTCAGTATCACCTTTATTGTTAAAAGTTGAGCATATAAAAGATTCTCATGTACTTATTGATTATATTTGTATGTATAAGAAGGCCATAAATACACATTAGTTTGAAAATACAATATTTTTAAAACTATTATCTGGAAAGAAATTTGGAAAAGTACTTCTTAGTGAAGGAATACTTTCTGGGTCTCATTTTTATGATTTGTGATGATTGTGAGGTCGTTTGTCTCCCACTGTTCCATCCATTTCCTGGGCGGGCAGTAGCCAGGGAGGATCATACTCATAGATATCATCAGGCAGAAAAAAGATATGGAGAGATTCATTTACTGAGAAAATATTTTGATGAGTTGATGGACATGCAGCTATTTAATATGTATATTTGTACCTATATACTAATTTTTCATTTTGGTTAAAAGGATACTTACTATCTCATTGTCCACCCTTTTACAGATTATGTATAAAATGTACAATAGGAAAGTACCAAGCATGTCATGTTTCTTTTGAGTTTTCAACAGGAGGCATCATAAGAAAGTCATTTGCTTATTTAGTGAAGTATTTATGCCAGCTATTATTATTTTTCTTCAGTTTTTAACTTAAACGTTTATTTTGAAGACACATACAGATAGAATAAAACAACGAACCCCTGTGTATCCATCACCAGACTTCAGAAGCATTTATCAATCTAGTTTTTTTTTCCTTTGTTAGTTCTCTCATACTTTGCTGAAGCAGGGTTGTTCTGCTGCTCTGTATTCTGAGTACTCCAGGCTAATTGGCTCTGGAGCTTCTAGCTAATTCTATCTTTGCCTTCAACTCACCATAGTAGTTTGGTATTACCAATGTGAGCCACCACATCCAGGTTTTAGTGGGTTCCGTGGTATCTCCTGGGCCCAATAGCTCATATTTTTAATATGAAATATCTTGGATAATAGCTTTTTTGCTTAAATTTTATTTATTTGTTTATTTTAATTTGTGTGTGTGTGTGTGTGTAGGGATGTTATCAGAGGGCACTGTGTGCTTATGAAGGCACAAGGGTGACTTCAGGATTCATCCTGGATTCATTCGCTTCCAGGCCAGAAGTGCAGGCCGCTGCAGTTTCTATTTGTTTTTCTTTTTTTTTTAATTTTTAAAAATTTATTATTTATTCAATTGTGTGTATGCGTATGTGCGCATGTGTGTGTATGTATGTGTGTGTGTAGAACCACGGGTGAATTCGGGAACCACCATGGACGCCTCCACCTCCTTGTTTACTCTGCCCCGGGATTCACAGGCTCCTCCCTACCAGGACCAGAAAGGCAGGCCGCCCCCGCTTCCGCCTGGCGTCTATACGTGGGGTCTAGGATCCGAACTCAGGACCTTCCGCCTGCAAGGCAGAGGCTTAACCCCTGAGCCACCTCTCCAGCCCCCTCTATTCGTTTTTCTGTGGGACCCAGGATCCAAACTCAAGTCCTTCTGCTTGAAGGATTCTTAATCCTTGAACTATTTCTCCAACCCCAGATTTTTATTCTTAATTCCATTTTTATAATTTTCATACCATATTTTCTTTATTTTTTAATCTTATTTATGACAAAGACAGAAAGAGAATGCCATGGTTCACAGGTAGAGGTCAGAGGCCACTTCTCTCCTCCTACCCTGTGGGTTTCTGCGAATTGACCTCAGATTTTTGAGCAGGCACTTTACCCTGTGAGTTTTCTTGCTAGTGCTATGTAGTGGCACTTGCCTGTAATTGTAACACCAGGAAAAGCTAAAGCTTGCTGTTAGTTGATGGCCAGCCTACACTACATAGTGAGAGTTTGTCTCAAAATAAAACAACCACAAAAGTTATAGTGCGTGAGTATTTCAAAGCATAGTTTCCAGTTAGGTTCAAACTCAATTGCTAAAGCTAGGAACCATTGGCTAGAATAAAAGTTTAAATGTAAGGAAAAAGTCAGAGGATGCTGAGACAGGAGAATAGCAATCAACATGAACAGTCTTGTGAGTCCCACTCTGCTGTGGGTGTAGCTCAGTGTAGAGTACCTGAAAGACTCTAGGTTCAGACCCTAGTGCAAACCAGCAACAATGACAATTTGCTTTTAAAAAGCAAACACCATCACCAAAAACAATCACAAAAAAACTGAAGGACCTGCTGGAGTTTTTAATGAATGTGTCTTCTGTTTGCTGTTAATAAAAATCCAAGTTTAAAAAGCTAGTAAGGTCTAGAACACTAATTAAAAACATGTATTTGAAGGAAAAGGTAAAAATTTTCCTATGGCTTAACTACAGATAGTGGGTTCAGCTTTCAAATACAGACAAAACAATATGATACAGGATCTTACTTAGTTGATTCTTTGAGGCAGGCTGTATTGAAGCTCAGATCTCCAGCCTTACTTACAATATAGCTGAGAATGACTTTTAATTCCCGATCTTCTTCCCTCTACCTACCAAGTTCTGGGATTACATTTGTGCATCACTTTTTCCTTTTTCCTTCCCCCTTTCTTTTTTTCCTTCCCTTTCATTTCCTTTCCTTTGGTAGTACTCAGGATTGAACCCTATATGATCTCTAATCCTCTTACTTTATAAATGAGTAAATCAAATTTGAAAAAATTCTATAAAGTAATGTCAATATCCTTATTTGTAAATGAACAAACTTGAATATAGCGATTCATTTATTTTCCCAATAAACAAGCTGGCATTTGAACTTCAATAGTTTTATCCTTGAGTCATAAATTTATATTTATATATATATAGCCTGTTATTACATTACAAATATTTAATAATTGACTTTTATCTTTTGGGTTCTATCAAAATCACACCATTATTCAGATGATATAATAGTTTCTGTAAAATCTTTTGTTTCTGAGACCCATTGTCATAGCCCAGGCACATCAGCCGAGGTACTGTAGAGTGGAGAATGACCTTGAACTCATAATCTTTCTGTACCTTCCAATGCTGGGATTACAGATGTGTGGGATTCTTTGACTAAGCAACTTCCATAAAAAAATTCAATAACTCACATACAGAGGTAAATAAAAATAAGGTCCTTTTGGAGAGTATTTTAACATTTATAGTCAGCATATCGTTGCCTGACTTTGGTGAGCGTCTAAAATTGAGCTGTAGCAGATCACAGGTGGAAACCGGTGAAGAGCAGGAGAATAAGGAGCCAGCACCTAAGGAGAAGTTGGATCGGAGTGCTGGGGACTTGATTTCCTTGGCACTGGCCTGATGCAGTCACGGAAGCCTGTTTCTGCTGCTTCTCATTTCTGCTGGCCAGTTCAGAGACATTTACATTTGAGAAGAGATGGACAACAGAAGAAATAGTAATGGGAACCCTGGGAATTTTGTTTCCTGAACTTACTGAAAGTTCTGTGTTAGGAATTTGAACAGTTCAATTCTAATCCTACTTTGGCCCTGAGCACCTGAGGGAAATCCCAGTACTTCTCTTTACCAGAAGCATTATCAAGTGCTCACTTAGGAGTTTTGAAGAAAAAAGCTGAAATGATGCTGAAGGGTTTTTATTTTGTGATATTTTATTGTGATATTGTATTGACTCTTTTTTTTGTATGTATTGACTCTTAAAAGCTTATTTTCATCTCCTTTCCTCTTTTCTCATTTCTCTGTCCCTTCTACCTCATATTCATGTTCTCATGATTCTCTATATTTTGCTGGTTCTGCTATTACTTCCTATGCCTTTTTTTTTAAATTTTTTTTATTATTATTTATTCAACTGTGTGCATGTGCATATGTATGTGTGCGCGTGTGTGTATGTTTATGTGTGTGTCTGTGTATGTGTAGAACCACGGACGAATTCGCGAACCACCATGGACGCCTCCACCTCCTTCTGCCCCGGGATTCACAGGCTCCGCCCTACCAGGACCAGAAGCGCAGGCCGCCCCAGCTTCCGCCTGGCGTCTATACGTGGGATCTGGGATCCGAACTCAGGACCTTCCACTTGCAAAGTGGAGGCTTAACCCCTGAGCCACCTCTCCAGCCCTACTTCCTATGCCTTTTTAAACACTTTTTTAAAAGTAAATTTTCTGGGCTGGAAAGATGGTTCAGGGATTAAAGACTCTGTCTCACAACCAAAAGGACCTGAGTTTAGTCCACATAGAATTGCTGGGTGGAAATGATGGTGGCCTTCAATTCCAGCCCTGGAAGGCGGGGCTTGGGAAACCCCAGAGCAACACATTAAGGAGGTAGAGCAATCCAGGATGATTCCTGAAATCACACTTGGGATTCTACAGGCACACACTCAAGCATCCTCTTGTACACACACACACACACACACACACACACACACACACACACACACACACACAAAGAAAATTGAGGGCGTGTACGTACACTCATGCTTGACACGTGTCAGAGAACAATTTTTGGAAGTCAGTTTTCTTCTAGTATATGGACTCTGATTATTGAACTTAGTTGCTAGGTTTGCATACAGGCTCCTTTACCTGCTGAGCCATCTTAACAGCCCCCAAATTTCATTTTAGAAACACGGAAGTGTATTCATGTTAAACATTCTATGACTCTTTAACAGGTAAATAATATGTGTGTAATCACCACAGTCAAGACAGAACATCACAGTCACTCAATGAGTTTGCCTTTTGTTCCCTTGTAGTTAATCCTTCACCAGCCTCAGGTGTAGATTGGTTTGGGCATTCTTAGAAATTTATTTAAATGGGTTTATATAGTGTGTGCTCTCTTTTTATGTTGTTCAACCACCCTAACCTTGTAAAAGGGAACACAGTTTGTTTTTTTTTTGTAAGTGAGCATAAAGGTACATTTTAAGTTTTTTTGTTCGTTTGTTTGAGCAAGGGTCTCCCTTTGAGGTTGGGTTCAAATAACAATTCTCCTGCCTCAGCTTCCCAACTATTGAGATTACATACAGCACTTTCTTTTTCCATTCCTTCCTCTTACATTTTGGTGGTGCTCTGGGTGAAATTAAGGGTCTCACATGTGCCAGCCCTTCAGGAATTAAAACTTTCTTCCTTCTTTCCTTCCTTCTTTCCTTCCTCCCATCCTCCCCCCTCTCCCTTGTGTGTGTGTGGGGTATCAGAGGACACTGAGTGTCCTTGTGGAAGAACAAGAGTAACTTCAGAATCATCCTATATTGCTTCTACCTCCTTTTTTGTTTCACTCTGGGATTTCCCAGGCTCCACCCACTAGGGCCCCCAAAGTGCAGGCTGCTATTGTTTCCACCCTGCATTTTTATGTGGGATCCTGGATTCAAACTCAGGACCTTCTGCTTGTGAGGCAGAGTCTTAACCCCTGAGCCTTCCCAGCCCCAGGAATTAATTTTTGATGTGTCTGTATATAACTTTCTAAGCCATAATGTTATTCATCCATTCAAGGTGAATTTGCACATAAATCCTGGCTATGTTACTTCTACTTTAATAGAAGAGATCATGTGTGAATAAACAGTGATAATATAGTGAGTTTAAATTATCTTTTCTTTTTTTTGATAGTCTTGGGAATTAAACCCAGGGCATTGAACATGCTAGAGAGGTACAGAACCGTGACACAGCATTTTTAAAGAATTTGTAGTTCATGCTGGGCATTATGATATTTGCCTTACCACTAGTACTTGGGAGGTGGAAGCAGAATTCAAATAAAGTAATATGGTGGGTCCCCCTTCCCTCTTTTGAGGTAGCATCTCATGTAACTTGCTTTGAATTTTTATTCAGAGGAGGACCTTGAACTGGTATATTAAGTTGGTGCTGGGATTGTCATGTTCACCACCATGGCCAACTTTGTAGTGCTAGGTATGGAGCCCAGAGCTGAGTGCATGCTAGGCAAGCACTCTACCAACATTTTAAACAGGAAAATATTTTTGCCTACAATATGCCAGGACTTTAACTTTGCCCCCAGACTTGGTAATTATAAATTTACAAACTTAAAAAATCTTTTTAAAACAGTTACATCTTAGAGTTATAGAGTTGAATATGTATGGATTATATATCTAGTCTCTGATAAATAGTTTTCATGAGAAGATGCAACACATGGATCACAGAACGTGGGCAAAATACATCAACTACAACTAGTCTGAAAACTTCCTCCTTACTGGATAGCTTACACAGTACCAAGGAATACTGTAGAAACTACGGGGGGGGGGGTAGGGAGAGAAATAATGATAGGCCTCATCAACTCATGAGATCTGCAAGTTGTAATAAAAATCGCCATGGCAACAGGTGACCATCAGTGTAATAGTGGCATGAATATCAAGGAGACAGCCAACAGCTTTCTGTTTTGAACTCAAGACCCACTTGTCAGAATGGAACACATTCCTGTTACTGTTAAAACTAGAACAAGAACCTAAAAAAGGGAAGGAAATAGATAATAGGGAAAAAACAGCCAATGAACCTATAAGTAGGAAGACAGTACACCAAACTGCTCTGTAAATATCTGTTGTTATACTCATAGAATTGAAGAATACTTAACACTCAGCCTAGAAGTCTTCTTCTACAATAAAGTTAGAGAATCTCGACTCCATGGCAGGATGCAGCCTAGGCCAGTAGAAGAGCAGTGAAGTGGACAGCAATGGCCAGCCATAATGCAGAGTACTGGTGACCCAGCAGGGCTCACTCAGGGTCAGGCCATCCTAATCTCTTCCCATCCTAAGTCCTTGAGAACCTTGAGGAAGAGGGGGCAGTGAGAATGTAAGAATCTAAAAATGGGAAGGTTCACCGTTGGACAACATTCTGTTCAAGGCAGGACTGCTACATCTAGGAATTCATTACAGTGAGACTTGTCCTTACCAGACCTGCATAATAACTGACATGCCAACATGCCTCCATAGACTATCAAGGAACTCAAGAGAGATGGGAACATACAGTGGAAACCTTGGGACTAGAGCAGGATAAGTGAAGGAAAATGCCCCTATCAATGGGGTGACCCAAAAAGAGGCAACTTGGTATGCCACAGAGGCCTGAACTCCCACAGGAGTAGACAAGCCAGAGGGAACCCTGGAGTCCATAGAAGCAGAAAGGGAGGACGAATGGGAGGGAGTGGGATGGATTGTTGAAGGGAAAGGAGGGGAATGGGAAGGAGGGGGGATGGAGGGAAGCAGGGATAAGTATTTAATATGCTTTTACAACTAGAAAAATAAAATTAAAGAATTGTTTTCATGAATCATAAAAGCAAAAAAAAAAAAAGTGAGTTGTGTAAGGTTTTTTTTTGAAAGGGCCTCATGTAGCCCAGGTTGTTATTGAACTTGCTATATATTCAAGATTGACCTTGAATTTTGATCCTCCTGCCTCTAACCTCCCAGTTGTTGGGATCATGAGTATGTGCCACCACATCTTGTTTTATTCAAATTCAGGGCTTTCTATATGCTAGACAGGCACTATTCTAACTGGGCTATACTTATAGCCCAGAATATGAGCTTTTTCAATATTTCTCTGTTTAGAAAATAACATTTTTGAAATGAAACTCTATTAAAAATATTATTACAAAGTAGAATTAATGATAGACTAATGTTCTAATCATAAGTATTCAATTTATAAACACCCAAGTAGTAGTTGACAAGTTTGAAGTGCCATAAAAGTTTACTTGACTAAGTTTTTATAAAATTGTATTGTAAATGCTAAGACTGACTGACTGGTTCAAGCAGTCACACTCTCTTTTTCTGGCTCTCACTCTCTCTCTCACTCTCGTTCTTGCTCTCTTCTCTGTCCTTTGGACAAAGGCTTCACTGTGCAACATAGGTTGGCCTGGAACTTGCTGGGTAAGAAGAGCCCTGTGCTGGCCTTGAACTCCTGTCCTTCTGCCTCAGTTTTCAGGCCTGCGCTACTGCTCAATGAAAGACTTTTCTCTGTATTTTTTGTGGTTGTTGTTGGACAGTATATTATTAGAACTATTAGTTTGATGTAAAGCGTATTTGTGGGAAATCTAGACAGATAAATTTTATAATTGCTTTAGGAAACTTTTCATTATACTGAGTTCAGAATGAATTATATATCTGATATTTTGAGGCAGGATCTCATCCTGTGGTTCAGACTGGCCTAAAACTCACTGTGTAGCCAAGTTTGGCTTCAAATGCATGATAATCTGCCTATGTCAGCCTTCTAAATACTGGGATTGTAGTCATAGTATGAACTACCTCTGTGTCCAGTTCCATACTGTAATATTTGAATTATTGATATTTGGGAGAAAATGACTACTAGAAAACCTAGGTAGACTATTAAAGTCCTAAAGTATAGTAATAAAAGCCAATTTTTTTTCTTCACAGGTTAAATTTTTTTCTACCATCCCCAAGAGTAGGATAGAATGAATATTAAAGTTTTACACAGAATAAAATTATGCATGCTAAATTGTTAGCAGATCTATATACGAACTTTGCTTAGAAATTAAAAATAGTCGGGGCTGGAGAGGTGGCTCAGGGGTTAAGTCTCTGCCTTGTAGGCGGAAGGTCCTGAGTTCAGATCCTAGACCCCACGTATAGACGCCGGGCCGAAGTGGGGAGGCCTGCGTTTCTGGTCCTGGTAGGGCGGAGCCTGTGAATCCCAGGGCAAGAGTAAACAAGGAGGAGGTGGAGGCGTCCATGGTGGTTCCCGAATTCGTCCATGGTTCTACACACACACACACACACACACACACACACACACACACGCACAATTGAATAAATAATAATTTTAAAAATTTAAAAAAAGAAATTAAAAATAGTCAAGATGAAAATAGGCAGATTGAAGTCCCACATATTTATCAGGTTTGTAAATGAAAACCCTATTTCAAAAACATACATTTCTAACTAAGCAAGTCTCTTAGTTTCACATTTTTTATTACTGTAATGAATATAGGACCCAAACAATGTAGGAGGAACAAGGAGATTTTATTTCAACGTATGATTTCAGGTTGCAGCCCATTGTGGCAGGAGAGTTAGCAGCAGGGTCAGGAGAACTGGTCACACCACATCCACAGGAAGAGCTGAGAGAGGACTAGGACCAAAGTATACCTTGGACTCGTTATTCTGCCAGGTACTCAGCCAGTTTACTCCATCTTTATCTACCTGCCTAGGGAATGGTCCCTTCCACTGTGAATTGGAGCTTCATACATCAATTCGATAATCTATAGGCTTGCCTTATCTAAATAATTTTTCATGGGTGTGTCTAAAGGCTCAGTTTTCTGTTGTCCAGTTGACACCTGAAGCTTACAATTAAGCCACAGCAAGTGTCTTAGTTATCTCATTACAGTGACAAATACAACAGAAGCAAACTGAAGGACCAGGTTTGTCCCAGGTCACAGTTCCAGTTTGTAGTTCATCATGGCAGAAGAGTCACACCAGCAAGAGTCTAGGGAGCTGACCACTTCCGAAGTCAGGAGCAGAAGGAAAAACTCAGTCATGCCTGTCAGCTCACTAGTGCTCAGCTCACTGTCTTACACAGAACAGAAGGTTGCAGTCCACAGTGGGAGGGCCACCCCACCTCAACTCAAGCAATCAGTACTGTTTTCTACAGGCTGTCCAGAGGCCTGCCTTAACAAGATAATTTTCATGGTGTGTCCAGAGGCTGGACTTGAGCTTTTGGTCCTCCTGCTTTAATCTCCTAAGTACAGAATTACAGGCTTGTGCCACTCCAGCAAGTATGGCAACAGGTTAACGTTTCTCTTTTTTGAGATGCTAGAAATTCAACTCAGACCTTGTGCATGCCAGCCAGTCTGTTGCTGTTGGGTTATACACTATAGCCCAGGCTATCCTGGAACCTGGTTCTACATAAAGAACCAAAATTTTGAGTATCCAAGTAAAAATGTTGCTAATCTTATTTATATTAAGTTTTAGGCATTCATAGTACTCTGTTGTATGTGATTTTTTTTTCTCCTAAGATACAAATCTAATCTCTTGCTTAACAATCTCTTAATTGTGTCTATGGGCTTTAAGATGAAACCCAAATTCCTATAACCTGCCTCTGATTCTTTTTTTTTTAACTAAGAAATGATTATTTAAGTTCATTTTGCCATTTTACATGTATAATTAAGTGGTTTTGTACATTAGGTAGCTCTTACTACTCATTCTAGAACTTTTTTTGGGGGGGAGTGCTGTAGGTTGAATTCAGAGCCTTGAATGTTAAACATAACTCTTACTGAGAGGTGTGCTACACACACACACACACACACACACACACACACACACACACACACACGGGGGTGGGGGGCTAGAGGATCCAGGAGTTCAAGGTCAGCTTCAGCTGTGAAACAAGTTATAGGTTCTGTCTTACCTGCCCCCTCATCCTAAGAACAAACCAACCATCCAAAACAACAGGACAAACCCTCACATATTCACTTTCTCATCTCTTCTTCCATTAAAACTGTCAATCAGTAATTAAATTTCTATCTCTGTAGATTCTCCTGTTGTAACAATGTGAAAGGAGTCATACAGTATGTCTTTCATGACTGAATTGTTTCATCTCACATATTGTTTAGAACATCCATCCACATTGTAGTTATTTATTAGTAATTCATTTTCTTTTGAGTGGTCAAAGGGTGTTCCAGGCCCTTCCTGTGTGGTCCTGTGTGGTCCTGCACTGCAGCATTCATCGAGAAGTAAGGGATCAGCTCCTGATGTCGGGAGGGGACTTGAAAACGAGCTGTTCCAATGGTTTTTGTAGTGTTTTTCTGAGACAGACTCTGTGCAACACATCTGGCCTTGGACTGCAACTAATTATGGAGCCCAGGCTGGCCTTGAACTTGCACAGATCCTCTGGCTCAGGCTCCCAGTGATTCATTTTTAATGGCTGAATGATACTCCATTTTATAGATGGACATGTTTTGTGTTTCCACTCTGTTCATTAGTCAGTGGATATTTCAGATGTTTCCTTGTTCTGGCTGTTGTGTACAATGCTGCTGTGATTATTCATGTGCATGGAGCTGTATATAGAAATGTCTTCCTGTCTCTGACACTGGAATTCATTGGCCATATAGACTTTCCGAGGAACCGTCAAACTGCGTTCCATGTTCATTTGCCATCAGTACTTGAGGATCTGACTTCTCTGTATCTTTGCCAACACTTGTTCTCTCTCTTCTGGGTCTAGCCACTCTAGTATGTATCTAAGTAGATTAGTATATCTTTTGGTTTTGATTTACATTTCTGTAAGGACTAATGATGTTTAGTATGTTTTCATGAGTTTTGTCTCTTTAAAGAAATGTTTATTCAAGGCTTTGCTCATTTTCTGTGATTAAAAAAATCTTGTTTTAAATGATATATGATAAGCTGAGCCTGGTGCCAAGGCCTGTAATCCCAGTTATTCAGGAGGTGAGGCAGGAGAATTCCTGGTTGAATTATAAAGTGCATTTGAGACTAACCTAGGCTACACAGCCATATGGGCTTACAATTGTGTACCACTGTGCCCAACTCAGTATTGTAAGTTTTGGAAGTTTCCCATTTTATATTGTATTTTTTCTTTCTTACTTGCCTTTTGCTATGCTGAACAGATTCTTCAACTCTTGATTCAAGACATCTGTTTCAGCCTCTTAGGTAGCTGGATCTGTAGGCCTGTTGCACCATGCCTGACTGAAGCTTTTTTCTTTTTTGTCTTTTTTTTTTTTAATTCAATTGTGCGTGTGTGCGCGTGTGCGTGTGCGTGTGCGTGCGTGTGTGTGTGTGTGTGTGTGTGTGTGTGTGTGTAGAACCATGGGCGAATTCGGGAACCACCATGGACCGCCTCCACCTCCTTGTTTATTCTGCCCGGGGATTCACAGGCTCCGCCCTACCAGGACCAGAAACTCAGGCCGCCCCTGCTTCCGCCCGGCATCTATACGTAGGGTCTAGGATCCGAACTCAGGACCTTCCGCCTGCAAGGCAGAGGCTTAACCCCTGAGCCACCTCTCCAGCCCCTTTGTCTCTTTTTTTTATAGAGCGAGAATTTATCTTAAAATACATTAATGAGAAAACATAGCAATATTATTTACTGATTTAAAATATGCAAAAACACAGGCTAGAAATTATTTTAGCTGTTGTTTGTGCTACCAAAGTGCTCTACCACTGAGTTTCATGGTAGCTGTAGCTTTTAATTTCATAAGAGTTTCAGGTGCAGAGTAACATTTAAAGTATCAATTTGAGGCTTTATACTAGTGTGATTGATTTTATTCGTATATCACTGCTTTTGGAATAATTGTGTTAAAATTAAATTATATGTGTGCATATAATAATTTTGATGTTACTGTGGCATTAAACCTAGGGACTCACACATCCTAGGCAGGTGCTCTACTGAAAGCTACATCTCTAGCCTCTTTAATTAACATTTTGCATTTTGATACAGGTGTGCTACTAAGTTGCCTGGGCTGCCCTTGCTCTGTAGTTCAGGCGGATTTAGGACTTCCTATCCTGTAATTCCTGGGATCACAGGCCTACACCAACAAGTCCAGGCAAAGGTTACACTGATTTAAATTTTTTTAAGTTTATTCATTTGTTTGTTTGTATACGTGCGTGGTAGTAAGAAGACAATTTATTGAAGTCATTTCTTCCTTCCACCTTATGGCACAGGATCAAATTCAGGTTCTCAGGCTTCCAAGCAAGCACCTTTACCTGCTGAGCCATCTCCCAGCCTTCCTCCCCAATGTAGCTTGGAGTGACTTCAAATTCACTATCTGACTGAAGATGGCTTTGAACTTCTGATCATTTTTTCCCCATTTTTATATGTATTCTGTGTACAAGGTAGATGTATGTATGTTTGCAGGAGGGGGTGAGGTGCATGTGGGAAACCCAAGGGTAATATTTAGAATCATTCTGAATTATTCTTCTGCTTTACTGTTTGAGATTGCATCTCTAAACCCAGGGCTCAACCTATGAGGCTAGTCTAGCTAGCCAGCTTGCTCTAGTGATTCCCAGTTTCCACTTTCCTAGGGCCACCATACCTGCCCACCCTGTATTTTCTATGAGATCTGGGAATCCAAAGTCAAGTTTTTTACTTGCATGGCAAGTGCTTTAAGTGCCAAGCCATTTTGCAAGCCCGAACCTATGATTCTTCTGCCTGAGCTTCCCAAGTGCTGACGTGAGTTGTGATCCATTGTGATGCTGCATCTTTAATGATTAAAAAGATGATTAAAAAGTAAAATTGACAAGCTGATGAGACTACAAATGATTGTAAAAAATTCATAAAGTTGGCATATTAGGCTCATTTAGATTGGATAGAGTAGTAATATTGTGACCATTTTATGGTTGATTCATTTTGTTGATCTGAAAGCAAATGTTTATATTTAATAATAGCACGAGGATTACAGTTTTCCAATAAATGTCACAGAATTGTGGCAATAAGCCAGAAAGCAGAAAAGAACTTTAGTGAATTGTGACATGCTTCTGTAGCTATGGAAACTATAAGCTCTGCTAAGTCTCAAAGAAATGTGTTTTTTTTTGTTTTTTTTTTACATTTATATCATTAGACATTGGTAGGGGTTAATGAAGGTCCTGGATAATTGTTAAAACTAGGTATAATTATATTCATTGAATGTTTTTTTAAAGGCATTGTTGAGTTGTTTAATATTTGTTTTATGGACTAGAGAGATGGCTGAGGGCTTAAGACTCTGCCTCACAAGCAGAAGGTCCTGAGTTCAGATCCCAGGTCCCACATTAAAAAAATCTAAATGCCAGTTGGCCTGCACTTTTGGCCCTGGTGGGCAGAACCTGAGAAATCCCAGAACAAACCAAAAAGGAGGTAGAAACAATCCAGGATGATTCCTGAAGTCATGTTTAGTCCTCCACAAGGACACATAGTGCCCTCTGATACACATACACACACTCTCTTTCTCACACACACACACACACACACACACATACACACACACCACATACACACACACACTAAATAAATACATAAATGTTTTATATGAACATAAAGTTATTTTTGTTTAGGGCCTGAAAGATGGCTCAGGGGTTAAGACTCTGTCTCACAAGCAAAAGGTCCTGAGTTCTGATCCTAGGTCCCACCTAAAAATGGTCAGGCGGAAATGGCTCTGGTGGATGGAGCCTAGGAAATTCCAGAGAGAAGCAAGAAGGAAGTAGAAGCAATCCAGGATGATTCCTGAAGTTATCCTTGGTTTCTTCACAGGAATACACAATTCCCTCTGTCACACACACACATATACACACACATACACACACACACACAGTAAATAAATAAAATATTAAAAAGATTTTTCTTTAATTCGCATGAGATTTTATGCAAGTTTGCATACATATTTTTTCATTTTGGAGGTAGGACTTCATGTTGTAGCTCAACCTAACTTCTGAACTCCTGATGCTCCTGCCTCAGCCTAAGTGCTGGGATTATAGACAAGAGCTGCCTTATCTAGTGTTTGTGAAATACTTTCTTTATATTGGCTAGTACCTACATTATTTGAAAGTGAATCGTGCTTGCTTTAAATATTTCGAGGAAAAATTGAATTTATTTGAAGGCAAGAAAGTTGGGGGGGCTTTTTGTTTTGTTTTTGGGTAAGCCATTCTTTTGAAGCATTTAAAGTTTTTTTTTGTGTGTATTTGTGTATATGTATGTCTCCATGTGTATCAGAGGGTACTGTTTGTACCTGTGGAGACCCAAGGATAATTTCATGAATCACCCTGTATTGTTTTACCTCCTCTTTGCTCTGCTTTGGAGTTTCCCAGGCTCTGTCTTCCAGAGATGGACGTGTAGGCTTCCACCAATTTCTATCCAGTGTTTTTACATGGGATCTGGGGTCCGAACTCAGGTCCTTCAAGCAATCCCTCCAGCCCATTAAGATTTTTTTTTATTGAAAAATCCTTAAAAAATTTAAAGCTTCTTTTCAGATTATAATAAAATTATACTTTTTGAATGCCCTTCCTTCCTTCCTTCCTTCCTTCCTTCCTTCCTTCCTTCCTTCCTTCCTTCCTTCCTTCCTTCCTTCCTTCCTTCCCTCCCTCCTCCTTCCCTCCCTCCCTCCCTCCCTCTGTATTTTTCTCTTCTTTCTCTCTTTCCTTCTTTCACTGGGTATTGAATTCAGGGCCTTGTACATGCTAGGCTGGTGTTCATATCACCATATCAGCTATATGTCCATCCCTTTTTTTGGCCACATTTTGATGTATGGCCTAGGTTGATCTTGAACTCAGTCTTCCTGGTTCAGCTTCCTAATGTTTTGTTTTCATTTCAGAAAGGCCAATGTGAAAAATAAAAAGCATATATGTAGAAGAGAAACTATGTAATCCTACCATATAGAAATAACCACTATTACTTTAACAACCCACAATAAATCATTTTATGTTTCTGATTTTTAGTGGCTATCATATACTGATTTTTTTCAAAATTGTGAATTTTATAAAACAATTTAAAAATGTGTTATCTTTTCCTATCTTATTTGAAAGAAAGGGAGAGGGAAAATGAAAGGGAAGAGAGGAGAGGAGTTGCAAACGTCACAGAACACATGGGTGAATGTCAGAGGACAACTTGGTGGGAATTGGTTCTTTCCTTCCGTCATGTGGGCTCCAAGGATTACCACATTTGCAGCATCAGTGCCTTTACCCACTGAGTCATCTTACTGTCCCTAAGTTTGTTTCTGAAAGAAATAAGCCATTTTGTGTAGTGAAAGAAACTGCTAGTGAAGCGTGATGATCTGCAGTCTGACGATCCTGCAGCCCCATTATCAGCAGGATGACCAGGAGGTCAAGGTCATCCTGAGGTCACAGTCATCCTCTGCATCCTCCTACATAGCCCTTGTCTCAAGACAGAACACCTGGGAAGAATGTAAGCTTATTAGAATTTAATTCATATATAAATTTATATTTAAATTTTGTCTCTTATTAGAGCCATTTTTCTCTAGATACTGATTTTAGCTATAATTAATGAACTGAATTTATTTCAGTCTTGGTAGCTCACCAACCTGTTTGCATTTGACTGCTTTAATAAGTTCACAAAAATCTACTACTCGTTAGTTGAAACTGCCAAGAGCTGAAATGGAAGTATTCTGCTTCTAAGGTATTTGCCAAATGAGTTGATTTTATATGGATTTTGTGATTTTATATGGAAATTACTTTTAACTTTAAAAACCCGACTTGTATGATAAGCAGCAAGTAGGACTATTTGGATTAGCATCTTATTTTTCCATTCATAACTCCTTTCCAGACCTGAGAAATTTTTAGCTGACCTCAGGTACTCAAGTATGTAACATTGATGCATATAATCATAAAGAAATTCATTTTCAGCAGTTATTTGGGGACCCCTGAGATGGCTTAGTGGGTAAATGTGCTCACCATCAAATCTGAGGACCCACGTTCCATTCCTGGAACCCATGTAGTGAAGGTAGAAAACTGACTCCTTCAAGTTGTCCTCTGATTTCCAACCTGAGCTTCATGACAAACACAACCAAACATACAGGCATACAACCACACATACAATAAATAAATAAATGTTAAAAGTTATTAAAAATAATTATTTCATGTATAGGTAATTTGCTTTTATTAAAGACAAGCAAATTTGTATTCCAATGATATGAGTATGTTTACTTTACAGAAAAAATCAACTCTTGGCTGTTTGTTAATACAGGATGTAGAGCATCTTCAGTGTTTTTCAGAGCTGACCAATATTTTGATTGTTATGATTGCTAATTCTAAGAACACATGCTTCCCATAAATACATAGTACAACATGGCAGAAATACATTTAATGTCCCTGCAAACATTTTTGGAAATTCTGTCAAAAGCCCAAGGTCATAGTCAAAAAACTTGAAAGGGACCAATGAGCAGTAGGGAAGGGAGGGAAGGTTAGGATAAAGATAGAGGGGAATAATGGGAGAAAATACTTAGGAGGGGATGAGGTGATGGATGTAGAAGGGACAAATAGAAAAACTCTATGAATGTGGGATGTAACCAGATAGGAAATTCCTATGATATGTCAAATCATATGTCAAAATGTCAAAATACGTCATAAAATTTACTTTTTTTTTTTTTTAAAAAAAGCAAGAATAGACAGTTTCTATACAGAAGAGCACAAAGAAAGGAAGAATAAGGCAAAGTCAAATCAGCAACATACAGAGCAGTTTTTAAAATGAAACATTGTTACAATCCAAAGATACCCTATTTTTTAAAAACGTGTGTGTGTGTGTGTGTGTGTGTGTGTGTGTGTGTGTGTGTAGTCAGAGGGTACTATGTGTCTCTTTTGAGAACCAAGGGTAACTTCAGGAATCATCTTGGATTGCTTCTACCTCCTTCTTGCTTTACTCTGGGATTTCCCAGGCTCCGCCCACCAGGACTGGAAGTGCAGGCCCCTGCCATTTCTGCCTGGCTGTTTTTTATGTGGGACCTGGGATCAGAACTCAGAACCTTCTGCTTATGAAGCAGAGTCTTAACTTCTGAGCCCATCTCTCCAGCCCAGATATGCTAATTTTTAAATTTAAAAAATATTAATTGATTTAGAGATAGGATCTTGATGAGTAGCTCTGGCTGATCTGTAGCTTAGTATATAGCCCACTCTAGCCTTGAACTTGGAGCATTCCTGCTACCTCTGTCTCCCAAATGCTAGAATTACAGGTATGTGCCACCATACTGAACTCAGATAACTAGTTTGATAATTAAGTACTGAGAACGACCTTAGAAAATATTAAGACTTTATTTTCCATAATTAAACCATTGTGTTTCTTCTTGTTTTCTGTGATTGAACTATGATTTCTTCCTTCCCCAGTGCTGGAGATTGAACCTAGCAGTTCTAGGCAAGGTTATAGTGTTGAGTTATGCCTCAGCTATATGATACAAAAAAAAAAAAAATACTCAGCTACACAGTACCAAAAACACTGCAGTTTCTGACACACAGTAGGCTTGAATGTGAGCGGAGGTCTTAGGCAGTGTTGGTGGAGTCATTGCATGACACCACTCCTCGTGCAGAATGCATATATATATTCTGAACCCAAGCTGCAGTGCAGTCATGAGGATGACATGGGCGAGTGCTTCCAGAAACACCCTGAGTCCATTATGCATTTGATCCTGAATTAATTTTTGGGTATTATTCCTTCCTTCCTCCCTCCCTCCCTCCCTGCCTCCCTCCCTCCCTCCCTTCCTCCTTCCCTCCCTCCCTCCCTTTTTCTTTCCTTTTCTTTCTTTTCTTTCTGAGACAGTCTTACTAGGTAGTTCTAGGTCCTTTGGAACTTGGCATATATACTAGACCATCTTGGAACTTATGTTAGACACCTCTCTGCCTCCCAAGTGGTGGGATTGCAGGCAAAACCACCATGCTGCTGTCAGTTTTCTCCACTCGTCATTCAATTTTATGACCCATAGTTTAAGCTTCTAGGATTGCTATTATAGGAGAGTAGAAAAGTAGGTGATTCTCACTACTACTCTACTAGTTTAGTAGAGTGCACAGTTAATAGATTGGGAATGAATATGCTAGAAAAACAATATGGGTGGAATAAAGGAATGCCTCAGGATATAAGCTTACCACATCTCATTGGATGCCTGAAAGCACTACTCTTGCTGAGTCCTGTATAATGTGTTTCTTATATAGACACTCATGATAAAAAACAGATATCAGTCAGCCATAAAGGAGCCTGCCTGGAATTCCAGCACTGGGAAAGCAGGGGTAAGAAGACTGATGCAATTTTGAGGCTTGGTCTACATAGCGAGTTCCAAGACAGCCTGGGATGCATAGCCAGACTATCTTTCAAAAAAACACAAAAGTTGGGCTGGAGAGATGGCTCAGGGGTTAAGATTCTGTCTCACAGGCAGAAGGTCCTGAGTTTGGATCCCAGGTCCCATGTAAAAAAAAAATGCTAGGCAGAAAGGGCAGTGATCTGCATTTCTTGCACTGGTAGGCAGAGCTTGGGAAATCCCAGAGCAAAGCTAGAAAAGGAGGTAGAAGCAATCTAGGATGATTCCCGAAGTCACCCTTGGTCCTCCACAGGGACATATACACACACAAAATAAAGAAAATGATGAACCGTATTAAAAATGTATAGATTTATCACAGTAAGAGATGAGTAGAAATAACTAATAATAAAAATAGAATGGCCACACAATATATTATGATGAAATTGCTAGTATCACTACTCTTGCCCCAAGTGAAATAATGGTTGCTTGGTGTCCTGGACAGCTGGGATTATAGGTGCAGGAAATGGGATGGCTTACTGTTTTTTTCTTAAGTAAATCTTCCTTGGATCTTCAAGTGTTTATACTCTGCTGTTAAATATACACAATTTCTTTTGCCAGATAGAATAAAATAAACCTTTTACCTGTTGCCCTATCTTCTTAACTGTTTCCTTCTTGTTGGGGAGATTATGGAATAGTATATGTTTCCACCTACTCTGCTTTCTTCAGTTTCATTTGGACTTCAGATCTGCCTTCTGTCTCCATCATTTCCTTCTTTGGCAAAGTTACAAGAAGTGCCTTTTACCACATCAAATAAATGCATTGTTTGAAATTCCTTCTTTCTTGAGCTGAAGAAGACATTGTCATATTTGGAAGTCACTTTCAAAATTGTTCTTGCTTTTTAAAACAATATTTTACTTACCTATTACAGAGAGAGAGAGAGAGTGAGCAACTGAGCAGGCCTCTTACCTGCTGAGCTATCTCATTGGCGCATTGGTGTCCTGGACACCTGCCTGGAGTATTTAATAAAAAGTCAGATATAGGGCTGGAGAGATGGCTCAGGGGTTAAACTCTGTCTTGAAAGCAAAAGATCCTGAGTTCAGATCCCATGTCTCACTTAAAAACACGTGGTGGTGTCCAGAGCTGGTGGGTGGCCTAGGAAATCCCAGAGTGAAGCAAGAAGGAAGTAGAAACAATCCAGGATGATTCCTGAAGCCACCCTTGGTCCTCCACAGGGATACATAATGCCGTCTGTCACACACACACACACACACACACACACACACACACACACGCGCACACGCACGCGCCAGATATTATATGGTAAACACTGTGCAAAGTGGCATACTGTAATCCTAGCACTTGGAGACTGAAATAAGAGGATCACAAGTTTGAAGCCAGTCTGGGCTACATAGAGAGTTCAAGGCTACATAGTTTCCAGATTAGTTTTGAACTTCTTACATAGGCATGAATGACTTTGAACTCCTGATCCCCTGCCTCCACTTCTTGAATGCCGAGATTGCAGGAGTGTGCCACCGTGCCTGGTTTTTGCAGAACTGGCAGCTTGGCCCAGGGATCTTCTAATTGCTAGGCAGTTACTCTGCCAACTGAACTACATTCCTTAAAATGCAAATAACAAACAGCTGAATAATACAGTTCATCCTGTGTTTCATGCTCAGAAATGATTTAAAAGATGTGAAGTTTAGAGAAAGCAATAATAAAATACATTCTGGAAGAGGCAATGTGAATAAGTATTTGACAGTAAGCTAGTAAATAGGCGTGCACTTAAAAACAGAAAAAGAATGGTTAAAATGATAGTATCACCTACCAGTTATTCTTGGACCTTATAATCTCTCAGAAACAAAATAGCCAGTGGATCTCTAGCCAGTACATTTTTCCAGTGGAGTTGCCAAGAGTGATGACTGTCAAACCTGACAATGCAGAGCTATGTTGGCACATTGGAGATGCCAGGCACTTGGATTTAGAGTATCCAATGTGAAAACTTGGCTGTGGGAATTCACCAGCTTATTGAAATATTAGTGGAAAATTGGAAGAGTAAAGTAGTTGTTTCTGAGGCCTTTTTTGGGGGAAAGTTTTAAGAAAACTTTCTAATGCCTTATGGTAGCTTCATCTTTAGAATTAAAAAAAAACAAGAACAGGGAGGGGGCAGTGTTTAAAACAAGGTGGAAGTGTTTACAGGTGGATTTTTCAAAAGTGTCGTGTCTGCCTGATGCCAAGGAATATATCTGTTATTTGAGTAATACCTGAGTTTTTTTTAAAGCAATAGTTCACTTTTAGTTATATTTAAATATATTTTATTTACTTATTTGAGAGAAAGGAAGAGAGGGAAAGTGAGAGACAGAAAAAGACAGAGGCAGAAGATACGCACACTCATACTGTGGTGCACCAGTGGACATCAGACAACTTTCAGATGTCAATTCTCTCTTTGCTTCTAAGTAATCTTAGGATCAAACTTAGATCGCCAGGTCTGCAAGCAGGAGCTGTAACCCACTGAGGAGTCTTGCTGGCCCACTTTTAGTTACGTGATAAAAATCTTCCAAAGGGCAGTGAGATGAGGGTAAAGGCACTTGCACCGAAACCTGATGACCTCAGTTGAGTTTTAGAGCCTACATGGCAGAAGTAGAGAACCGCTGACCTCTGAAAGCTGCTCTCCGATGCACTCACTATGACATTCTCTCTCGCTCTCTCTTTTAAACTTATTTGTTTATTATTTGAGAAGAGGGTGTGCACATGTATGCCATAGTGTACGGGTGGGGGTCAAAGAACAACTTTTTGAAAATCGGTTCTCTTCTATCACCACAGAACTTCCAGAGATCGAACTCAGGTCACCAGGTTTTTGAGCAGGCGCCTTACTTACTGAGCTGTCTTGTCAGCCCCTTCCCCTTCCTTTCCTAGCACAAAGTAGCATCCTTTTTACCACAAATATTTCAACCTAGTTGCTTACTTGACAATTGAACTTTTTTCTTTTTCTTTTTCTTTTCTGTGTAGACATAAGTCAATAGTATTAGTTGTATACATCTTTGATTACCTGAAAGTAAACCACATGTTCTTTTTAAACTTATTTATATTTGTTTACTTGAGATGGAGTGAGAGCATGCACACCCATGCCACTGTGTACTTGTCAAGGTCAGAGGACAGCTTTTAAAAGTGGATTCTCCCTTTCCGCCATGTGGGATTTTATTTATTTTATTTTATTTTTGTTGAAACTAATTTAAGAATGAAAGTTTTTTAATATATCTAGTTCAAGGAGCAAAGTGCTTCATATACTGATAGGGAAAAAAAACCCTTATTATTTGTACTTTTTTTATATAATCAATCAGACTGCAGGTTCTAAAGTTGCTTGTTTTCAGTATGATTGCTTGAGACCAATAAAGTAAGCCAACAATAGTACAGTAAGTCCTGTCAGGGCTGCTCCCACTACTATGGGCACAAGAAGTTGTCTGCACTGCAGCCTCGACCTGTGGAATACTTTCCTCCATCACATTAAAAGATACAATCTAGATTGCAGGTATTCATTCATCTGAAGCATTCCACATGTGGGATTTTAAAAGGAATAAAACTTTGATTACCAGGTTATATTTACCTCCTGAGCTGTCTCTCTGGCCCCTAAATCACATATTCTTGAGAAAAGTTATAAAGGAGATAGACTTTCTTTTTTTTTTTAATTTTTTTTATTATTTATTCAATTGTGCGTGTGTGCGTATGTATGTGCACGCGTATGTGTGTGAGTGTGTGTGTGTGTGTGTGTGTGTAGAACCACGGACGAATCAGGAACCACCATGGACGCCTCCACCTCCATCTGCCCCGGGATTCACAGGCTCCGCCCTACTAGGACCAGAAGCGCAGGCTGCCCCCTGCTTCCGCCTGGCATCTATACGTGGGATCTGGGATCCGAACTCAGGACCTTCTGCCTGCAAGGCAGAGGCTTAACCCCTGAGCCACCTCTCCAGCCCAGGAGATAGACTTTCTGACAATTTCAGTTTTTTACTCTTCTACCTGAAAGCAGTTGTTGCCATTTGTAGGATCATCAAGGGTGAGGTGGACATTAATAGTTCAAAAAGGAAAGTTCTTTTAAACAGATCCTTCTGTTTAAATCTTGCAGCCTCTCTCTAAGGCTGTGCCCTACCTATTCTTGTACTTTTGCTGCATTCAGTTTGATTGTATTTTCATAAAAAGAACATCTGCGTACTTGGTATCTGACCAATTTGTCATCTTCTCTTCTTTTGTTCTGTGTCTATGTCTCCCATCAAAGACAAATACTCTACTAAATTTTAATTTATTAATTCACTTCATTTTATTATATATTTTTCGTTTTTGTCATAACAATTCTCACCTTTTTATGAGTAAGACCTAAGTCGTGAAGATTGTTTGAGATTAGATGAGAAATGAGCTATTTTTTCCTTTTACAAACATATTTTCCTTTTACAAACGTATTCATCCCATCTTCCCTTCCTCCCCTCACCCTCCCATCCCCTCGCGTTCCCTCACCATTCCCTCCCACTCCTTCCCACCGTTCCACCTGTATGCATTTCCCTTCACTCATCCAGCTTTAGACCCAAAGGTTTCCACTGTGAGTTCCCATTCTATAGGTATAATAATAGCTGCCTACAGAGAAGTTTGATGTACTGTCTTCCTATCTATAGGTTTATTGGCTGTCTTCCCTATTGATCTAGTTCCTTCCCTTGTTTTAGGTTCTTGTTCTAGTTTACAGTAACAGGGATGGTACCCTTCTGACAAGCAGGTCTTGAGTCCTATCAGAAAGCTGTTGGTTGTCTCCTACTACTCATGCCACTATTACACTGGTGGTCATCTTGTTGCCTTGGTGATTTATATTGTAACTTACAGATCTCATGCTGTTGATGGGGCTTGTGATTCTTTCTCTCCCCCAGCAAGTTCTACAATATTCCTTGGTATTATGTAAGCTAGCCAGCAAGGAGAAAGTCCTCAGACCAGTTTCAGTTGATATATTTTGCCTATGTTCTGTGATTCATTTTTGTTACATCTTCAGTAATAGGATCTCACTGACAGTATTTGGAGAGCAACCCAAAAAAAGTCTATAATGTTTTGGGCGCCTTTAAAACCCCTCTGACCAACATTTTATCTGGAAGGGCCACATTCCTGTTTGTTATAGTATAATTTTGTCCCTGGGTTTTGAATGGATCAGCTCAAGACTCCCCCTCTACTCCCCCTTCCCCCCATTTTCCATACTCTATGCTTCTCTGCATAGGGACTTCCCATTCACGTTTTCTTTAAAAGACATATTTTTGACAAATTACTAGCATAGAATGTTCCTTTGGGGTTACTTCCCACAATCTTACGGTTTTTCTGTAAGTCCCTCTGTCCCTCCTAGCTCCTATGTCTCTCCTATCTCCCATCTCCCGATTACCCACTATGTATTTTTCCCAATTATTCCCTCTCTCACCCTCGTCTTGGGATCCTAAATCTCCCCTTTAAAAAGTTTCACTTTAACCATCCCTTCCCACCTTCCCACTCATAAGTCATGTTCAGATTTTCTGGCTCTTGCACTGCTTCCAATTCAAGTACATTGACAAGGACGAGAAATGAGCGTCTGACCCTTGAAAATGCTCAATAAATGATATTTGCAATTGTGTTACTAATGCCCTTATGTTCCTGAACTAGAAGAGTGAGGAAAACTTGTCTTTTTGCAATTGTCTCTTGTGGTTTGTCTTCCTGGTTTCAGCTGGAGAACGTGAGAGTATGGGAGTTTGAGGTGTTTTCATCTTTTCTTGGAATAGCAAAAATGGAATGAAACTGTAGAAAATGGGATTTGGGCAGTCAGTAGTTAGGGCACAGGATGTCTTGCCAGAGCAAGAAAAAACAGTTCACTTTTTTAAATTTATTTTTTGTATGCATTTATTTATTTTTACTTTTGGGGTGTGTGTGTGTGTGTGTGTGTGTGTGTGTGTGTACGCGCCCGTGTGCATGTGTCCCAAGGGTGACTTCAGGAATCACCCTGGATTGTTCTACCTCCTCTTTGCTTTGCTCTGGAGTTTCCCAGACTCCCCCTTCCAGGACCAAAGTACAGACCGCCACCGTTCTGCCTGGTGTTTTTACGTGGGATCCAGAATCTGAGCTAAGGACCTTCTGCTTGTGATGCAGAGGCTTAACCCTTGAGCTATCTCTTTATCCCAAGGTTAACTATTAAGTTACAGAATTTCCATTTCTCCTTGTCTGATTTCATAGTAGGATTGCTGTCTAGTTTTGAGTTTGAGGGACTATAGTGAAATTCAGTGCCAGTGTTAAAGAATGAAGGACTGAATTGACTCAGAAATAATTAGCATTATAAATTAGATAAGTTAGGGTTTATACAACATGACGGAACAAACAAGGCGGCCAGACCTCTTCTACATTGTTGCCTTTGCACCTAACTTGGGAGACATTCTTTTGTTTATAGTACCTGAAAGTAGTAATTTCATTTGCCCTGGTTCTTAAGACAAACTTTTGGTTTAATTTCTTTCTTTGAAGTTTTGTTACCAATCATCTGGCTGGAGTCTTTTTAGTCTATGTGATAGAAATCATGGTAGACTCTTCATTACTGGCTACTGTGGTAGCTTTTCTGTTTGACAGCAGTGAGGCAGCTACAGGCAGGTGAGAGCAGCTGCATGTAGCACCCTCTAGTGTTAATGCTTGTGCAGGCCTCTGGAAGCTGAATCAGCTCTACGAGGTGACAGCCCTAGTACTTAGGATCCCTAATTCCCTGACAGCAGCGGGTTACAGGTTCCAACCTACGTAAGGGAATCCCTTCATCTTTGACAGTTGTCAGCGTTACGGCTCCAAGACCTGGGGTGTCTGAGATCCTCGGCCCAGAAAGTGTGATAACTCCCTGGGAATCTTCCAGAGACCAGGGCCTGTAATTTATCTTCTGACTCTATAATCTTGGGTCTTCTGCCCCTTGTTCTTTGTCTGTTTTCGCTGTAGCATTCTCTCAAATGGAATAAATGGCTTCTTCCGCACTCAAGCAGCCAGCCACCTTGTGGCTTTTGCAGCTTGGACTGCACACTGCCATTTCTGCTCTTTCACTGTATCTGCTGCTTCTTTCTCTTTGTATCAGTTTAGCTTTCCATACTAAAAGTAGAAGAAAGGATTGCTAGAAAGAAGCCTTTTATTGGTACTAATAGGTTGGTGTATCCCAGTTGACTCACCAAGTAAGCCTAAAGTCTTGGAGTGTTCAAAATGATCAGTGTTGGCATAAGGGGTGTTTCTGCTCAAGATAGCCACAGCAATAATGGAGTCTGTCAGCTGCCAATTAGGTGTCAGATTGCCCAATCCACCAGCATCTTGATTTATTTACTGGAAAACGAACTTCAGAGGAACATTTACAATTAGAATACTTAAGAGAAAGACCAGTGTGTATGATTACATTATATACTTACAACTTTGGAGGGCTATCTTCGAAGTGTTGAGGTAAAAGAAAAGTTTAAATTAGGATATACATATTATAGAGATTGATTAAGGCAGCAGAGCCAACTAGCCAAGTTCTATTTGAAATAAGAGTCTATGCTAGTAGCAATTGTATTAATTGCTGCTGCTTTTGGATATAGACGAAGATTCCACCAGAACAGATTTCTTCAATTTCTAGCACTTAAAGGAATTAGAAAAATTTGAAGGAATTTATTCTTTCTAACCTTCCACTTGACCTTGTAGGTTACTTATTTCTTTTAGAAGGTAGACGGAGAAAGATGTGCAGAAAGATGGAGAAAGATACAGTGTAACAGATTTCTGTGTTTACTTTACAATTTATCTTTTAATTAAGTTTTTTTTTTTAATTTGAGGGACAAAATGGGGGAAGAGAGCACAGACACACCTGTGGAGGTCAGAGGGTGACTTTAAGAAATCAGTTCTCTGCTTCCACTGTGTGACTATGGGAATTGAACTCAGGCTGCCATGTTTTCACACAGGTGTCTTTGCCCTCTGAGGTTTCAGTAGAAACCTGTCTGGAAAATTGCAAATCAAGGGTAACCTGGTATGTACCAAATCCTAAGTCTAATACCTAGTGATCTCCAGCCTTTCCCCTCAACCCCTAGCAAAAACAGTTTCCCAAGAAATCCTGTAATGTTTCCAAGTGTTATGGCCCATTTGGTATGTAGTTCATGTATCCCAGTCTAGTCTTAAACTGGGGATGATGGAGACGACTTTGAATTTATGTCCATCTGACTTCTTTTTATTGCTTTTTAATTTTATAGAAAAGCTGGTATGGTGAAAACAATTTTTGTATTTACTTTCCCTCCTACTTCTCCCTGTTGAAACCTTCTCCTCTGAACCAGTCTCCCTCCTACTTATCATGTTTTTTATCTGTCTGTTTGTTTTGTGTGTGTGTGTGTGTGTGTGTGTGTGTGTGTGTGTGTGTGTGTGTGTATCCCACTGAGTTTCTTCAGATTTAACTGTGTTGGTATGTGCTTGAGCACTGACTGGAGTGTGGACATTATGTCAGTAGGTATACCACTGGGCAAAGTAGTTCCCCTTTCCATAGCCAGCATTAGCTCTCAGTAGTCTTTTAGGAAGATGTGGTACTTTGTAAAATCTTCCCTCTTCCATGGTAAAATGTTGACAGTCCAAATCTTGTGCAGGTTTTGTGGAAGTAAACACAGCTGCAGTGAGTCATGAGTGCAGCAGCCAGGCCTGGCTTTGTGTTCTTACCACCTCTGCATTCTGTGGGGATATTCCCTGATCTTTGGGGAAGGGGGTAATGTAGAGTACTGTTTAAGGCCAAGGGGTCCATCGTCGTCATTCAAACTGTGGATTTCTGAATTAAATGCCTGCCTTTGCAAAAGGAAGCTTCTCAGGGTTGGAGAACTACTCTAACCATAGGTGTTGAAAAAATAATTTGATATTTCACATACAGCAAAACAATAGTAGTTTATACTTCTTAGGGTCTAAAGCCTTCCCATTCTTGAGTTGGTTTAGAATGCATGTGTACAATATTGAAAACACAGACCTTAAATCAAATCAGAAAGCACTTGATTACACCCATAACATTCATGCCACTGTTGCGCCCATTGGGCATTTTTTTTATTCAATTGTGCGTGAGAGCGTGTGTGCGTGTGTGTGTAGAACCACGGGAGAATTCGGGAACCACCATGGACCTCCTTGTTTACTGTGCCCCAGGATTCACAGGCTCCGCCCTACCAGGACCAGAAACACAGGCCGCCCCCGCTTCCACCCAGAATCTATACGTGGGGTCTAGGATCCGAACTCAGGACCTTCTGCCTGCAAGGCAGAGGCTTAACCCCTGAGCCACCTCTCCAGCCCTCCCCCTTTTTTTATTCAATTTTGCGTGCGTGTGTGTGTGTGTGTGTGTGTGTGTGTGTGTGTGTGTGTTGAACCACGGGCGAATTTAAAGCTATAAGGTCCTTTAATAAAGTTGTTTATATTGTCTGATTTAAGGATTTAAGATCCTTTTTATACCTTTCCAGTATTGGAGATGCCTCAGAGCAATATTTTTTGACCTATGACATTTCTTACTAAGTTTTCTTAAAAAGGACAAGTGAATTATGATAGCAGTAGATTAAAAAAAATTGGCTAAAGAATGTTGTTAAAAGGTCAGGTATTTGACTAATGAATTAATTAAGGAATCCAATTCTAAAACTAATATATACTAGTATGTACTGCCATTTCAAATGGCAAGTTATAGAGTGATTTCAAAGGAGGACATCAGAACATCTTAGGATGGTGAATAAAGTAAACAAAACCACAAATCAGAAGAGAGTCCATAGAAAAGTCATTCTTTGATTAAATTATACACTGAAAGAACAAGTCGTTGCTAAAAACTGTTCAGAGCCTTCATGATAATGGAGCTAATTTTTGTGAATATATACTTTTTATAAAAGAAAGACACTACATGCATATATAATTAGTGTATTGACTTTCTATTTTTTTCTTCTCCCCACAGAATCTGTCTATGATCTTCTCCCAAAGGAGTTACAGTTGCCTCCATCTAGAGAAACATCTGTAGCATCAATGAGTCAGACAAGCGGCGGAGAGGCAGGCTCGCCTCCTCCAGCTGTAGTTGCTGCTGGTATGCATTTCATTTACTTTATTAAAAAAAAACTAGGGTATTATCTGGCCAACATGAACAGTGCTAGGAAAGTTCATATGAAAAAGAGTATGATTTGAGGGTTGTTTTAGGAGGGTTTAAAGAACATACCTTCAAACTTAAAAGATGTTTAATACTTTTTTCTATAATTTTCATTTCTTAAATTTTAGTAAATTCGTGAGTGCTATTTCCTAAAATGGAGTTTGTCATCAAAGTGGAAACTAGTTTAGAATGATTTGTTGCATGAATATAAAGAGGTTAAATATCAAGTTATGGATAAAAAAATCATAGAAATTTTTTAAAACAAATACGTTTAAAAAGACTCCCCCCCCCAAAAAAATTATGTCATTTAGAAAAGAACTCAGGCTATCAAGTTTCTTTTCTGTTTATGGCATGTTAGTTTAAACTTTTTTCTATGTTAAAAAATATATGTGATCTCATACTTCTTTGAATTCATGGGAAATAATGGAAAAAAATTGAATTTAATATTTATGTAAAGGCATTCTCTTATATATTCTCCTTTATAAGTAGTTTTTGATTTATGAAATTTACTTTTACCCAGCTCTCAAGTCATACACTTTTTAACCATACCAAATTGGTTCACAGTTTTATTTTGAATTAGGACAAAAAATTAACAGATAAGTAAACAGAAAAATCATGATTAGTAATAAATTAGTATGAATGATTTCCATATTTATTTGCCCATCTATAATTCTTTTTTAAAGATGGGATAATAGATTTCTGAGTATGTTTTAGAAAAGTGAATAAATTATAAACATATATAATACTTACATACTATATATACACATTGAAGTTTTATCTATCTTATAGAGGATTTTTGCCTCATGATTCTTCCCATCTTTTAAAATAGTATTTAAAGTCCATCCATTGTTTTCAGTTTCACACAGAGAAAAGCCAAGTAGAAGGTTATGATTTTTAATGACAATATTGGTTTTGTAACATAGTTTCAGATGTTCTTCCACACATTAACCTGTATACCATTAATCCTTCATACCAGTGTTCACCAAATTGCATGGTGCAGTGTGAGCCTTCCTGGCAAGGCCAGGACCACTTCAAACATGGCAGGGACACAGTGGTCCTGCGTACTGTTCATGGGTGGCCAGACATTTTCTAACAGCTTTTGTGGATTTAATTGTGAATTAGTGAACTTTTTAATACTCAAATTGATGGTGTGACATGGTTCACTTCCTAGCCACTGGATTTTAAAGTAGCTCTGAACATTTTTTCTGGAACATAGAGTTTTAAGTCTTGTTTTAAAAATTATATCAGATACTAAATTTTAAAATATTTAAAGAAGTCTTTCACTTTAAATCCACATGTAGAAATTGACTAACTGATTTCTTTTGTGTCTTTTGAGATTGTTTTATAAGGATATATTGATCCATATAGAACTAAAAGTCTGTTTCTTCTGTGCTTTTTAACATCTGTTTACAGTAGGTCCAGTTCCTTTTAAAAGCTGAAAAAAGTTAGCTAAGTTTGGAAAAAGAACAACTTCCTTTTAGATAATACCAAACTCATTTTCAGAGCTCTTAAATGTAAATATTAGAAGTCTTTGGTTTTTGGATCACAATAAAAAGTTATACCCTTCCCATGTAGTTAAGGAAATCCTTTCAAATAAACTATATTAAAAGCTATGAGTTGGGCAATCATGAAAATAAAAAATTTGACCAAGAAAGCATTCTAAAACTATAAATTTTTTTGGAGGGTTTGGGATTCTTGGGATTGAATTTAGAGCTCATAGAGTACAGGTTAGACATGTACTCTACCACTGAGCTGTATCTCTAGCCCATTAAATTCTTACTATCTTGAAATTCATCATAAAGATGGTAAAGAGAGTAAGAAGATAACAGAAAGTTTTCTTAGATTCTCTTTTTATTTCTTAACATTTTATTTATTAGAGAGAGAAAAACAGAGAAAGGAGATGCATACTTGTGGAGGTCAGAGAACAACTTTAGGAAGTTGGTTCTCTCCTTCCATCTTGTAGGTTTCTAGGTTTTTGAGCAGGCACCTGTACCTGCTAAGACATCTCACTGGCCCAAGTTTTCTTGAATTTTTCACAGTCAAGAAAATACGTTTATTTACCATTTTACTAACTAGCATAGTTTGTTGTAGTATTCCAGTATCTTACTAATAGAAAAGAATCTTTCATTGCATACTGTTATACTTGAGAGCTTTATTCACAGAATTATTATTGTAAGAAAATCAGTATATACCTTTAGAGTCACTTTTTTTAATCATAATAATGTCCTTGGTGATACAACTGTCAAAGAGAAAGATTTAGAGTATATCACCAAATCATTCAGTGTTCTGGCCCAAAGCTGAGGAAATTCACATTAATTTTAAAAATCTGCAGTTTTTTTTAATTAGTAGCATTTGCTGTTTAAATATGAAATGCATAAAAATGATGACTCTTGATATAGTTAATTCTTCAGAGTTTTGAAGGAGCTGGATTGGCTGCTATCAGGTATGAGTGCCTGGTGGGAACAGACTTCTAGTTCTGCCATAAAGGTTTGTGTTTCACAAATTTTAAATCAACTTAAAATTTAGAGATTGGGGATATGTTCATGAACTTTTTTGTTATTTAATTATTAAAAGTGTGTTTCTCAGATTCACCAATGTAGTTTTTGTTTTGTTTTGTTTTACATGCCTGACATATTATTGCTCAAGGCGTAAATTGCTCTGATGCTGCTGATCCACAATCCAGAATCCTGAGCAAAGGAGTGTCTCTCAGCTCTCTTCACGTTGTTTCTATTTGACCCATTCCCATCAGTGACATCTTTTTATTATGTGTCCAGGGGTTAGGATGGAGAAAGACTCCTTTCTCCATGAGGACAAATTGTCAGAACCTGGGAGGTACAGTTGAGAATCACCTGTCTAAAATTTGTTCACCTTCCCATTTTTAGAACCCTTTTCTTCTCTTCCTTTTCTTTCTTTTTTTGGTACCATGGAAAAGTAATATGTCAATGAATGAAAGTTTCTTAAATGAAAACTTTTGAACAATATCATTATAGACTCTTTAAGTAACTAAGAGGCCATTTTTCCTAAAAATATTCCACAAATGAATTTATATATCAGCAAAATAAAGGTTTTGCTCAAGAGAAGTGCAGGTGATAATAAGTATTTTTAGTTACATGTTTAGAGTTTTAATCCTTAGATTTGCTTGTTCATAATAATGTCTTTAATAGAAGACAACACTAACCTTTATTGTCTCAATTTTAAAAAACCAGGCTGGGTGTGGTGATGCGTACCTGTAATCCCAGTGTTTGAGAGGTGGAAGGAAGAGGAATGGAGAGCAAGGCCATCCTCCACTAGGAAATGAATGTGACACCAGCTTGGGCTATTTGAGACCCTGCCTCAGAAATCCAGAGAACATATTTTGGAGTACAGGGATGTCCAGATAGGGGATCTGAAGTTGGTTTCCTTTCAAGGATGGTACCAGATTGTTCCCACATACGTCTGGCAAAGATAGTGTTCTCTAGTAGTTTTAGAAGTATGATAAAGTGAAATGTATATATATTTGACATGTCAGCTATTAAATCTCTTCCGAAATGATTCTCACCAAACGGTATTTGCCATGATTTATATTTTTATGTTTGACATGCTGAATTGTTGAAATGGGCTATTGAGTTGAGTCAATGGGAAAAGATTACTATACCCAATGATTTGAATTCATTTCCCAGAACTCACATGGCAAAAGGAGAAAACTGATCTTTTCAAGTTTTCTCTGATCCCAGAGCCAGGCATAGCGGTATATACCTATAATTATAGTAATTTGAGAGATGGAGACAGGAGGATCAGGAGGGAGTTCTAGGCCAGGTTCTTCTACATAGTTTTTGAGGTCAACCTGGGGTACATGAGAACCCATCTTAAACAGATATCCACAGAACAAAAAAGAAATTAATTTGTTCTGTCATAGACCATTTGTTTGTCTTCGTTTGGTGATGAGACATTGTATTTTCCAAATGTATTCTCCTAAGGTGATTTTTAATTTTTTTTGAGATGTGGTATTACTTTATACCTGAAAATTTGATGTGAAGAACAGGTTGGTCTCAAACTTGCGGTGGTTTCCCTGCCCCTTTTCTTGAGTGGTGGGAACATGGTGTGTGCTACCACCCCTGCTTAGCAATTCATTGTTTAGCCGAAGAATTTGAATCAAAGAATGTTTAAGTCTGCAAGGATTCCTGTGAGGTCGAGGTCAAGGTCACCCTGTGCAACTTAGTGGGGTGCTCTCAAGTGTTTACATCATGCTTAAATATTTGGGGTTAAATACGACAAAAGATACCATGTCAGAGAAATATTTTGCTTTTTAGGAAATATTTTGGTACAAGCATTCTAACAAAGTAAAAATGATAACAGCCATGTTTCACTTAATGGGGGAATATGTTCTGATAAATGTGTTACTGTACCATTTCATCATTGGCCACCCTAGAGAGTACTTCTCATAAATTGAGATAGATGCCTATGTCACTAGGCAGTGCAGTCTTATGAGACCACCATCACATGCATATGCATTCAGTCTTTCATTAGCCCAAAAGTCATTTTAGATGGTCCCTGACTGTGTTTTAGGAGAATTGAGATTAAAGCTAGAAAATATTTATTTTTATGTCAGTACAACTTTAATTCACAATTTGGACCAGGGAAGAATTACTGCTATTCAGACCTTTCAGCTTCAATCAGTTGGTGCTAATTATTTATTTTTTTAATAAATTTTAAATTTTTTCGTAGTTTCTAATTATTTTTTAAATGGACTTTTAGTACTTACCTAATTCAGAATTTTAAGTTGGTGACTTTTTGTCTGTTTTAAAACAGTATCATACTTTCTTAGCTAACCCTGGAACAATCTCTCATTAGTAGGTAGGCCTAGAGCTCACTATATAAACTAGCAGTCTTCCTGTCTCAGTCTCCCAGGTGCTGGGATTACAGACATGAGCTACCATAATTGATGGTAACTTGTTTTGAAGTTAAAGTAAGAAAGTATGTAGGAACTGACAAGGTCTGAGAAGTTAGTTTTGCTGCTAACATTTGGTTGATCTCTCTCCCTCCACCCAACTTCTTTCAGCCCCCTCTCTGTGTATATCTTGACACATGGTGTTTGCTATAACCTGAGTCACTGTTTGAAATAGATCTTCCACTTTTTAAGAGTATGTGGATAAGAGTATAATCTAAAAAAAACACGTAAAAGAGAGCATTCTGGTTTATGGATTAGATTGCATTTGTAAATATAAGAATAAATTGGTGAATATGAGTTAAACCTAATGTGTAAGGAATTTTCCTACATGGATTTATCTGGATGTTAATAATCTGTTTTTTAAAAGTTCATTTTAAAACATTGGCTTTATGTAAACTTAATGTTGGGTGGGAAATGTACATGTGGGAAATTGAAACTTACAGACTTGTAAATTGATCAGTCCTACATTTTTATGTTTTTTGTTTTTTTGTAAAATAATCTGGATTGTTTATTTTATATGCTGGGATGCTAGTTGTTTTTCCTATTAATACACTTAACTTGCATTCTAGCTTCGCCATTCAGACACAGGCATCGTGTGGTGGGTTGTGTGACAGTGTCTGTCAATAGTGAAGACAAGTAGTGCGAGAGACACTTAACCCATCCAATCTCACCCAGGGTATAGGTCGGTCTTGTTTTCAGACTTCTTCATACATCTTTTCTTTCATTCTTTTCTCCCTTTCTCTCTTCCTCCCTCCTTTTCTCTCTCCCTCCCTCCCTCTTTCTCCCTCCTTCCCTATCTTCTTTCCTCCCTCCATCCCTCCCTCCCTCCTTCTCTCCCTTTCTTCCTCCCTCCTTTTCTTCCTCCCTCCCTTTCTTCCTTTCTTCTTTAATATTTTTTGTTTCTAAATAGTGGATTGATACTGATTGAAACTAAACCTGTTTGTAAAGTTTTAAACTTTACATTAATTTTGTAAGAAGAAGAAGAAAAGTAGAAAATGAAGATTGGCATGTAAGGTGTTGACACAGCAGGTTTGCAGCCACTTTGTGTGTTACACGCTTTTTCTCTCGGTAACATAAATGCTGGTCTTGTAACCTTCTCTTTGAGTATCTTTCTTCTTTGATCTGAAAATATGTCCTTGTAATTGGCGACTTATCAGACAAGATGTTTAGCTTCGAAGTCATCGGTATAATCAAGACAACTAATTCTTAAAAAGAATGACTAAATTTCATCAATGTGTTTTAGATCAGAAATTGTTTCTAAATAGCCTGTGTTGGTTTTTATAATTATTTCTGAATAGTAGGTAGTCGGTTCCTTCTCCCTTCCACTATTGGTTCATATCATTTGTAGTGTTAGAAAACTCAATTATTTTGCAGTTATTGAAAAATTATAAAACGTGCATATTTAAATACTAAGTATCAGATTTGAACTTAGGAGCTTAGTTAAATATTTTTACATTTTACAACAGTGAAAAGTGTTTCTTAATCTTGTAGACTTTAAAAAAATCTCTAATTTCAGAATTTTCTATTAAAACTTCTATGGCACTAAAGCTTTACAATAAAGTAACTTCTAGTTGTTGACACATCTGCAACTAAGTTCTTTTTTTAAACTATAGTTTAAGAAAGGAATATATGAAACATATACAAGTTTCTGTGGAAACACTTAAAATCCATTTTTATCTTTCTCATCGAAGTGAAATACTTGCTAATTCTGACATATTATCTAGTCATTTTATCCTATCTGTAGTCAGTCTTATTGATTCTATTACCTCTTTTTGTGGTGCTGGGAAGTGAGCCCAGGGCTTCATGCATGTGAGACAAAGCACTAAGCTGTACTATTGACTCTTTTCCATTATAAAAGAAATAAAGTGCTTATAGAGAAAACCATACAGGATTGGAGAAAGGGTTCTAGGTTAAAGTGCTTGCTGTACAAACAAAAGGACCAGAGATTAGATCCTCAGAGCCCATGTAAAATGCCAGGTAATCTTGCCTTGGAAAGGTAGACTCTGGGAATCCCAGAGCAAATTACCTAGTCAGCCTTAATGGCAAGCTCTGGGTTTGAATAAAGACAATGTGTCAAAAAGGTTAAAGAATGCTCAAAGATGATTCCTGGTAACAGCCCTGGGCCTGTGTACATACACACACACTAGCACCCTTCCACACATACACATGAAAATGGAAAAGGGGAAAAAAAGCCATATGCAATTTAAGTTCACCTTCATGAGCATCAGTTGGCTTGACATTTGGTTCCCGCAGTTATATGTATAATTATTAGACTGAAATATTGGATACTATAGACATATATTTCCCTTCATTTTAAATTTCTCAATGTATTCTGAAATTATGAAATTTCACTAGTAAATTGTAGGCTGATATTTCAGTTTTCCATTGCTTTGTGATATTCTGTGATCATGCAAAATATGGAAAAAAATAAGTGTTTTATGTAAACTAAGCCAAATTCTAAAGTAATTATTTCACAAAAAATCAATAAAAACATACTTATATGTTTACTTATGTGAGAAAATAATTTTAAGAAAAACTTCAAGTATATAAAGTCTAGATCAGAGACTTAAGGAACAAATAAAATTAACAAGTTATGGTTGGGAATACATTTTTATGTTGAAATTTCTGTATATTTAATATGCAGCATAAACTAATCCTAACAGATTAAAAAACAGAGACTGCATCAAAAATAGAGTGCCGTAGGTTTTAGTGATTCTGAGGAAGTAGTTACCATATTCTGTTTAGAGAAACTTTTAAATAAAAGGAATATGCAAGGCCAAGTGTATAACTGTAAACCCAGCACTAGAGAGAATGAAGCAAGAGGATTTCTGTAGATTTGAGATCAGCCCAGGGCTACACAGCAATACCCTCAAGCAAGTGTGCACACATAAGCAAATGAAGGTATAGCCCAACAAAATTATATCACCAATTGAGTTCTATAGAATACTAGTTAAGGTGTTTTTTGCTATTTTATTTAGTGATTATATGATTTACTGAAAGATCTTCATTAAGTATCATTTATGTGCTTACAATTTTCCAGGAATATTCTTTTTTTTTTTTCTAGGAATGCTTGAAATTGACAATTAGTGTTTAGAAAACTAAAACATCCTTGGTAACATTATTTTTATTTATTTTTAATGAATAATATTAAGGATATTTCTATTTTTGGTAAATTTATAGATGACTTACAAATGGTAATTTGCCTTCTGCATTTCAAAAAAATGCTATTACAGCACTCTTTGGAAAAATATCAAATAATCTCTAAATTTAGTCATTTGCCTGTATCATATAATGCTATTGCATTAATATGAAAGCTAAACATTTTGGGTAGTAAATCCTTTTTCTCTTCAACCTATATTTGTCAATTTAACTTGTCATGATTTAACATTTATAATGAATGTTGGCTTCCTACTAACTAATTGAAGTTCATTTAATTTGGTAAATAGCTCAGAGAACTCAGCAAATACATGTACTAGTTTATTATAAAGGAATTTTAAGCATAGAAATGAATAGTTTAGTGAGAAAATGTGTAAGACAAAGTCTAAACGATTTTGAGCAAACAAGTTTCCGTACAACACGGGTATCTCCCTCTGTTTTGGTACATGGATGTGCCTATTCACTTTCTTGGATACCCTGATTTTTTTTATAGCAGCTTCATTATATAGGCATAATTGACTAAATCATTGGCCAGTAAGGATCAATTTAACTTTCAACTGCTCTCTACTCTCTAGTCAGGGAAACAAAGGAGTGTGTGACTTCTAACTTTTGGAGTTGGTTCCTTTAGCAACTAGCCCCTGTTGTGGTTGTCTAGCAACATGTCCAAAATCATTTTATTAATACAGTATTTGGGAGCGATTGAAAGGTGCTTTTTAAAATAAAAAATACTGCTTTTCATCTTTATCACTCTGAAGCAAAGGTCAGACTTTTAACCAAAAATGATTTTTTTTTAATGATTTTATTACCCTAGTCTACTTAGAATATTCCTGGAGTTACAGGAGCTGTAAGTCAGGAACCCAGGGTGAAAACACAACAGGACACACAGATCATAGTGTCTCAACCACATAACCTGTGTTGACTTTGTTGTGTCCTTGCACATGTACTTTGGATCTGCCATGGACAGGGATCCCTGAGATGTCATGTTCTGCATTCCCACATGTACAATTCTTAGATTGAAAAAGGATGGGTAGGGGAAAGCTGCTCCATAGAAATACAAGTCTACAGCATTCATGCTGCATGCTTGTGTGTGTTTCACTGCAAATACTGCATGCTGTCTACTTGTATGTCTCTGCAATCAAGAATCTAGGCACACACATACACAAAAATTTTTGTTTCATTTTTTCCCAATAGTGGAATAGATAGAGAAATGTTAGATATATCTTTGCTCTTTTGTCTAAAATGTTTTTTAGTATTTTCAAAAAACAAGGAAAAAACTTTATTTTTAAACTCAAAGTGGCTACAAATCCGCTCCTAAACTGTCACTGACATTAGAATCTAGATTTTGTAGTTTTTACAAATCTTTATTTACTAAGAAAACATTGCTTTAATGCATGATACAAAATTGATAGATTTTTTCTTTAAATTGGAATGCAGTTCAAAAGTGACTGAATTTTCTAATTTCAGCTACTGCATTTGACAAGGATACAAATTTAAAAAATGGAACTAGTATCATCTATTTCTTTAGGTTCTTTGACTTATGTTAGTTGGGAAAAGTCTTTTCAGTGTGGCATTATGTAGATCACATTCTTAATGGCTAATATTGCTGTGTTCTCCAACCTTAACAACAATGAAAAATTCTGGGTGGTTTTAGTTCTTTCAAATAAATTTTATGTTTTAAGACACATTTTTAATGAAAAAAATCTATCTAAACATTTACTTTCTTACATTTTAACTCTTAGTTATAATTTACATATTGTAATTTTAATAATGATACATCAAAGTTTTATATCTTGTGCACTTTAAAACTGGCATAAGTGGTTGTAGATACAAAGTAAAGTTGAAACTTTTTAGTTGTTTGATGTATTACCAATTTTTATGTACAGTCACATCTTACATAAGGTAAAAATTTCCAGCCTATGCAGTGCTAGTGTGGCTCTGAGGTTATGTTTTTAAAGGCTTAAGTAGTGTTTTTAATGCTACTGCTAATTGCCACATAGCCTGAAAAAGATCTGATTAAATCTTTGACTTTTTTTCTGAGACATAATTGATAAGTGGTTTTATGAAAGTCTTTTATAGAGATTATGATGCTTTAGAAATTTTCATGCTTGACTATTTTGTAGACTTTAGAGAATAAGGTTTACTATTAACTGTCATATTAGGAAATTTCCCAGTAATCACAATTAAGCATGCCCTTGAAAGAGGCAATGGTAAACAATTTTTGAGCACAAAAATCAAGAACTTCATAAGAAATATCTACTTAGTAGTCAGCCCTTTTCTGATTTTTATTCATTCTTAAAGGATGGATTTTTTTTTTCACTCATGGTTTTAAAATGTCATTTCCAGCTTATAGAGATTCTCAGTGGTTAACTTGTTGATTGATCTTCTACAACCAAGCATGCACCAAATCAAATCTTTTCCATCTTTGTTCTCATATGTTTTACAATCAGTCGTAGTGATGGTACCAGTTCCATTTTGCCTCCAATTCAGTTGGTTATATATTTTTTTCTACTTATTTCTCATTTTATAATTGATATCTGGAATAATCAGCAGTCCTTTTCTCATTTATTTTCTCATATTTTTATTCCAGGATTTGCCTCTGAAGCAGGGAGTGTCTGCATTAAAAATGACCTGTAGTTCTCTGCTTCATAGGTTAGAAACTTATTTTAATATTTTGTGGCTAAGCACAGTCCCACTTTTCAAATTCTATAATGAATTACTTAATTGGCATTGAATGTGGACCACAGGCATTTGTTTTATATTGGGGTTTTCTTTATTACTTTTAAGTGATTGAAATTCAGCAGAACATGCAGCTGAGGCAATAAAAGCTTAATTCTTGCTTTACAGCTTAAAACACTAAATTAGTTTTTTTTAAAAAAAATTTATCAATTATAACACAAGTAAAATAATACTATTTGGGCATTTAAAAAACACATTTCTTAGGCCTTGTATCGCTTGAAGCATTTATATTCTAAAACATAACCAAATTCCAACTATTCATTTTGGGGAAAAACAATCAGTTTGCAAATCATATTTTCAATGGGACTGCTAGCCAGCATAGGTGAAACACGTATAGCGTATTTACTCTTGAATTGTACACTGCAGATGCTTCTTCAGCTCCCTCCTCTTCCTCCATGGGCGGTGCTTGCAGCTCCTTTACCACCTCTTCCAGCCCTACCATTTATTCTACCTCAGTCACCGACAGCAAGGCTATGCAAGTGGAGAGCTGCTCCTCAGCCGTGGGGGTAAGTAACAGAGGGGTAAGTGAAAAGCAGTTAACCAGTAACACAGTTCAGCAGCATCCATCAACCCCGAAGAGGCACACAGTTTTGTACATCTCACCACCACCTGAGGACTTGCTGGATAACAGTCGGATGTCCTGCCAGGATGAGGGGTGTGGATTGGAGTCTGAGCAGAGCTGCAGTATGTGGATGGAGGATTCCCCCTCCAACTTCAGTAACATGAGCACCAGTTCCTACAATGATAACACTGAGGTACCTCGTAAATCACGAAAACGAAATCCAAAGCAGAGGCCGGGGGTCAAACGACGAGATTGTGAAGACTCTAATATGGATATATTTGATGCCGACAGTGCCAAAGCACCTCACTATGTGCTTTCTCAGCTTACCACGGACAACAAAGGCAACTCAAAAGCTGGAAATGGGTTGGTATTCACATTTTTTAAAGTTCTATCACCGTTATGCAAAACCAAAAAATAAATCATTCCCAACTTTTCTTAATTGCTCAGCTCAAGTTTGCATATAAAGCAAAAATGCTAATTTTATCATTGAATACATGAAATTTTTAACTTAAAATGATCAAGTTTTACTAGAAAAAATATAAAATAACAGATTATGGCAATAGGCATCTTATTGTGGATATAGTTAGGCAATAGAGAATGAAAATAATCTGTTTTGAAATAACTTAAATTTCAAGTGGATTTATATTTTAAAAGAACTTAAAATACTTCTACTTAGAGAAATAAGTGGCAGTATAATGACTCGTTAAAATAAAAGTTCTTCGGAAGCTAATTTTGTTCTCACAGTGTATTTCATATGGTTCACTCCATTTTTTTTTCCAGAGAGTTTTAAGTTTTATTTTTGTTTTTCATCTTTATGTGATGAAAACAAGAAAAAAATCAATGATTTGATTCTCATCATTTGAGTTCATGCATTATAAGCTTTTTTTTTCTTTGATGCGTTGTGCCAATGCAAGATTTTTTTTTTTTAATCACTACTTTTTTTTCTTCTATGATTCTGTGTTACTTATTTGAAGGGTGATAAAACAGGATCATTTGAGTTTTGGTTCATCTGTGCCAGTATACACTGCTCACTAAATATATTCCAATAGCAGCAGAATATTACATATTATAAAACATTAGTATAACTTATTTTAAGATTCTTTTGTAATCTTTCTCTAATTGTAATATTTAACTGCCAGACTTTTTAAAGTAAAAATTTTTGGAGTATATTTAATTAGTTTAATAAAATGTAAGTCAATATATCCAGAGGATTACTTTATGAGGAGGCAGAGTGTGGTTCTCAGGACCTCTCACACATTCACTTTGTCACAAAAAATGTCCAGAAGCTTTAGATTGGTTTGCTGCTCGATGACATCTAAAAATCTGATTCAGTATTGTACTTTTCTTAATGTGTATTAAATTCATCGTTAAATATTCCCTCTGTTTTAAAATTAGTAGTGGTCATTTAAGGAGGAAATAGTTTTTTAACTACCATGTATAAAATTCCATAATGAAGCCCCTTAATTTTTGTATGCTAACTCGAAAAATAAATTAATATTTAGACTGCATTGCTTTCCTTTATGCTTTCATTTAAAGCTCCTTTAGGATGATGTATTTAAATGATAATTTAAGTACTTGTCAGTTAAAAGTCCAAGTTAATTAGCTTCCTAAAAAAGAAAAGGTAGAGCTTTTCCTAATATGTTGCAGTTTAAGAAAGTCAAGAATTCCAGAATATGGAATTTACAGGACTGTAAAATGTAGAATTGAGCTCTGAAACATAGTGAATACCACAGGCTCCTTAAGTAAATGTGACTAATAACATATGTCTGAAAGGTTCATGGGTGTCATTAAATACATATGTATGTTGACTTAGTCTTCAGAGGAAAAGGTCTTTTTAAAAATATTCCAATAAAAGATTTTCATATCTGTACTAAAGTAGATATCAAAGTTTCAAATTAAGAACAAGTAAAGTTTTACTTAGGGATAGCCAACACAGTGATTTGCAGTTGCTAATTAAAGAGATAACTTGACCTACATCTTTTCTGCTTCTGCTTTTGTATGATAGATTTATCTTAGAAATGATTTGAGGTTACCAGGGAAAGTATAATGACATTGGTCAAGACAAAATCTTTCATGAAATAACTCATGGAGCAGAAACTCCATCAAGCAGCAGAAGAAATGTCCATCTTCTTAGGTAATGGAAACTTATTTGACTGCTAGTATATGGAAATAATGAAGAAGTTTAAAATTTGAATTTATAAGAAATATACTGAGGAAAGGGTGAAACCAAATGTGAAATACATGGAACAGCAAGCCTTGAAAACAATTTTGCAGTCTCTAGCTCTAATTGCTTATTTTCTTCATTAAGGAGATATTGTTGAAAGCATGCAATTTTGAAATGCATAATGTATAATCTTAGACCTCATGTGTCAGAATTTGAAGTTTATATAATGCTAAGTATTTAAAAAAATGCACATTCAAGGATATTGTATAGTGGTTCATTTATCTTCATGATACCACATAGAATCTTTAAACTGTGGGTGGAAAGATTACTTTCTATAACCAAAATGTTAGAACATATTAAGGAAAAAGCCCCTGCTATGTATTTAAATATTGTTAATCATATCATTCTTAAATTTGTCAGCTGAATATACTGAAAATCAGTAGTCTTATATGTATCTTCTAGATTCTTAGAAGTTTAAATATCATGAGAATATCATGTGACTATGAAAGTTACTTAGGCATTTTATAGGCAGAATTATTTTATGACATAGATAACCAGAAGAATGATCCAGTACAAAGGAATTAGAATGACATCGTAAGACTTCTGAATAGAGTGTGCAACAATGGTAGACTTTCTATTTTAGTTTCACTTAGAAGTAAAATTCCAGCTGTGTGGAGATCCTAGCTTTGATGCCCAGCATTGCAAAAATCAGTACTCTCCCTGTAACTGAATTACTACTTTCTTGTTTTTTCTTAAGCCATTTTACCTTAAAATAGTTTATCATTTGACTACTTTCCTGATAATCAATGTCTTCATTTTTTACATCTGTAGCACTATATATATATATGTTTTATATATATATATATACATATATATATATATATATATACACATACATATAAGTTCCATTTTTACATCTAGACTTAGAAAATAAAGATATTTTTAAGACATTTAAAGTACAATTTCAGAGCTGGAGGACTGGTGCATGCATGTAATCCCAGTACTTGAGAGGTTAAGACAGGAGGATTGTAGAGTGAGACCAGTCTGGGCTACACACTAAGATTCTTTCTCAAGACAAGACGAAACAAAAAGCAGAAAAAAAACGATTTTGTTATTTTACAAATTGCTTAATTTCATGTGCTCTTCTTCGTAACCTAATTATGTACACTTTCTCAGTTCACTCAGCAAATCTTCACTTTTAATATACTTCTTATCCTGGAATAGTATGACTCATTTACATTAACCCTCATAAAGTATTAGCTTGGTTATCATAAGTGGATGTAAAAATTCTATCAGACAAAATTAATTATGTCATTCAAGTTTCTTCATATTTCAGACTAAAATTTCCCCTTTTTTATTATGAGACTAATACATAACAGATTACAAATACTTGAAAAATACAAGAAAGTAAATCACCCATAATCCAGTCACTTAATACAACTGCTATTATTATTTTGCAATAACTGCTATTATTATTTTGCAATAATTTCTTTTAGTCCCTTTGTATGTGTATGTGGGGGATGTTTTTACATAGTTTCAATGTATCAATTTTTTTCTTTGATAGTAAAATGAATACAAATCAGTTTATTATTACACAATCTCATGTGCAAGGAATTGTACACTGTTCAGTCAAATATTTGAGTTCACCCAGAATGACGAAAAGAAAAACAGTGCTTCTTGCCCCATTGTTCCAGCTTCAGCCTGATGCTTTTGTTCATAGAATTTATCCTTCCAGGGCCTTTTTTAAATGACTTACACAGGTAATCTTTGACCTAATTATGTCAACCTTACATGAATGGCATTCTTTGTCCAATTGAAATCTGATCTTTCTCTTCTTACCGTTACAAAATCCATTATTTCTGTTTTCCTTCCTTGTTGTCTCTTCCCATTTGCCTCCATCAATAAACATTTTCTATGAAGATGATGAAGCATAGCCCTTGCCTTTAAAACTTCTCCGACCCAGTCAGTCTTAACTGCATTTTTGTGCCAGTGCCATCCTTTCTTTTCTCCACACTTCTGTCCTTTTCCTAGCCCTACTGGATTTTAAACCAATCCTCCTCTTACTGAGGCAACTGTCTTTTTTCCCTTTGTTCTTGATGTGGCAAGAACGTGGTTACACCTGGACTAGTAACATTACAGCCAGGCTTAAGGTTCTTTTATTTTCGAAGTCATAATATTCCTCCTGGGATCTGATATTTCACTGTGACTTTAAAAAGTTTAACAGGCCAGGAGGATGGCTGTTTGTAAAGATGCTTTCCATGCAGCCAGAGTTCTGTCCCCATAGCCCACATAATGAAAGAATAGATCCTATTCCCAAAATGTTGTTCTCTGACCTCCACATGCCATGGAACACACTTTGCTGAACACAAAAATAAATGTTTTTAAAAATATGCTAAGTTCTGACCTTTCAAGAATGTAAATGGATAATTTACAATCTATTTCACGTTTCGCAAAATGGAAAAATAATAGCAATTTTTCTACTTTCATCACATATTTACAGTGTTTTTTTTTTGTTTTTCTTTGTATATACGTTCCTCATAGCAAATGTATTATAAACACATAAATGTTAAAAATTACAATTTTAAAGCCAGATGTGGCAGTACTTTGGAGGCAGAGGAGCAGGGTTCAGGAGCTAAGAATACAAAGCAGGTTCAATGACAGCCTGGGTTACATGAAAACCTGTCTCAAAAACAAAGCAAAATTAGCAAAAATTATGCAATTTTTTAAAACAGGTAGTATTAACAATTCAGTTAAGCTTTTTTTGTAACTTTTTTTAATTGAGAACTTTAATCATTTAGCCAATCACAAAATAATCTGAAAATCATACTTTTAGGAAAGATTATTAATTAGTTTCCTAATAATAAGTAATTCACTGATTTTTTTTAGTATAAATTTTTCATTTTGATTTACTAAGAGAAATCCAAGAGAATATAGGACATATACCTTCATTGTTGAATTTTAAAGCCTTTTTTGTGTATGTGCTGCTTTATTTGTTTTTGCTACTCTCACTTTTTTCTTTTGCTTTGCAAATCTGATTAAAAAGTAAGAGTAATCTCTTAGCTGTATGAGACTCATGTGTAATTTTTAGTTTTATCTTAATTGAAATGCAGTGTGAAAAAGTGATAGTTTCATTGCACTGTCTTCTTCCTACTGCTCCTATATTCTTTCTCTTTCCTGTCCAGCTTTCTTGTTCAGAGTGTATCATTAAACTTTGTTAAAAAATATTCTAAAGACGACTTCAGTTTTAGGATGTATCTTCCTTTTAGGTTGTATTTTATTTTGTCAATAAGCTAAGCAATGGTTTTCAATGTTATTGCCTTTCTTTTTCTTCCTTTACCTGAGATAGCCTTTGTGAAAAACAAGTTTTAATATTTTCTTCATGTTGTGCTTTGATTTCTCAGAACATTGGACAACCAAAAAGGAACTGGAGTAAAGAAGAGTCCTATGTTGTGTGGACAGTATCCTGTTAAAAGTGAGGGAAAGGAGCTGAAGATAGTCGTGCAGCCTGAGACCCAACACCGGGCTCGGTACCTAACTGAGGGCAGTCGTGGCTCAGTAAAAGACAGAACGCAGCAAGGCTTTCCTACAGTAAAGGTACTTATTTTACTTAGTAGTATGTGACTGTGTTTAACATCAGCAAAAACTACCAGACCTGGGAGTGTCAAATTATTAGTTCGGTATAAAAGAAACTAGAGTAAAAGTCTAGGGCTGGAGAGATGGCTCAGGGGTTTAAGAGTCTGCCTCACAAGCAGAAACTGAGTTTGGATTCCAGGTCCCATGTAAAAACGCTAGGCGGAAATGGCTATAGTCTGTACTTCAGGCCCTGGTGGGCAGAGCCTGGGTAATCCCAGAGCAAAGCAAGGAGGAGGTAGAAGCAATCCAGGATGATTCCGGAAGTCACCCTTGGTCCTCCACAGGGATATACAATGCACTCTGATACACACACACACACACACACACACACATTTTTGTTTGTTTATTTATTGGATTTTAATGTGTCTCTGGAATATGTAATCTGAATTCAAGGCAATTCTATTTTGGTCTTCTAAGTACTGGGATTGTAGGGGTAACTGACTGAATTTTAGTTAAAGAGATGAGAATATGTTCTGAAAAGGGAAATATCTGCAGCTTATGAATTATCTCCTTATATTTGATACTGATACTACATTCATCCTAAGAGTTAGCTTTAAGAAGAAATTTTGGGGCCAGTAAGATGATTTAGTGACTAAAGGTGCTTCAGTGAAAACTGAAAACCCGAGTTCTATTCCTGGAGCTCACATGGTAGGAGACAACTCACTTCTGAAAGTTATCCTTTGATCCCCACCCTTGTCTGCGGCACACATATGCCTACTATATTCCTCTCCTCCTCTCTCAGAGAAATATTGTAGAAATTATTAGCCTGGAAAACAAGTTTTTTAAATGATTTCATTAGTCAGAACTATTTAACAGGAAAGAATTTAATTTATTAATTTAACTTAAGAAATAATTTATCAGTTTAGTCTTCACTTTTTCAGAACTCAAACTAAAAGTAAAATTTCAGAATGGAATGTAAAAAGAATATTACTCTTGAGAGATAAATTTAATATAAAATGTAAGGGATATTTCTACCCCTTACAAAATACTACACAAGGAAGAAGTTAGGCTAGTTACATGGTTCTTACTAATTACAATTCGCATGAATGTGTTAGTTGAACAGTATACTTCAAGAAATAATTAATCTGCCTTTTATTTCATATTTGAATGAAGTCTTGGTTGAAACACAAGAGTGGGAAACTTGCCCATAACCATTTATAAAGTTGGTTATTAGTAACATGTATAGTCTTTCTTACCCCCGTCTTTTTTTTTTTTTTTTCCATTTTCTTATGTTTTTGTGTATGGGTGTGTGCGTGCATGTTTACATGGGTGTTTGTATTTGCACATGAGTAAAAATGCATCCTCCATCTCTCTTCAGCCTTACTGTTTTGATGCTGATTCTTTAAACCATAGCTCACAATTGGGCTGGTCTGGCTTGCCAGCTTGTTTTGGGGATTCCCACACTCCACTTTCAGGGATTGAAATTACAGGTGGGCCACCATAGTCTCCTGGGATTTTATTGTGACCTGGGAATCTGAATTCTGGTCCTCTGAACCATCTCCCTTTATCCCTCTTACTCCAATCTTACCATACTAATCCATTCCCAGTCCCTAAAACTCAGGACCAATAACAGGCAAGTGAGAAATTCATGTTATGATTTATATATATATTTATATAGCAAGACATTTATTAGCTTGGTCAATGTTTTTAGTAATTTACCTGATTTTAAGTTATACTTTGTCTAAGTAGATGTGTTATTAAAACATTTATTAGATTAATGGCCTGATTGATAGGGAATGAACTAACGGCCTAAAAAAACTGTTTTGACTTTTTTGCATTCGTTATCATCAACTTCAATGTTTAACTACAAGCTTTATCAAGAATCAAAAATTTTCTCATGCTTTTAAATTTATTCTTCTGTATATGAATTATTATTTTTTTATGAAAGACTTGCTAGAGATCTGTAATGATCACATACTTAACTTAGTTTAAACTAAGTTTTTCAGAGCATAATACTCTAGCCCAAGATTTCCTGATCTTGTATGTGTGTGTCAAATCTTTGAAAATAAGCTTTATTTCCCTATTACATAGCTGCATTTTAAATACTTTTCTACTCAGACAAGTTCAACAGAGTAAAAATTTAGCATGTATACTCTCACTTGATGATGAAGATGTGGCTGTTAGCACAATTCTATGTATCCATCAGTGATGGTAGCAGATCCTAGGTAACCTATATGTTGACTGATGGAGTGAGTGTTTATCCATTCTCATCTGCTTGTTCACATAAGTTATGTGATACTTTATTTAAGGTAGAACATCTCAACCTTTATTAAACTGTAGTTATTGCAGAATTAGTGTTGTAGCTTTCTGTAGAAACTTACTCAGTTCTCCTTTATTTAAAAAAATGTTTTATGCTGGGATGTCTCAGAGAGTACTGGTCTGTCATTTGTGAGAATCTGGGTTCAATCCTCAACAACACACACACACACACACACACATACACATACACACACACACACATACACACACACAAATGTTTTATGTTTTTCTTTAGGGGGGTTAAATTATGTCTTCATTGTGCTCTGGTTACAAATGAAGACTATGATCTTAAACGTTTAGTTTTATAACAAACTGATTTGAAATGCTGAGTAATGTTTCTGCTCTTTGTTATCTGATTCCAGCTGGAAGGCCATAATGAACCAGTAGTGTTGCAGGTGTTTGTGGGCAATGATTCTGGCCGAGTGAAACCACATGGATTTTATCAGGCCTGTAGGGTGACTGGACGCAATACAACTCCTTGCAAAGAAGTAGACATTGAAGGTACTACTGTTATAGAAGTTGGCCTTGATCCTAGCAACAACATGACATTGGCGTAAGTACTTAGAAATTTCATTTGTGTTATACTTTTATCACAGATGTGAAAGACAATCTATTTCTAATGAATAGAAGATTTTGAGGATTTTATTAAAATGTTTTAAATCTTACAAATTTTATAAAAGGTCATTGCAGAATGGTTAGTGATAATTAAACTCTTTTGTGCTTTGCTTTGAAAAACAGAACAAAACAAAACAAAGAAACCTGTCATGGTAAAAGACAAGGAAATATAAAGCCCAAGTAGAATGGTGGCTTTTTACAAAATTACTTTATTTATTTTTTTAATAGAGGTGGTTTCTTCTCCTTTGTTCATTCATTCATTCAGTTACTTGTATGTATGTGTGTGTGTGTGTGTGTGTGTTAGAGGGTACTGTGTTTGAAAGACCAAGAATGACTTCAGGAATCATCCTGGATTGCGTTTTTGCTTCACTTACATTTCCCAAGCTCCACCCACCACGATTGGAAGTGCAGGCCATTGCCTTTTCTACCTGTTTTTTTGTTGTTGTTGTTGTTTTTTGCGTGGGACCTGGGATCCAAACTCAGGACCTTCTGTTTTTGAGGCAGAGTCTTAATCCCTAAGCCATCTCTGCAGACCTGAGATTACTTTAACATTAATTTTTAAAATAAAAATTACATAGCTAAAAGGCTAAGGATATAACTTTAGTGCATACAGTGCCTGCTTAGCATGCACAAAGGTCTCCTTGCTCCACCAATGTATGAACCAAGTGTGGTGTTGCACGCCTTTAATCCCAGCACTTGGCAGGTAGAAGTGAAAGGTCTTCAACTTCTGACAAAATGGAGACAACAGTACACCCATTGTTTTGTAGTCTACTTTTTGATTAATGAGTATTTTGTCATATCATTTAGTATTATTTTATAGCTCTTTAATAATGCCTATTTAACATTCCTTTCTTGTGGAACTAGTTACTGGCTTTTTTCTTTTTTTAGAGGAGGTATAATAGATTCTTTTTTAATGTTTGCATTTCCTACAGAAAAATGTAAATCATTTTAAAAATTATTAACAAGTTCCACAGACTACCAATTTTTTGTAAGCTGTTACTTGTGTTCAGATTTTAAAATGTCATTTATTTCCTAACTCTTCAAGATTAATAAGCTTAGGGACTATGAGTATTTATAATATATCCTTGTATTTATTCCGAGTTTAGAACCTTACGGCTGTATTACATAGTCAATGAGCTGATAGAGAAGCAGACTTTTTAAGAACGAAGCATTCATTAAGAATGCTGTACTGTTTGTACAAAGAATGTCAAGCAATATGTTTTCCTATGTTAGGGTGGACTGTGTAGGAATACTGAAGCTGAGGAATGCCGACGTTGAAGCCAGAATAGGAATTGCTGGTTCCAAGAAAAAAAGTACCCGTGCCAGATTGGTTTTTCGAGTTAATATCACGAGGAAAGACGGCTCTACTTTGACATTACAGACACCTTCTTCTCCCATTTTGTGCAGTAAGTAAGAAAATATGGAGGTATTAAGTACATGAAGAGTGTATATCTATAATATTAGCATTTGGAAAGTGGAGGCAGGAGAATCAGGAGCTACATGAGGCTGCTTTAAAAAAATCCATCAAATTAAAAAAAAGAAACAATTAGTAATATACTTCATCCATATTCTGAATTTTTCTATTAAATATGTAATTTTCACAGAAGTTATTATAGGCTTTTATATTTTATTAGTGCTTGCTTTTCAGTGTTTCAGTACTATTTATTTTTTTAGCTTAATTTTAAAACTGCTCTCAATGTGTGGAAATTTTGGAAGGGATATTTGTTTTGAGATACTAGGGATTTAAAGCCAGAGCCTCACTCATGCTAGGCACAAGCACTTTATTGCTGAGTTTTATTCCTATTCCTAAATTGCTTTCTGAAAAGCATCTAAAAGTACAGTTTTTGAGAGGATATGTGTTAGAGGCACGTTATTTTTTGAGATGGGCTTTTTTTTTTATTTATTGTTTACTTATGTGTGTGTGTGTGAAAGAGGGCACTGTGTGTGCCTGTGAAGAGGCATGAGTAACTTGGGGAATCATCCTGGATTGTTTCTACCTCCTTTTTGCTTTGCTTAGGGATTTCCCAGGCTTCACCCACCAGGGCCGGAAGTATAGACTGCTACCATTTCTGCCTGGCATTTTTAGCTCAGATCTTTCTGCTTGTGAGGCAAAGTCTTAACCTCTGAGCCATCTTTCCAGCCTGAGATGGGCTTCTTGTCATATAGCCCAAGCTTATCTCCAACTGGTGAGGATTCTTTTCCTCAGCCTTCTAAGTGTTGGGATTTCACCTGTTTTTATACTAGAAAGGCAATTGTTTTGTGTGTGTGTGTGCAGAAATTTTTAAAGAATGTGATTAATTTCAAGTGTTAGCTTTTATTGAAACCGAAAGATAGTTCAATATGTAAAAGTACTTGCTGTGCAAGTATGAGAACCTGAGTTCAAATCCCCAGAACCCATGTAAAATCAGGCACATAGTACATATATGCTATCCAGTGTTCCCATTCAAAATGGAAGGTGGAAACAGGAGAGTCTCTGGAAGGTGTTGAGTCAGTTAACCTAGGCAAATAGCAGAAAGAACCTTTTTCAAACAAGTCTGACTGAGGTGAAGACTGACACATAAGGTTGTCCTCTGACCTCTACATACAGGCTGAATCATGTGTGAACACCTATTCGTGTGTGTTTCTGTACACACACACACACACATTTAGTTTAGCTTAGCTTAGCTTTAATATAATCAGGACATGGTGGCAGATACCTGTAATTCCAACACCCTGAACTATATGATACCCTACCTCAAAAACAAAATTAGATTAGTTTTTTTCTTATTTTATTTTATTTTTTTTAATTTTTTATTATTATTTATTCAACTGTGTATATGTGCGCACACGCGTGTCTGTGTGTGTGTGTATGTGTGTGTCTGTGTATGTGTAGAACCACGGACGAATTCGCGAACCACCATGGACGCCTCCACCTCCTTCTGCCCCGGGATTCACAGGCTCCGCCCTACCAGGACCAGAAGCGCAGGCCGCCCCCGCTTCCGTCTGGCGTCTATACGTGGGATCTGGGATCCCAACTCGGGACCTTCCGCCTGCAAGGCGGAGGCTTAACTCCTGAGCCACCTCTCCAGCCCTTATTTTATTTTTAATTTACTTTGCACATGTGTGTGTGTGTGTATGTGCGTGTGCGTGCCCACACGTGTATATCAGGGCACTGTGTGTCCCTGTGGAGGACCAAGGGTGACTTCGGGAATCATTATGGATTGCTTCTACCTCTCTTTTGCTTCGCTCTGGGATTTCCCAGGCTCCCCCCACCAGGGCCACAAGTGCAGGCCACTGCCATTTCTGCCTGGTGTTTTTTGGGTGAGACTTGGTATCTGAACATGTGCCTCCTATGTTCAAAGTTCAGGATTTGATCCCCCAGACATGGAGGAAAAATGTTCTTTAATTTTCAGTATGCAAATTACATTATGAAATAGTTGTCGAAATCTTTTGTTTGGCTTTACTTAATCCAGTGTATCCAAGGTGGACTTGACTTCAGGGCTTATCTTTCTAAGCAGTGTCCGTTAAATTTCCATAAGGAAGTTAATAAGCTAGTGTAATTTTTACATTATATTTTGCTCTTTAGTACTTTGTTAATTTTAGTAAGGGGATAGTTCATATTTGTCATTGAAAAGCAAGTGTATCTTTTTAACCTCAAAGTTCCTTTTTCAAGAAATTCCCTCATAGGCTGAATCATTCTGAAGTAGATTCAACTTCTTCTTAATTGATCTTTTGGTATTGGTCCTCTGAATCCTGTATGTAGATACTTCAAGATTCCTTCAGTACCTGACAATTTAGATTATAATTGTGGGACAAGCTTGACTTTAAATTTAATTTTCTTAAAATATTAAGAGCAAGACAGTTTATATTTTCAAACATTTGCCATTTCTATAATAAGAAAATTATAATGATCTAAGAAATGAAAACTTTTGGGCTAGAGAGGTGGCTTAGGGATTAAAGTCTCTGCCTGACAAGCAGAAGGACCTGAATTCAAATCCCATAAAAATGCCAGGTAGAAATGGCAATAGGCTGCACTTCTGGCTCTGCAAGGTAGAGTCTGGAAAACCCCAGAGCAAATCAAAAAGGAGGTAGAGCAATCCAAGGTGATTCTTGAAGTCACCTTTGGTCTTCCGCCATAGGCACACATCATACCCTCTTCTACACACACACACACACACACACACACACACACGGGGAAAACATTTTCCTATTTCTGTACAATCTCACAAGTGTTGTTAGAAATCTGTGCAGACTTCTCTGTATTTTTTTTGTCAACCTTTTGCTAGGGTAAAAGTTGAGTTATTGATAAAAGACAAATACAACTCACAGAACTGGATTCATAATTGCAAGTTGATTTGAGATATGCACGAAGTGTTGGCAGTTCTTTTTATTGGGTGCTTACATATTCCTACAGCTCAGCCAGCAGGAGTGCCAGAGATCTTAAAGAAAAGTCTGCATAGCTGTTCAGTGAAAGGAGAGGAAGAAGTGTTTTTGATTGGCAAGAACTTTTTGAAAGGAACTAAAGTCATTTTCCAGGAAAATGTTTCTGGTAAGTAGACATACTAGTGGTGCAAAGAGTATTCCACATTTCATTTCTTATAAAATACAGTCATAGTTGGAAAGGGAAAAAAGTTCAAAAATTTTACATCACTTTTTGTTTCCATCAGATGAAAACTCATGGAAATCAGAAGCTGAAATTGACATGGAATTGTTTCATCAGGTATAATTTAAGCCTTTTTATAATTTGATTTGTTTTCTGATAACAGTTTTGTTCTAAAATTTTCTTCAGATTAAATTTTATCATTGTATTCTATTGGTGTAAATAGTTAAAGTTCTTTTCTGAGTTTCTTCAACCAAATTAGAATTATTCCTCTGATGCTAAAAATATCCAGTTCTTTATCTCTATTTTGGAAAGTTAAATGCATTTGAGGCTGGAGATATAGATCAGTTGGCAGTGCCTTGTATGCATGAAACCCTGAATTTGATTTTCCAACATTTCATAAAACCAGATGTGGTAGTTCATGCTTGTATGTAATTGCAGAGCTTGGTAAATACAGACAAGAAGGATCAGAAATTCAAGGGCATCTTCAACTGAATTTAAGGCTAGTCTAGGCTACATGAAACACTGTCTCAAAAAAATCTAAGAGCACTAACAAAAAAAATTATATATATATATATGAATGAATGAATGGATATTAACAAAAGTTACTATCCTTAATAAACAAACATTTCTAATGTAATAGCCTACCCATACAGTTAAAAGTATTTATTGTTTGTTTATGTGTCAGGTACTTCTGCTTGTCAAAGTTACTTTCTTTGTGTGTGTGCACACACATGTGTGTCAATGTGTCAGAGGGCACTGTGTGTCCCTGTAGAGGATCAAGAGTGACTTTAAAAATCATTCTGGATTGCTCTGTTTCCTTTTTGCTTCACTCTGGGATTTCTTAGGCTCTGCCCACTAGTGTCAGAAGCGCAGGCTGCTGCTGTTTCCACCTGGCAGTTTTTACATGGGACCTGGGATCCAAACTCAGGTCCTTTTGCTTGCAAGGCAGTCTTAACCCCTGAACCATCTCTCCAGCTCCAAAATTACTTTCTTGCATTTAGAGACACTAAAATTTCATAAAGAAAGTAAAAAAGAGCCAGTCATGGTAGCACAGTCCTACTGTCAAAAAGGAGTTAATATGTAGAAGAAATAGGACCAGTCCAACAAAAGTCAAGGCTAATAGAGATATTTAAATTGACATTATCAAGCTAGACTAAGGCACATGCAGAAGACTACTATGTTCAAGTGTGGATTTTGGGAATGGGGACAAGCTCATTAGTGTAACTTACCCAGAGCCTTAACCTTAGTGTATGGAGCTGACAGATGATTGTCCAGCAAGTGCAAGACTCTAGGTTAGACCCCCAATACCTGGGACAGGAAAGGAAAGGTGAGCCTGTAAAAGTAAGCAGAAATATAGTAGAGGCAAGGACTAAGAAAATCTATAACCAATTTATCCAGCATGTTTCTAATTTATGTGGGATTTATTTTTTCATTCCTTTGTATACTTGAAATTTAAAAATATGAAACATTTTATATATCTAATGTACTGCCAAGCTCAGAACTGCTTTCATCCCCCACACCCAGCACAGGCTCAGAGCTTCCAGTGCCACCATCCTCTGAATAGCCAATTTCAATTTTAAATTTTCCTACTTCTCAAATTTAACAGTTTGCTAGAATTTGCTCTTAAAATGCTATACCGATGATTACAAATTTATTATAGCAGATGGATGCAAATCCGAGTCAGTCAAAGGGAGAGACTTACAAGCAAGGATTGAAGAAACCCCAAATGGAAAAAACAACTGTCACTCTAATGCACTCATTGCCCTCTTGGTATAATGGTATATAGCAAATATGCAGAGTTGGCCACCAGGAAGAATTCCGGCTGTACCAGCAGTCAGATCTAGTAGGGTATGTTTCAAAGCTCCTGTCATAAACCATGTTATTAACCTGTCTGGTGGTTAAAGCCACCAGAGATATTCATGAGATGGCATTGAAGGAGCGTAGAGATCACCTCCTAGTATCTAAGGGCAAAGGCTAGACCAGACTTGTCTTTAATTGAGTTAATTTATTTCACAGTATCATATATGACATGTAGACATTTTAACTGTAGCTTTAAACTACTGCATATTGTGGAAAAGAGAAAAAGGGAAGTCATTCTTTTGTCATACATGCTATTGATGGTATCTCCTAGGAATTAATTGTCCCAGCAGCTGTAGCCATGTTCTTTTGTACCTCAATTTTCTCCTGGCTGATGATTAATCCACAGACCACTTTTGTGCCATCCATGTACGTGGTTATATTAATGTGATTTCCCTTGTTTGTAATGCTCTATCCTCTTCTTCCCTTTTTCCTTTATCATCTTTCTCTTCCTTCCCTCCTCCATCTTTGCATTCTTCCTTTTGAGGATGAGATAATTTTTTTCTTCTTTTTTTTTTTGTGGTCGGTTCCTCATATAGTCCAAGCTGACCTTGAACTCACAGTGTAATATGGCAGAGGATGAGTTGAGCTTCTGATCTCCTGCCCAGTGCTAGAATTACAGGTGCATGTCTTCGTATGCTACACCTGCAACCTATCAAATACTTTCACGTGGTCCGCTTAAACTGTACTACCTTCTGAGCAGTTTAAAATAGTGTAGATGCAGGGCTGGAGAGGTGGCTCAGGGCTTAAAACTCTGCCTTTACAAACAGAAGGACCTCAGTTCAAATCCCAGATCCCACGTAAAAACCACCAGGCAAAAATTGTGTTGGCTTGCACTTCCAGGTCTGGAAGCTGGAGCATGGGAAACCCCAGAGCAAAGCAAAAAGGACGTAGAGCAAACCAGGATGATTCCCAAAATCACTCTTAGGCTTCCATTGGCATGCGTGTGCATGTGTGCACATGCACACATACACACACACACACAAAAGCATGCATGCACAAAATTAGTAATAAAATAATGTAGATGCCCTCTCAGTTTACCTGTTAGGCCTGATATTTCCTTGGCCACATATAGAGTGTCTTTTCTTTTTTAGTAGTTCTGGGTCTTGAATCCAGGGCATAAAGTGTTCATAACCTCAGCTCTGATCTCTAATGATAATTCTCTAGGATACCAGTTCCAAATCTATTCTAAGAAAATGTTTCCCAGATGAGCACTTTTAGAATACACACCCCTACACAGACAGAGTTGAAAGAATGTGCAAATGTGTGTACAAATACAGACAGCTCAGGGATTAAGACTCTGTCTCATAAGCAGAAGGACTTGAGTTTGGATTCCAGGTCCCACGTAAAAAAATCCAGGCAGAAACTATGGCCACCTGCACTTCAGATCTTGATGGATGGAGCTTGGAAAATTCCAGAGTGAGGCAAGAAGGAGGTAGAAACAATCCAGGATGATTCCTGAAATCACCCTTAGTCTTCCACAGGGACACACAGTACCCTCTGATACACACACACGTACACACAATAAATAAATAAATAAAATATAAAATATATATATATGAAAGGAGATCTTTGAGAAAGATAGTTTATAAAAGGCAAAGGAGGGGCTGGAGAGGTGGCTCAGGGCTTAAGCCTCCGCCTTGCAGGCGGAAGGTCCTGAATTCGGATCCCAGATCCCACGTATAGACGCCAGGCGGAAGCGGGGGCGGCCTGCGCTTCTGGTCCTGGTAGGGCGGAGCCTGTGAATCCCGGGGCAGAAGGAGGTGGAGGCGTCCATGGTGGTTCGCGAATTCGTCCGTGGTTCTACACATACACACACACACACACACACACGCACGCACGGGCACATACACATGTACATGCGCACAGTTGAATAAATAATAATTAAAAAAAAAAAAAAAAGGCAAAGGAAATTCCTGAAAAAGTGGCCAGAAAATATTCTCATCAAAATTTGTGACTTCAACATCTGGACATCGTGATCATACCTGTAACTTCATTCCTCGGGAGACTGAACCAAGAGTATCACAGTGAGTTTGAAGTTAGCCTGGGCTACAAAAGTAAACAAAGGGCTGGAGTTAAATCTCTGTCTCAGAAGCACAAGGACCTGAATTCTGATCCCAGATCCTATATTAAACCATTGGGCAGAAAATGGTGGCAGTCTGCACTTCCAGCCCTGGAAGACAGAACCTGGGAAACACTAGAGTAAAGCAAAAAGGAGGTAAAGAAATCTAGGGTGATTCCCAAATTTACCCTTGGGCCTCCACAGACACACAGTGTTCTCTGATCTGTGCACATGTGTGTATACAAACAAAAATTGGCAGTGCTTATTTTAGTACAAATACATATGTCCTCTACTGTGTCATGTATTTGGTGGTAAAACTGAAAAATACCTAGTATCATAACTTGTAGTTTCTACTAAGAGAATAAAATCTGAATGCAAGCAGATTTTTCTTAAAAATTTAAAATCTAGACATTTTTTCTCTCTCCTCCAGAAAACATTTTGTCTACTTCATAACCTTCCCACTATTTATATGTTTTGCCTGCATTATGGAGCTACCTCAATGCTAGTTGGTTAAATGGTTATTTATAAAAATAACATTGAGGGCTGGAGAGGTGGCTCAGGGGTTAAGCCTCTGCCTTGCAGGCGGAAGGTCCTGAGTTCGGATCCCAGATCCCACGTATAGACGCCAGGCGGAAGCGGGGGCGGCCTGTGTTTCTATTCCTGGTAGGACAGAGCCTGTGAATCCCGGGGCGGAGGAAGTGGAGGCATCCATGGTGGTTCCCGAATTCGTCCGTGGTTCTACACACACAGACACATGCGCACACACACGCACACACGCACAATTGAATAAACAAAAAAAATTTTTTATAAAAATAACATTGAAAACAACTTCTAATATGTATGTCCAATTTACCTACTTTAAAAAAAATCATTGTGTATATGCGTGTGAGTGAGAGAGAGAGAGAGAGAGCATATGTAAGCATACCACAACACATCACAGCATGTTTGTGAAGGTCAGAGAACAAGGTTTAGAAGTTTGGCTCTTTTGTTCCACCACATAGACTCTAGGGATTGAACTCAAGTTGTCAGCTTGCTTATAGATGTCTTTATCCACTGAGCCATCTCACTGACGCTTTACCCACCTTTTTTTTTTTTTTTAATTTGCTTGTGTGGTCACTATGGACGATCAAGGATGACTTCAGGAATCATCCTGGTTTGCTTTTACCTCCTTTTTACTTTGCTTTGGGATTGCCCAGGCTCCTCCTATCAGGGCCAGAAGTGCAGGCTGTGTCCATTTCCACATAGCTTTTTTAATGTGGGACTTGGGATCCGAACTCAGTTCCTTCTGTTTTTGAGGCAATAATCTTAACCTCTGAGCCATCTCTCCAACCCCTTTTACTCACTTTTTAATTCAAATCAGTTACCAAGACTCAGATTAAGGAAATATAAAGAATTAGTATTAAATAGGGTCATTTGTTTTCCATAAGGTTTCAAGTTAATTTTGCTTGCATATGCTCTTTTTGATAAAAGACACATACAATGTTTAAATACTAATCCTGTTGCTAAATACTAAGGCAAAATGTACAAGTTGTCTACTCAGAAGAGTAATTTCAGCATAGTTTGCCACATAATTTGAGTGAAAGAATAATACTTCACAAATACACATTTGTACACATTTATACTCCATCTGATTTAAAAGTATGTAGGTTTTTTTGTTTGTAAAGATGGATAACTCTTAATGCTATAAATTAGGACCTATATCTTTATCTTTACAGTGTTCACTTATTTCAGGCATTGTGTTAAGATGATACAGAAACACTGTGTCAGAAATTCAAATCTTGGCCTCAACTTCATTTGTCCCACATTTAGTTTAACTGAATCAATCAACTATAGTCCAACTAAATTAAAAATATTACCAAACTCACTAATCCCTCAACTGTCAGCTTTGATCTCCAACATAATATGTCATGGTGAAAAGATCTCTGTTTCATGATGTTCTTTTTTCATTAGTATAATCTACAAAGAAAAAAAAGTTCAGAAGTGGTTTACATTATCTTCCAAGGGATATCATCCTCTTGAGTAAGTGCTTGATGATGCATTTATGAGCTCTGCTCTTTTCTTCCAAGCTTGCTTCCAGCAGGATTGCAACGAAAAGCTACTTCTGGAACTTGAATAAACAGAGCCCCACTGGGAATTAAAGCAGTTAGGAAGTAGCATGACACATTGTGAAGTAAATCCACATTGAGGTTATGCAAGATATGTTGGCTAACTCACTCTATAATCCCAGCATTTGGGATTTGCAAACAGAGAGTTAGGAGTTTTGGGTTGTTTTCAATACATTGCAAATTTGAGACCAGTCTAAACTTCCGCTTAATTTATTAATTTATTTATTCTTAATTAATTTATTATTTTACTCAGCAAATAAAATTTGAGAGCGTTTTCTAAAAAGTGATGTTACATAATAAATGTGATCAGGTTGTAAATAGAATTGTGAGGGAATGTTTTAAAGAGATGACATTGGACTGGAGAGATGGCTTGTAAGCAGAAGGACCTGAGTTCAGATCCCAAATCCCACTTCAAAATGTCAAGTGGAAATGGCATCAGCCTATGCTTCTGGGCCTTGAAAACCTCAGAACAAAACAAAAAGGAGGTAGAACAATCCAGGATGATTTCTGAAGTAACCCTTGGACCTCCACAGGCACACACAGTTCGCTTGCGCCCCCCCACCACCACTCTCACACATATACACACACAAAAAAAAAAAGAGAGAGAAGAAAGAGAAAAAAAGAGAAGAAAGAGAAAGAAAAAGACAAAAAGTAAAGAGGTGGCATTGTTTTTTAATCTGACTTGGTAAAACTTTACAGCTAACAGAAAATATACTTATTTTTTAATTTAATTTACTTCATTTTTGACTTTTTTTCACTTTCTTTGTTAGAACCATCTAATTGTGAAGGTTCCCCCATATCATGACCAACATATAACTTTGCCTGTATCAGTGGGAATATATGTAGTGACCAATGCTGGAAGATCTCATGATGTGCAGCCGTTCACTTACACTCCAGACCCAGGTATGTCAAAATAAAAAATTCCAAATAAAGTAAGTAAGTAATTTCTAGTTCTTGGAAAAAAATAAAGTTCATCCAGCAAAATACATAAACACTAAAATGACTTCATGTTGACATTATTTAAAGATGGCCAATATTTCTTAAAAATAGAGCCACCAGATACTGTTTTCACTCTTATGCTAATAGAATCATTTCTGCTTTCTTCTTAGTAATAAAAGAAAAACTAGCAATGCTTTGAGATCAGACACTCTAGAGCTAAACTATACATTACTCCTAGTAAGAATCATTGAATACCTCTAAGTACATAACCATGAAATTGACGACTTTGAGAATTGCTAATAGTTTATTTTGACTAGTTGATAGGGTTTTTTTTTCTTTGACAGTGTTAGGATTGATCCCTTATGTATGCTAGCCACATGTTTGACCACTGAACTATAGTTTTGGCCCTCGGATACGTTTTAAGGCAAGCAAGAGAGAAATTTAAAGTGGACAGGTGGTAAAAATCAAAATTATCAGACCGATGGTGAATGTTTAAAAAAACAATTTTAAGCATTTAATTGTTTAGAAATCAAACCAGCAAGAGCAACTGAAACACTAAAAGTTAAGAAGCTATTAGCCAGATAGCGAATATGAGTTATTTGCCATTTCATTTAGTTCCTTGGAGATCTAAAAAAGCCTTTTTCTAACAGAAGTAGGAAGAACATTTTGGTTTCTGCTGTAATTACTGTTGCTTCACTTTCTTTACATATATTGGAATATTGCAGAATTAGCAGTTCTTCCATTTCTGTAGTTTATTAATAATGACATTGTCAAATAATTCAAGAATAGCGTAGAAAGTGAAAAAAATTGCAAGAAAGCAAGCCCTTGTATCACAAAATGAGGGAAGAGCTAGGGAGTTTGATCTTTTGGTAAAGTGCTTGTATTGCAAGCATGGTGACCTGAGTTTGATCCCTAGGCATGGTGGCACATACCTGTGATCCCAGTTCTAGGGCTGCGAAGACAAGAGGATTCCTGGGACTCAATGACTAGTCATCTTTGTCTATTTAGCAAGCTCCAGGCCAGTGAGAGGCCCTGTCTCAAAACACTGGTGGACAGCTCTTGGGGAACACACGCATCTGCTCATACAAACATATGCAGACACACACTCAAAAGAAAGAAAGAGGAATAAACAATAAAAAGAAAAATGTAGCTATTTAAAACAGAATACGGCTGAAGAGATTGCTCAGGCATTAAAACCTTTGCTTCGATAGTAAAAGGACCTGAGTTGGGATCCCAGATCCCATGGCAATGGAAGGTAGAACCTGGAAAGCTTCAGAGCAAAGGAATAAAATGTAGAGCAATCCAAGATGATTCCTGAAGTCATCCTTGGGCCTCCATAGGCACACACAGTGCTCTCTAGTACACACATGCGCCTGCTACCACCTACACTTACACACCTACATGTGTACATACCCATACCTACACATGAAGTTTATTTAATTTTTTGCTTAGAAATTACCTCTTTTTAATTTCATTATGTTTACAGCTATCTTAAAATATTTAAATCATATAATTAGGTATAATAGTCTTTCTATTCTCCATTAATGCTGCCAAAGATTCTTTTTCAAAGTCTTAGTAAAAGTATAGTCATTGGACTGAAGAGATGGCACAGCTGGTAAAGTGCTTGCTATGTGAGCATGAAAACCTGAGTTTGAATCCCTAAAACTAAAACACACATAAAGCCGGGAGCTGGGCCTGGCTTCATGCGTGTGTAATCCCAGTATTCCTACAGGCAGACTCCTCAGAAGCTCAAGGGTCAAGTGTCCTGGCGTATGCACTATGCTGGCAAACAGCAAAGAGACTACGACTCAAAGAAGGTGGAAGGAGAGGACTCTATCTAACATTGTCTTCTGACTCCTATAAGCACGCCATATACATGTGTGCCATAGCATGCACACACATACTTAAGCACACACAAAAAGCATAATTATCATGTTATAGGTTTAGTATATTGATAATGGTTATTTTAATGTACCATAAACGTTGACTAATGTTCTTGAGTTGGTACTTTTTAATACATTTATATAGGTAAATTATTGACTTTTCGTGATGATACTCTTGATAAATTTAAATGTCTAGTAATCTGATAACAATGTATTCATCTGATACTACCAACATGTATAGTGTTACAAGAATGATTCTTTGTAATGTCTCTTTCAATAAAGAATCATATGTTCTGTCTACTTGGAGGTGGGGTGAATTTTAGAAGATAGACTGCTGGATGAATAAATTCAAATGAATACATGAACTTTTTTTTTTAAATAGCAGCAGCTGGTGCTTTGAATGTAAATGTGAAGAAAGAAATATCTAGTCCAGCAAGACCTTGCTCTTTTGAGGAGGCCATGAAAGGTACCAACCTGATTCTACTCAGAAATTATAGTTGGGTCATCTATGTGTTATCTCTAGCAAACCTGTGTTTTGTTTTTTCTGATGTATTTGTACTACTTAAATATCTTCCATATTGTAAAATAAATATATGCTTAACTTTTCTGAATGAAAAAAATTAACAGACATTTTCTCATTCAGCTTGTAAACATAACTTTCTAAAAGAAACACAGGCCCAGGCACGTTTGTATTCACAGCACTTAGGAGGTGGGGGCCTCATGAGTTCAAGGGCAGCATAGGGCTCTATACAAACACTTTGTCTCATAAACAACAATAAGTGTGTTAGAGTAGAGGAATTTTTGTTTTTTATTCTAGCTTTAGTAATTCTTAAAAATGTAAAACACACACACACACACAAAGAGAACTTGTAAATCTTGCTTCGAATAAGGTTAATTTTTGTTACTGAGGCCAAACAGATTGAGGTATAAACTGTAGGCATTTGAAAAAAGTTGTTTTCAAATCTTTATTATTCCTCTTTATGACATCTTTATTTACTTCCCTGCCAATTTCAGAAGGCAGAGAAGACTTGTGTTTCCGCTACTCTGGCAACTGAAGTGGGAGCTTCACAAGTTTGAGACCAGTATAGTCTACACAGCAATTTGGCACTAGGTTAAGTCTACACCCCATACTGCCACCACCACAACCCACTCTCTCCCAAAATAATCTTACTCCATGTTTTTACTTCATGTTATAGGTGAATAAAGCAAGGCTTAATGTGGTTAAGTGATTTGTTCAAGGTCACGCAGCTAGTAAATGACAGAGATTGAAACTTAAATTTCACTCCCAGGGTTGTATTGGGTTGTGTTTTGTTGATGGAGTCTCACTTTAACTCACTCTGCCCTGGAACTAATGGCAACCCCCTGCCTGAGACACTGGAGTGTTGTGATTACAGCTACTTTAAGCCAAAATATTTATTATTTGACCAAAGTGCTACTTGCTCATGGTTGCTATATATTCATCTGTGCAAATATCCTTGGTTCATGTGTGGTCAATGTCAGGTGTCTTCCTCTAAGGTTCTCTACCTTATTTTTTGAAATAAGGTCTCTTATTGAACTTGGAACTTGTTATTTTGACTAGACAGGTTGACCAGTTCCAAAGATCCACTCATCTCTGCTTATCTAACACTGAGATCACAGGTGATGCTACCACACCAGGACCCAAACAGGTCCCTATGTTTTTGAGACAATCACTTTATCCACTGAGACATGTCCCCAGCCCTCATTTAATAGTTTTTAAAGATCCATTAGAACATAATTGTGGGTTCTAGTATAAAACAGTATAGGCTAGCTTTTCCCATCTCCTAAAGATCTCGGAAGTAAATCAACAATCATAAAAGTGATTTGAGATATAGAAAGAAATAATTGGAGTGTCTGGGAACCTCAGAGCCTAAGAACATCACCATATGGTTTTATGGATTTTATTTCCCTATACTCATTTGAATGCCAGAGAGACCTACAATCTGGAACTGCCAACAGACACAGGTCAAAAATGAATAATTATGAAAATTATGCTCTTTTTGCCCAAAGCTCCCTCAACCTTAGTGAGATAGTTCATGGGAAGCAGCATGCACTTTAGGAGCCATTCCACCCCGCCCACCATAGCAACAGCAGAACCTTGAAGGGCCAGGATACCCAATACCCACACCTGCCAGCATTAGTGAGCCAGTATGAGGAGATTTGAACTCAAGAGGGCTACCAAATACCAAGCTATGTGTGTACCGAGTTCCAATGTCCCTTTGCCACAGCATAAGAACAGATAGACCTTCTGTCTGCACCAAGGGGGGGGGGAGCGGGGCGACTCAAATTCAGTATTTCCTTATCCTACCCAAACTAAAGAGGGACCCAGCACCAGCATCTCCTGGCACACCACCCAGGAGTAGAATGTCTAGGTCAGGCTTCTTCCAACTATCTATCTACCTACTGACAGAAATCAGCCCAGTGGCAAACCAGAATTTACTCAAGATAAAAACTCTTAGCAATCTAAGAGAAGAGAAGAAATGACTCAGGTTGGTAAAGGATAGCTACAAAAAGCCTTCAGCTAACATAAAGGTGCAAGACTAAATGTTTACACCTAAGGCTGAGAACAAGATAAGGATACACTTATTACTTTTAGTGTACTAGTTAATTTCTATACATTGTAATAAGGCGGGAGAGAAGCATGCAAATTTGAAGCATAGAAATAGAATAAAATTTATTTGCAGGTGACATCATTATACAGTTAAAAATTCCGAAGAACAGGGCTGGAGAGGTGGCTCAGGGGTTAAGCCTCCGCCTTGCAGGCGGAAGGTCCTGAGTTCGGATACCAGATCCCACGTATAGACGCCAGGTGGAAGCGGGGGTGGCCTGCGCTTGTGGTCCTGGTAGGGCGGAGCCTGTGAATCCCGGGGCAGAAGGAGGTGGAGGCGTCCATGTGGTTCACGAATTCGTCCGTGGTTCTACACACACATGCACACACACATGCATATGCACACAGTTGAATAAATAATAATTAAAAAAAATTTTTTTTAAATTCCGAAGAACTTTTTTTTTTAATTTTTTTTTATTATTATTTATTCAACTGTGCGCATGTGCGTGTGTATGTGCGTGTGTGTGTGTCTGTGTAGAACCACGGACGAATTCGCGAACCACCATGGACGCCTCCACCTCCTTCTGTCCCGGGATTCACAGGCTCCGCCCTACCAGGGCCAGAAGCGCAGGCCGCCCCCACTTCCGCCTGGCGTCTATACGTGGGATCTGGGATCCGAACTCAGGACCTTCCGCCTGCAAGGCGGAGACTTAACCCCTGAGCCACCTCTCCAGCCCCCGGAAGAACATATTTAAAAAAAAAAAAAAAAATATCCTAGACTACTAAACATAGTGGCTCATGCCTATAATCTTAGTACTGAAGGCCAGCCTAAACTACATAGTGAGTTCCAGGCTGTCTTGGTCTATAAAATTAGACCTTTTTTATTAAAAAAAAGAGTTCTATAACCTGCAGTATATAAAACTATAACATCAAAAAATTAGTTGTATTTCCATAAACTGATAGTTGTAACAGGGAAACCTGTTACCTTCAAAGAAATGAAATACTGATGGTTCAACATTATAAAGTTATCCTTTCTCCCCAAATGGAAATCCCAGAGTGAAGCAAAAAGGAGGTAAAACTAATCTAGAATGATTCCTGAAGTCACCCTTGGATTTCTACAAACACACACACACATTGCCTTCTGATATACACAGGTGCACACACACACACACAGAACAAGCAAAGAAAAAAAAGTTTTAGTAGGGGAAAAAAAAACCCTACCTTTCCATCAGCAATGTTGCACAGTTGCTTATCAGAAGGTAAAGATAGCCCAAAATGGATCATGGACTTCAGTGTCATATGTAAAGCTTTAAAACTGTTAGAAAAAAGCATAGGAGATGCCTATGGATGTAGCTCAGTTGATGAGTACTTGCCTACCATGCATGAAGCTCTGAGTTTGATCCCCAGCACTACATAAACCAGATATGGTGATGTAGGTCTACGATTCTAATACTCAGAGGGGGAGACAGGAGAATCCGAAGTTCAAGATCATCCTTGGTTACATAGAGAGTTTGAAGCCAGCCTTAGCTCATGAGACTCTTATAGAAGAAAATCTTCAAAATTCAGAACAAGGTAAAAAGTTCTTGACACAAAGCGTCCAGATTTGGATAGGTGTGGTAAAAACTAAGTGGATATTTTGATAAAAGACCAACATAAGTGTCTTTTTTAAACTGCTCTCTGTCTTAGCCTGTTGCTGCACAAGCTTCCACATGGTAAAATCATATAAAAAAAAAACTAAGCACAGTGGTTCACGCCTACAGTAATTGCAGCACTTGGAAGGCTAAAGCAAGACAATTGATTCAAATTTGAGACCAGCCTGGATAGCGAATACAGGTCTAGGTCCTTGAGAGAGAGAGAGAGAGAGAGAGAACTACATGGAACTAAACAAATAAATATATGGGAACAAATAAAACAGGACATCTAAACAAGATCAGTGGGTTGTATGGGTGTCAATATCCTGGTTGAGATTAATTGTAGTATACAAGATACATCTTTGAGGAAAACTGAGGAAGAGTGTCCTGAATCTTTGTATTATCAGGAATTTTTTTTAGCAAAAAAAAAAAAAAAGTATGCAAACATTTTGTTTGAGCTTTTCCTATTTACACCAATAGACATAGTTGCCATTGATTAACCAAGGATGTATAAAGCACTTTTTCTCAACTTATTCTAACTATTCTTACTTTCCCAAAGGTGTCCTCTTCTGGAAGATGATAATATGAGCATTACTGTTTATTATTGGAATTTATTTTGGGAGACTTTATACAGGTCTGTTAGGAGTATAGTTATTATTAGTGGGTATTTATATATAGTTTCTGGTTAAAGTGAAATATAAAATTGCTTGTAACTATTCAAAAATGTTAAGCTGGGCCAGAGAGATGGCTCAGGGATTAAGCCTCTACCTCAAAAACAGAAGGTGCTGAGTTCAAATCTAGGATCCCAAATAAAAACATGGGCAGAATGGTGGTGGCCTGCACTTCTGGCCCTGAAAAGTGGATCCTGGAAAACTCCAGGTCAAAGCAAATAAGAGGTAGAAGCAATCCAGGGTGATTCTGGAAGTCATCTTGAGCCTCCACAGGCACACACAGTGCCTTCTGACACACACACACACACACACACACACACACACACACACACGGCCTCCCGCCCCCCCCCAAAATAAAAATTTTAAAGACTGTTAGGCCACAAATACTGTAAATAGTATGCAATATTGACACAGAATTAAGCAAACGATCCACAACAAACTAAGTTGACTGGTAAGACTAAAAGTTAGATCAGTTTATTCTTTTTTCATTCATTCAGCACATAACTAATTGATAAGACCTGCTATGTACTAGATAATAACAAAGAAATCTCGGCCTTCACAGAGTACACATTATAATAGCATTCCAAAGCAAGAACAGTAGTTGAGTGTTACAGGGTAATCATCTTTAGGTACACATTGAAAAGTGTCCTATGAAAAGTGTCCTATGAAACTGCACTAATTTGAAGTGTTTGCTCTGTATATTAAGCTGGATTGAGGGCTGAAATATACTGGTATTAATAGAACCTGTGTGACAAATGGTAGGTCCGAAGAACTCCTAAGCTCTTTGATATTTAGCCTAGCATGATGGTGCATGCTGTAATCCTGGCACTTGGGAAATAGAAGCAAGAAGATTGTGAGTTTGAAGACAGCCCAAGCAATACGTAACACTGTCTCAAACAACAACCATGACAAAGTGATGATGATGCTATGCTTATATAAAATAATAAAGTATAGAATGTCCAAGTTGAATGAGACCAGGTGTGGTGGCTCACATATGTAATGCAGTGTTCCGGAAGCTAACGCAGGGCAGGCATGAGTTTGAGACCAAATAAATGTATTAAATGAGTAAACATTTAAAATATTAAAAGAGACTTTATCCTTCCTTAGTATAATTAGTATTTCTTAGGAACTGACTTTTTGGCCAGTTATCTAAAGCAAGTTGAAGTAAGACTACTAAAGTAAGTTGAAGTAAGAGAATTCTTCTCTTCTTGCCCCTTCTCTCTTTTTTTTTTTCTTTTCTTTTCTTTTCTTTTCTTTTCTTTCTTTTCTTTTCTTTTCTTTTCTTTTCTTTTTTTGACAAGGTCTTGAACTCACTAGACAGCAAAGGATAACCTTAAACTTCTAGTTCTCCTGCCTTTCCCCTCACTACTGTGTTAAGTAACTGGGGGGAGCCCAAGGCATCATGTGTACCAGGGAAGCACTGTACCAGTTGGCCTACCTTCTTATGTCTGCTCAAATAGATTTTTGTAGATCAAAACATTTATAAAAGGTAACTTTTCAGCTCATATACTATGTGCCATTTTAAGATCACTTTTGTAAGTTGAATTTATTTTTGGTATCAAATAAAAATTTTAGCAGATATGCTTTTTTGAAGACTGCTTTTCCCTCCTGGTGCTTGGTCCAAACCTAGGGTCTTATCCTGAGCTAAGTCTCCTAGTTCTAGAATCTGTATTTCTTTTCATAGTCTCAAAGTAATAAGAATTTGAATGTTAAGCTTCCAGATCAGGATTTGACTGAACAGTCATTTCAGAAGACTATCATTAGTGATAATAAGGTTCCACAAAGTACCAGTGGCAGATTGAAATTAAGTTAAAATGAAGAAAGAATCTAAGAGGAAAATGGATACTGTAAGATGATGGTGTGTCAGTCTTCCCTTGCTATGTTGTGTTGCTTTGTCTGGGTATAGGTCCATAGCTAGTGAAAGTGGAGGCTCAAGGTAGGAAATGTTTGAGAAATGTGTTTAATGCACCACTTGACATTCTCTTTTTTAAAAAAAAGATTGTGTGTGTGTGTGTGTGTGTGTGAGAGAGAGAGAGAGAGAGAGAGAGAGAGAGAGAGAGAGAGAGAGGGCACTGTATGCCCCTGTGGAGGACCAAGGGTGACTTCAGGAATCATCCTGGATTGCTTCTATCTCTTTCTTGCTTTGCTCTGGGATTTCCCAAGTTCCTGCCCACCAGAGCTGGAAGTGCAGGCCACCATCGTTTCTGCCTGACATTTTCACGTGGGACCTGGGATCTGAACTCAGAACCTTCTGTTTGTGAGGCAGTCTTACCCCTGAACCATCTCTTCAGTCACCTTAATGCACCACTTGAAATATTCAAGTTTCCAAAACATTATTTAGGAAACAATTAGAAATTGTTAGTATTTTGGGGGGGCTGGAGAGGTGGCTCAGGGGTTAAGCCTCTGCCTTACAGGCGGAAGGTCCTGAGTTCGGATCCGTATAGACACCAGGGGCAGCCTGTATTTCTGGTCCTGCTAGGGTGGAGCCTGTGAATCCCCAGGCAGAGTAAACGTGGAAGAGGTGGAGGAGGTCCATGGTGGTTCCCAAAATCGCCTGTGGTTCTACACACACACACACACACACACACACACACAAATAATTATAATAGTTTTCAATAAATTTTTAAAACACATGGCTTAGGGGATATAGCTTGGTAGTGTAATAACTACTTAAGCTTCTTAATATTTAGTCTGCAAGCTGAGGGTGTTGCCTAGTGACAGAGCATCCATAGCTTGCAGAGCCCTGGATTTGATCCCCAATACTGAATATATTTAAAACCTGAATTCTTGATCCCATACCAGGAATCCTCAAGCCAATCAACATACCTCAGTAAAAGGAAGGTAGGTAGGATGGGGATGTAGGTGAGTAGGTTAAGTGCTTGCCTGATATGTATGAAGCCTTGGGTTCAATCTCAGCTCTGCATAAACAGGCATAGTGACCCATCCCTTTAATTTAGCACTCAGGAAGTATGGAGAAATCCAAGAGTTCAAGATCATCTTTGGCTACTTAACTAATTAGAGACCAATTGAGCTGTAAGAGATCTATCTCAAAAAAAGAAGATAAATCTCAATATATGAGTTTTGTAATATATATAAAAAATTAAAAAGAGACTTAACCAAATTTGGGAAAGTCTGAACCAGGAACATTATGAGTTTGAGACTAGTCTCTGCTGTATGGTGAAAACCTTTTTCAAACAAAAATGTTTAAATCAGGACTTATAGTCAACAAATTGTAGAATGAAGTTGTTTATTTTTATGGTTTTCAATTTTTCTTTTTGTGTGTGTGTATGTGCGCAGCAATGAAAACTACTGGATGCAACTTAGATAAGGTAAATATTCTTCCTAAGGCCCTGATCACTCCACTGATGTCAAGCAGCATGATTAAGATCAAGACTGAAGATGTTACTCCAATGGAAGTAACAGCAGAAAAAAGATCTTCCCCTATTTTTCAGGTGAGTTTAACTAGCTTATTTTACCTCATATACAAAATTGGTATGTTTATTTTTCCTATTTCTTAGACATGTTTTGGCATTGGATATGTATAATGAATTGTGGTTTTCAGAGTGAATGCTTAATACGTCATTAAATTCCTTTGAAGTAACTTCTAGTATATATTTTGAGAAGGATAAGAATTAATGCGAGATGGGCTATTAATTTTAAAAAAACTTTTAAGTTGATCTTGGTATCAAAGAAAGGATGATGTGAATTTAAAGTCAAACTGTGCTACATACAGAGATACTGTCCCAAAAGCTAATTTACAGCCAGCAGGATGGCTCACCAGATAAAGATGTTTGCCACCACACCTTATGACCTGAGGTAGATAGCAAAGCCTACATGGTAGGAGAGAATCAACTCTCACAGGTTGTCCTCTTTTATTAAGTATATCAATAGCTGAGTATGTTCTTTGTTTGACTATTATAATACTGAAAGTCAGACATCATGTTAGTATAGAAAAATTACAGTATTGCATCTGTTTCTAAATAACAGTATAGAATAGAAACCTGATTCTCCATACATTTTTAGAACAGTAGTAATTTTTAGGTAATGTATGTGGTTATCTCTATGTATGTGTTAGTGTATATATACATAAATACTATTTGGGCTTTTTATTTTTTAGACTACAAAGGCCGTTGGAACAAGTCAACAAACTTTAGAAAATATTTCTAACATGGCAGGAAATGGGTCTTTTCCATCACCATCATCGTCCCATTTACCTTCTGAAAATGAAAAGCAGCAGCAGCTTCAGCCCAAGGCCTACAACCCAGAGAGCCTGACAACCATCCAGACACAGGACATTTCACAGACTGGATCCTTTCCAGCAGTTTCCGCCTCCAGTCAACTTCCCAGCAGTGATGCACTGCTGCAGCAGGCCACGCAGTTTCAGACTAGAGAAGCTCAGCCCAGAGAAGTATTGCAGTCAGATGGTACAGTGGTTAATTTGTCACAGCTGACCGATGCATCACAGCAGCAGCAGCAGTCCCCACTGCAAGAGCAAGCACAGACATTACAGCAGCAGATTTCATCCAATATTTTCCCATCACCAAATAGCGTGAGTCAGCTTCAGAGCACTATTCAGCAGCTGCAAGCAGGAAGTTTTGCAGGCGGCACTGGTGGCAGCAACAGTGGAAGTGTTGACTTGGTCCAGCAGGTTTTAGAAGCTCAACAACAGCTATCATCTGTTTTGTTTTCCACTCCAGATGGTAATGAGAATGTTCAAGAACAACTTAATGCAGATATTTTTCAACAAGTCAGTCAAATTCAAAATAGTGTGAGCCCAGGAATGTTTTCCTCAACAGAACCTGCAGTTCACACCAGACCAGACAATTTAATACCTGGAAGGGCTGAAAGTGTTCATCCACAGACTGAAAACACATTGTCTAATCAGCAGCAGCAGCAGCAGCAGCAACAGCAAGTGATGGAGTCGTCTGCTGCAATGGTGATGGAGATGCAGCAGAGTATTTGCCAGGCAGCTGCCCAAATTCAGTCAGAACTGTTTCCTTCAACTGCATCGGCAAGTGGAAACCTTCAACAGTCACCGGTTTACCAGCAGCCTTCTCACATGATGAGTGCACTACCTACCAGTGAGGACATGCAAATGCAGTGCGAATTGTTTTCTTCTCCTCCTGCAGTTTCCGGAAATGAAACATCCACAACCACCACACAGCAGGTTGCGACCCCTGGCTCTACCATGTTTCAGACTTCAAGTTCAGGAGATGGAGAAGAAACTGGAGCACAGGCAAAACAGATTCAGAACACCGTCTTTCAGACCATAGTGCAAATGCAACATAGTGGGGACAGTCAGCCTCAAGTAAACCTTTTTTCATCTACAAAAAATATGATGAGCGTTCAGAACAGTGGTACCCAGCAGCAAGGTAATGGTCTGTTCCAGCAGGGAAGCGAAATGATGTCACTTCCATCTGGGAATTTTCTGCAACAGTCTTCTCATTCACAGGCTCAACTCTTTCACCCTCAGAATTCTATTGCTGATGCTCAGAATCTTTCCCAAGAAACCCAAGGCTCCATTTTTCATAGTCCAAATCCTATTGTTCACAATCAGACTTCCACAGCGTCCTCTGACCAAATGCAGCCTTCAATGTTTCACTCGCAGAGTACCATCGCTGTGTTACAGGGATCTTCAGTTCCGCAGGACCAGCAGTCGCCCAACATATTTCTTTCGCAAAATTCCATGAATAATCTTCAGACTAACACAGTAGCCCCAGAAGAACAGATTTCATTTTTTGCAGCACAGAACTCAATTTCTCCACTTCAGTCAACAACAAACAATGAGCAGCAAGCTGCTTTCCAGCAGCAGGCTCCAATCTCACATATCCAGACCCCTATGCTTCCCCAGGAACAGGCACAGACCTCTCAGCAAAGCTTGTTTCAGCCTCAGGTGTCCCTGGGCTCCCTTCCACCTAATCCAATGCCTCAGAACCAGCAAGGGACAATTTTCCCATCCCAGCACTCCATAGTTGGCATGCAGAGTAACTCTCCATCCCAGGAGCAGCAGCAGCAGCAGCAGCAGCAGCAGCAGCAGCAGCAGCAGCAACAACAGAGCATTTTATTCAGTAATCAGAACACCATGGCTACAATGACATCTCAGAAGCAACCACCACCAAACATGATATTCAGCCCCAACCAAAATCCAATGACCAGCCAGGAGCAACAGAATCAGTCAATTTTTCACCAGCAAAGTAACATAGCCACAATGAATCAAGAGCAGCAGCCCATGCAATTTCAAAATCAGCCTCCAGTTTCTTCACTTCAGAACCCGGGTCCTACCCAGTCTGAGTCATCCCAAAGCTCCTTGTTCCATAGCTCTCCTCAGATTCAGTTGGTGCAAGGGTCATCTAGTTCTCAAGAGCAGCAAGTAACACTCTTCCTCTCTCCAGCATCCATGTCTGCATTGCAGACCAGTATAAACCAACAAGACATGCAGCAGTCTCCTCTTTATTCCCCTCAGAACAACATGCCAGGAATTCAAGGAGCCACATCTTCATCCCAACCGCAGGCTACATTATTTCACAACACTACAGGAGGCACAATGAACCAACTACAAAATTCACCTGGCTCTTCTCAGCAGACTTCAGGGATGTTCTTATTTGGCATTCAAAATAGTAAGAAACTCTAATTTCTCATTATTTATTCAAACTGGTCAAATTATTGCTATTTTAAGAACACAGATTGTATTTAGAATTCAGAGTTAAGGAGATGGCTCAGTAGGCAAAAGTTCTTTTTCTAAGAGGGAAAGACCTGATTTTTAAGTGCCCAAAACCCACATAAAAGCCAGGCACATAGCACAAGAGTCTAATACTATCACTGTTGAGAGGAGTTGGGAGATGAGACAGGACAGTCCCCTCAAGTTTGTAATCTAGTTTGCTCAGTGCAAACAGTGGAAAAACAACGAAGACCCTACCCTGTCCTAACCAAAGGGGGAAAAATAGATTGGTACCTGAGGGCTATGGCACATTGCAGACTTGCATTCACATACGTACAAAAACCATTAGATCTTGAGTGCATTATATGACCTTTATGAGTCTAGATTTCTAAGAGTTGTCTCTTAGGATCATCCTGGTGGCACATGCCTTGTAATCCTAACATTTGAATGATGGAGACAAGAGAATCAGGAGTTCAAGGTTATTCTTAGCTACATATAGAGTTTGAAGCCAGCCTGAACTACAATGGGATCCTGTCTCAAACAAAAGAGAAGTTGCATCTTTTTTTTACATTATACAAGGGTATTGAGAGAATTCAATATGGTAATATATAAAAATATCTTTTGACATTTTACATTAAGCTGAACACTTGAAAATGAAGAGTAACAATAGTCTCAGTAAATTAGTTTCTAAAAAGGTAAATAACCATTTTTCTTGTTTAATATCAAGGAATTACATAGGTCTTAAAAGACAACTAAGTACTGTGTCATTCTGTGAAAAGTTTTTTTTTTCTGGATTATCAGCTACTTCGTTTAGTAATATACTAGGTAAACATAGTAATAAATTTCCCTTGACAACTAAGTATTTTTTCATAAATCTTAACTAATTAGGTGGTTTCTGTTTTCATTATCTCTGCAGATTGTAGTCAGCTTTTAAGCTCTGGACCAACTACATTGCCAGAGCAGCTGATGGCCATAAGTCAGCCAGGTCAACCACAAAATGAAGGCCAGTCCTCTGTGACAACACTTCTTTCTCAGCCAATGCCAGAGAATTCTCCATTGGCATCCTCTATCAACACCAACCAGAACATTGAGAAGATTGACTTGCTTGTTTCCTTGCAAAACCAAGGAAGCAACCTGACTGGCTCCTTTTAACTGGGTATGTAGCTATTACATTGTGGCTTCTCAGTGAAATGCAGAAACAAGTCTTATTCTCCTTAACAGGTTTTAGTTAAATAATAGCACTGCTTAGACTCTAATCTTTTAGGATATGACTGTCTGGGGCTGTGGAGATGTACCACACGCATGAGAACCACGGTCCCAAGTAAAAGTTGAGTGGGTATGGCAACTGCTCTTAATCCCAGCACTTTGGAGGAAAAAACAGAATCCCCTGGGCAAGCTGGCTAACCAGTTGGCAAACTCTCATTTCAATTGGGAAGGCCTTACTTTAATAATTTTTAAAAAGTAGAGAGAAATTAAGGAAGGCACCCACCATCAACTTCAGGTCACTGTGCACACACATACACACACAGGCTGAATTAATTTAATTTTTTAATTCATTAAAAAAGTAAGACTTTCTCATAAATTGGTACTTTTTTCTTTTAAGTAAATTACTCTGAATGATAACTTAGATCATATTGATGATAATGACATTCCTTTGGCTCTGAGATTCTTTGAATGACATCATCTGATGAATGCAGATTGTATGTCCTTTATAGGATATATTGAGTGTGGTCTTATTTTTTAAAGAACTGTTAGCTAGGACTGGAAAGATGGCTCAGGGTTAAAGCCTTTGATTTGAAAACAAAGGGACCTGAATTTGGATCCCAGATCCCACATAAAAATGACAGATATGGTGGCAGATATGGTGGTGACCTGCAATTCTGGTCATGGGAAGGGGGAGCCTAGGAAATCCCAGCGCAAAGCAAAGGAAGTAGCGCAATCTAGGATGATTCCCATTGTCACTCTTGGGCCTTCAAAGGCACACACCACACATATTCAAGTGCCCTCTTGGCATGTACACACATGTACAAAAAAAAAAAAAAAATGAGCCTGTTTTTCATGTTGCAGATACTACAGGCCTGTAATCCCAGCTACTTGTGAGGCTGAAGCAGAAGGATCACCAAGCTCAAGGCCTGCTTGGGCTACTGAATGAGTCAGAGGCAAAACTCAGCAACTGTCTCAATGTTCTTATTTTTTTAAAAAAGGACTGATGATATAACTTAGTGTTAGAGTACTTGTGCAAGGCCCTAGATTCAATCCCCAGTAAGAAATGGGAGTGATATATAGAAGAATAAAGATGATGAGTTGGAAATATGGCTCAATAGTAGAATTCTTGCCTAGTGTACTTGAATCCTCTGTTCAATTCTCATCAAAACAAAAATGGGATAAATAAGATATAATTTATTTCAGCATTCATGGTGACAGAGACTTTGTAAATGCTTTCCTTCTCTAGTGAATTGTATTGTTTCTTCCCCCAGAAATTCTATGAAGAACATCAAGGTGTCCTGAAATGCGTGGTTCCATGAGGATTACTGAACTGTTACTTTAAAATCACAACAAAATATGAAAACTGCATTTGAGTAAACGGCTAGGTTTCACTCTGACTGTGAGTGCACTAACGCTGCCGGTTGTGGTGGTTAGCAACTGATGCTGACTTCGTCGTGTGTTTTATTCCTAATAACAGTGGTGACCGAGAATCTATATGATTGTCCAGCTGGCAGAATTGTTGCTCTTTTCCTAACTGCGATTTCTCTAAAAGTACAGGTTAAATGAAGGCTGGACCACTGGGTCATTATTGCTATTAAGAAATACTCATCATGTTTACTTAACATTCTTAATTATTTTCTTTCCTGCATTATATTAGTCAAAAAATGTCTCATGACAAAGTAAAGTTCAGTAGTAACCAGGACTGTGATTTTGTCAATAGGACAAGTATGGCAGTTGGCACAAGTTCTGTTTGTTTTCTGTGGGGAACTGAATGGGTGACATTGTGACTAGTGAGCTGGCCAGGAACTCTTCATTACACCAAGGCAGACAATGTACTCACAGAGCTGGGGACTGCTGGAATGTCAGTGATTGTATTTTTTTAGGGAGTTGTTAGTTCTGTGTGTCTCTACTAAGGTGTTTAGCCATAATTGTGCATAAAAAATATATTTTGCTCTATGAAAATGAAGTGGATAATATATGGCAAATTATGTTGTAATATCCTCCTATGGTAGTGTAAACTGACAAAGTAATTTGAATCTATTTTCTTCTTCCTAGTGTTAGGCTGGTATTCCCTTTTTATATGTGTCTCTATTATTTTCCACACTTGTTTCACTTTTAGACGGTTAACATATTACTGGCTTGGCTACTCTGCAAGCAACTTAGAGAAAGTGGCCACTTTAGTCAGGGCAGCCGGGCGTCCTGCAGCACGGGCAAGGCCTGTTCTCAGGAATGATTGGGGGTCAATTCCTGAGACAAAACAATATTTTTGTTTTTGTTTTTTTCATGACCGGTGCTGTTCTGAAATCTTCAATTTTTTCCCTCTAATGGAAAACAGTATAATTTTTCATTTTAAAAGCAAAGCAAAGATTTCTTGAAACATTATTTGCCCCTAAGCTCCAGTGACTGTCACTCACTTGTCACCTCAGTGCTTTATAGTTGAACTGGTCACTTCTTGATGGTCCCACAAGCCTTGGGCTTTACAGGGTCATATCGTTGATGTAAAATGAAGAATTAACTTGTGTTACATCTACAAAGAGCAAAATAACACACTCCAGAACTTGCAGTTGTAGCATTAGTGATAGTCTAGGGCATTCTTGCCACTGTGGGATGTCCGCTTCTAACTTCCACCTGTGTCTGGACACGTGCTACGTCTTCTTTTCCTTTAGCATGTGGAAAGCTGTCAATGCAGTGTAAGGCCAACGTGTGTGACTTCTCTGTATTCATAAGTTTTGGTATCCTGTCCATTTATTTTACTTTTTAAGTGTACAAAACAAAAGCCTGTTGATGGTTGTTGAAGGCTACTTTTGTGTGGTCATTTTCTTTAGTTTTCCTTCCTTTTTTTTTTTAATCCCCTGTCCCATATTTTAGTTGAGCTGTGTTGCATTGTGGTGTTGGTTTTGTTTATATAGCCAGATTTTCCCCCCGTTGTGGAGGTCTTCCTTTGTTCCTTGAATGTCTTTCCTCTGACTTTCTTTTCTTCTATATTCTCCTTCCCTCCACCTAACCTAACCCCCTCCCTCCCTCTCTCTGAGAGGCATTGAATTACGTTTTCAGTAGTACAGGCTTCTTGCCGATATGAAGGGAACTTTTCAGAAAGAGACCTACTCTGGGTCATTTAATTTTGAATACAGTTTTCAATCGTTCAAGTTTTGGATGGTTTATATCTAATGTGTGTTTCATTTTTTTGGAAAGCTATATTTTGTATTTAGGAAATGGTATACTATTTTGCTATTTGTACTGAGTGAGTACATTGGCATAAATATAGAAATTTATATATATATATACATATATATATTCTTTTTTGCCACACATTTTTGTGGTAAACTTGTGAGTTTGTCTGATGTTCTACCACAACGTGGCGTCTGATAACAATGAGGGGGGGTTTGTTATGTCTTTCTTGAGTATTTAAGAATCTTTTGAAACAAATGACCTGTTCATCTGCAGCCATTCCATCGGGCAATTCCTTGATGTTCGGGGTGAGCTGAGTGTTTGCTGTGTCTTTCACTCAGCAAGGTGTCCAAAGCAAGGAAACCTATTGAGGCAGTTGTGTCAAAATGGTGTTTCACAAGAATGAGCCACTCTGTCTTTGCTCACTATGTATTTAATATTTTATTATTGTTGTTATTGTTATTAATTGGCTTTCTGTATCCTATGCCTTTTATTTATAAAGACACTAAAAAAAGTTTGTAATTTTAATAACATTTCCCCTATCTTTTAATATCCAGAGCTACTTTATAAATTCTCTAAACCAAAAGTATTTTCTCCCATCTTTCTCTTCTCCCCCAGCCCCTGTCATGACTCCCCAGTATAGTTCAGGTTGTGAGAAGAATCAGCCACACAACCCAGTGCTTCATTTTTCAATGTAGAACTAGCTCTAAAGGGTCACCTGTACTGTCAGAGCAAACCTGCCAGGTACCAGAAATGTCAAAGTAGAAAGCCAAAAAGCAACACTTATTTCTGAATTCTTTTCTGAGATCATATAGGAGACTGAAGAAACCTGTCTGTTCACCAAGATCTAATTAGAACATTTGTTTAAACTGCACCTTGGATAAAGTGGTGGCAAGAAGTCTGATTTGTGTGGTGACTTCTGTCTGTTCTGTACGGGGACTTTATCTTAAAAAATGCTAATTGGCATTGCCAAGTCACTGGGACCAATCCTCTATTTTATAATAATCTAAGTTTGGAACCGAACCTGAAACAGAGCAGATACCTGAACTGTAGTGGTTTGAGTGGATGGGAGGCAGAAAACCTAATTTTTAGTCTGGTAAATTTTGTGGTTACTTAACACAAGGGCTGTGCTATGTTACCATATTCTTATTCCTGTACTAATGATTGGGTTTTGTTTTTCTTTTTTAAAAAAAACATGGTTAAATGTTCCTTACTCCTAAAGGTCAGTGTTTAGTACAATGTTTGAATATATGATTTGGTTATAAAAAGTATTTGTCTACTTCTGAAGAGTTAGCTCAGTGGTTGATATGTATGCTAATAATGCAATTTCCCAGTTACTGTTACAAGCTACAGCTACATATGGGAAAGACTATGGGAGCCAGCAAAGGCCTTGGAAACAATTTGTTACATTTATTTTTGGCAGAAGGACCTAAAAAAACTGTGAACCACATTTTGTTTCTTTATATTGTTACATTCAGTTCTTGCTTTCAGCAACTCACAAATGCTTGGAGCTTATCTCTGTGTCTGTTTCCCTGTTCTGTGTGTAGATGTGTATGCGCTGTTGTTATTCTCTCTGTGTGTGCGAGTGTGTGTGTTGCTCCCTCTGTGTGTTATTCTGTCATCCCAGGTATATGTCCACACCAATGGGAGATGATTAGTAGTCCTAGTATGTTCCTGAACTTAATCACCCTACTTTTCTGATTGTAGTACCATGTTGCTATATAGCCAATGAAAATCTGCTCTACCCGGTCTTCTGAGAACAAGTTTTTAAAGGGCTTTCTTTAATGTAGAAGCAGTGTTAATGAGGGGGTCTCTCTTCCTCTCTCCCTTTTTTCCATCCTTCCTAGCTTTTTTGTGTAATATCAATTGTGCTATAGTTTAGAAATTCATTATGCTGCATTTTTTGCCTGTCAGAAACTTGGCTATCTATCTAGGAAAACTACCTAGTATCAATGGAAATAAAGAAGAAATTGTATCTATGTCTCTTCAGAATGAAAATGATAATTACTTTTGACCTTTTTTATGTTTATCTTTTAAATAAGGTCTCACTGTGCTGCCCAGGTTGGCCTTAAATTCCTTAATTCCAGCAATTTTCTGGCCTCAGCCATCTGAGTGCAGACACTACAGAGTAAACCACCATGCCTAGCCCTTTTGACCTTTTTTAAGCCATTTTAAAAAATGCTTGTTTAAAAAAAAAAAAATCAAATCTATTAGATTCATCAACATGTGAGAACCATACTAAAATGATTTAAGATTTCTTAAATTCAACATAGTAGTTATAAATATTTACTAGGTTTAAACTGAGAATTTTTCATTTTTCTAGTGAAATTTTCTGTGATGACCTATTAATTGATGGTTTTTTGGAGACCTATTGATTTTGCTTTGCATTTAAACCATGATTTTCATCCTCAAACAAGACTGACATTTTGTATCTAATACCTTTAGTGATTTGAAGGGAGTCCACGAAAGAGAGAAACTATAATTCAGCAGATATAACTCAGGTCTGGGCTTTTTTGGTCAGTGGTAGAATATTTGCCCAGCCTGTATGAGGTCCTGGATTTATTTCCCAGCACCATCTAAAAGAGAGAGAAAGAAAAAGAACCCAGGGTTATATACCCTAGCAAATGGATTATAGAATCTCATAATATATATTCAGGGGTTTTCCCTTCTCTCTGCTTTTTGTCATTCCAGCTGAATTTTGGAGACAGCATAGTAAATATACTTTGTAATGTGGTAAATATCAGAGTAATACCCGCAGCCTCATTTGTAAATTGTCCCAGTGTTCTAATTATTTTTTAAGTCTCTATTTTCATGCCAGCCTAAGCCTCATTTATTAATAAAATTCTGTTTTTACTGCACTTGCTCTTTCAGGAAATTTTTTTACTTAATATTTTATATGTAGATTAAATGTTTATAAAAAAAAAAAAAAAAGTGCCTTTTTACCATGACAGTGCCCCGTCCTTGTAATTCCGTTTTCCCTGTTGCCAAAAATATGTAGGTGACTGCTTCTAACTGGTCCAAACTTTTTACTTTTTCCACTTAGTCATTCTTTTCTCCATTTCCTGGACACCGTAGAAAACAACTCTGTCCATTCCTTCAACAACAGAGAAAATGTTTTACTACAATTCTTTGGGAAGAGCTAAGTTTATGTAATTCAACTTAAGTTTTTCATCTCCGCCAACTGTTGGTGGGTCTTACCTGAATTCTGATTGCACACAAGTGTGAGCTTGTCTCCAGGACGGGCTACTTAGAGCACCTTTTCTGATCCTAATTGGCCGGATGAAAAGAAACCACTGAAATAAGTTGTGTAAAGCCTGGTGATGATTTTCCTAACCAAACAAAGCAACTGGTTGTAAGTATGCTTCTCGCGTGTCAGAACTTTATTAATTTGCTTAGGAAAAGTTAGTGTCAAAAGAAATGAGGAAGGAAGTTAGTTTGAGGCCTAAAATAATTCTGAGTGTATTGAGTGTCTCCTGGTTTTGTCCACTGTTTCTGATTTAGCTCTTTCCCAAGCAGTGGTACTTGAAGAAAGGACCACCTGCAACAGTTTAACGACAGTAGCAGACAACTGGGTAGAGCCGCTTTTCCCACATGCAAGCGTTTCTGTGACCGTAAGTGGCACTGTAGACTTCAGACTTTAATGCAATATTCTTATATCTACCCTGTTATGCACTTTACTCCAAAGAAACCAAGAATACTATTTAGCGATAACAGATATATTTTAACTAACTTGAACACTCTGTCCCTTCTTATTTTGTATAGCTAACTGGCTATAAGTGTTCCATGGCTACTTCTAAGGTGACTTAGTAGAAGTGTTGCTATTTTCTAAAGAACTTAAGACTTTGAAACGTAAACGTAATTAACTACAAGGAGAAACGGTTACACTTTAGCAAAACCATTTTAGAAACATTTAAATGTCCCACTAATCTCTTCGTTGGAGAGTGAATTAGAACCATTCCCTCCCTGTGTATTTTGTGTCCTGTATATAAGAATGTTCTAGTATATTGTTTTCTACCTGTGTGGTCTATGTAAATCAGTGATTCTCTGGGGATAGTGCTTAGCCACCAGCCAGCATCAGTGTCACCTGTCAGCTAGTTAGAAATGAACCCTCTTGGGCATTCTCCCAGGTATTTTGACTCAGAAGCTCTGGCAAGCAGTAATCTGTTTGAATGAGTCCTCAGACCGGTTCTGATGCACGCTAGAGCTTTAGAGCCGCTAGTATAAACTGTATCTAATGAGCAAGCAAGTAAGATAGCTACACATTCTTGGCGTCAGTTCAGCCTACCTTGGCAAACTGTAATCATTTACTAGACAATGGTAATTTATTCCAGTACTGCCTAAGAAACACGTGTGTTTTATATACATACACCATCAGTTTTTGGTAAGTCAATTCACTTACTTTGGCGTTTTCCTATCACTGACTCAAAAGTTTACATTCAATGACTGATTTAAATACATAGGTGCAATGTCCTATATTTCTGTTCATTGTTGTGACATTTCAGTAGCTAATATAATTGATGGGTGCTAAAGTCTCCTGTTTATCCATGTCATGGGTACGTAATACAAATTTTCTCTTCATTGCCTCTTAGTTTACCAGCAGACTACAGTTTTTTTTCCTCTGGCTAGACCAGGTCTCAGAACAAAATTATCATTCCCTTATTATTTTATTTGTATCTGAGATAGTGAGAAGATATCTGGCCAGATCAACATAGCACCTTGTTTAATTTCTTCTTTTAATAGATAAAAATTATTTAAAAGTAGCTTGCTTTGGTATAAGAATGTTGCAATAGAAATACAATTATCCTTAGAGCTTCTGTTTCACATAAATTATTTAACAATATACAATAAACATAATTTTGTAATTTAGGTATTTCTCCCTTCTTGGTCATATACATCATGATAAGTATAAATTAACCACCAGATGAGTGTATTTGCTCATTTTTATTTTCTTATATAATTCAGTACTTCCATAATTATTCTAATCTTCCTTCCACTGTTTACAATCACTAATTAGTTAACTCATAAAATAAAATTCACTTTTCATAATAAGACTAGATGAATACTTTCCAAAAAATCACGCTGTCTGTCTCTAACACTGGCAGTGGAGGTATACGTGGCTTACTCTACAAACTTCGGTGCTGGCGCATGCGTAGGCAAGCTGTTGGGAGACGCTCTGGTCACATTCCTCCCTTCTCATTTCCCTTCCCCTTTGCCCTGCTTCATTGCATCATATGTGTCTGTACCCAAAGTGTCCTGCCATTGTCCTTTCAACCCCGATTTATATACTTCCTTTAAAAATTCTGTTGAACTGTGTCACCTCTGAGTGCTCACTCATGTTGGTTCATTTGCATGATTTGTAGGAATTGCTCATTATTGTCATTTTATTTAACAAGCCTCAAGACAACACAGACAGGCAGACACACACACACACACACACACACACACACACACACACACACACACACACAATTTCAAATTTGAGAGTAGATTTGAAATCAAATTTCCATGACCAATAAAGAATGGTCCTGGCTGGAGATAGAGCTCGATGGCGGGGCACATGCCCAGCACACACAGCCCTGGGCAGATCAGGCCCCAGTACCAAACCAAGAAGAACCGTCCCACACCAACCTGGTTGTGACTTTGCTTGCTCACATGGTAGAGACCTATTGCATTGAAATGGAGGTAGCTGCTTTGATCTGATGAATGTGCCTGCTCGCCTCAATCCTTCTCACGATAAGCTCCAAGTGCTTGCTTGCTTCTTTAGCAACTTTCTTGAATTTCGTCCTCCTCTTTTAATGTGGCGTTTTAATAAATATACTGCAAAGATTTCATTAACCTGTTCTCAAGTGGTTTAGCTTACCATTCTGCCATTTAAAGTTCGTATTCAAGTCGATTTGCCTGAGCGCAGTAATCAGCCACTGAACTGCTTCTTCCCTCGTCCCGCGGTGATCCAACAGTTACATCTTTGTGTGCGCAGCTTTCATAGTTGGATTCGGAACCCTGACACCAGATACTTTCAGTTAGTTCTCTGGGGGGGATTTCATTCGCATCTGTGTTTTCAGCTATCTGTGATAACTTGTTAAATATTAAAAAGATATTTTGCTTCTATTGGAACATTTGTATACTCGCAATTATATTTCTGTAAACAGCTGCAGTCAAAAATAAAACATGGAAAGTTTTCATTTTGCAGTGAGTAGCTGTCTTTTCTTCCTGAAACTTTATGCATGAAAATCTCTTGTAAGCAGCATGGGTATGTAGCTGAAGTGCCAAAGTCATCAAAATGGAAGAGAGAAGATGTAGAAATCTTTGGAGGGAGTATTCTTGCCAGGCAGAGGACAAGTAAGTGTGATGAAATGTTTGCTCCTCACTCTCCCGGGCTTCCCATGGGTTGAAGTAATCAGCACACACGGGGAAGCTCTGCATGAAGCCGCCTCCTGCCCTCCAGTTCCGCACCCAGCCGTCTTACCTTGCTAGTTATTTCTACATATATAAATACATGGTGTTTGTCAGAGTGTGCTCATGTTGGGCAATGCATGGACTGGTAGTTTGATGATTTCGTATGTGTGTTAATGGGGTCTGCATGTAACTGATACAGTACTTGCATGTGAAAGGTCCTGGACTCAGTCCCCAGCACCTCAAAAACAAAGTTTTAAATGTATCCATTAACCAGATGATGGGGAAAAGCAAAACAAAGATTCAATTGTCACACAGACCCATATGGATATCATCAGTGGAGTACATGAGCTTAGGACAGGCCGCATTAGACAGTGGTTGTATTAAACTGAGATGAAGTTAAGGCACTGGTTTTGATTCTATAAAGAAATGACAATTTTTTAAATTTTCTTTTATATATATATATGTATATACATATATATATGTATGTATGTGTGTGTATGTGTGTGTCAAAGGGCACTGTGTGTCCTTGTGGAGGACCAGGGGGTCTTCGGGAATCATCCTGGATTGCTTCTACCTTCCGCTTTGCACTGGGATTTCCCAGGCTCCACCCACCAGGACCAGAAGTGTGGGCCGATGATTCTGCCTGGCATTTTTTACATGGGACCTGGGATCTAAACTCAGGACTTTCTGCCTGCGAGACCATCTTAACCCCTGAGCCATCTTTCCAGCCCAAGAAGTGACAAGTGTTTTTAATGGTCATATGTACACACTAACATGAATTGCACTAGACATGGGGTCTAGGATCCAAACTCGGGATCTTCTGCCTGCAAGGCAGAGGTTTACCCCTTGAGCCACCTCTCCAGTCCTGAAAGCTAACTTTTTGAAGCTAGGCTAGTTCTTATACCTATAATCCCAGCACTTGAGAGGTAGAAGCAAAAAGAATGAGGACTTCAAGATTATCCTCTGTAACAAAACAAGGGTCAGTGAGATGATTCAACAGGTAGCAATACTTGGCCACACAAGCCTGATTACCTGACTTCTAGCCCTGGAACCCACGTAAAGGAGAGAAAATTTAAAGGCCAGCAAGGTGGCACAGAATAAGGAAGATGGTTGTCCAGTTTTACCTCAAGCCAGCTAAGAGGTACATGCTGACCTGGCGTGGAAGCACCTGCCTTTACCCTCTCTCCTTGGGAGACAGAGGCAGGAGGATAGAGAGTTAAAAGTCAGCCTGGATTAACTTAGCAAGTCCTTGCTTCAAAGAAAATAAAGGGTTCTAAGCAGATTCCTTGAAGCCTTGAAGAGAACTGAACAATCATTTATCCGATCACAGGACACAGAAACAATCATGATGAGCCTGTTACCAGGAAAAGCGGTACTGGGCTAGAGACATGGCTGAGGGGTTAAGCCTTTCTTTGCCTTGCAAGCAGAAGGACCCAAATTTGGATCCAGGACCCCATGTAAAAACATCAGGTAGGAATGGCTGTGGCCTGCACTTCTGGCCCTGGAAGACAGCCTGGAAACTCCAGGACAAAGCAAGGAGGTAGAGCAATCCAGGATAATTCCTGGGGTCTTAGAGCCTCCATAGACATACACAGTGCCCTCTGATACACATAGACACATGCACACACATATATGCAAGTACATGCTGGTATCTACACACACGCAAAAAAAATAGTGCCGGCTGGTACCCTTGTGCTTTGGCTCATAGTGCCCACACCTCCTACCAAAGCTGTATACATGGAAAGACACAGCTTGGGCTGGTGCATGCCAGTAACCTTGGGAACAAGAGTTCAAGACTATCCTTAGCTACATGGCCAGTTCAGGCTGGCCTGGGTTATATAAGAATATGTGTGATCAGCATGTGTTACATGTAAGAAGTTGTCACAGAAAACAAACAAACAAACATGGGCTCTCGAGTTTGCCTAGCTGTGTGGAACCCTGATCCCCACACTTCTGTTAAACTCCCTGTTGCAGTTACTCTGCGTGTTGCTGATCAAATCACCATCAAATGGCTTAAGGCGACAAGGGGTTTATTCTTTACAATTCCTGGTTACAGTTCTTAGTCCAGCTTGGCAGGAGAGCTCGCACCATCCCCAAAGGGCTGAGGGAACTGGTTGCACACATCCACACGACAGCTGAGAGAGGGACGATCCTTACTTGCCAGACCAGCATAGTGGCCAAGTGTGCATAAGATGCCCTCTTCTCAAACAGTTCCCTCCATTGTCTTCACCTGCCCAAGAACTAGTCCCACCCACCATGGACTGGACCTTCAACTAGACCATTTCCTGCAGGTTTGCTCTGGGCTTAAGTCAACTAGTAATTCTCTACAAATGTGCCCAGAGCTCAAACCCTCAAAACCATCAACTTGACACATCAAGTGCCTAACCATGACACCTCCATTCCTCAACTTCCTTTCCTCCCCTGTAGGGTCGTTGCCCAAGTTAAGCAAATTAATACTTGGGGAATTTCATTGCTCCTGGTACACGGCGCGTTACACAATCACTGTTGTATTACCAATGGTGCGCTAGGTGTGGTTCCTTTCGCCTTATTGAAAGACGCACCCCCCCAACTGTCCTAGTATCTCTGTCGCCCCAGCCATGCACAGATTTGCTGCAGCACCTCTTTGCTCTTTCAACAGCACGTAAGTGATTTTCTTTAGCCCATCTCCTGGGCACTTCCCTCTTCCCCTCTCTTCTCTCATCATAAGAAGCTCCTGAACAAGCTCTTGTTGAACCCCCAAGGAATGATGTCCACGTGGCCATGCCCAGATGAGGCAAGCAAGCCTAGGAAATAGCAATCCTAGAACACACAGAGCTTGGGTTGTTCCCAACTCACTGACGTGTCAATCTCCCACTTTTTCTGCTCTGGCCGCGCTAGCTGGTTTCCTTCCTGTTCCCCAAACATCACTTTCATGTTCCACTTCCCTCGGGGCTTTGCTCGGGCACCCTCCTCATCCGGAGGCCTGTTGCAGTCAGCCTGCATGGTTGCTGACAAATGACCATCAAATGGCTTAAGGGAACAAGGGGTTTATTCTCTTAAGATCCCTGGCTACAGTTCTTAGTCCAGCTTGACAGGAGAGCACGCACCAACACCAGGGCCGAGGGAACTGGCCACACCATCACTGCATAACAGCTGAGAGATGGACGATCCTTACTTGCCAGACCAGCCTGTCTGGCCAAGTGTACAGAAGGATGCCAACTCTCTCAACCAGCTCTCTGTGATTTATCCAGGGCCTAATCCCACCCACCATGGGCTGGGTCTTCCCCATCAGCTAGACAATCTCCTGCAGGTTTGCTCTGGGCTTAACTCAGCCATCAACTCTCTACAACTATGCCCAGAGCTCAAACCCTCAGTCAAGTTGACACCTGTGCTTAACTATGACAAGGCCCTTCTGGGGTATGGCTCCCGTCTGGTCGGTGTATTTGGCGCGCTCAGGCGTGGCTGCCTGGACCGAGCGTTCCTTGCCCAGCCCTGTACCTTCCGCTTTTGCTTCCTAGTAGTCGTCAGCATCCGGGTTGGTCAGCATCAGTCACTAACCTGACAACCAGAAGGTGCCCTCTGGGCCTGCCAGAGAGGGATTGTCTTCACTGTGCTCATCGATGTGGGAGGAGCTGACTTACAGTGCACAGCACCATTCTCTGGGCTTGGGGTCCTAGGACTGAGTAAGAGGAGGCAGCAAGCAGAGAACAGGCAGCGACCCCCGCTTTCTGTCACTGTACTGCAGGTGCGAAATGGCCGTGGCTTCAGACTCCTGCTGCCTTGGCTTTCCAGCCACGAGCAGTTGCACCTGGAATTCTGAGCCGAAATAAACCTCTAAGTTGCTTTTCGACTGAATGTTTTTAATCAGGGCCACAGGAAAAATACCTAAGGCAGCGACCATTCTTCTCAAGAATGAGGTTCCACCGAGTGAGCACTTTGTCCACCACTGTCCCTAGTGCCCGGGAGAATGCCAGCCCAATGGCTGGGCGACATCAGCCTAGATGTTCTTAGATTTGTTGACAGCATTTCCTGTATTTCTTTGTTTCTTTGCCACTGTCTTTCCTAGGGCCCTTTCAAAGGCCTTTGAAGTTCCTGGATAAGATATAAATAAGTGGGCTGGAGAGACGGCTCAAGGGTTAAGCCTCTGCCTTGCAAGCAGAAGGATCTGAGTTCGGATCCCCGATCTCACATAAAAACTTTGGGCCTGTGCTTCTGACCCCGGAAGGTAGAGCCTGGGGAACTCCAGAGGTGGTAAAGCAATCCAGGATGATACCATAATGATCCTTGGAGGTAGAGCAATCCAGGATAATTCCTGGGGTCTTAGAGCCTCCATAGACATACACAGTGCCCTCTGATACACACAGACACATGCACACACATATATGCAAGTACACGCTGGTATCTACACACACGCAAAAAAAAAAGTAGTGCTGGCTGGTACCCTTGTGCTTTGGCTCATAGTGCCCACACCTCCTGGGCAAAGGATACCAGTAATGATCCTTTCATGGGCACACACAGTGCCATCTGATACATATAGACACACAAAGAAACACCCAAAAATAATTAAAATTTTTTTTAAGATATAGATAAGTGATTCAATGACCATTGGGCAGAAAGGGGCCAAGCTATATCACCTGGCTGCTTCCAAATTCTCTTTTATTTTCATGTGTGTGTGTGTGTGTGTGTGCGTGCGTGTGTGTGTGTGCCTGTGGAGGCCCAACAATGATGCTGGAAGTCATCTTGTGTGGCTCTTCCTTCCTGCTATGCTCTCAGGTTTCCCAGGCTCTGCCTTCCAGAGCCGGAAGTTGCCGTCATTTCCATCTGGCATTGTTACATGGAATCCGGAGGTCTGAACTCACTCAGATCCCTCTGCTTGCAAGGCAGAGGCTTAACCCCTGAGCCATCTCTCCAGCCCTGCTTGTAGATCTCTGGTCGGGACTTAACAATAGATTCCCCTTTGGTCTCAGAGTCAACTGGTGAATAGCGGTGAGGATGGGTTAAAATAGTGAAAAATACACTCTAGCTGCAAAGCTGCAGTGTAGGAAGGCGACACAGAGCATTTTCAAATGACAGCACCCACCACCCGCTGAGGAAAACACCCATTTCTAGTACAAACGCTTTCCTTCCTGTTTCCCATTAGGGGCACCTGGCTTCGCCTCGATTTAGTTTCTTGAATGTACCACAAGAGGGTGCTCTTGCGGTGGTCCGCTTGACTTCTACCAACACTAGGATGAGGTGCGTTGAGTCTGGCTGCAGAGAGCTGGACCAGTGGGTGCCACCTGCTAAAAAGATCTGGTTCCTTGATAGAAAGCATGAAAGGCTGAGAGGAATCGTAAGCATGGGCTTTCGTGGAAAAACGGAAGTACAGAAACCCACTGGCGTTTTCTGGCGCCCTTACCAGGTATTTCTGTTGGACCTGGAATGTCTTGTGTATTAAATTATCTCTCTCAGGCCAATGCTGAATGTCTGTAAGGACTTGATTCTTGGGCTTCCCAGGCAGACAATCTAAGAACACACTAGAAGCTAGGAAAGCTTTCCCATGATCTACCTCCCCTTCCTGCCCATCAGAAGATCCGCACCTAGATTCGCATACAAATTCCCACCCCCTCGTCTCCTACACACACACACACATACACACACACACACACACACACACACACACACACACACACACACACCCCACCCCTCCACCCTGCTTGTAAATAAGGTCTGGGGACACCGGGATGTTAGCTTACTCTCTCCCCGGGCAGTGGTGGGATTTCCCACCTGTCCTGCTGTACTTCAGTCTCTCTGTTGTTTTTTCCATCTTTCATATTTCCTGACCCCAGGGCAGCTTCATGGGTCGCCTCACTGGACACAACATATTTAAATGGAATTGTAGTAAAAGTAACGGTCACCTGTGAGCTTCAGCTAGCCCCGTTTAAAGCAAGCAAGCAAGCAAACAAAAAACCCCATTACATCATTGAGGATGATCTTCAACTTCTGATTCTTCTGAATGTTGGGTTATAGGCATGCACCAACACACCGGGCATGCATTTCCAGAATTTAAATTGGAAATTCAGATGTTATGGCAAAATTAGCAGCTGGTGCTTTTGACTCCCAACACATACACACATACACATTAAAATTGTTCAGCAAAGCAAAAAAAAAAAAATTGTTCAGCAAAGTTAATAAAACTGTAGGACTAATCATTTATCCCAAAAGTCATGAAGTTCAAGCATATCCTTAAAAGGAATGCCATCTAAATTCTTAAATTTTTTAAAAAATCAAATGAAATCCAGGCATGAGCATGCATATTTAAGCCAGTGGCTCGCTCAGGCAGCCTGGTTCAGGGAGACACTGCTCAAAGTGTAAGGGGAAGGCGATAAAGCAAGACCCTCGATGTCACCCTCTGGCTTTGACATCTGCACCTGCACATACACATACAACATTCACAAACACACAACTTTTTTTAATTGAAAAAGGGGGGTGAGCAGTGAGATGGCACAGTAGATAAAGGTGGCTGTGCACAAACCTGGAGACTTGAGTGTGAGACCACCGAGTGGAAGGAGAGAACCAACTTCTGAAAATTGTCCTCTGATCTCACATGTTCTGTGGCGCACACCCCTCTCTCCCCCTTTCTCTCTCTCTCATATTTAGAAAGAATGTCATCAATTTCATAATATTACAAAATACCTGTACATTCGTGTAGATCAGAAACAAAGTTGTTTTGTTGGCTTAATTTTACTGTGGAAGGTTATTCATAAGCGTTGAAGGAATTATGTCCCTTCTTAAATTCACTTGGTGCTGCAGATGTGGCTGTGGATATGTTGCTTTATTTCTACACACACGATTGCGGTCGGCAGCGTAACTCACCCGTTCACAAACCTGGTGATCTGAGTTCAACCTCAAGAAACCCACACGATGGAAGGAGAGAAATGACTTTGGAAAGTTCTTCTCTGACTTCCTGTGTACCTATATGCCATGGAATGTATTCTCTCTCTCTCTCTCATTAATAAATAAAAATAAAAAACTGGGAGATGGAGATTGAGACTTTTATTAACCAATGATTTTGAAGTATCTGTGTATGATGCGTATAAAAAGAAAAGTTGAAGAGAAACATAGGAAGAGAGTCGCTGTGTAATAATTGAAACAAGTGTGTATCATAAACGAGCATTAGCTCGCTAACTACTAAACAAGCTCAGTCCCTTAGGCTTTCTAGGTTCGGTCATTGTTTTCTTTGAGCAATTCCCTCCTGCCATCGACCACAGAGAGGTAATTAAGGAACTGATCATCAGGGAGATAGAAGCTTTCTGGCTAGAATCAGCCCTAAGAAAAGAAATCAGCTCATGTAGATGACCTTCAAGAGCACTTTCTACCATCATCCTAGGCCTTTGTGGATCCCAAGGGGTCTTTGATGCCTGACCCTATTCCAGCAACATATGACAACAGCAATCCTAAGACTGGGTTATGTATCATGCTGGAACTATCAAGAACGTCTGCGGAGAGCCCAGTCTCTTCCTGTTCTTACAGAATGAAGAAAAAAACCTGAAGCTTAAAAACCCAGGCAAATGAGGCTAGCCAAGAAAAGGCCTGACTACATGCTGAAGAAAGAAGATTATTCTCTAGCTTTAACCTGGTTGTCTGCCGGAATGGATTTGCCCAAGTGATGGCCCACCGATAAGCCGAATTTATTGTTTTTCTGCTTCTCCTGAACCTCTTTCTTCAGCAAGAATCCTGCCTGGAAGTTTAGGTCAAAGAGGCTGCTTGGCGGAAAATAAAGCGGCGTCTCATCCCATACACTCTCCAGGCGTTTCTTCCACCCTTCTAGAATCTGCAGGCGGGCATCTGGGGGCGTGTGTCCGATGCCATAGGTCAGCTGAGGTTCTAAGACTTGGAAGCCACAGAAATGCAGGGTGCCGCTCTGGGGAGACAGGAGACAGAGGTGAGCGAGCCCAGCCTTGGGCTTCCATCCCCACTGTGAACAGGTGTCACGAGTGACTCCGGATGTCCCCATGAGAGTCCAAGAAGGAGCTCGGGGTCCCAGAGACTCGTTCACAGTCACTTACCTTCTGCCCTCCCTCCCTGGCTGAGCTTTGCGTTAAATGAATGAAACCTTGAATGGCTGCCAACCCGGAGGCTCTGCCAAAAGAGCCAGGTGTTCTATTACATTAGGGAACGTGTGGCTTCCTGCGCTCACTCCTGCCAAGGCGGTAGATGCGCACTTAGCCTCTTGGCTGATGAGCTTCCTAAAGGATCCTTCCAGGCGGCCATGTCATGGTCCTGGGGTCACCTGGAGTCCAGTGAACCCTACGCCCAGTCAAAGCCCACTGCACACTTCAGTGTCTGAGACTAACTGGATGAAATCTTTCCATGGTGACGCATTTCTGAAATCCCAGCACTTGGGAGACTGAGGCAAGAGGATGGCCATGAGTTCATCATCAGCCCTGGGCTTCAAACTAGGGAGACCCCGAAAGAAAAAAGAAGGGCCCAGTGAGATGCTCACAAAAGGGGTTTGCCATCAAACCTGACAATCTGAGATCAATGTCCCGGACCAATTTGTAACTGTCGGGGCGAGAGCCTGCCCCACAAAGTTGTCCTCTGACCTCCACATGTGTGTTGTAGCACATATGTCTGGACCCCCCCCCAGCATAAATGAATAAAGACATGCAAATCAGTTCTTTAAAAGAAAAAAAATCTGTCTCAGGGGCTAGGATGTAACTCGATATGCAAGATCCTGGACTCAAGACCAAGCGCTGCACATAAGAGTAACAAAATAAAATTTTTTAAATTAAATTGTTTTGAGTTTCCCATCATCTGAGAGACCGTGGCAGCCACTTGGAAGAAGCAAGAAGATGGGAGAGAGATGTCAGCCATGTGGCAAGAGCCAGGGCCCTGGGCTGTGCACACGGAGGGTCACGTGTGGTGGCTGGGAGGAGGGAATGTCAGGTCACCCAGCACCCCTGTGGCTTGCGACACGGATAAGCTCCTGAAGGGAAGCCCCGGGCTTTACTGGGGTTTTTGCGACTGTCTGAAGGCCCCAGATCCCCCCAAAGCTCCACTAGTAGATCCCCAAAGGCTCCCTGAATGTGGGGTACCTGGATTGGCCAGAGGAGGATGTTGATGTCTCCGTGGATACCCTGGAGGGAGTACATGGAGCCGCTGCCGCCCGTGGTGATGGAAAGCAGGGCCTTCTTGTTCTGGGGAGCAGAAAACAGGCCGTCACCCCATCCTCTCCTGGGCCACCTACCGGGATGAAGGGACCCCAGGGAAAGGGGCACGTTCATGTGCTGCACCCCGATGGCAGCTCTGAACTCCGAAACCCTGCAGCTATGACTTCCTGCAGCCAGGACAAGCCTGGCACAAACGTGCTCACTGCCGTAAAATATCATGAGGTTTTCATCTGTCTGCTTGCTTGCTTGGTTGGCTTTTGGTTTTCAGATGCATGTGTGTATGAATGCGTGCGTGTGTGCATATGTGTATGTGTGTGCACATGTGGACAGGTGTACCTTTGTCGGTGTAATGTACACGGGTGCACTGGATGTGAGTGTACATATGGATGCGTGTGTGTGTGTGTTTGCATGTGGATAGGTGTACCTGTGTGAGTGTAATGTACACAGGTGCACTGGATGTGAGTGTATATACGGATGTGTGTGTGTGTTTGCATGTGGATAGGTGTACCTGTGTGAGTGTAGTGTACACAGGTGCACTGGATGTATGCATGAATGCATGTGTGTTTGTGTGAGTGTGTGTATGGATGCATGTGTATGTGTATGTGAGTGTGTGTATATGGATGTGCGTGTGCATGTGGATGGGTGTACCTGTGTGAATGTAACGTACAGATGCACTGGATGTGAGTGTGTGTATGGATGCGTGTGTGTGTGTGTGTGTGTGTGTGTGTGTGTGTGCATGTGGACGGGCGCACCTGTGTGAGTGTCATGCACAGGTGCACTGCAGTGCTCACTCTTGCCTGTGGAGGCCCCAAGGGTGACATCAGGAGTCGTCCTCATCCCTCTTCCACCTAGCTGTTGTGAACCGAGTGTCTAATGAAACCCAGAGCACATCATTAGGGCCAGTTTGGCTTCTTGCAAGCTTGCTCTGGGGATTCCCAGGCCCTGCAGTCCGGTGCTAGAATGGCAGACAGCGGCCACACCCTCCCAGTATTTTTTATGTGGGATCGGTACGGTTGGGGATCTAAATTCAGGTCCCTTCGCTTGTGAGACATAGGCTTTAACCCCTGAGCAATCTCCCCAACCCTGTTTGGTTTTTTGTTTTGTTTTGTTTTATTGTTTTTTGTAGCTCCATTGCGAGGTCCTCAAACATGGACTTTGGGGATGACGCGTCGCCTCGCTACGATGAAAAGCTGGCACGCCCTGTAAAGGGTCCACGGCCAAGGAGTCCATGAGCTGCATGTGGCCAACAGCTCAGGGAAACTGAGGTCAGCGCTGACACTCCATGGGGTTCACGGCTCCCTGCAGTGCTAGAAAGATCTTCCACTGAAAAAAGTCACAAAATGTTCCTTCCGCAGGCAACCGGACACTTACTTTAGTTGTTTTTGTTTTCCAGACAGGGTCTCGTGTAGCCCAGGCTGGCCTCAAGTTCACTCTGTGGCTGAGGTTGACCTTTGAATTCCCAATTCTCTTCTCTCTACCTCCCAGATGCAGGGATTATACACACTTCTCATTCACACTACTACTAATAAATTGAAAAACAAGTCAGGGGAGAGGTGGCAAGATAGCTCAGCAGATAAGGAGCCTGCATGCAAACCTGGAGATCTGAGTTCGATTCCCAGCAGCCCACATGATAGAAGGAGAGAACTGACTTCTGAGAATTGTCTTCTGACCTCCACCTGTGTATCATAGCATCTCTCTCCCTCTCTCTCTTCTGCTCTCATCTCTCTCCTTCCCTTCTTTTCCCCTCCCTCTCAAATAAATGAATTCAATATTTAAAAAACAACAGCAAAAACTTGTCCCGCCCCCCTCCCAAAGAACTCGGAGCTTAATCCCATCTAGTTTGGCTGCAGGAAGCCCAGAACTGTTCACCTACCCGGAAAGGTCCTTTTTCGTACATGGCGGCGTATGTGTAGGCAAACTCTGCCACAAGCACACGGTCGAACCAGCCTTTCAAAATAGCAGGCACCCCAAACCACTGCAGTGGGAACTGTGGGGCAGAAGACACTGAGAGGTTACTCGGGGACCTTTCGCCAGCCCCACCCCGCCACACCCACTGCCAGGAAAAGCTCAGGATGGTTAACTGCCACCTGTGATGCCACCATTTGCTTCAGACTTCTGTCATTCCCTCTGGAAGGGCCAACACCTTCCAAGCAGAAAATCAACAAGGTTTGCTCCCTTCCTCCCCACTACTCGGGAGGCTGATACTGGAGGACCACTTGGGCCTAAGAGCGTGAGGCTTAAGACACACAGACACGCGCACACATGTATACACACACACACACACACACACACACACACACACACACACAGGTGTTAAAAACACCTGTTAAGCCTTGCATTCAGGATGCTGAAGCAAGAGACTGCATGTTGCAGATGCCGAGTTCAAGCTCATTATTCAAATGAAGCCACTTGAAAACATAGAAGGTGATGTTGTCCCCCCTACCCTGTGGCCGAGGCTCATCCAGGAAGAGCCTTATATAAGAGTCTGGTCTGGGGCAGGGGGCACTGCCAGCCAGAGAGCACTTGCCCAGCCAGGAGGCTGAGACGCAGCATGCCAGACCCCCAACTCCTCCAAGGAGAACAAGCATGTCTGTCCTGCTGTCCAGACAGAATGTGGAGGAAAAGGCTGCGTGAATGTGACTCAAAGACACAACTGGACACGACCAGGAAGACAGTCAGACACAGAAGGACTTGCCTGTCTCAGCAGCTTTCTCCCCAAAGGGTTCATGGCTTACAGAAAAAGGACCAGAGGGGTCCTGGGTCCTGGTCATTATCTAGCTGGCCGTTGTGTATATGTGTTCTGGGGGCTGGTTTTGGTTTCTGCTGTTGCTGTTGCTTTGTTTGTTTGACACAGAGATTCATACGGCCCAAACCTCAGACTCACTGTGTGCCCAAGGCTGGCCTCGATCTCCTGAACCTCCTGCCTTCGCCTCCCAGTGCTGGCACGACAGGTGTGTGCTGCGCCGCGTCTGCTTGGAGAAGCCAGCGCCACAAGGAAGCCTGGACCTAAGTCACGGCAGACATCGAGGAGGCCAAGAGCTGCCGCAAACTCAGGAGCAGCAGACGCGCTCGCTCAAGCAGGGCGGGGCTGGCCGACCTGGGCACACAACTGTCATCCTAACACTCAGTTGCCAGAAGCAGGGGGAGCGCCAGAAGTTATTTTTTGAACATTGTTATTTGTGTGTTGAGAGAGAGAGAGAAGAGAGCGAGAGAAAGATCAAGAGAAAGGAAACCACTGTGTGTGCCTATGGAGACCCAAGGGTGACGTCAGGAATCATCCTCCTTTTTGCATCATGTGGGATGACTCTGAGGGTAAAGGTGCTTGCTGCAAAAGCCTAAGACTTGAGATAGGTCCCTAGGGCCCATGTGAAGGTAGAAGCTGAAAACTGATTTACAAACTGACCTTGGACCTCCGCACATGTGCCTCCAACACATAATAACAATAAAATAATAATAAAATAGTAAAAATAAGAAGAATAAAAAACGAAGAGTGTTTACGTTTTCCTTACATGTGCTTCTGTTTGGTAGTGCGCAGCCTACACAGCTGTAAGACTGTGCAGAACGCTTTGGACTCTCCTGCGCTCCCTTGGCTGCCATGTGGTAAGACAGCGGGATCTAGACTGGAGCAGGCAGGCGCCCTGCGTGGCTCAGTGGGGGAGCCCACCCCGCAAGGCCGTGGCGGCACCAGCCGCTTCTCTGTTGCTGTGAGACACCGCGGAGCCTCACACAACTGAAAGGGACAAAGGGCTCAGTCCTCCGTGAAGGGAAAGGCACGGCTGGCAGCAGAAGCTGGAGGCGGCCCAAGTCACGGCAGACACCACCGAGGCTGAGAGCGGCCGCAAGCTCTAGAGCAGCAGACGCGCTCGCTCAGGCAGGGCGGGGCTGACCGACCCCAAGCCCCGCCCCCTGACTGCTCCTCCAGCGAGGCTCCACCTCCTGAAGGTGCCGGGGCCTTCCCGAACTAAAGATTCCAACACATGAGCCCGAGGGGGACAACGCGCATGTTAAACCATGACAGTGGTCCCCGCCCGCATGCCAGGGCCCTAGAGAGGGGTCATGTGACACCTGGCTACAGGCATCATAAGCAAGGCCTGGAAGTCGGACTTTGGGGGCCAAGTGCTCTGCAACTGACTGATGACAACGCCCCCTCTCTCCCCCTCTCCCCCGCCCGTCCTCCTTCCTAGGGAAGCGACAGAAGCTTCATACACAGTCGCCTTCGGGCATTGACAAATAAAGTCACAATCTGGCGTTTACGGAGGACGGACAAGAGGCACACACAGGCCTCGTGATGGTGATAAAATGCTCAGATGGCTTCAGGACCAAGAGAAACCCAGCCGGGGTGCAGCACAAACAGAGAGGTCGCTGTTGTTCCACCCTGTGTGAGGAGCCAGGAAGGAGGGGGGACCAGGGGAGACCATGAAACAAAAGCTGGTCTGTTGTCTTTGGACTCCTGTGCAGTGCAATCCCAGCACTCAGGAAACTGAGGCCGGAGGAGCCGAAGTGTCCCCCCCCTCCCCCACACACACAGTGTGTCCAGAGTCAGACTTGGTGGTAGGCAACTGTTCTCTTAGTGTTCAGTTGGCAGCAACAGGAGGATCATTTGTTGTTTTTTTAATTTTTGAATATTTTTATTTGTGTGTTGAGAGAGACAGAGAGAACACTGGGTGGGCCTATGGAGACCCAAGAGTGACTTCAGGAATCATCCTCCTTTCGGCTTCACTCTGGGGTTTCCCAGGCTCTGCCTTCCAAGACCCCACATACAGGCCACCACCATTTTGGCCTGGTGTGTTTATGTAGGATCTGGGAGTTGAATGCAGGTTCTTCCGCTTGGGAGGCAGAATCTTAACTCCCAAGCCATCTCTCCAGCCCAAGATCACAAGTTCAAAGCCAGCCTAGTTTTTGTAGCAAGTCCAGGGCCACCAGGAGCCTGAGTCACACAAACAAGCTCCAGATACAGGGCAGAGAGCTGCTTCAGTGGGCAAAGGCACTTCCCACACAAGCTGGCGACCTGAGTTCGACCCCCAGAAGTCACATAAAGGGACCGGATTCCATAAAAGTTGTTCTCTCACCACCATGGACACAGACCTACACACACATACGTGCACATGGTAATAAGCAAAACTTAAAATTCCTTAAGTGCCAAATGTGCAACATCTGCAGACCCAGGCAATGCCGCTCTTTTGCAGCAATCAGAGCATGTGGTGAGTAGGAAAGAGACGGTTTTGATCCCACAGGGCAGTAAGGCCCAAAGCATTCCAGACCCCCCCAAGATGCCCCACCCCCACTATACCTGAAATATCACCAGGTCCGCAGCTTCTAGTTTCTTCTGCTCAGCCGCGATGTCCGCGCTCAGGCGGCCTTCTTTATACGCCAGCGAAGACTCAGAGGAATACTGGAAATTCTCGGCATCCTTCAGCGCACCTGTGTATGTGGGGGGGGTGAGCCAGAGGGGCCAAGGACGGCCTCCAAGCCCACTGCCAGGGGAGAGGGGACACTTCCTACCTGTGATGTCCTTTCTGGAGATGACGGGGTTGAAGTTCATGGCACAGAGGTCAGATTCGACCACCTCCCATCCCTTCTTCTTCAGGGTCTCCACAGCCACCTCCTTCATGGCGTAGTTGAACGAGGTCCTCTCTGAGTGCGCCAGAACCAGCAGCGCCTTCTTTCCTGTGGGGATGCCAGCCAGGCACCGCAAGAAAATCCAGAACAGGGGTCGGTGGGATGGCTCAGCCCAGCACCAACCAGGAGCCCACACGGTGGGCAGAGCAAATGTTGTTCCCTGACCTCGACCTGTGTGCTGTGACCTCTCTCTCTCTCTCTCTCTCTCTCTCGCCCCTCCCCTCCACCTGTGTGCTGTGGCAGCTCTCTTGCTCTCTCTCACTCCCTGTCTCTCAGAAACAGATTAAAATAAAATAAAATAAAATAAAATATAAAATAAACAGGAAGAACCAGTGAAATAGCTCAAAGGATTAGGCACATGCTTCCAGACCTGATCAACTGAGTTCCATCCCTTAAAGCCCACATGGTGGAAGGAAAGTTGACTTTTGACTTCTACCCATCGTGGGTATGCCTCTCTCTCTCTCTCTTTCTCTCTCTCTGTGTCTCTCTCTGTCCCTCTCTCTCCTCCACTCTCAAAAATATTAATAAAATTTTAAAATGAAATAAATAAAAAAGGAATTCCTACGAGGCTGGTGAGCATCCCTTATCTAAAATACTTGGGACCAGATACGATTCTGTCAGTTTTTCAGATTGTGAGATATTTGCCAGGGCTACTAATTAAGCATTCTAATCTGAGAATCTGAAGTTTCAAATACTCCAAAATTCAAAATATTTTGAACACCATGTTAACACTCAAAATAGTTTCCAATGAATTCCTTCTTCCCATTTCCTTCTCCCTTCCTCCCATTTTCTTCTCCCTCTCTCCCATTCTCTCCTCCCTCTCTTCTTTCATTTTTTCACAGGGTCTCATGTAGCCAGGCCTGGCTTTGAACTTGCTACATAGCTAAGGATGACCTTGAACTCCTCTGCTTTGTTTCGGACTGTACATGCTGCCACACCTACTTCATGCAGTGCTGGGCACTGAGTCCAGGGCTCTGCGCATGCTAGACACTCAATCAACTGAGCCCCAACCCACGTTTCTGTTGATTCTAGTACACAGGAGATTAAAGGAGGAGGATGGGGAATTCAAGAGCTACTTAGACCCAGTCTCCAACTAAAATACAAAAGGGACTACAAATGTAGTATGCTTGCCTAATGTCTGTAAAGGACTTGGTTTAATCCATTATTTAAAAAAAGAAAGGTTTCAGATGTTGGAGTACTTCTGATTGGCTTTTCTGATGAGGGACTGTAGCAGTTCACCTGCATGGTTGCTGCTAAGTCATCACCAAACAGTTTAAGGGAAAAAGGGGTTTGTTTTCTCTTAACAATTGTCTGGTTACATTCTCAGTCCAGCTTAACAGGAGAGCTCACACCAACACCAGGGCCGAGGGAACTAGCCACCATCTCTGCGTAACAGTTGAGAGAGGGAGATCCTTACTTGTCAGACCTGCATATCTAGCCATGCGTACACAAGGATGCCAACTTTCTCAACCAGCTCTCTGGATTTTATTCCAAAACCTAATCCCACCCACCACAGGCTGGGTCTGTCCCATCAACTAGACAATCTCCTGCAGATTTGCTCTGTACTTAACTCAACCATTAATTCTCCACAAATGTGCCCAGAGTTGACACCTGTGCCTAACTATGACAGGGACCAACCAGCAAAGCTTTGGCTGGGAGAGCTGGGAGGGAGGGGGACCATAAAGGAGGAAGTGACTTTGCAAGATTATGGGATTACTGGAATCCACCCGTGTCAGTTCACTAACTGCTTCTGTAACTGAATACAATAAGCTAGATGATCATTAAAAGGGAAGGTTTATTCAGCCCACAGAACTAGACACTGGGAGGTTGAGGGGCTGCACCTAGTGACCTCCCTCTCACCAGCAGGAAGTTTACAGACTCTGAAGACCCTCCCTGGCCCACAATGAATAGTCAAAGGGACCCCTATAAAACAGCTCTCGGGCTTCCACAGCAGGCCTTTGGGACCCAAACAGCTCTCATGTTTATGTATGTATGTATGTATGTATGTATGTATTTATTTATGTATGTATGTATTTATTTATGTATTTAATTTATGAGAGTAAATCAGCAAGCATGCGTGTGGAGATCAGAATGTCCCTTTCTGACGTCGGCTCTCTGTTCTCTCCTTCTACCCTGTGGATTCCATTCCAGGGATCAAACTGGTCACCAGGTTTGCACGCAGTTGCCTTCACCCCTGAGCCCCTCGCTGCAGTCCTCAAGTCTGAGGTCAGCTTACTGCGCCAGTCTAATAACGCCTTGGCACACCTTGCCAATCTCTCTCTCTCTCTCTCTCTCTCTCCCCCTCCATCCCTGTACAGGTGCGCTGCCAAGCACAGGCAGGCTCACCCCCCACAATCCCAGGAATCTGTGAACATTCTCGAGCCTTCCGCAGCACCTGCATTTTATTTCCACCCCATTTAGCTCCTGCAATGCGAATGTTTTCCCAAATCAGCCTGGAAGCTTTGCCACAGCAGCTGTTCACTGGATACCTGCTGCGTGCCTGGTCTCTGGGGACTTGGGATACATCACTTATGGAGCCTGGATGTTGGTGGCTGAAGTGCTCTGAACTTCGCGATTGCTTCAGTAATCCTCTTAGTCTCTGCCTTGGCTTTGATCTCCCGGCCTTTCTGAAAGCTAGCAAGCTAGCGCTTATGCTAACCGTGCACAGTCAGTCCCCTGATTTCGGCAACACTCCACAACCCAATAACAAGACAGCGACAGAACATGAAAGAGATCACTGGTAGTCTAAGATAGTAGGACTTTTTGTTTGTTTTACACAGAATCTCACGTATCCCTCCCACAAATGCCGGTAGATCTATTGGCTGCCACAACCCTTGGTTTGGGCTCTCGCCCAGCAGCTAGCTTATGGTGGAGCTTACTTCAAGTTCATCCTTCTCTTAGAAACTCTGACAACTGCAGCTTATCAAGTGCAATAGCAATCTCGTTCCCCACTTCCCTGTAACAAGGTAAGATTGTGTGTGTGTGTGTGTGTGTGTGTGTTTAATGCTAGCATCTTATCCCTAGATGTTTTAAGTACTCTTCGGGATTGGGGTGAGGTTCAGTTCGTAGAGCGCCTATCCAGCCTGCAGGAAGCCCTGAGTTCAATCCCCCGCACTGCACAAATCGGAGAATCTCCGCAGGGGATTGAAGGTAGACAGAATCAAAAGTTCAAGGCCATCCTTGGCTATATAAATCAAAGTTCTCCTGGGACACACGAGACCCTCTCTGTAAACAAGCAGACAACCGTCTTTACAAGGGGTGAGGGAGTGGACCCGCCTGGACCTCGGCGGGTCAATTTCGGGTCTGCGCTAGGAAGTGAGCTTTTTTTTCCCAGTGGTTCTCCTGGCTGCCCTTGCAGGAAGCTGGTGAGGGTGGGCTGCGGAAGGACCCGCATCTCTGGCTAGAAGCAGTAGCTCTCCTTCTTCCCACAACTAGCTAGAGCTCGTCCCAGGCCCTCGTTTCCTTCGTTTGTTTCTTTCCTCTTTGAATTAAGAATCAAAACTGCAAAAGTAAAAAAAAAAAAAAAAAACTGCAAAAGTCAAGCCCCTCCCGGGACGCGGCGCCACTCACCTGCCATAGCTCCAGCCGCGTAGGGCGGAGGCTTAATACCAGGCGCTGATTGGCTGAACCTCTCTCTGGTTACCAGGGTAACCTGCCCGGGGGCGGAGAGCTGGAGAAAGACCGCCGAGCTGCAACCTGCTCAGTATGTGAAGCGGGGCGCCCAGCGCCCTGGGTTTTATACCCTGCCCGGGTTGGGCGTTGGGCAAGGGCGGGGCCGGGCTCTGCACCCTGGGGCGCCGAGCCGAGGACACCCGGGCTGAGCAAACTGAGACTAGGGGCGGGACTCGGGAACCGTAGCTATGGAAATCAGGAAGCGCTCCCTGGCAGCAGCGGGCGAGAAGGGCTTTGAGGATTTGGGTGGGAGCTAACTCGTGGATCCTCTGTCCTGGGATCTCTTATGGGTACGAAGTGCACGTCCTGGACGGAGGTCCTGGCTAGTTGGACTTGCCCATCCGGCCTGTGCTGGGCCAACCTCCTTCTTTGAGCCTTTGCACGGAATGGGGCGGGGTGTAGCCTTATTGCGTTGGATTCTGCAAAGTCACTGTGACTCTGGGCTTGGAGGGCCCGAAGCTTGTAAGGAGTCTTGCTCCCCAGGAAATGAATTTGTCTCTTGATACAGTGTTTTGCTAAACCGTAATAGTTTGCAACATCCCCACTCCGACTCCAGGCCCAGTGAATTGGTTTCTTATTTTCGAGACTCATAGATTCTGGACTTAGTGATCCTCCCTCACTCAAGTCCGTGAGTACTTCTCCCCTAATCCCCCCTCATCTCAGCCCTGCTTCTGGTGGTGAGGTAAAGGCAAGCTCATTAGCTTTGCCCTCCAGCGAATGTGTAACCATGGGGAAGTGTATGAATAGCCCAGGACAACTGAAAGTTAAGCGACTATGCAAAATTTCACATAAGAGCAAAAAAAATTCTAAATTCCCATAAGTAAAAATTATAATAAAGGCATCCTTCAGAACCAAGGGGGGGTCAAGCCAATGACACAGTGAGTGGTGGTGGCCAAGGACTGTGCTCCCTGCACTTGGGAGGTGGAATCAGGCAGCTCAGAGCTCAAGGTTATACATGTATAGGTACAACTGCCAACTTGACAATCAAGGCTCAGCTTTGGACACATTTGTGAAGATTTAGTCATTAAGGCAAGCCCTTGAGCAAGTCTGATTGTCTGATAAGGGAGGATCCAGCCAGTCCTTAGGCGGGCAGATGGGTGTCAGGGCCCACGAAGCAGCTGGAACCGCGACCTAAAATCGCAGGAAACTGAAGTGGGAGTGGTAGGAATTAAAAGTTTCAGGCTTTGGGCCTTGGATGTCCTCTTATCATCCAAGCCAAGTTTATTGTAACAACAGGGTTTTTATTATCAAGGAGCAGGGCCAAATTCTTTACAGGATTATGTAAAGCGCATACATTTCTCGGTTACATCCACTTGTTGTGGGACCAGACATGGCGCCAGGTATGCTAAACAGGCATGGTGCCTCATTGCTAGAAGAGAAAAAATGTATGCCTCAAAACAGAGTTACTTGGTCTGTGCATTAACATATCTCAGATAAGCAGGAAAGAACTGAAGAGGGGGAGGAACAGCCCAGCCAGTTTCTAAGAAACAAAAGTGATCCAAACAACCTGGAAGTTCTCTACTCCCAAAGGGGGGGAGTTAGGCCTGCCATTGTCTTGCAGACAAGAGGCAAACTTAACCCCCCAGGGGAGGAGTCACTCAACAGCCCGTTCCTTTGCTAATATATCATCCAGAGAGCAGGCCTTGGGGCTAACAACCCCCACAGATGGGTAAGATGGAAAGAGGTGATTCAAGGGGTTGGCATACTTGGGCATACTTGGATAGACATGCTGTCTGGCAAGTGAAGTGTGTCCCTCTCTCAGCACTCCTGTGGATAGAGTGTGGCCAGTTCCCTCAGCTCCTGGTGTTGTTGTGGACTCTCCCGATAAGCTGGACCAAGAAACATAAGAATAGGGCTGGAGTGACGGCCCAGGGGTTAAGACTCTGCCTTGAAAGTGAAAGGTCCTGAGTTTGGATCCCAGGTCCCATGCAAAAATGCCAGGCTGAAACGGAGGTGGCCTGCACTTCTGGCTCTGGTGGACAGAGCCTGAGAAATCTCAGAGTGAAGCAAAAAGGAGGTAGGAATAATCCAGGATGATTCCTGAAGTCACCCTTGGTCCTCCACAAGGACACACAGTGCCCTCTGATACACAGTGTCACACAGTATATACACAGATATATAAAGTAAATAACTAAATGTCTAAGTAGCACCCTCTGGTGTCCACCAGCATTGAGTGGCTACTGAACATTTAGTGTGGCCAGTGTACCTAGGGAAGTGAAATTCTCCTTGTAATTGGACTTAAAGCCCTTGTATGTGTCTCGAGGTGTCTGCGCTGGGCAGGCATTGTAGCAGTTGGGGACCCTGTGAAGGACACTAAGGGTCTGAAAACACACTGGCCCTTCCACATGTTCCCAGTCCTTCTCTACCCTACACTCTCCTGGCCTTCCATACCCCTCCCCTTCTCCACCCAGTTCATTACCGCCCCTCAGCTTCCTCAACCTCTCCTTGACTTCCAGATGGTTGGCCAGTGGGATGTGTCTGAGGGAGGTCAGAGGTCAGAGAAGGAATCAGGTGCTGCCACTTCTGTTCCCCGCAGACCTTAGGAGAGGCAGCTCCCGACACTATATGGTCCCTCCCTTTAGCCTCAGGCCCAAGGGTGCTCCTGATTCCTGACTGCTGGCTGGCACCTCTCTGTGCCAGTTTGGTGCGGTAACTGTGCCCAGGCCTTTGCAGATTATCCCAGGCTTGAAGTCTCTTGTAATAAGCCTGTTGGCTCGAGCCTCCTACCTCTTGCTAATACATGATGAGATTCTGTAAAGCCGTGGCTGGAGGTACGGCTTCCCAGGATGATCACAAAGCGGCGCATGCTGAGGTGGACCTGGGGCAGCATCTTGAGGAAGGTGCGGTAGGCTTCAGACCAAGGAAGAGCAACCACTGCCTGGTGGGGAGTCCGGGGCTACCAGGACTGTGAGATGCTGCACAGGCTACCGGGGCCTGAGCGTCAGTGAGGGTTGCCAGCCAGCCTGGACTTGGGTGACTGGGGAGAGGCAGGTCCAAGTGCCCGTGCAGAGAGGGTGGGCTGCCAGCTGAGTCCTGCCATAGGGAACTGGGGAGGAATCGTGCCAGGATTTGGGTTAGCCAAGAAGTGAAATCTTTTTTGAAGGGGAGAAGGGTGGGGAACAAGGTAGACTTGTTGAGGTGCTGCTGATATTGAGGACTGATTTGGTAAGGCAGCACTGAGGGTAAGGTTAGGCTAAGAGTGAACGGAAAGATGGAAGCAGAATCTAAAAAGCCACATGAATTTAAAGTCCCCTGTCTACGCAGACACTGACCACATGGAGGTCACTGTGGGGGTGGGGTGGGGTGGGGTGGTGATGATGTTGGGGCTGGGGACAGAGCCCAGGGCCTCTCGCATTCAAGGAAAACATTCTATCACAACGCCATATCTGGAGCCTGGAAAGGCATGTATTTAGATAAAACTTTCTTGTATATAATTTGTATTTCAACAGTGTTGAGTTTTGCTTTATTACTCCTTTATCAACAGTATCTCATGTAGCCCAGCCCAGGCTAACCTCAGTGACCTCAGCTCAGTGGCCGAGGCCACCGTGAGCTGTTGATCTTCCTGCCTAAGCCTCCTGAGTGTGGGGGTCACAGGCATACACCAACAGGGGCATGGGGTGCGGGTGATCAGACCCAGGGCTTCATGCCTTGCTAAACAAGCACTCTTCCAACAGAGCCACATCTCGAAGTCCCAAAGGATGCTTAAGCCAGCTCTGGGTCAGCCATGTGGGGGCTGTGTTAAGTTTCCGTCCTGTTTTGGTGTCGTTACAAGATCATACAATTCCCTTGGTGTTTTCTGAAGCTGTAGATTCGTCCCAGGGTAAGTATGCAGTGGGCATTGTGTGTGGACCAAAGCAATGCTCCCCACCCCCCCCCCCCGGGGCATGCAGGGAACTTGAGCTATGTTGTTCCTCTTCATTAAGTAGGACCCCCCCAAAAAACAGGTGTAGGTGAATCCCAGGAGTCCCCTGGTCCTCCTAGAGAAAGCACCATCTCATTAGTCACTCTTCATATACGATGTCTGCCTGCGCGCCTTTTTTTTTTTTTTTTTTTGCACAAGAAGTCCCCGGAGCCCGTAGGTTTGCTCTGGGCTTGGATGCTGGGCTTCATGCATTAGCTCTGAGCCATTCTCGGGTCTGCTTGGGGACCTGGGCATCCATCTGTTGTCCTAACCAGCCCCCAGGAGGACCAGCCAAATATCCCTGGAGGAAACAGGTCCTCAAGATCAGGAACAAAGGTTTCTGCTCAACCCTGTCCTTTCCTCTCTCCTCTCTCACCATCATGGCGGCTGCACAGGACACGAACCTTTCCATCGGGTTGCGTCGTCGTGGTGTTTGCTGGAATTAGGGTGTCCTCGTCTTTTGTTAAAAGCATTGTTCAGTGTGTGTGCGTGTGAGTGAATGCATCTGGAAGTGGAGGACAACGTTCAAGGGTCAGTTTTCCCCTTCGGCCCGGCCAAGGCAGGCTTTCTTTTATTATTGCTGCTGTTCTGAGTTCTGTGACTGGTCTGGACGATTCTCCTGTCTCACTGTGGAGCGCTGGGTTACAGATGTACACCATGGCGCTTTTATGTAGGGCCTGGGGCTCGAACTCAGGCTCGTGAGGCAAGCACTGTGACCTGCTGAGCCCCCTCACCACACACACCCTAGCACCTGTTCTGTTTTGACAGAGTTTTGAGGTGTGGCCCAGGCTAAACCCCAGGCTGGCAATCCTCCTGCCTCGCCTGTCACAGCTGTGCCACCCAGCAGAGTTGTCATTTCTGTCGTGTTTTAAACACCGAAAATTCATTTGTCATGAAGTGATTCTTTTCCTCAGCTCATAGCCGGTGAGGTACCCGGTCCTCGCCTGGTCTCATCAAGTGACTCCTGGCTTTCCGGCAAACAGCTTTAGGGAAGGGGAGCTCGGATGTTCTTTCCAAAGAAACACAAGGCAAAAGTTGGGAAAGGTGTTTCCTGCCTCTCCGTTATTTTCCCCCAGATTGGTGTGAATCACACACTCCACCACTAGCATCATGGGTCTTGTACCGAACTTTAGGAATGAGAAGCCACAGCCAGTGCCCAGCACCTGAAGTCAAGGCCAGAGCTAGACGTGCATCTCCCTTACTCAGAACCCACATCCACAGTTACCTTGCAGAAGAGCCCAGGGTTCCTCCCCTGGGCGAACACATCTTATTTTGACACGCTCGCGGTCTCCACTCTGGATTTCTTCACACTCCAGGTCTAATAATTCTTGGGCTATTATTCTAGCCCTCCCAGAATTGTCTCAGTGCTGTGACTTGAACTCAGGGCCTTATGTACAAAGCAAGCCCTTTGTCACTGAATTACAGCCCCTGCTCCCCCATGGTAACCTTTTTATTACTTTTCTTTTCAATCTCCTTTCCTCTCTCTCTGTATGTATAGGTGTCCATACAAGAGAACATTTGAGGACCAGTGAGATAGCTCAGTGGATAAGACTTCTGCTCACAAACCTGAAGACCCGAGTTTGATCCTCAGAAGCCCACATGGGGCACGTGTAACACCTTTTTTTTCCATTTCTCCCCCTCCCTCAAATACATAATTTTTTAAGAGGGCCCTTGAGTGCGTGAGCTTGTGGAGGCCCAAGGGTGATGCTGGGAATCACGTCTCTCGTGGATGCTCTGCCTGCTTATCGCTCTGCTGGGGCTGGAATCACAGGTGGGGCTTCCACACTGGCTCAATATTTTACATGAGGTCTGGGGATCTGAACTCAGGTCCTGTTGCTTGTGCAGCAAGAACTTTTAGCCATAGTTCCTCAGCCCCTACGTTGACTTTTTTTTTTTTTCTTTTAATATTTTATTTATTATGTGTGAGGGCACTGTGTGGCCCTGTGGAGGAGCAAGGGTAAGGGTGACTTTGGGAATCATCCTGGATTGCTTCTACCTCTTTCTTGCTTTGCTCTGGGATTTCCTGGCTCTGTCCATCAGGGCCAGAAGTGCAGGACACCGCCATTTCTGCCTGGCATTTTTTTTTAAATTTTTTTATTATTATTTATTCAACTGTGCGCATGTGCGTGTGTATGTGTGTCTGTGTATGTGTAGAACCACAGACGAACTCGCGAACCACCATGGACGCCTCCACCTCCTTCTGCCCCGGGATTCACAGGCTCCGCCCTACCAGGACCAGAAGCGCAGGCCGCCCCCGCTTCCGCCTGGCGTCTATATGTGGGATCTGGGATCCGAACTCAGGACCTTCCGCCTGCAAGGCGGAGGCTTAACTCCTGAGCCACCTGTCCAGCCCCTCTGCCTGGCATTTTTATGTGCGATCTTCTGATATCTGAACTCAGGACATTCTGCTTTTGAGACAGTCTTAACTCCTGAGCCATCCCTCCAGTCAGAGACAGGGTTTATAGTTCAAGCTGTCTAGCATGCATTGTGTATCCCAGGGTAGCTGCAAATTTACAATTCTCCTGCCTCCATTTCACAAATTCTGAGATTATGGAGTGCCCCTGTGCCTAGCCCAAGTTGTTAATTTCAGACAACGTAGTTGTGATGGCTTTTAAAAATTTCACGTGGAACAAGAAACAATAAAAAACAAGATCAATGGGTTAGGTACCTGACCAGAAACCTAGTGTCCTGAGTTCGCTTCCCAGAAGCACACGTAATAGAGAAAACACCTGCTGTGTAAAAGCAAAGATGATAAGCTGAAATCTTGGTCTGACCAGTGATGGTCCCTGATTTTAGGCAACTGACATCCCAGGACTGCTGGAGGTAACATACCTGTACCCTGAACTCTAGAGTTGGAAACATGCAGATCCGTCAGATGGGCTCTCTAACTACTTCACACACAGCCTGACTTCGGGCTTCTTGGAAGGGAGCACTGGCGGCTGTAAGGAGCCTCACGTGGTGCCCACAGTGACGTAGGCTGGTGTCCAGTGCCAGGTGGAGAGTAAGTAGTATGCCAGGGCTTCCTGCATTTGATCAATACAGGCATGTGAGGACCACTCCCTAGGAAACACATGCTTCCCAGGTGTGCACACAGGGAGAAAGCCGGTAAATGCTAAGCTAATGTGGACGGGTGGGGGGTGAGGGATAGGAGAGGGTCAGGATGATTCATTTCCCATGTGACAATTTTTTTCTTTTCAAAAAAGAGATTAAAAAAGAAAATGGGAGGGGCTGGAGAGGTAGCTCAGGGGTTAAGCCTCTGCCTTGCAGGTGGAAGGTCCTGAGTTCGGATCCTAGACCCCACATATAGACGCACAGCTGTGTTTCTGGTCCTCGTAGGGTGGAGCCTGTGAATCCCACAGCAGAGTAAACAAGGAGGAGGTGGAGGCGTCCATGATGGTTCCTGAATTTGACTGTGGTTCTACACACACACACATACACGCATACACACACACACACGCATACACGCACAATTGAATAAATAATAAAAAAATTTTAAAAATTAAAAAAAAAAGAAAATGGGAGTACGTAAGTTTATTGTGAAATATAGTTTCTGGCAAAAATAATCTGGTACTTGGCCCTCTGGCATACAGCGTGTCAGCCTTCACATCCACACAAGAACCTGACCCACTTCAAATGCAGGAGAGCGCGCAGCCACATCTGCTAGAAAAATACTGCTGCCTGGGCAGTCCCTCCCGCTGGGCAGTCCCTCCTTGCGGGCCTACTGCTGCCCCAGGGCACTGTTCTGCTCTCGAGTCCAGGCGTCCTGGCTCTGGGTCTGGCACGCAAGGGGCAGCGCTGTCCTACCACACGGGACGTAAAGAGCCACAAGCACATGGTGAGGCGGGCTTCCAACATGTCATCGCAGCCCCTCCACGGCAACCGTGAGCAATCCAGGGGCAGCGGCTCTGCCTAGGGGCCCAGGTCACCTTTTCTTCACGAACTTCTTTCTGGAAGCATTGGGATTTAAGCGCCTCCTCCCGGCTCCCAGGTTGCTGTCCCGGACCTGCAGGGTGGCTGAGCGGCTGGAGATGTCGTTCTCGGCGAAGGGAGACACGCCGGCTATGTAATCCGGGGCGAACACGTTGGTCTTCTGCCTGGCCTTGCGGGACAGTCGCAGCTGAGGGAAGCGCTGGTCCTCGGTCAGGTGGGGGTTGATGGCGTACTTGCCCCCCTTGGGAGTGGGCAGCGAGTACTGCGAATGAGATGAGGACGGCGTTAGGGGGCGGGCCCTGCTCTCACTGCTGCCACTGAAGTGAGACTTCAGGTCCTCATGAGGGCCGCCGCACCATGGACAGAGCTGGACTCCAGTATGCGACGAGACACAGGACATTCGATCTTCTCTCAGCTCCCAGAAGAAAAGCTAAACGCAGCATCTGAACTACAACACCCTCGGCCTGAGACAGGGACTCGCAGACAGACTAGTCAGCTGGGGTCATTTTCACACTTGTAAAATGGCGAAGCATCTAGAGCAAACAAGTAACTCCGGGAAATGGCATTAACAAGGGTGTACAACTGGGAAGGAGAGTGCTAGCATGTGCCCTGGGATGGTGCCCAGGGCCTGGGTCTTGCGGTGAAGAACCACTCTTGGTCAACATGGTGTCTCACAGCTGTCATCTCATCGCTTGGAGACAGGCAGGAGGATAAGGGTTCAAGGTCATCCTTGGCTGTGTAACAGTTTGTGGCAAATACAATATTCTCCTAGAACTAGGGCATAACTTCTAAGAGAGGGTCAGAGGGTGCAGTTCAGCTGGTAAAGTGCTAGCCCCACATGCCTGAAAACCTGGGTTCGATCCCCAGTGCCATATAAATTGGGTATGTCAACGAACACCTGGAATCCTAGCATCTGAGAGGCTGAAACAGGCAGCTAGTGAGATGCTCAGTGGGTAGCGCTGTCTGCCTGCAAATCTGGCAACTTGAGTTCAATCCCCAGAAGCCATATGTGTGCTCTCTCTCTCTCTCAATGAATAAACAACAATAGAACAAAGGGCTGGGACTACAGCCTGCACCTTCTATGTAAACCTGAAGTCATTTCAAGATACAGTAGGAAATCCTCTTCAAGCATCAGTGACACATTTGCCACTCTAGGGCATCAGTGCCAGAAGAGCTTCACGTCTACACTCCCTCCCTTGTTTCAATCCATAGCTCTCCTTTTTTTTAAAGGGGAAGGGGAGGAATCTCACACTGTTGCCAGACAGACCTCAAACTCCTGGGAACCCTACCTACCCTCGAGCCACTGAGCCTGTGGCCTCAGATAAATCCAGCCTGCTGAGCCATCCTCCTGCCCACCTAGGCCCTCACTCGGCACTGGCTGCGACAATTACTTATTTCTCCTTAGATCCCAAACTCCTCAAGCCGCGCTCAGGACGCCTGTCACAGGCTCTCCCATCTGTCCCAGGCTTCGGCGAGGCGCCTCGAGGGAGGACACAGTGGCTTTCCTCTGGTCCACCTTTTGACTCAGAGCCCCACTACCTACTGATCCTTCTGCCTCCGCCTCCCACGCACTGGGACTCCAGGTGTGCGCAGCACGCCTGGCTGTGACCATTCTGACTCTGAACTTATCAGGGCAGGGGGAACTTGCCACCTACCCGCAGGCCTCGGGGGTTCAGCACCTTGGGGTTGCAGGAGAAGTGCATGTGCAGGGTTCCGTCGTCGGTGACGGTCACAGACACCTTCTTCAGAGTCTTGTTCCCACAGTGCGCACAGAATACCCGACTCATGTCCGATGTTGTCCTGAGGACAGAAGGGAACGCTGAGTACGAGCACCAGACAGGAGACCCCATCTCCAGCCCACACGGAGTCACCCTCCGCAGGGGAGGAATGACGAGCGAGCCCAGCTTGACAGAACAAGGCTGCCCAGGGGCTCGCTGAAGACCCAGCAGGAGCAGCTGCTCCTCAGAGGAAAGGCCAGCACGTCTGCAGGATGTGGTCAGGAATATGGGGTGTTCTCTGGTCAGTCGGGCCGAATCCTACAAGTCTAACCACAGAGCCATCTGAGGTTGGCACTATCTCCATTTTGCAGACGACAGAACAAGAGGCGCTCAAAGCTAGCCGGCTGGTACACGGCAGACACGCTGCTTCTGACATCACGTCTCCTGAGTGTGCTGCAGCGCCCAGAGCGGAGGAATGTAGCGCAGTCCCTCCGTAGACCCGGAGTGTGGGTGCTGCGACCAAGAGCAGCCGCAGGTCTGTCAGCAGGTTTCTACCCGCTCCCAAGGGTCTGACGAGAGCAGGTCTCCTCGGAGTGGCCGGGGGTCTCCCTACAGTGTAACAGACTGGCTACCCTGCCAAGAAGCTGGCCAGTCACTGAGCTAAGCACACAGGGAGGACCCACCATCCCCAGCGTTTCTAGGAATGAGTGTTCAGTGGGGAGCAGAAGGACAGTGAGGAAGTAGGGTCTGCCAGAGCACGGAGCCACGGTGAGCGGTGCATTAAGACCAGGAGAAAGAAACTCGCTAAGGCTCAGAATGGCTGGGAGAAAGGACTGCGGGGAGGGGCACAGTGGCCAGGCTGGACCTCTGACTGGGGGGAAAGGGGGAGTTTTAAGCCTCCAGGGAAAAAGCCGCAGCAGGTAATTCTGACCTTGTGTTCCCATCGTCCAGCTGCTCCTGCTCCCCTCACCTCTGCGCGCCCCCTTCCACCCACCTGCTCATTTCAGAGCAGGTCTTGGACGTCACAGGTTCCCACCCAAACACCCTCCACCCACGTGCAGATCATCAGCTACGCACTTGAAGCAGCCGTGGCAGCGCAAGATGTAGCTGCGAGCCTCTCGGATCAGCATGCCATTCACTGCCAGCACGTGCAGCCCCATCTGCAGCAGAACATTCTACAAGCACAAGAACGGAAACAAGCTGCCTTTAACATTAGAGGTCAAGTCTGTTATGGGAATTCAGCATGCCCTGGTCTGGCCCAGGATCCCTGGCTTTGCTCTTAAAGAAAACAGCAGGTTCCTTCATCCTTCATGTGTGCACATGTGCACTCCTTCTGGCAAGTTCTTTCTCTCAACTGAATATATAATTCTTTCTAAGTATTGAAAAAATGCCTATAAAAGCCTGGAAACAAACCAAACCAAAACAGCAGGTACCACCTCTTAAGAGCTGCTGCGCGCGCAACAGGGCCCTGGATCCTGACCACCGCAAGGCCTGAGCCTCAGCACCTCTCTACAGAGACATTTGTTTTGTCAGAGGAAAACATTCTCATTTCTGGGCTGGAAGCCCCACCTACCTTCTCCACATACCTGAGCCCAGAACATTATGGAGAAAAAAAGCAGCAACCCCTCACGTTACAAATTCACCCATCTCATGCACACTTTGTACTATGTTATGTGACTATCTACCATGGAGCAAGATTAATTACCAATGTTTCTGGAACCAAGAACATCGTTCCCTCCAGGGCTGGCCCAGGTGCACCTCACCCACCTGCATGGCAAAGTCTGTAGTCACGCAGCCGACTAGCACGTCCTTTGGCACGTCACACTGCTCCAGCTCCTGCTGGATCTGCTTGATGTTGCTGGGGGTTATCCACCCACCCCCATCGTCATCACTGTCTTCATCTTTCCTCTCTTCAGCCTCCTCCTCCTCCTCCTCCTCCTCCTCCTCTCTGCCAATCTGAAACATCAACAGAAGCGGCAAACTCCCAGCCCAGGAGCAGGGGAAGCACCAACGTTGCCCCAGAAGACTGCGGCCAGGGTCTTACCAGCAGCTCTTGCAGTTCGAGGTCAATGTTAGGCAGCGGGTTTCTCCAGAACATAAAGGAGCTGAACTCTAGGTTCTCAGGCGTGTTGACTGGTTCTCCATGATCTACCGAGTCTAGGGAAGGTTTATGCTGAAAGGAAAAAAAAAATAACCATCTTCTTTTCAAAGCAGAGACTCAACCCTGGGACCTCATCAACGGAGTGCTCCTTCACTGAGTGGGGTACCCTGAGCCACAAAATGATTTCTCTTTTTTACTTATTTATTTGCGAGAGGGGCAGAGAGAAAGAGGAACACAGGCATGCCATGGCACATGGGTGGAAATCAGAAGACAACTCTCAGCAGTCAGTTTTCTCCTTCTACCACGCGGGCTTCTGGGGACTGAATTCAGGTCCTCTGGCTTGTGAGCAGGCTCCTAACCTAGAGATAGCTCGCTGGCCTCTGGAATAATTTTAAAATCCTAACATTGAGACCGGACAGGGCTGAAACGGGAAGTGTGCTGTGTCATCGAGACATACCTTGTACCTAGGTATGTGAATGAGGAGTCTGAGGAGCAAGGCTTTTTGGGGAGTTAGTTACCTTGGAGGGCAGGTGGAATCCAGAAATATGCAGGGGAGTTTCTGGGTGCTGAATCGAGGAACTCACTTTCACCTTTAAAAAAAAAAAAAGTTGTTTTTGTACAAGGTCTGTTAGTTGAAAATACAACATAGAGGACAACTAAAAAAAAAAAGATATTTCTCCCCATTGACTGACATAAATATAACTATTTTTAAAATAGAAAATATAAAAATATATACTTAGGGAGATAGTATTCAGTGAACACCATTCAGTAAATGCTGCAGGATATCCGTCTATCACCATACACAAAACAGTAAAGTATGTACATCATAAACCTCCAGCATCTTAAGATGACCTTAAATACAGGCCGCAACTATTTCCGCCTGGCATTTCTATGTGGGCTCCTAGATCCAAACGCAGAACCTTCTACTTTCGAGGCGGAGGCTTAACCTCTAAGCCATCTCTCCAGCCCCAGCACTCTTTCGTCTAAAACTTTTCTTTCATTTTTGTTTGGAATCATTCAGCCCAGACTGACCTAGAACTTGCTATAATGACCTTGAACTTCTGATCTTCCTGCCCTCTAACACTTAAGGGTTGGGATCCCACTTGTTTAACCCCACAACTGTTAATAGCTACTGGGGATTGAACTCAGGGACTTCGTGTACCCTAGGCAAGCGCTCTACCATCAGAACTACATTTCCAGTATTTTCTTTTGAATAGCTACTTTTAGTCACAGGAAGAACCATGTATCATATCAGTGAGTGAACTTGCAAGTGATGTCTTGAATTCAAATCATTGACGGCTGTGGATCAGTATAAAGTAGAAACTAAGGCGACAGATTTAAGTAGGACACTTGATTCAGCATACCATTCCTTCTGCTTTCATATATCTGACATGTCCCATAATAATGTGAGTGTGTGTGTGTGATACATACATATACACACCTCAACATTTTCAACTTACCTTTTCTGGCTCTTGTTTTAGGTGAGACACTCCTACAAATTCCGCTTCCAGCTGGTAAGTGAGCGCCAGGACCTGGATATCTGTGGCTGAGAGGCTGGGATAGTCTCCAGTTTTCTTTGAAAACTCAGTCACTGTGAACAAGAGATTTCCAACTTCAGTTCAGAGTCCTGAAAGCTCCCTGGAAGAATAAATACCTCGATGGCGAGCGCCTGTGATCCCAGCACCTGGGCCACGGAGGCGGAACTGGTGCAAGGACAGCCTCTGCTTAGCAAGTTCAGGCCAATCTGGCTACTGGAAACCCTGTCTCAAAAATAACAAAAACAATAACAAAAAACAACAACAAGCTGGAGGAATGGCTTAAGTTAAGACTGCCTTGCAAGCAGAAGGCTGAACCTGAGTTCAGATCCCAGGTCCCACATGCAAACTGCCTGTGCTTCCAGCCCTAGTGGGTGGAGCCTGGGAAATACCAGAGTCAAACGAAAAGGCAGTAGACACAATCCAGGATGTCACCTCCACAGGGACACACGGTGCCCTCTGATACACACACACATACACATATACATGTGAAAAAAAAAAACCAATCACAAAAATCAAAAGAATTGATACCCACAAAAAATGCAACATTTATCTATTTTCTGGCCTTTTTACTGGTTGAGTGTGTCGACCAAGTTACCTGCCAGGTAGTAGCTTTACATGCCACCCTCAAGTGTAGATCAAGGAACAGAATGAGGCTAATAAAGCCACTACAGTTAGCACAATATTTGTGCATCATAAGTGTTCCTTAATGAAGCTCTGGCACCATGTTAGAAGTTTTAGAGTAACAACCTAAATTAGCACAAAGGATGATTTGATTCTGAAATGGAACAGAAGCGAACTAAACTGTAATTATAGCCTATGACAAAACAAAAATACGGTCGCCTTCCCATAATAGTTTTTGAAAAAAATTGCAAGACACAGTTGTACTTAATATACAGTCAATACCAGTAAGGGACTGGCAAGAAACACAATAAAATTTGCTCATATACTCCTAAAGTAATCTGCTGCTGCTACAAATGGCATGAGGAAGAATATTGCTAACATTTTATACAAAAAAAAAAACAAAAAACACTATTAAAAAGCTACAATTCACGGCCACTTACTCTGTAACATTGGCAACTATGTATTACGTAGCAGGCACCCATTAGAAATCTTTACTGGCTAGTTCCGTCCTCAGCCAGAGCTTATGAAGTATTATTAGTATTTTCTCAGAACGATGACGTAATTGGCAGAGATACCAGTTAGTGAGTTGGTGGAGAAAGCTATAGCGATGACTCAGAACAGCAGCCAAACCTCCACGGTTACCTCGCACCCTCTAGAACGTTCCCAGGCCCTGCGCCCCTTCCAGCAAAGAGGCAACTGTTCATTTTCTTTTCTTCCAGACGTAACACAAGGTTGAACTCACTGCCTTTCCCTGTTCCTTTTTCTTCTAGTTTCTGAAACAGGAAGACCCTGTCTGGCTCAGGCTGGTCTCCAATCCGGGAGGTTCCTGCCTCCCCCAGGGCTGGGTTTCAAGGCTGTTGCAGCCCACCGGGCCGCGTGCCTCTCCGCTCCCAACAGTCATCGTCGTACGGAAATGAGCCACAGATCTGGGTTCTTTACGGTTTTTTTAAACTTCTTCTATTTATGGGCGGTGTTTGCGTACTGGTGGGGCTCTCCACCGCGAGTTCGGGGGTCCCAACCGCTTCACTGCGCCTTTCAGCGGCCACGTGGCCGCGTCCGCTGCTCTGCGGGGCCGCATCGCCCGGGTATTATCGCTGTACCCTCATTTCACGGACTGGGTGACGACCGCTTAGAACGTGCAGAGAACGCGGACACCTGTCGCCCAGGGGGGACCCCCCGCCCGCCCCCCCAGTGTGCAAGGGGGCAGCTCGGATCCGCAGCCCGGGCCCCGGCTCTGTGCCGGCCGGGCAGGCGCTCACCCAGCCGCACGTATTCCGGGCAGGGCTCCTTGAAGCGCAGCGCGTAGGGCAGCACCGCGAGCCGCCGGCGCGTCGCCTTGTCGCGGATCTCGCCGACCACCTCGCGCACCGTGTACACGTTCCTGCCGATGTCCTGCGGGGACACACGCCGGCCCGGCCCCCGCTCAGCCCGCGCCCGCTCAGCCCGCGCCCGCCCCCCCCGCGCGCGCGCCCCTCCCGGGGGTCGCCGGCCCGGGTCCTGCGCGCCTCCTCCTTCTCCTCCCGGGCCAGATCGTCCGCACCTGCAGGGCCGCGTCCCTAAGGAAGGCCCCGGCGTCGGCCACGACGTGCTCCACCGGCGCCATGTTGGTGAGGGCGGGTCCCGCGCTGCAGGCCCGTCGCGAGCGGCGCCCCCTGGCGGCCGCGGCGCGCGTCTGGCGAGCGGCGCCCCCTGGCGGCCGCGGCGCGCGGCTTCCGGCTCAGCCAGGCCCATGAATGGCATAAAGTTTGGCCTCTCTTAGTTCCTGTGCTTTTTAAAAGTAAACCCTGCCTTTTCCTCCATGGTTGAAAGTTACCTACCACAATCCCATAATGTCGGGAACTGTTACTCAGCCAAGGAGGGAGCCAAGCTGCTCTGGACAGATACCCCCAATCTGATGGTGAGCTGCTTTCTTAACCGATATGCCATGCAGCCCTCGTGGATGGCACTACTTCGTGTGCACCAGTTCGGGGACAGGGGACAAAGGCGCCTGCTTACAAACCTGGCGACCCGAGTTCAATCCCTAGAAGCCCACAGGGTGGAAGGTAAGAACTGACTTCCCCAAAAATTGTTTGACCTCCACCCCCGTATCGTGACAAGTGTTCTTTTTCTCAAGGAAAATATTAAAAAACGACAAACAAACTTGGGAAAAATAGCCTAATTTAATATCCTAGCTCCATCGTCAACAGCAAGGTACATGACTATCAGAGAACAGTACCTTGTGGACTCCTACAGAGAGGTCCACACAATTTGGAATCCCGAACCTCCACTCTGGGTTCTGTAAGTATGAGAGCTGGCCCATTGCACAGTAGGAAATGCTGGCAAAATGCTGATTCCAGTTTTCATCCTCTGTCTTCATTCGGATTTCCTTCCCTCTTCTTCAACCTGTGATTTATCCATCCTACGTCAACAATCAGTTCCTTTAACCTATCAGCAGTTACAAAAATCTCCTGTTCATCCCCATACTTTTTTTTTAAACTTTATTTATTTTGCGTATGTGTGTGTATCATAGGGTACTGTGTGTCTCAATGGGGGACCAAGGGTGACTTCGAGAATCATCCTGGATTGCTGCTACCTCCTTTTTGCTTTGTTCTGGGATTTATCAGGCTCGGCCTACCAGGGCCAAAAGTGCAGGCCACCGCCTTTTCCGCCTGGTGTTTTTACTTGGGACCTGGGATCTGAATGCAGAACCTTTTGCTTTTTTTTTTTTTTTTTTTTTTTATTCAACTGCGCATATGCGTGTGTATGTGCGTGCGCGCGTCTGTGTGTGTGTGTGTGTCTGTGTGTGTGTAGAACCACGGATGAATTCGCGAACCACCGTGGACGCCTCCTCCTCCTTCTCCCCCGGGATTCACAGGCTCCGCCCTACCAGGACCAGAAGCGCAGGCCGCCCCCGCTTCCGCCTGGCGTCTATACGTGGGATCTGGTATCCGAACTCAGGACCTTCCGCCTGCAAGGCGGAGGCTTAACCCCTGAGCCACCTCTCCAGCCCACCTTTTCCTTTTGAGGCGCAGTCTTAACCCCTGAGCCATATCTCCAACCACCTCCATGCATTTTTTTTTTTTTAATTGTGTGTGTCTGTTTAGTTGAAAGAGAAAGAGAAAAAAACATTCGTGCTATGGCATGAGGATGGAGATCTCTCAGAAGTCAGTTCTCTCCTTCCATCACATGGACTTCTGAAGATCAAACTCAAGTTGCCGGGTTTATGAACTATTTTGCTAACGCTCTTCTCCCCCTCCCCCCTTACGTTTTCTATGGTTGTCCTTCTTGCCCTTTAGTCTCTCCTACCTCTGGAACCTGCCTCTGCTTCCTGTCCTGATAGAAGAGCATAGTTGAAGACCACGTTCCGATTTTCTAGAGTATTTTTCAGTGTTTTGGCTTCTGTTTATTGGCTTTTTATCAGGATATAACACTGTTGTTGACACTTTTCTCTTTCCAAATTTGCTTGGTTTTAGTGATTCTTTCCCATTCTGGATTCTTTGCCTTTGCATGACTTTGCACCCTGTTATTGGACTCTTTTCTTCTTGTCTTGCACATATGGTATCTTTTACAGAACTACATCTGCAGCTTTATTAATTCAAGTTCTTTCCTTTGCCAATGTTCTTTGCCCTGAAGACTGTAGTGACTACATTATAAGAACTCCTAAATATGTCCAAATTCCTTTCCCAACCTTGTCTGGGAGCTTCCATTTGAAAGCTTCTGGCATCTACACTTGTTGAGTTTATATTATTATAGTCTTAGACAGGGTCTTGCTATATAGTTCAGGCTGGGTCCCAACTCTCAATTCTGAGTCAGCCTCTAGAGTGCTGGTGATATAGCATGTGCCTCCTTTCTTAAAAGGAATTACTGGACTGAGATGATAGCTTAGCAGATATGTTGGTAGTACAAGCATGGGTACCTGTATTTGATTCCTAGAACCAATGTCAAAAAAGGAAAAAGAAAAAGAAAGAAAAGAAAGAGTTGGGTATGGTAGTGAGCCCTGGCATGTAATCCCAGCACTGGAAAGGCTGGGAGGTGTGTGCATACGTATACACACAAAAATAACAGTTAATTCATAAACAAAAAGGTACTGCACACACGCCCGTTCAAGGCTGGACTTTGAGTCAGCTTTTCTCCACCCCACCCACACCCTGTGCTCATCTCACCAACGCCTGTGAATGGCACTCTGAAGTGTTTGTGGTGTCTGGATCCCTTCCACATCCATCATCATTGCTCTAAGCAAGTTTTTCTATCTTTCATGGAAAAAAAAATCACCTTCAGCACTACTGTTTCTGCCTCTCATTTCTCGATCTGCAATGGATTTGCCAGCTTACCTAAAAAGCCAGGGGAAGATATGGAACTGGAATTTCAAGTAAAGGATTTATGGAAGTTGGCAGGGAATTCTCTGTAAAACCTGGAATGAAAAATGATTTGAAGCTGGGAGAGTTGGAAACGCCCATGATGCCAGCTCTTGGGATGGAGAGGCAAGAGGATCAGGAGTTGCTTAAGGTCAACTTGGCTATTTATCCAGTTCAACTTTCCTTGTATAAGACCCTGTCTCAAAAAATAGAAGCAAAGTGAGATAGTTCAGTGTGTAAGTTGACTGCTTGAAAACCTAGAGATCCAAGTTTGATCCCTCGAAGCCAGTAAGGAGAGAACTTCAAAAAGCTATCCTCTGATCTTTACCATGAGTCATATAACTTCTTTCTGCCTCTCTCATTTTTTTTTTTTTTTTTTGGTCTATGTATGTGTCTACATGCATCTGTGTGTATCACAGAGAACTGTGTGTGCCTGTGAAGGTCCAAGGGTGACTTTGGAATCATCCTGGATTGCTCTACCTCCTATTTGTGCTGCTCTGGGGTTTCCCAGGCTCTGACTGCCATTTCCCCTGGCGTTTTTTAATGAGGGATCGCAGAATTCAACCTCAGGTCCTTCTGCTTTCAAAGCGGAGGATTAACCCCAGAATTACCTCTCCGGTCCTTGAAATATATATATATATATATATGTATTATTTTTTTTTATTCAATTGTGTGTGTGTGCTTATGTATGTGCGTGTGCATGTGTGTGTGTGTGTGTGTGTGTGTGTGTGTAGAACCACGGACGAATTCGTGAACCACCATGGACGCCTCCACCTCCTTCTGCCCCGGGATTCACAGGCTCCGCCCTACCAGGACCAGAAGCGCAGGCCGCCCCTGCCTCCGCCTGGCGTCTATACGTGGGATCTAGGGATCTGAACTCAGGACCTTCTGCCTGCAAGGCAGGAGGCTTAACCCCTGAGCCACCTCTCCAGCCCCCTGAAATATATTTTTTAAAAAACAAACATGTAAAACAAAAAACTGATGTAGGTCTGCTCTAGAGGCTAAGGTAGGAGTGTTGCAATACAGTCTTTCCTCTGTTTGCCAGATGTCCCTTCTGGGTCACCAAATGTTACAGGGTCCCTGTTCAGGGATCAAATGTTACAGGAACGACTGTCCCAACATTGCAGGGTTCTTGTGTTCCAGAGTCTAAGATTGAAACCAGAACATGTATAGAGGATTAAGGTAGAGTTAATTAGAGGAGAGAAAGGCTGGAACTCAGGGACTCCAGATGTGGAGTGCCATGAGGGGCAGGTGCCCTGGAGAGCTCACGGAATGTATGAGAGGCAGGCAGCTAGAAACAGACTCATGGCACTAGTATGAGGGGCAGGTGCCCTGGAGAATTCATGGACCCCTGGGGACAGAGGAGGGGAAGGGGGGACGGGGGAGGGGGGAGCATAAAAGGGAAAACCTTAAAAAGAAATTTCTTTGGCCTGAGAAATTGCTGGCAGGCACTAAAATGCCCACTCCCCTAAGGTTCTCTGGAATTCCCCTCTGGAATGCCATTTGGCCAGAGGGCCTGCAAGAAGTCTGGAATGCTGTTTGGCTGGAGGGCTTGCAAGAAGCCTGCATGCTGTTAAGACTGAAAATCACTGCAGGTTAAACTGCTCTGGTGGGGCTTGCAACCTCCTTTGTCCCTTGTGTATAAAAACTGTGTGATGTAATTCCGGGCTACACACACATCACCCTGCCCATGTGTAAACCCTGGTACCAATCTTTCTCTCTCTAATAAAGCCTCTCAGTTATTAATTTTAACTTTTGGTCTATAGCGAATCTTTGAATGCTCCCCCAACCCATAATATTCTGGGGGTTCCTTCCAGATGAGGCTGGACTATTTTTCCAGGAGCCAAAGGAAAGGATCCTTCCTATAACTGGAATGGAAGGAAAGGTTCCCCTATAGTCTGGTCCCTTGGGAAGCTGAAGGAAATGCTCCTCTAGAGCCGGGGCTCTGTGAGCTCATAGTCTGTGCCTCATTGGTGGATTTTCAGAGCCTGCAACACCCCAGACATGGAACCCATGAGAAGCACGCAAGGGGCTAGGGCACCAAAGTTGGCTGCCAGGGTCAGGCATATTTGTACACTTAGGCAAGCCCGGGGAAACTGGGTTTTTCTCATTGGGGCCAACCCAGTTGCTCCTGAGCCCATGTGGGGCTTGAGATCAAGTTGTTTGTTGGATATGGAGAGCTCATCTCCATAATCCTTTCATAGGGAAGTTGGCCATTTTATCTCCGGGAGGATTGGAGTCAATTCCTTAGCATGGGCGTTCCTTCAGGGTGATCCCAGCAATGGGGGATGGCTTTCAGGAATTTCAAAGACCTTTAGAGACCTTTAGCTGCTCTAATCCTGCCTTAGGAAAATCAAAATTCAAGAAAACCCCATTTCGAGATTAAATAAAAGAAAGGAAGAAGGGGGTGGGTGTTAGAGATGTAGGTCAGTAGAGTAGAGGCATGCTTGTCTAGAGTGGGCAAGGAAGGTTCTAGGTTGAATCCTCCTCTCTGCAAAAATAAAATGTTCCTGTGTTCAGGATGTGGTGAAGCACGTGTTAATTCCAGGAAACAGAAGATCAAGGGCAGGATTTCCGAGTTCTGGGTCCATTTGGGTCACACAGATCATGTTTCAAAAAACGGTTTCTGCTAATTCATAAAATTTATGGTTCACAGGGAAATAGGGGTTGGGGCACTTTATGGAGCTAGGAAGAGCTTTTCCATTTTCTTCTTTTCCACTTTTGCTTTCTGTATGTCACAAGAAAAGATGCTGCACAAAAGCAGGAACCCTGTGCTCCTAGAACTTAGAACAAGGACTAGTAGCCTAGGACTGCTAGCAAGTACAAAAAAGATGGCCAAACTTGACTTCCAGGTAGATCAACCACATTTTGGGAGGTGTAAACATGCTCTTTGTAGTCTTGGGAACATGCTTATAAGTATACGGTTGCTTATCTGAAATTCAAACGAAAAGAATTCACTTTATTATTACTATTGTGTGTGTCTGTGTGCACGAGTACAGCCCCTCCCCAGGCACATAGGGAGGTCCCACGACAACTTTTGCAGAGTCGCTGTTCTCTTTCCAGTTTCATGGGGGTGTCAGGGATGGAACGCGGAGGTTGTCAGGCTCGTGGCAAGCGCTCACTGGCTCCTGGAACTCACATTTAAATGGGCGTCCCGTGTCCCACCGTTCCAACGCTTCCGAGGGGCGCACAGGTGTCTGCTGACTTCCCTGCTGGGGAGATCTCCCACGAGCTGTACCTGCCCCCCATAGGACGGACTAAACAAATAAAGGCCCGGGCGCTGGGCGAGCCCTCGGTTTGCACGACCGCGCGGGCACTGGCCCGTGGGAGGAAGCCCTTCCCAGCCGGGACGCAGCAGCGGGGGGCCCGGCCCCGCCGGCCGTGCGGGCTCGCGGGCCCTGCCGCGGTGGCCCGCACCTGAGCCCCGGCCAGCCTCTTCCGGGTCAGGTGACCGCGCGCGCTCACGTGACCCGGTCCGAGTGCGGGCGCTGCAAGGCGGAAGTGGGAGCCGAGTGGGGCGCCGCCGCCGTGGCCGCCGCAGGTGAGCGGGCGCGGGCGCGGGCGCGGGGGGCTTCGGCGGCGGGAGGGCAGCGCGGGGCGGCCGCGGGCGGCGCGCTGGGGGGCGCGGGCGGGGCGGCGCGGCGGCGGGAGTGGGGGGGCGGCGGCTTCCTGTGGGAGGGGCCTGGCGCGGCGGTTCCGGCCTCCGAGGAGGGGGTGTCTCCGGCTGGCGCCCGGGCGGGGTGGGCGCGCGCGGCGGGCGGGCTCGCGGTGGGCGGCGGGCGGGCGGCTGGAGGTGGCGCCGCGGCCGGGGCTGCGGAGGAGGAACGCGGAGCCCAGGTGCCCGGCGTGGGCAAGCGCGGCGGCCGAGTCCCGGGCGGGACCCCAGGAGAGGGCGACTTGGAAGCGCGCTGCGGGGTGGGGGGCGGCCTGCCGGGGAGCGGGCGAGCGGGGAGAGGCGTCGGGACGATGCCCCGCCCGCCCCCTGGACTGGACGGCGCCCCGAGACTCGGATGCGGAGCTGTGCAGTGTTCAAACTTGGAGAAGGGCTCCAGGCTCCGGGCCGTCTTTACTTTTGTCACACCCACTTGGCCCGGCCTGGGTAGGTTTCCGTCTTGGCAACCTGGCCCTTCGGATCGGCTTTCTGTTAGATGCGCCCCGATCGGGTCAATTTCGAGGTGAAAAAAGAAAAGGAGCGCGAGGTGCGGTGCTTGTCTGGCCGTATCGTAACTTTTAAGCTCCGCTGCTGTCGAGGGACCTAGAGCAGCGTCACTCCGGCGCGCAGTGACTGCCGAGATGGGGCGCCCAGCGATGTTCACCCTAACTGATTTAAGGCTTTTCTTTTTTCTTTTTGATAAGTTGTGCGGTGTCCTTTTCAGATGACTGCTTATCTTGACAAGGGACCTAACTAGGTAGCTTGAGAGAGGTCTGTGTTGTGTTTCTCAGGATTGTGACCCGGGTCAGGATCAAATTACCGTGTTACTTCACCCTTTAAAATCGAGACGCGAAGATCGTTGCAAATTCGAGGCTAGCCAGTGCTGTAGTGCGAGACCCTCTTTTCATCCTTCCTCAGCTTTGCAGAAGTCAGATGTTTCGTGAAAATTCAGACTGGACATTCGCAGGAATCGTGGATTACTCAGGGAGGGGGGGAAGTAACTTGCTAACAAATGTACTAGGAGTTAAAGGCTTTAGAGGAGTCAAACATTTGTTTTCATTGTTTATTTGAGAGAGAAAGAGAAGAGACACAGCATGATCCTTGGTGGAGGTTAGACGATAACTTTCAGAAGTTAGTTCTCTCCTTCCACCATGTAGACATCCACAGATCAAACTCGGGTGCCTTACCTGTGACCTATCTTGCTGGCTGTTGTCAAACATTTAAAAGTTAATTTCGTTATCAGTTGTAAGAAGTTGTCATTTTATAAGGAACAGAAAGGCCTAAGAGACTTGATTGTGTGTGTGTGTGTGTGTGTGTGTGTGTGTGTGACAGCTTTACTGCTTATTCTTGTTTACTAGACTCCTTCCTCTATTAAAGATCCTTCAAGGGCAGAATCCCATTTTATTTCACTTCCTTGGCTACCAGCCTGATTTGCTGGGCCATTGTTCAATGTTAGGTGAATAAATGAAGTTTATAACTGGTGAACAAGGGATTTGAACTCATTCTCTTTTTCATTGTCTTTTTCCTGGTAAAGCAAATGTTGAACTTTGTATTAGTCCTGAAAACAAGAGGCAGGAGGAAAAGGTTTGGATTGGTTTATCAGTCTTTGCATTTTTTTTTCTTCCAGTACTGGGGATTGAATCTTGGGCTTTGAGCATGCTCAGTCACCACCCTGCCACTGAACTATATTCCAAACTCTTTGTTTGTTTACTTGTTTATTTACTTATTTTTGAGTTTGTTTTTTAAACTCTGTTTTAAGAGAAGGCACTGTGTGTCCCTGTGGAGGACCAAGGGTGACTTTGGGAATCATCCTGGATTGCTTCTACCTCCTTGCTTCACTCTGGAATTTCCCAGGTTCCGCCCACCAGGGCCAGAAGTTTAGATAGTTTTTGTTCTCCCCTCTCATTTTTTTTTTTTTTTTTCAGACTATTTCTTTTTTTTTTTTTTTTATTCAACTGTGCGCATGTGCGTATGTGCGCGCATGTGTGTGTGTGTGTGTGTGTGTGTGTGTGTGTGTGTGTGTCTATGTATGTGTAGAACCACGGACGAATTCGCGAACCACCATGGACGCCTCCACCTCCTTCTGCCCCGGGATTCACAGGCTCTGCCCTACCAGGACGAGAAGTGCAGGCCGTCCCTGCTTCCGCCTGGCGTCTATACGTGGGATCTGGGATCCGAACTCAGGACCTTACGCCTGCAAGGCGGAGGCTTAACCCCTGAGCCACCTCTCCAGCCCTCCCCTCTCATTTTTTATTTTTACACAGTTTTGAAATTGCTCAGGTTGGCCTCAAACTCATTTTGTACAAACCTGTACCACCAGCCCCATCTTAAGTCTGTGTTATTTAATGACTACTCTCCCATTCATAAAGAGTTAGTACTAACATCTCATCCATTTTTAAAATAATTTTAAATATTTATTTTTGCTCCTGTGTGTGTGTGTGTGTATCAGAGGACCAAGGCTGACTTGGGGAATCATCTTGGATTGCTTCTATCTCCTTTTTTCTTAGAAAGCTCTGGGATTTCCTCCCAGGTACCACTTAAAAATGCCAAGCAGGGGGCTGGAGAGGTGGCTCAGGGGTTAAGCCTCCGCCTTGCAGGTGGAAGGTCCTGAGTTCGGATCCCAAATCCCACATACAGAGGCCAGGCGGAAGCGGGGGCGGCCTGCGCTTCTGGTCCTGGTAGGGCGGAGCCTGTGAATCCCGGGGCAGAAGGAGGTGGAGGCGCCCATGGTGGTTCACGAATTCGTCCGTGGTTCTACACACACACACACACATGCACGCGCACACACGCACAATTGAATAAATAATATTAAAATTAAAAAAAAAATGCCAAGCAGAAAGAATGTGCCAGGCACCACCCACCAGGACTAGAATTCAGACCATGGCTGATTCTGCCTGATAATTTTACATGAGACCTAGGATCTGAACTCAAGACCTTTAGCTCTTGAGGCAGTCTTAATCCCTGAGCCATCTCTCCAGCCCCATCTCACCTCTTTTTATTTTTTGGCCTTATGAGTCTCATGCAGCCCAGGCTGACCTGGAGTCCATTTGTAACCAAGGATAACCTTACTCCTGATCTCCTGTCCCGCCCCCCTAAGATGGCTCAGCAGGTCCCTTTGTCCCATTGCCTTGCGAAGGTCAGCATTGCCCTTAATCAGCAGATGAAGAATTCCAGGCTTACTGGAGTCCTCATGTTAGATTCCAGAGCTAGTGAGCAAGGACTCAGCCCAGGCCCTTTATTCCCAGACCTTTTCCGTTATAAAGCAATAGGGAAAGTTTTAACGCTTTTCAACTGCGAAAAGTATGACATAAGGCTAGGTGTAGTGGCACACCAGGGGAGAGGCAGGAGGGCCATAAATTTGAGGATAGCTAGATAGTTACAAGCAGTAAGACCCTCTCTCAAATAATTAAATGAATAATCAAACAAAAATGAAGCAAAAAGGTCCAGGCCTGCTGAAATGGCTTCAGTGGGTAGGGTGCCTGCTCACAAGCCTGGTGAGTTTGATTCCCAGTAGCACAAGTTAGCACTCACTTTGGAAGACTGTCCTTCAGCCTCCACCTGTGTATCATGACATGCATGTATTATCTGTCTCTGTCTCAACAAATAAATAAAACATTAAAATTAAGTTAAAAAGTCAAATAAATAAAAAGATATATAGGAAGAATAGTATAAGGTCACAGAAAATAGTAGCATACAGTGTATCTAAGGCTTAGAAAATCCTGGACTGTAAACTGCTTTAGTCCATGTGCTGCTCCCCCAGACTAACACAGCTGGGCAATTGATAGACTCTAGAGGTTTGTCTCAGAGATGCAGAGACTGGGAAGGCTGAGGCGGAGGGACACATGGAGAGCTTACTGTAGTGCTGCCCCGTGGTGGAAGGTACCTATGGCAGGAGCACACGTGCAGTTGTGAAGGGGGCATCTGTCACAGACACTGTTGGTGAGGTGAATCCTCTTAAAGATCCCACCTCTCCCAACAGTTGCACTGTGCATTTCTGACATGTGGACTTTGGGGGGACATAGGTGCAGTATGTACTCCACCATATTCGTCTCTTCCCGGGAGAGTGCTCTTCCTAATCTGCGAATAAAGTCCGCACTCCAGTGCAGGTACAGCTTCAGAGGAGGGGCATTTCGCTTGGTGGCCACTAGCCGTGCAGGTCTGCTGAGCGCTAACGGTGCCCTGTGAACATAAACTGCATCAGCTTTTGAAGTCTTAGCATAAAAAAGTAAAACGTCACTGGTATTTTTTGCATTCTAGTAAATAATCATGTAGTTAATATATAAACATATGCTGTGGATGGTAGTATTTTGAGTATTAGGTGAAATATAATTAATTAAAATGGGTCTGTCATCTGACTCCTGCTGTAAGACAGGGCCTTATACCGTACCTCAGGCTGACCTGGAACGCTCTCTTAGCTCGGGCTAGCTGGCAATCCTCCTGCCTCAGCTTTCTTAGTGCTGGGTTGCACGCGTGCCAGCTCTTGAGTAAATATTTGAAGGGAGGAGCTGGCGAGGAGCTCTGGGTAGAAGCGTCTGCGTGCAAACCTGCAATCTACGTTCCATCCTCAGAAGCCCATCTAGTGGAAGGAGAGAACCAACGTCAGAAAGTTGTCCTCTGCCTCCGTATATACATGTCACCTATCTTTCTCTCCTAAAAAAAAAAAAAAGGATGTGAAAGGAGGGCAGGAACAGGCCCTGTTGGCTGAGTGAGGACGGAGCGGTCCAATCTAAGGAACGAGCAAATCCCATACCTGGATGATTGGAGCATACAGGGATGAGGTCAGAGAGGTGTTAGGCATGGGAGGAATGGTGAAGGTCATGGAAGGCCTTGTAGGCCATTGGGAGGATATTGGTGATTGGGTCCATTGGAGACCACCTGTGTGTGTGCCTAAGGTCGGGTGTCTTTCTTGATTGCTCTTCACATGACTTATGAAGGCAGGATTGTGCCATTAAACCCACAACTTGCCATTTCAGTTGCTGTAGCTAGGCAGCTTGCCCTGGAATCCCGTCTCTGCCTCCTGAGTGGTGGGGTTACCAGGGTGCCACACCTGCCCAGCTTTGACGTGAGTTCTAGGGATCTGAACTCTGGTCCTTAGGCTTGTGGGTCTAACCCTTATCACTGAGCCTTCTCCCCCATCCTGTTGGAGGCTTTGGGGCTATGGCGTGGATGCAGTGCATCCTGCCCTTTGACCAGCCCTCCCAGTCTGCTGTGTGGAGAAGAGAAGGAAGTAAGACAGGAAGATGAGTGCGGAGGCCACTGCCACACATGAAATACATTCTAGGTACATTTCCTTGTACAACCAGCAGACTTTTTATGTGAGGTACTTGGCTGTGGGGTGGAGGAGAGGAGCCAAAGATGATGCCAGAGTCTTTGGTACAAACAACAGAAAGACGGAGTTAATTAAGGGGGAAGAGCTGAGGGTTAGTCGGTAGAGTGCGCCTAAAGCCCTGGCTTCCACCCTCAGCACTACATGAAGTGGTTTGGTGGTGCACACCTACCTGTAAGCCCAGCACTTAGGAAGGAAGGCTGGAGGCATCAGCAGCTCAAGGGTCATGTTGCCTTCAATTCAGCCTCAGGAAACAAAAGCAAAGAAGGAGGGGGGGACGGGACACTGTCGAGGGAACAGATTTGGGCTCTGTTTTATTCTCATTGGTTGTAAAATGTCTAGTAGAAGTCCAAGTGGGGATTCTGCCTGTGGGCGGTTAGATGGATTAGTCTGGCCTGGAGATGTGCGTGGTTTGGCATCAAGGACTGGACAGGGTCACCTGGGGAGTTGTGTGGGTGCATACCAGGAATACCGCTGTCTCAGTTGATGCAGCTGTACTTGCTGAACTGAAAAATAGTGAAGCATTGTAGTGCATCTCTGGGAACGTGAGCTTCTCGCCTGTCCCCCATTCATTTAGCCACAAGCTAATGGGTTTCTCTTTTGTTAAGAAGGCTGCCCTTCAACCAGGCATTTCTGTAGTGCTGCCAAAATCAGCTCAAGGACCAATTTCAGAAAGTAGTCTGGCTCTCTGGATTGGCAACCAGTTTAGAGGCCTACAAGAAGGATGGGAAAAAGATCAGCCAGACAGGATGGGTAATGGAGGTTTAAATGTTAGCTTTAGGGAAATGTATTGGCACAATGCATGCCTTTTTTTTTTTCCTTCAAATAATATCCTGCACATTTCCACAGAAGAACATCTCTGAGGGTGCAGTGACGCTCAGGAGGTCAGTCAGTTGCCAAGCAGATGACCTGCTCTTTCGTCTTTATCCTGGTGGTTCATGGCTGTGCTTTCCATCCAGAAAGTGGTGGTGGACACTGAGCCTGAACAACAGTTGTGGCCAGTAAGCTGCTTCTGAGGGACACAGTCACTGTTCTGGACTCTGGAATCTCCGCGCTTCAAAGACAGAGAAGGGCTTCTTCCCCCTGAATTCCACCAAGAACCTTTTTGGGATGTTACAAGTCCCTTGTTCTTTTAGTGGTATTAACTTTGGCCTGACAAGGTGGCTCAGTGGATAAAGACCCTTGTCGTAATAACTTTGAACTGGCAAGATGACTCAGTGGGTAAAGGCCCTTGTCCCACAAGCCTGACAACCTGAATGGATCCCTGGAAGCCATGTGGTTTACTTTCCTAACTCCTCACTGCAATCAGTGCCTGACCCAAAATGCTCGGGAACCAGGGGTTTGATTCAGCTCACATTTCTCAGGTTGCACAGTCACAGCATCAGGAGCCCAGGGACTGATCCGGCCCCTCCAGAACACAGAGCAAGGGAAGGACCAGTGCTGCATTTCTAGCTTGGCTGCCTGTTGGGTGCTCAGCTGGCTCAATCTTACCTGCCCAGGGCACAGCCCCACCTACCGTGGGCTGGGTCTTCCCCACTTCTGCTGTGCAATCAAGACACTCTACAGGGTTACCTAGAGGTCTGTCTTTCAAGGGTCAGGTTGGCAGGTGACACTGAAGTCACCTCACACAAAGCTGGAAGCAAAGAAGCAACTTTACAAAGTTATTCTCTGACTTCTACACATGTGCCATGATGCCACACTCGTGTACTTTTACCCACCTCTCTCTCTCTTTCTCTCTCTCTCTCTCTCACACACACACACACACAGAGATAATGATAATAAAAGGAAAGTATTTGAGTACTGAGAAGTGCTAAGAACATAACAAGTTTCAGAAGTCCTTACTGGACCACCCTCTTCCTCAGCCATCCATTCCTTCTGCTTCCTGTTTTGTCATGAGTTGTTTTGCAATGTCTTGTTATTAAATGACACCCCCCCACACACACCTCTACCCATGCATGCTCTTTGTGTGCTCATTTTTATGTGAATGTCATTTGGCAAAATTAGCAAAATTTGATTACTTTCCAAAATGGGCCTTTGGAGAATGAAAGGTAATTCAATGCTGGACAGAGGAAAGAAGTCAAGACAGAAACATTAGTGTTGGAAAGAACTGGGAACAACACGAGGTGTGGAGGGAAGAGATTTGGACAGATTCTTCTCTTGTACATCTTTGAAAATGTGGATACAGGGTCAGTTTATCACTGCAGACAAGCTCTGCCTGGCTTCTTTTTGTGTTCTAGGACCTTGGGCCTTGTATGTTGTTAGCAAGCACTCTACCACTAAGCTCCAGCTCCAGTCCCCAGTAAGTTACTAAGGCTGGCCTTGACCTCTGTCCTTGAAGGTAAGATCCTCTTGCCTCAGCCTCCTGAGCAGCTAGGATTACAGGTCTGTGCATGAGACCGGGCCAGCTCTCTGCCGGTTTTCTTTTCTTGGGATTTTGAGACAAGGTCTCTTGTAGCTCATGGTGGCCTTGAACTTGTTTTGTCTGTGGGACTGGTTTTGAAATCCTGATCTTTGAATCTCAGCCTCCTTAGTGCTGGGATTATAGGCTTGCTTGTGTCTGTTGTCTGTCCCCCCCACCTCCCTTAGAGGCAGGATCTAATTAGCCCAGGTTGCCTAGTTCCTCCCTGTGGAGCCAGGGATAACTGGACTGCTGATCCTCTCGCTGGTATCACAGGCTGGCACCATCGTGCCCGACGTAGCTTTGTCTCTTTTTACAGGTGGCTAGAGGTAAATCCTGGTGCTTGTGGGTGTTCTTGCTCCCCTTTCTTAGGATTTCACAGGCCTTTTCAGCTCAAGATCAGGGCTTACAGTTTGGACCCTTCCTCTCCTTTTCCCTTCTCTTTCCTTTTCTCCCTGAGACAGTTGCACCATGAGCTCTGCTGCTAGCCTGGTGCACATGTAGCGCAGGGTGACCCTCTGCCACTCCAGCATCACTGGCTCTTCAACTCAAAGCTGGGTTAGGATAGGAACTGAGTTGCTGCTGTCTCTGAGCATAGAGTTTGGTACCAAGAGGCAGTTGTTTAACTTGTAGCTGACATTTTAATGGCTGCAGAGTGGGTGAGCCTGTTTGTCTACAAAAGAGCCAGATTCTTGCAAAGGAAGGGATAAGAACAGTGAGGCCAAAGGCTGGCGACATGGCCCAGGGAGTAAAGGTCCCTGTGTACAAACCTAGTGACCCAGGTTGGATGTGGTGGAGGTAGAGAACCAGCTTCTGACCGTTTCTCTCTGACCCCTGGACATGCATCTCGGTGCTCAGGCTGTCTCACTTCAAGGCTGGGGGTGCTGCCCAATGGTGGAGTGTTCTGCTCTGCGTGGGCAAGGCCCTGGCTTCCCATCCTTCCTCAGCACTGGGAGGAAAAAAAGGAAAGAAGTCAGAGAATCAGTCCTCACACTCACATGTACCTGACAGATGGCCAGGTAGAATGTGTATCCATACAATGGAATAGTACTCAGCTGTGAGAAAGAAAGAGGCTCTGGGATGTGCTCCAATGTGGAGGAACCCTGAAAGATGCTAAGTGACCAGAGTGTTCTCAGAAGACATTGGTCATGTGACCATGTTTACAGGAAGTGCCTGGGACAGACAAATCTATTATGACAGAACATAGATTAATGTCTGCCAGCCAGGGAGAGGAATAATTGCTGACGGGGGGGGGGGTCCTCTGGAGCTGAAGGGAAATGTTCTGGAATTAGTGGGGTGTCAGTGCTGCTCGGAATATAATAAAAACCACTGGGATCAGATGCTTGAACAAGATGTCCTTGGGCCTGGGATGTCACTCACTTGTGGAGTGCTTATTTTGCATGCATAGAGTCCATATAAACCAGCCATGGGTGTGTGTTGTCACGCCAGCACTCCAGAGGTGGAGGCAGGAGTGTCAAAGTTGAAGGTCAGAACCAGAGAGATGATGGCTAAGGGGGTAAGGGGTGCTGGCTGTGCAAACCTGAAGACCTGCTTGGATCTCCAGAATCCATATAAAGATGGAAGGAAGAACCAACTAACCAAGTTGTCCTAATACCCCAAAAGTGCCATCACACACGCATGGAATGCACACACACGGCACACACAATAATAAAAAAAGAAGTTTGTGGTCATCCTCTGCTTTGGGAGACCCACCCCCCACAAAAAAAGCGGGAGAATGAATTTTTGGTATGTGGATTATAGTTCAGTAGTAATTACAAATGAAAGAGAGTGATTCAAGGGCTGGAGAGATGGCTCAGGGGTTAAGTCTCTGTCTTGCAGGCAGAAGGTCCTGAGTTCGGATCCTAGACCCGATGCCGGGTGGAAGCGGGGGTGGCCTGCATTTCTGGTCCTGGTAGGGTGGAGCCTGTGAATCCCAGGGCAGAGTAAACAAGGAGGAGGTGGAGGCGTCCATGGTGGTTCCCAAATTCGCCCGTGGTTCTAAACACATACACATAAATACACACATATACATACACACTTGCACACACGCATACACGCACAATTGAATAAATAATAAATAATAAAAAAAAATAAAGAAAGAGAGTGATTCAGTTCTCTTGGACACACACCCTATGTCCTGTGGAGATTCCTAGTTGCAGTGCAGGGCTGGGGCATAGCTCAGTGTCAGAACGCTTGGCCAGCATGCAGGCGAGCTCTGGGGGAGAGAAAAAAGGAAAAAGTCCAGCTTCTGCCAGCTGTGTCACTAGACGTTTCCCGTTGAATCCGGTTGGATTCCTGTTTCCAGTTGGATCCATTCACATTTTCCTTTGCGGAGATTGAACTTTTCCCATGTTAGGCTCAGTCATCCTCCAACCCCCTTAAACTTCTCCAAATGATGAAGTGTAAGTGTCCACAGGTTGGTCTATGCCTGGACCCACATGAAGAGAGGTGGAGGATTAAGATGTGGGTGGACCCCTTTTCCTCTTTGCTCTGCTGCAATGTGCAGCCTGGTTTCTGCCCTCCACTGTGCCTGCCTGGGAACAAGGTTAACTTTCCTTAGATTCCAAAAGGGCAGTTGCCTGACTAATTGGTGGGCAGGAAATTCTGGGGGTATAACTGCCCACTACACGGGCTTTTATTTTTTAAAGTATTTGTATGAGGGTCTGGGGAAGTGCTTGCCACACAAGCAAAAGGACTGAAATTTGGATCTCCAGATCCACGTAAGATGCTGGGTGGGTGTGATAGCCTGCTGTAATTCCAGTCCCCGGAAGACGAGCCAGGTAGCAACCAGATTAGCCCTACAGGTAAGTTCTAAGCTTGATTAAAGAGACTCTTGTCTCAAAAGAACGAGGTGGAAGAGTAATTGAAGAGAATTTCTAATATCAACCTTGGGCTTCCATGTGCATCTGCACACATGCATATATACTACATGTGCCACATGTGCAAACATGTCTACACCTCCTCCCCCATACACACACATGAAAGTGAAAAAAAGTACTGGTGAGAGAAGGTATGGTGGCACATACCTGTAGATGAAGGTGGGAGTTTTAAGATCAGCCTGGCTTACATGAGACCATGTTTTCCTTTTATTTATTGGAGAGAGAGAAGGAGGGAGGGAGGAGAAACAGAGAGGGGGACACACATGTACCGGGTAGGCGTTTGAGGCTTGAACCCACACCTTGAGCGATACCTGCTGAGCACTCTCCCCAGCCCCATGAGACCTGTTTCTAAAAACAAATTAAACACTAAAAGGGAAAAAACCCAAACAAACCATTTTGCAAATTTATGTGAAGGGTATGTTCAAAGAATGATACTTTTTTTATTTTTTTAATAAAAAGAAGTTTTGACTTCTCTTACACCTTGTACTAACTCTGTTACTCCTATTAAAGATGAATTTTTTTCTGTAGGTAAACTTGTGTTACATTTCAGACATTGTTCTGGCCTGTCCCAGTTATGCTCTCTCCATTTGGTTATATTCTGTTTTCCTGGAGCAGTTTGGATATCCATGTTCTCCACTGCTAGCCGGGGGGGATTCAGACATCATGCTGTCAGTGCTTAGAACCACATCTGGTGAGATCTTGAGGCAGAAGCCAATTGGTTAAAGGACTTGGACTCAGTTGAGATTTCTTTGTGTTTGTGTGGGCATGTGCACACATGCACGCAGGTGTGCATGCATGTGTGTGCATGTTTGTAGAAGCATGGAGGCCAAAGGTTGACACTGGATGTCTTCTACCTTATTTTTGAGACATAGCCTCTCACTGAACTTGCATCTCATCTGTTCAGCTAGGTTGGCTTGTCAGTGGGCTCCAGAGATGCAATTTTCTCTGTCTCACCAGCACTGGGATTACAGATGTGCTGCCATGCCCACTTTCATGTGGGTGCTGGGGATCTGAACTTTGGTCCTGTCATGGTTAGGCACAGGTGTCAACTCGACAGTGGAGGGTTTGAGCTCTAGGCACATTTGTGGAGAATTAGTAGTTGAGTTAAGCCCAGAGCGAACCTTCAGGAAATTGTCTAGCTGATGGGGAAGGTCTAGCCTGTGGTGAGTAGGATTAGGCCCTGGAATAAATCATGGAAAGCTGGTTGAGAGAGTCGGCATCCTTGTGTACACTTGGCTAGACATGCTGGTCTGGCAAGTAAAGATCATTCCTCTCTCAGCCATTATGTAGAGATAGTATGGCCGGTTCCCTCGGCCCTGGTGTTGGTGCGTGCTCTCCCATCAAGCTGGACTGCAGACTAACCAGACTATCAGTAGAGAATAAGCCCCTTGTTCCCTTAAGCCGGTCTGACTCTCACTTATCAGCAACCCTGCAGGAGAACTACAACAGAATTTGGTACCAGAAGTGGAGTGTTGCTGATAAATCTGACTATGGATTTTGAGGCATTTGAATGGTTTTTCTGGACAAAGTTTGAAATGTTTGAAGATTTTGAGTTTATGGATTACCAATACTGTTCTGCAGAGTTTAGTGGGCCATTTGGAAAATAATGATGTGAATTCTTTGGACCCAGTTTCTGATGAGGGGAACAAAGACTTTAGTGAAGTTGAATTTAAACATGATAGATTGGCTTGCTTGACAGAGGAGAGCTGTGTTGGTGGCTGTGAATCTCTGCATGTAGAAAGGGCAGGCAGCAGAATATCTGCTGCTGTTGGAGAAATGAGTATCAGTGAAGGAAAACCTAGTGATTTGCACTGGGACGGTGGAAGACATGAAAACCACTGTATGGTGAGTTCGTGGTTTGAAAACCCAGATTCCTTCAGGGGCTGAAAGCCCAAGTTAAAGCTGTTTCTTGCCCTTTGCAAGTTCGGCCGCCTAGAAAAGAGGCTTTTCCAGAGTCAGCACACTAAAGTTGGTATAGCTGTAGCTCGAATAGACCATGCTACGTTTCATCCTCGCTTCAGGATCTGGCAGCATTCCCCAGGTGATACTGGTTTTGGTGTACTACTGAAGGCTTCAAGTGGCAGGCATAGAGTTCCTGCAAGAGAAGGTGAAGCTTATAGCTGCAGAGGTGAACCCAGAGTGTTGTTTAATATATCAGAACTGCAGGATGTATGCTGAGGATAGCTGTGAGTGGAGATTCAGCGGAGATTCAGCCTGACTCAGAGAAACTCTGCTTTTACAACTTCGAGCTGCAAACAGGGATTGGGAATGCCTAGAATCTTTGAGCCATCTTGACTACGTGATGAGCAACAGAAGATGGACAGTGAAGAACAGGATGTGGTATTTGATTTGTTGGACTTTGATCTTAATGTAAATGTTTTTTTTTCTTTTTTTCATTTATTCATTTGTGCATGTGTGCGCGTATGTGTGTGTGTGTGTGTGTGTGTGTGTGTGTGTGTGTGTGTAGAACCACGGGCGAAATCGGGAATCACCATGAGCCGCCTCCACCTCCTCCTTGTTTACTCTGCCCCAGGATTCACAGGCTCTGCCCTACCAGGACCAGAAATGCAGGCCGCCCCCGCTTCCAACCGGCATCTATACGTGGGGTCTAGGATCCAAACTCAAGACCTTCCGCCTGCAAGGCAGAGGCTTAACCCCTGAGCCACCTCTCCAACCCCATAAATGTTTTCTTAATATGTCAGAATACTTCTGTTTTATTTTTTTTCTCTTCTTCTAGAATACTTCTGTTTTAATGTTTTATCTGTGTTAAAATATTTATTTTGACTTGATAGACTTCTACAGTTAAAAGATCTGAGATATTTAAAGAAAGACTTTCAGTTCCAACATTTTAATAAACTGAAATTTAAAAAAAAATTTTATTATTATTTATTCAATTGTGCATTTTGTGTGTGTGTGTGTGTGTGTGTGTGTGTGTGTGTGTATGTGTGTGTAGAACCACAGGCGAATTCGGGAACCACCATGGACGCCTCCACCTCCTCCTTGTTTTCTCTGCCCTGGGATTCACAGGCTCCGCCCTACCAGGACCAGAAACGCAGGCTGCCCCTGCTTCTGTCCAGTGTCTATACGTGGGGTCTAGGATCCAAACTCAGGACCTTCTGCCTGCAAGGCAGAGGCTTAACCCCTGAGCCACCTCTCCAGCCCAATAATTGAAATTTTAATGAGAGCATATTTTAAATTTGTTTATAAAATGTGTTTATAATTTTAAGATAACTTTTAACACCGATGGGGACAAGTATTACAGGTTACACTTTAAAAGTGCTATGTTTTTGTGTCAAGTTGACAAGGGGTAGAATGTCATGCTAAGCACAGACATCAACTTGACAGTTGAGGGTTGAGCTCTAGGCACATTTATGGAGAATTAGTAGTTGAGTTAAGACCCAGAACAAACATTCAGGAAGTTGTCTAGCTGATGGGGAAGGCCCAGCCTATGGTGGGTGGGATTAGGCCTTGGAATAAATCATGGAGATCTGGTTGAGAGAATTGGCATCCTTGTGTACACTTGGCTAGACATGCTGATCTGGCAGGTAAAGATCGTCCTTCTCTCAGCCATTATGTAGAGATAGTGTGGCCAGTTCCCTCGGCCCTGGTGTTAGTGCATGCTCTCCCATCAAGCTGGACTATCAGTAGGAGAATAAACCTCTCATTCCCATAAGCCGTGATGGTCATTTATCAGCAACCATGCAGGCGAACTGCAACAGGTCTTTGTGCTTGGGCCAGCACTTCACCAACTGAGTCTTCTCCCCACTGGTCCAGAACTCTTGGTGATCTTTCCACTTTTGCCTCTTGAGTTCTTGGGATTACAGGGGTGAGCCCTCACATCCAATAGACTGAGCTGACATCTTCCCTTCCTAGTTGTGACTGTTTTTCTTCATGTGGAGATGAGAAGGTTTATAGTCTGCAAACGCTGTCTTAATAATGTCAGGGTGGTATCTGGTTAATTGAATTTGGAACTGCAGATAAAGCTCCACCTAATAGCATGGACTGCGCTGTTCATAAACAGTTGTAATTACCAAAGACAGCAGAGAAAGAAGACTTCATGGCACTTTCTGTGGTTTCTCCTGCTTTCCCGGGGCGGGGGAGCGCTTTATTCTTTCTGAGCCTTCTTAGAGTTTATCCCATTAATTTCATTTTGGGTCAGAATTGTACATCATAGAGGGAGGCTTTTTGTCTTTCTACTACTTAACAGGCTATGTGGAGGGTTCCAACTTTCATTGTTGAAAAGTTAGGACCAAAATCTAAACAATCCATAGCTCAGGAGAGCAGACTATCTCAAAAGCCACTCTTAGATAAGTTACCTTAGGAAAGAAAGAGTCCTGGTGGATATAGGGATTTGTAAAATAATCTTTTATTTCTGAAGTTTTAAATAGTTTTAAAAAATTCAATTTTAAGTAACTTTCTGTGTGTGTGTGTGTGTGTGTGTGTGTGTGTGTGTGTGTGTGTACCAGAGGGCCAAGGGTGACATCAGGAATCACCCTGCATTACTTTACTTCCTTTTTGCTTTGCTCTGGGGTTTCCCAGTCTTCACCTTCTAGGGCTTGGAAGTACAGGCTGCCACCATATCCTCCTAGTGTTTTTTTTTTTGTTGTTTTTTTTTTAACCTGGAATCTGGGATTCAAACTTAGGTCCTTCTGCTGGTGAGGTAGAGTCTTAACCCCTGAGCCATCTCTCCATCCCCTAAATAGTGTTTTAAATAGTAATTTCCAGTTATTAGTGTGTTGCAGTCCGCCTGCATGGTTGCTGATAAATGACCAGAACACAGCTTAAGGGAACAAGGAGTTTACTTTCTTACGACAGTCTGGTTACAGTTCATAGTCCAGCTTAACAGGAGAGCACACACCAACACCAGGGCCGAGGGAACTGGCCACCATAACGGCTGAGAGATGGACAATCCTTATTTGCCAGAGCAGCATATCTTGCCAAGTATACAGAAGGATGCCAACCCTCTCAACCAGCTCTCTCTGATTTATCCAGGGCCTAATCCCACCCACCATGGGCTGGGTCTTCCCCAGCAGCTAGACAATCTCCTTCAGGTTTGCTCTGGGCTTAACTCAACCATCAACTCTCTACAACTGTGCCCAGAGCTCAAACCCTCAAGAGTCAAGTTGACACCTGTGCTTAACTATGACACTCCACCCCTTGTCAACTTGACACAAAAACAATACACTTTTTAAACTGTAACCTTTCCTTGTCCCCACAGATGTTAAAATATAAATACATTCTATGGACAAATTTAAAATGTTCCCTCATTAAAACTTCAGTTCCAATATTTTAAAAGTTCAAAGTTTCTTCAGAATAAATTAAATACTTTAAAACAGATAAAACATTAAAACAGAAGGATCTTAAAACAATAAGAAAACATTAAAAAGATCAAAGTCCAGCAAATCACCGCATCCTGTACTTCAGTGTCCATCTTCTGCTGCTCATTATGTAATCAAGGCGGCTCAAAGATTCGAGGCATTCTCAGTCCCTGTTTGCAGCTCAAAGTTGTAAGAGCAGAGTTCCTCTGAACCAGGCTGAATCTCTACTCGGAGTTGTCCTCAGCAGCAGTCCCACAGTTCTGGCATCTCACACACAACTCTGGGTTCTCCTCTGCAGCTTTAAGCTTCACCATCTCTTGCAGGAACTCTACGCCTGCCACTTGGTGCCAAGCTTTTGCTGCTTTCCATGAACCCCTCAGTAGTTCGCCCAAACCAGTATCACCTGAGGGACGCTGCCAAATTCTGAAGCGAGGTTGAAACGCAGCTTAGTCCACTGGAGCCACAGCTGCACCAACTTCAACGCGCTGACGCTGGAAAAGCCTCTCTTCTAGGCAACCAAACTTGCAAAGGGCAAGAAACAGCTTTAACTTGGGCTTTCGCCCCTGAAGGAAATTGAGTTTCCAAACCAGGAACTTGCCATACGGTGGTTTTCACGTCTTCCACTGTCTCAGTGCAAGTCACTAGGTTTTCCTTCACTGATACTCATTTGTCCAACAGCAGCTGATATTCTGCTGCCTGCCCTTTGCACATCCAAACCTTCAAGGCTGCCAACACAGCTCTCCTTTGTCAAGCAAACCAGTCCATCATCTTTAAATTCAGCTTAACAAAGTCCTTGTTCCCCTCATCACAAATTGGGCCCAAACAATTTCTTTCAGCAATTGGCCCACTAAACTCTGAAGAACGGTATTTGTAAATCCACAAAGTGAAAATTCTCCAGCATTTCCAACTTTGTCCAGCAGAACCGTTCAAAAGCCACAAAATCCACATGGTCAGATTTACCAGCAACACCCCACTTCTGGTACTAAATTCTGTTGCAGTCCGCCTGCATGGTTGCTGATAAATGACCAGAACACAGCTTAAGGGAACAAGGAGTTTACTTTCTTACGACAGTCTGGTTACAGTTCATAGTCCAGCTTGACAGGAGAGCACACACCACCAGGGCCGAGGGAACTGGCCACCATAATGGCTGAGAGATAGACAATCCTTATTTGCCAGAGCAGCATGTCTTGCCAAGTATACAGAAGGATGCCAACTCTCTCAACCAGCTCTCTCTGATTTATCCAGGGCCTAATCCCACCCACCATGGGCTGGGTCTTCCCCAGCAGCTAGACAATCTCCTTCAGGTTTGCTCTGGGCCTAACTCAACCATCAACTCTCTACAACTGTGCCCAGAGCTCAAACCCTCAAGAGTCAAGTTGACACCTGTACTTAACTATGACATAGTGCTTTAACCTCTAGCCCCAGGGCCTAATTTTTTAATACATTTTTTATTATTTCCGCTCATAAACTTAATAGGTAGACCAGTTCCCTCCCTCCCTCCTCCTCCCCCCAACCCCCTCCTCCCCTCCCCCCATCCCCCAGTGCCTCCCCCCCAATTCCCAGAGAGTCCTTTATTGTGTATGCCTAACTCTCCTCTGGGTCCTCCTCTCCGATGACGTACAAGGACCCAGTGGCATTTCCCTGAATCCTTTCTCGTGTTCCCCTTAAGCATAGGAACACTACTGTGGCTGTCAATCCCTTGCCTCCAAGGATCTTGGTGCCTTTAGCTGATGCTAGACTTTGTGAGGTCAATAGTGTGTTGCACATTGCGCAGGGCCTGCAAAGTCCTATTATGATTGCTTCGGCCAGGGCCTAATTTATAATCATTCTTTCTTTCATTATTCAAGTTACTCTTTTTCCTTTCCCTTAAAATGATGTTCACTTATGAAAAAGAGCAAACATATGAGATGGTTCAGAGACTGAAACAACATACAAACTTGCACCTTGGCCTGCGAATGCAGCTCAGAGGGAGGACATGTGTCTGGCCTTACAAACAAAAACAAAGATCCTTGAACAAAACTCTGCTCCAGGATGTGGATTAATGTTCATGTGTGTCTCCTTCAGGAATTTGTGTGTCCTGGAAGTTCCCTTGGCCCCTAGTCCTCCTCCCTCCTTCATCCTGCTCAAAGGGAGCCTCTGTTGTGAACTTAGGTGGTGGCTCCTTCCTTTCCACGCCATGGGTTACAGCTCACCTGTGTGTCCACAGCAACACAGATGGCTGTTCTGCATTGAGTTCAAGGGTGCACCAAGCACCCTCCTCCCTCCTCCTCTTCCTCTTGGGATTCATATATCTCAGGAGCATTCTTTTAGAACTCTGACATAATCGAAAGAGGCAAAATAAAAACTAAAACAAGCGGGGAAGAAAGTTTCAGGTTCTTGGGGGGAGAGGCCCCCCCAACTGCCAGCACCTGCCTGTCAGATGGTTAGAATGAGGTCTTTTGAGTCCGAAGAATACTGTACGCTTGCTCTAATATTTCACAGGCTTCCACTTGAAGCAAGGACTAGGCCAGGCTCAGTGGATGTGGGTCTGGGTGGTTCTGGCACAATACACAATACTTGCCTGGAGTAAGAGGAACTGTGGTCTGATTTAACCCCCCCTCAAAAAAAAAAAAAAGAAAGAAAAGAAAAGGAAAAAGACCAGAAGAAAATGGGGCTTTTTGGGAGGGGGGGGGCTTCTTTTTTTTGTGTGTGTGTATCAGAGAACACTGTGTGTACCTGTGAAGGACCAAGGGTGACTTCAGGAATCATCCTGGATTGCTTCTACCTCCTTTTTGCTTGGCTTTGGGATTTTCCAGGCTCCTCCCACTAGGGCCAGAAGTGCAGGCCACCATTTCTGCCTGGTGTTTTTATGTGGGACCTGGGAGCTGAACTTAGGACCTTCTGCTTGCTAGGCAGAGTCTTAACCTTTTAATCATTTCTCCAGCCCGAAAATAGAGCATTTTAAGTGTTTCAGGAAACTGAGTACATCTTACAAATAAGGCAAACTCCATTTGTTTTATTTTAGTAAAAATTGTGAAACAAAATTATTTGACTTCAGCCTAAAAAGTGTCAAAGGCATGGTTCTGGTTCTTAGAGTCCTTTATTTAATTCTCATGTGAAGGGATTCTATCTCTAGTAGATGGATAAGTATGTTCTGGGGCCAGACAGTTCTTTTTATATAAATTTTTGTTTATTTTTGTGTGTGTGCATGTATGTATGGCTCTGTGTGTGGGTATCTGTGCACATGTCCCACGGCATGCATGTGTTGGTCTTTTCTTCACTCATGTTTGAGGTAGTCTTTTTATTGCTTCCGCTCACTCCAGGCAAACTGGCCCTCGAGCTTCTGGCGGTTCTCTCACCTCCCATCCTGCTGTAGGTCATGGTGCACGTGTGGAGAATGTGGTACAAGGAGGGCTTGTGGGCCCAGGGATTGAATTTGGGCTGTCAGGCTTGGTCGGCAAGTGCCTTCACCCTCCAAGTCATCTCGCTGGCCCTTGCCTTTTTATTTTTGAGGCAGGGTCCAAGCTAGCCTCGAACTCATGGTCTTCCTGGCTCAGCCTGAGTACTGCTAGGATTGCAGGTGTGTGGTACCACATACTTTCTACAGTGTGTGTGTGTGTGTGTGTGTGTGTGTGTGTGTCTGTGTGTGTGTGTCTGTGTGACTGGGACTCCCCGTGTGGTCCAGACTGGCCTGAGCCTCACTGTGTAACCCTGGCTGGCCTTGAGCACATTCAGTTCTGCTGTCTCAGTTTCCCAAGTACCAAGTTTACAAAGATGTGGCCCAACACTCAGCTCTTACAGTGTTTTATTTATTTATTTATTTTTAATTCTTTTAGAGTTTCCTATATGAATACAATAGAATACGAGTTTCTATAGCAGGTGTAGGCCTCTGCCTCCTCCAGGACAAGGCTGTCTGACAAGGCTGAAGCTATTTTCACAGAAGCACTGACCTCCCCTGGCTCTTTCCTGTGGTCACATTGACACCAACAGCTCAAAGTCCAGACAGTCAACCTCTTGGTGACTCAGGGTCTTGTCATTGTGTTGCCAGCACAACACACAGTTGGGGAGCAGAAGCCACTTCCCATTCCATGTGTCTTTCACAAAGCAGAAAAATCTCTTAATTTTCTTGAGTCTTGACTCTGGAGCACATCTTTAATCTCCTTCCTGTGTGCTGAATTGTGCATCTGCTGCACACTGAGCTTAAAGGTTGTGCTGGGTACAAGCTCTTGTTCAGCTGTTGAGATCGAAGAGCTGAAATGAGCTGCTTTGTTCATGAAATTTCATTTTTCCTTCAAAAAACTACTGAGAAACAAATTGAAGTTACGAGATGAGGATTTGGCAGACATTTGCTTCCAATTGAATGAAGCAAATTTGTATTTGTTTTTTAATAATTTTTTTATTTATTATGTATTCAATTGTGTGTATGCGCGTGTGCGCATGTGTGTGTGTGTGTGTGTGTGTGTGTGTGTGTGTGTGTAGAACCACAGACGAATTCGGGAACCACCATGACGCCTCCACCTCCTTGTTTACTCTGCCCGGGATTCACAGGCTCTGCCCACCAGGACCAGAAATACGGGCTGCCCCCACTTCCGCCCAGCATCTACACCGTGGGGTGTAGGATCTGAACTCAGGACCTTCTGCCTGCAAAGCAGAGACTTAACCCCTGAGCCACCTCTCTAGCCCTGCAAATTTGTATTTGTAACCAATAACAAAATGATTCTTGGGCTGGAGAGATGGCTCAGGGGGTAAGCCTCTGCCTTGCAAGCAGAGGGTCCTAGTTCGAATTCCAGATCCCATGTACAAATGCCGGGTGGACGCGGAGGTGGCCTGCATTTCTGGTCCTAGTGGGCAGAGCCGATGAATCCTGGGACAGAGCAAAAGAGGAGGTAGAAGCCGTCCACGATGATTCCCGAATTCACTCTTGGTTCTACACATACACACGCACACACACACAATTAAAAAAACACAAACAAAAACAAAAAAACACTGAGGATCTTTAAAGAACCAATAGTTTAAAAAAAAAACAAAACAAAACAAAAAAATAATTCTTATTGAAAATTAGAATTTTGGACAACTTGGCCAGGTAAGGTAGCTCACAAGGTAAAGTCTCTGTCTTCAGAGGCAGCCGACATGGTGGAAGGAGAGAAGTGACTTCTGAAAGTTTCCTCCGACCTCCCCAGGTGCATGTCATGCATGCAGGCATTACCCTCATCTCTTCCTGTTTTCTCTTAAATAGACAATAGATAAAATGTGTGTATAAAAGAATTTGGACAACTGTGTCTGCCATTGAGGGAGTGATGGCTTCCCCGCCAGGAAGCTTATCTGCTGGTCAATGGTGATGAATCTGCGGTGGTGACTTTATATTGTGATGTGAAACAAGTAACATTTGGAATATCTACATAGTTCAAGGAGCCAATATTTTCCAAATGACAAATGATGTTCTCAAGTCATGTCTGAGCAGGAACTCATGTGGAACACCACCGCGGGGCTCTGCTTCTAGCCCCCAGGAGCGCCGACAGGGGCACCTGTTGGGGAATAGCTTGGAGCATCTTCTCATAGGTTTTTAGCTATTTGGAATCTTTAGAGAATGTTTAGTCAGATCTTTTACCCAATAAAAAATTGGACTAGTCACATTTTTATTTTTCAGCTGTGATTTGCAGCTGGAGTTGTTCCTTTGGCTTTGCCTCCTCTGTACCTTGTGACAATCCTGTGACCCTTCTAGGCTTTCTACACCTGCAACTTCTTAGTCACCACAAGACAGACAGGCAGTGCGCTGGTCTTTTGTTTTTTTGTTGAGGCAGCGTCTCACGTAGTATATGCTGGCCAGCCCAGTCTGTGTAGCTGAAGATGCCTTTCAACTTCTGATCCTCCTGCCTCCAGAGTGTTAGGATTTTAGTTGTGCACCACCAAGCCTGGTTATGTGGTGCTGGAGTTGAACCCGGTATACTAGGTCCCTCCTCTTCTGCTGTGCTGAGCTTACAGACATGCCTCTTCACCTGGACATGCCTATGTGCCTTTTAACTCAAATATTAACATTGAATAGTTTGTTTTTTTTAAACAGGATCTTATGCAGCCAAGGGCGCCCTCAAACTTGATACGTAGTTGAGAATGGCCTTGAACTCCTACTACTCCTGTCTCTGCCTCCGAACTGCTGAAATTACAGATAATAAAGTTCTTAAGAGTGTGTGTGTGCGTGTGTGTGTGTGTGCGCGTATGTGTGTGTACGTGCATGTGTGCATGCCTGCGTGCGGGCGTGTGTGTGTGTGTGTGTGTGTGTGTGTGTGTGTGTGTGTACACTCATGTAGAGGCCTGAGGAGTTGGTTATTTCTTTCATTCTGGGCTCTGGGGATTGAACTCGGGTCATCAGGCTTGGGTGGTAAGCACCTTTACCCGTGTCCCTGGTTGAGAGCTATAGGTATCTCCCCAACCTCTGTCTAAGCCTGTTCTCTGCTTCGCTTGCAGCTTCATGGTGATGACATGGCATCTGCCAGCTCCAGCCGGCCAGGAGTGGCCCTGCCTTTTGAGAAATCTCAGCTCACCTTGAAAGGTGAGTGACCCTGTGTGAAGTGTTTGCTGTCGGTCCAGTTTTTGTAGGAGATGGATCCATGGACCACATCTTTGTCTGAAGAGCTATATCTTCTGAGGCAACTGAGGAAGGTAGCTAGAGCTGTGAGAGAGAATTCAAAGTCAAGCAACTTAAGGGATAAAGGGAGATTTATTCAGTTCACAGTTCCAGAGGAGAGAAACTGTCTTTTATGGCAGAGGCCACATGGCTGGTGGCTGAAGCTGGAGGCGGACTAAGTCCCTGCAAACATCTTTGGAGAGTCTCTCTTCTTCTAAGTCTTCTGTTCTGTGGTTCCTTTTATATGGTCTGCTACTGGGAAGTTCTAATCAGATCTAGGGAGATTCCAATGGGATCTAGGGCTGGTCTTTGTATTGTAAATGTATGATCTGGATAATCTCTTCAGTTAGTCTGACAGCTGATCTTAGTTAATGCCATGTGTGGTCAAGTCGACACCCAAGATTAACTGTCACAGTAGCCATTTATTCTAAGACAATTCATATTGGAGCTGGGATTCCTTTTTTTTTTTTTTTTTTGGTGCCAAAACTGGGAATGAAGGAGCTGGGATTCTTGACAAAGAAGGAAAACAACTTGAAGAAGGCGGGAAAGGCTAAGCAGGCTCATCCAGCCTTACCACTTGTGTCTCCAACCTGGGCCCTCCCGTGGAATGCTGGATTCGTAGTCTCACCAACCTGTCACCCCCAATTGAGCGTTCAATTAACATTGAAAAGTTCACATGTCCACAATTGAGCTCCTGACTTTTCTTCCTCATAGGCTGCATTCAGTCTATCAGCAAATCTGGTCTCTAATTTTCAGCGCATCCCCCTAAACTTCTGCCTGGCCCCTCCATATCCACCAGTGTCTCTCTTGCAGTCAAGGCTTCTGCCTTCTGTTGTCCTTCAGGCCATGGTTACACAGCAGGGATCTTGTCGAAAGCTGCACTGGATCTGGTGATGTCTTCATAGCCTTCAAGAACCTCCCTCTCACTCCAGTGAGCTGCTGACACTTCGCAGTTCCTATTAGTTCCCAGCATTCACTCTGGCAAACACCTGGCCTCCTGGCTCTTCTCTGCTTCTGGCCCTTCGTATGGAATTATCTTCAGACTTTACTTTGTCACTTTGACTGCTGAGAGCCTGTTTTCTGGGCTTGGATGTTAGCTCTATCAGTAGAATGTTGATCTAACTTCACACAACCTTGACGTCAGTCTTCAGCACTGCATAAAACAGATACGATGCCCGACTAAGCCCATTACTGCACAGGTGGAGGCTGGAGGAATAGTTGAGAGTTGGCTGGTGAGGTGGCACAACGGGTAGAGGGGCTTGCTCCACAAGCCCAGCAACCTGGGTTCAATCCTCAGAACCCACATAAAGGTGGAAGGAGAGGACCGATCCACAAATTGTCATCTGCCTCACAAGTGCACCATGGCACATGTACCCACACGTGTACCTCATACATACATACGCGTGTATGCACATAAACAACAGTCATAAAAAATTAAAGAGGGCTCAGGGTTAACAATGTCTTGCAAGCAAAAGGACTTGAGTTTGGATTCTGAATGTCACGTAAAGATGCCAGGTGGAAATAGTAGTGGCTCGCACACACTTCCAACTCTGGAAGGCGTAACCTTGAGAAATCCCAGAGCAAAACAAAAAGGAGGTAGAAGCAATCCAGACGATTCCCAAAGTCAAACTTTGGCTTCCACAGGCACACACGGTGCTCTCTTCACACAGACACACAGACACACAGACACACAGACACACAGACACACACACACACAGACACACAGACACACAGACACACAGACAGACAGACACACAGACACACAGACACACACACACACAGACACACAGACACACAGACACACACACACACAGACACACACACAAATAAAAAATAAAAGTTCAAAATCATCTTTGGCTGTGTAGCAAGTTGGAAGCCAGCTTGAACTACATGAGACTCTGTGTCAAACAAGATACAAACTAGGAAATATGAGCTAGAAGATGATGATAACAACAAAAAACCCTTGGGCTGGAGAGATGGCTCAGGGGTTAAGACTCTGTCTCACAAGCAGAAGGTCCTGAGTTCGGATCCCAGGTCCCACATAAAAACACCAGGTGGAAACAGCAGCGGCCTGCACTTCCGGCCCTGATGAGCAGAGCCTGGGAAATCCCAGAGCGAAGCAAGAAGGAGGCAGAAGCAATCCAGGATGATTTCAGAAGTCACCCTCGGTCCTCACAGGGACACAGTGCACTCTGATACACACACACACACACACACACACACACAAAATAAATAAATAAATAAAAATATTAAAAAAAAAAAAAAAACAAAAACAACAAAAAACCCTGTCCTGGGAGAGTTGAGAGAATTGGTCTGAGGGCTGGGAGATTTGCTTCTAGTTTTAACCCTTGTGGCTAGCTCTGATTCTGAATAAATTAGTTCACTTTTGTAGATGGCCCATCTATGGAATAAAGGTTTCAAACTTGTTGAGTCAAAGAGATTATCCAGATCAAAATTATAGAGCTGATTAAAAAGTTTCTGTTTTTATTCATTCATTTAATTTATATTTTTTAATGTATGTGTGGTGTTTCTATGTGTAGGTATGTGTGGGGTATTTGTGTTTACAGATATGTGTTTGTGTGTGTGTCTGAGTCAGTGTGTGTGGACACACCCATAGGAAGGCCAGAGGTTGATACCAGATGTCCTGTATTCCCCTCCATCTTATTTTTTGGGACATGGTATCAGTCTGGAGCTTCCCAGTGGACCCTACTGGCTTGTCAGTGAACTGGGAGATCTCCTGTCTCTATTCCTCTCAGCCTGGGATTGCAGGTACACTTCACCATACCTGCCTTTATGGGGGTGTTGGGGATCCAAACTCAAGTTCTTGTGCTCAAGCAGCAAGCCCTTTCCTGGTGAAATCAACCGTGTCTCCAGCCCTTAGTCCCTGCTTTTTAAGACCTCTCTCTTACCACCAGGGGGCCTCAGCTGACTTTGGTGCATGAATAAGTACTGCAGTCCGTTTTTCTGCTTGGGTCTTGCCTGTCATGACAAACTTTTATTCCCAGGCCTGACCCTTGATGCCTAAGAATCTCAACACACCTGCTGTTTCTTGGCTTCCTTCTGCTAGTGCTTTTGGGTCTTGACTAGTTGCTACTCCAAATAACTTCCACTGAGTTTCAGACCTTGATAGGTAGGCTCTTTCTCCTCTGAAGTACCTGGGACGATTTGCTAAACTCTCATCAGAGGCGATCTGGCCCCTCATGGCACTCCAGTGCCATGGATTCTTTTCTAGCTGCCTGCTTTTCATGGAGGCGCCCTAGCCCCTCATGGCACTCCACGTCTGGAGTCCATGAGTTCCAACCTTTCTCTTCTCTAATAAACTCTACCTTAATCCTGTAAAAAAACAAAAAACAAAAAACAAAAAAAACTCTCATCAGAGGGAACCTCCAGCGAGCTTAGTCTTAGGGTCATGGGCAAGGACTCTGGCTCTGTCCTTTGATTGGGGCCCAGGGCAGAAAGCGTCTAGATGTTTCTACCAGTTGATCTGAAGTTCTCACCAGGTCATAAATGCTACAAGATCCGTGCCCCGAATGATATCCGAGGATATCATTCTTGGTTTGTGCTCTGTGGGTCGTTAAGAAGTTGCTTCAGAGATGCTGCCGTTTTCCTGGTACTGGAGCTGCTGGCTGTCATCTCCATACTCGGAGCTGGAGACAAAGAGGATCACACGTCCATCATCGGCCGCATAGTTCCAGCTCAGTCAGGACTGTGCAACAAGATCCTGTTTCAAACAAAGCTGGAAAGACACTCCCACACACATGCACATGCATGCACGCACACATGCATGCAGACAGACAGATGAGAGAAAGACTGTAAGATACAGAGACAGCTAGCTAACATGTAGAAAAAAAACCCAAAAAAACAGACAAACAGCCTTTCTACTATTTGAAAAACAGCAACGGAACAGACAAGCCAAATCCAGGAGTGGCATGCAGCATGGCATGGAGACAGGCTGCCTGGGTTGGGCATTCTGCTCATAGCTCCATGGTTCTCTAACCAGAGGCGGTGGTGAGAGTGGGGACTGCACCCATCAGCATTAGCTTGCATGGCAAACACTTTCACCCTTTGAGCCTTTCCACTGGCCCTGTGTTGTTGTTGTGTCTTCTTTGACACATTCATACATTAACACAATGAATGTATGTGTTTTACCCCTTAGTCTCCATTCCTACTTCCTGTCCTGTCCCACTTTGTATTTTCTCCTTCCTAGCTATTCTCCTTTCTACTTTCACTTCTTTTTCATGCGTGGCTCACTGAGTTCCATCTGGGATGTCTGTACTAGTACTTACTAAGGGTATGGATGATTGTGTTTTATTTTGAGGGAGGGTCTCACTGTAGTGATCTGGAACTCATTGTGTAGCCCAGGTTAGATGAGCTCTGGATGATCCTTTTGTCTCTGTTTCCTCAGTTTACAGGTGTGAACTGATCATACCTGATCTTTTTTTTTTTTTGCATATCTAGGTGTGAGTATGTATATGTGTGTGGGGGTGTGTGTAGAAGAGAAGACTGTGTGCGCCTGTGGAGGCCCAAGGGTAACATCGGGAATCACTCTGGATTTTTCAACCTCCTTCTTGCTTTACTCTGGGTTTTCCAGGCTCTGTCTTCCAAATTTGGACTTGCAAGTCATGCGCATTTCTACCTGATGTTTTTACATGGGATGTGGGGTATCTGAACTCAGGTCCTTCTGCTTGAGAGGCAAAGGCTTTAACCCTGAGTCATTTCTCCAGCTTGCCTGTTGTTTTTGAGTAGCCCTAGCTAGCCTGGACCCATGTAGACCAGCCTGGCCTCAAACTTTCAGTTATCCTCTGTTTCTTCCAAGTATCGGGGTGACAGGCAGGACTCACCGTGGCAGGCCTCTCTTTCCATGCCTTGGTGACACTAATATATCCCTGACTCTGCGAGTTCCTGGTGAGGTTCAGTTAGGTAATGTGCACACTGCAGAGTGTCTGTCATGTGTTCATTGAATCTTAGTGTTGGCAAAGTGTGAGAAACATTCCTCATTGCCGCAGTGCGCAGTGGCTCTGACACTCCCCAGCCTCTGATAGGAGCCCATGAGAGTTTCCAAAGGAAATGGGTATTCTTTTTTTTTGTTTTTTTAATACATTTTTTATTATTTCCGCTCATACAAACTTAATAGGTAGACCAGTTCCCTCCCTCCCTCCTCCTCCCCCCGAACCCCCTGTTCCCCCTCCCTCCTTCCCCATCCCCCAGTGCCTCCCCCCCAATTCCCAGAGAGTCCTTTATTGTGTATGCCTAACTCTCCTCTTGGTCCTCCTCTCCGATGACATACAAGGACCCAGTGGCATTTCCCTGAACCCTTTCTCGTGTTCCCCTTAAGCATAGGAACACTACTGTGGCTGTCAATCCCTTGCCTCCAAGGATCTTGGTGCCTTTAGCTGATGCTAGACTTTGTGAGGTCAATAATGTGTTGGACATTGGGCAGGGCATGCAAAGTCCTATTATGATTACTTTGGCCCTAACTTGTGTGGAGAATCTTGCAAATCATTGCTCCTCCCATCCTTTTGCTCTTACAATCTTACCGCCCCCTCTTCCACAAATGTCCCTGAGCTTCAGGATGGGGGGAGATTAGGCTGGCCTAGTTCTATGTGGTTGATATAGAGTCTCTGAAGTTCTAGATTGTGGTTTGTTTTGCTGCTCCTGCAATGCCCTTCACTCCATCCTGATGGGCACTGTATGTCACCCCTTGGCCAGAGACAAAAAGCTGTTAAACTGGAGTCTTGTTATAATAGCACATTCAAGAGTAGATGTAATAAAAGCAGGAAATCTCGGTGAGGGAGGGGTCAGTCACCCATTTGCAAAATGATCACCTTTCATCTGCCAGACTATATGCCCTCCCCTTCTGGTGAGATCATACCCCCTCAGTTGTACATGATCAGGAACGAACGTCTGTGAACTTAACCAGGTGTCACATTACTTACTTGCATTCCTTGGAGGCCTATTTTCTCTGCTGTAACATAGTCCCCTCTCTCCTTGTGTCTGGTGTGGCCCTCCAACCCCATCCCTCCTGTTCATAATCCTTGCAATTACTGTATTACATAGGTTTACCTTTGAGTATCTCAATGTGGGCTGGGTGAGTTTGGTACTAGGAGCCACCTATTAGGGAGTACATACGGCGCTTAACTTTCTGGGTTTGGGATACTTCACTTAATATAATTGTTTCTAATGACATCCATTTCCCAGCAAATTCCAGTAATTCATCATTTTTGATGGCTGAGTAGTACTCCATTGTATAGCTGTACCACAGTTTCCTTATCCACTCGTCAACTGTTGGACATTTGGGTTGATTCCATGACTTTGCTATTGTAAACAGTGCTGCTATGAACATAACATGGTCGTGCTTGTGCTATCGAGGCGAACCTCTGCTGCATGGGGGGTTATTCCCAAAAGTGGAATAGCAGGGTCATATGGCAGGGAAATGGGTATTCTTAAGACTCCTTAAAGAGGGCTGGAGAGATGGCTCAGGGGTTAAGACTCTGTCTTACAAGCAGAAGGTCTAAGTTCAGATCCCAGGGCCTACGTAAAAAATCGCCAGGTGGAAATGGTGGTCGCCTGCCCTGGTGGATGGAGCCTGGAAATCCCAGAGCAAAGCAAAAAGGAGGTAGAAACAATCCAGAATGATTTCCAAAATCATCCTTGTTAATCCACAGGGACACACACACACACAAGCACACGCACACACACGCAATAAAAACAAAACAAAAAACAAAATTAAAAGCAAGTTCAGAGCCTCTGAAGAAATGTTCAGCAATGCGTGCAGACATGTTTGCTTATGGTAATCTTCCCAGAGCAAATAAACGCCAAGCAATCATGAAGACTCATTAGCGTATCCCTGCAGAGGTTTGTTTGGTGACAGCCATTTAAAATTTGTTTGTGGGGCAACCGAGTTGTAAGGTAGTGATAGAATACGTCTCTAGCATGTGCTTTTGACTAGGAGTGTTTTTTTCCTTAAGTTTTGGATTCTTTTATTTCCATATTTATTATTTCTTATATTTGCAACTTTGTAGTGTGTGTGCGTGTGTGCGTGCATGTGCGCATGCATGCACAAGTTTTTATGTGTATAGATACAGGTCTTTATGTGGACGCATACGCACATATGTGACTGTGCATGTGGAGGCCCAAATTTGATATGGAGTGTCTTCTTTGATCTACCTTTTTATCACTAAGATAGTGTGCTAGTTAGATGTAATATCAACTTACAATTGAAGATTGAGTGTGGGCAAATCTACGAAGGATTGGTGGTAGTTAAGCCCTAAGCAAGTCTGCAGAAGAGACTTTAATTGATGTGGGAAGACCCAATCTATGGTAGATGAAATGGAAAGAGCTGGTTTAGTCGTTCGGTATATTTCTTCATACTTCGGTGGTCTTGCTGTCTGGCAAGTGAAGTTTGCCCCTCTCTCAGCAGTTCCTGTGGATGTGGTGTGGCCTGTTCCCTGGCTCCTGGTGTTAGTATGAGCTCTCCTGCCAAGTTGGACTAGACACAGTCAGGGCCAGCTGAACCCAGAGCTTGCCATTCAGCTGTGTTAACTAGCCAGCTTGCTCTGGGGAGTCCCAGTCTTGGTTTCCCAATGCTGAGATTTCAGATGGTTGCCATAACTGCCTAGCGTTTTTATGTGGGTTCTAGGAGCCCCAGCTTTGGAATGGGACTCAGGGTTTACCAGTTAGACTAGGCTGGTTGTCCAGTGAGCCTTGGGGATCTGCCTGTTTCTGCCTCTCTGGGGTTACAATTGTGCATCATCACATCTGGCTTTTTGTATGAGTGCCAAGGATTGAATTCAGGTCCCCATGCTTCTGAGGTAAATGCTTTACTGACTGAACTGTCTCCCTTTTGTCCATCCCTTAGACCCATATTTCTTTTCAAAGTTTTGTTATGAGTCCAAACAAAGCAAAATAAAATTGTATATAATGTATATTTGTATATGTGTGTGTGTGTGTAAAATTTAATATATACATTAAAAGAAATACTCAGAAAGTCAGAAAGCAGACCATCTGCCACTGGGGCATCTCGGAGTTCTCTGACTCTTCACGCTGTCTTTCTGTCCTGTGCAGTGGTATCCGCAAAGCCCAAGGTGCACAACCGCCAGCCTCGAATTAACTCCTACGTGGAGGTGGCAGTGGATGGACTCCCCAGCGAGACCAAGAAGACGGGGAAGCGCATTGGGAGCTCGGAGCTTCTCTGGAATGAGATCATCATTCTGTAAGGACAGTGCTTCTTTCAGAAGGCCAAGGAAGGGGGAGAGAGAAGGCTGGGCTGGAGCAGACTCTATGCTGAGGCCCCAAGTGCTCTTCTCTAGGTGTTCTCCCCCATTGAGCTCACAGAGCTCATTATTAGCTAGGGGTTACAGGTCAGGGTGGTGGAGGAGAGACAGCATGTGACTGCCTTCCTGTCTTGTCCCCTGCAAGATGTCAACAGGATAATGTTTAGCAGTTTTGTTCCATGGTAAGTGGGTGACTGAGCTGGGATGAATGTTTGTTTGTTTTCCAGGAATGTCACAGCCCAGAGTCACTTAGATCTGAAGGTCTGGAGCTGCCACACCTTGAGGAATGAACTGCTGGGGACAGCGTCTGTCAACCTCTCCAATGTGCTGAAGAATAACGGCGGCAAAAGTATGTCGAGCAGGGCTGGTGCACCTGCCTCAGCTGCAGGCTGTAGATGGAGCAGGCCGGCTGGCGTGCACTGCGAGGCCTCTGTCCCTTGGGGGCCGGCTGTAGAGTCTGAGGAAGGCTTGTGTGTCCCTCTCCGCCTCCTGCAGGGCTCAGCTGTGTTGTCCAGGCCTGTGATGGCAGAATGCAGACTGTGGCCCCAGTCCTTCCTGGGGATGGAGACTCCCTGTACCCTGTTGTGTGGCTCAGGAGACATGTGATATGTTGAACTAAACTGTTAAATGCCTCCAGCTGAATCCACTGCCCAGCCTTCAAACAGGACAAAGGAGCTGTGTGTGTGTAAATGTGCATGCATACCTTATACATGTGGGATAGGGTGACAAATGGTGCCCCAGGCCTACTTGGCGCTCACTAGTCCCTTAGTGGCTGTTGGGATGTCCAGTAGCTCCATCTGAATTACTGAGCACTCTTTGGACGTGTAAATCCTCATGTCGGTTCCTCGCTGTCTGAGGCTGGTGGCCTAACCCATGCAGTGGACTGGGGGCCCCACAAAGACCTCCATTCAGAGGACCATATGCAGGGAGAAAGAAAGGCTCCTTTTTCCTTTCATGTCTGCTGTTGAGAAAATGTTTTTTTTTGAGGGGGACTTAGTCCAAATGAGACATGGGGGCGGGATGGTTGGGGCGCAAAAGGCTGCTGTACTGATTCCAAAAGCTTCCTTCAGAACCTGGGTCATTTCTGCTACGCTGCAAGAAAGATGTTTGTGCCTCTTCTGTTCTGTCCCTTTCTTCTGGACACACAGGGATGCAGAAAGGGATTGTTCAGGGCCAGGGATGTGCCTTCTTTTCGATTGTTTTGATGTCTGAGCTGGTCTTGTGTGTTGCGTGTATACTCATGTGCACGTGTATGTGGAGAGCAGCCTTACATGTTGTCCCCGGGAGCTGTTTCATGAGTTAGGGTTTCTCACTGGGAACTGGGCATCATGACTACAAAGGGGTAGCTGACTACCAGCCTTAGCTCCTCCTGTCATGCCTCCCCAGTGTTGGGATTGCAGGTATGCGCCCCCATGCCTGGCTTTTTACATGGGATCTTGGGATTGAACTTGCATCTCCATGCTGTGTGGCAAACATTTTACCAATTGTGCTATCTCATCAGCTAGACTTCTTTCTGTGTGTGTGTATGTTGTGTTATATGATGCTTATTCATGTGTATGCATGTTGCGATGTGTGATATTAATGCATGTGTGCATGGCTCTGGAGACATATTGTCCTGGTCATGTTTCACAAAGCTGCCTATTTAGAACATGGCTGTTTCTGGGTGATCACAGACATGTCTTACAGGAAGTAATCAATAGCACTTACATTTTAGAGCCAGACTATCTGGATTTGAATCCCAATCCCACCAACTTCATGTCAGTGGTCAATCATTTCACCTCTGTGCACTTGCTTTTTTATCAATAGAATGTTCTTTGAGGTTAAATGAGCTGCCAATCTTGCTTGACACATGTAACATCTGTTCGAGTGGCAATCATAGTAACTGTCTTTGCCAATAAAATTCCCTCCCAAAGATTAGGTGGACTGAGTCCCAGAGATGAGTGACAGAGCCCCTGCTTCATGACCATCTTGCCTGAATAGGTGGCAGGCCTGGGGTTGTCCCTGGAGAGACCTGTCTGGCAAGCGCAAAAGTGTTGGGCAGATAGATTAGAAATGCTGTCTGGATGGGGCCATTTCACCAGTTGCTCCCAGGTTGGAACTGTGGGCAGTTTCCATTGTGGTGTCCTTATGAATGCAGTTAGGTAGGGTAAGTGGGTCATAGCATGTTGGCTGACTCCATCTGGCCTGGTCTTTCCAAAACAGGTTTTCCCAGAAAAGGTCTCAATGGGCAGTGACTACCCCACTGGTGTTTTTTTCTTCACAGACAGAATTCATTCTTCTGTTCATTCCCTCATTTCCCTGAGTTGAACTTGAGCTTGCAAGTTGACTGGGAACTCAGCTGGACATTTTATGCTTTCCCTTGGCAGAGAGATATGATGGAGGGTTTTTCTCAAGTCCTTCAGTTGCACATGGTTAGCCTTGGCTGACTGTCTGCAGGGATGTTGACCTGCCTGTGGCTATAGAGAGGAGCTGACCAAAATGACCAGTTTGGCTCCTAAGCTTGACCTAGTCTGGTAGCTAGGTTTGAGGCTGCATAATGGATTTTGTTTTTAAGTATCAGATATTAACCTAGGGTCTTGGGCTACTAGGCAAATACTCTACCATTGAGTTGTACCCTATACAACTATATACATCTATGTACATCTGTATAATTGAGAAAGACCTTAGATTCCTTAATCTTCCTGATCTCACTTCCTAAATCCTATAATTATAGGTATGTGCCCGGCTTACTTTTTTTCTTTTATGATATTTGAGAATGAATGCATGAACTGGCTTATACTGCGCACAATTTCTACCACTGAACTACATCTGCAGCTCTTTCTTTTTTTCCTTTTTTGGCAAAGTTCCATGTAGCCCAGGCTGTCCATAAACTCTTGATCCTCCTACTTGTGCTTACCAAGTCCTAGGATTGCAGGTTTGTACCACTAGGCCCTGGTCAGTCCTTGTTTTTTTAAATTAGAGACAAAACCCTACTCTGTAGTGTAGGCTGGCTTCAAACTCACTGTGTAGCCCAGGCTGGCCTGGAATTTGTGTGGTCCTCTTAACTTACTGAATTTATTGGTGAATGTCACCATGCTGAGGTCCAGTGAGTTTCAGTGTGGTTCTGGGACCAGTATCTCTCATGAGAAATGTAACTTCTCAGGTCTGTGTCAAACCATAGAATCAGAAACAAGGTGGGACCCAGTAGTCTAGGTTTTAAGAAACCCTCCTAGCTTAGGTTAGAGAATCACTAAAATTAATTAGATGGGAAAAATAAAGTCTTACGCATTCCTAATTCCTCTACCATGTATGATTTTCTAAACCTTTTTTTTTTAAACTTTATTTTTTTTGATGTCTGTGTCTCTGTGTGTCTGTGTCGGCACAAGGGTGACTTTGAGAATCATCCTGGATTGTGCTACCTCTTCTTTGCTTTGATGTAGAATTAATCTTTCTGCTCCCACCTCCAGGCTTCATTTTCCAGGGCCAGGAGTACAGCCCACTGCCATTCTGCCCAACAGTTTTATGTGGGATTTGGGATCTGAACTTAGGATCTGCTTGCAAGGCAGTGGCTTAAACCCTGAGCCATCTCTCCAGCCCTTTTTAAAAAACTTTTAATCCTTGATCAATGCAGAGTTAAATTTAGGAATGCGGGATTGGTTGCATTTTTCTTTTCTGGGTTTTACACATGCCCTGTTTTTACTCAAAGGAATAGTCAACGTCAGGTTGGATATACCTCTTCCCACTCTTCTTCTGAACGGTTTTGGCTCTTCAACTTAATTTATTTTTTTTCTGAAAGACTTTCTTGCTCTTCTTTTTTCTTTCCACTACTGGGAACCAAACCTAGGGCCTTATATACTTGTATGACATCTACCACTGAGCCGTAGCCTCAGCCCTTTTTAAATTAAGTTTCCTAGGCTAACCTTGAACTTCCTGTCTTCCCACCTCAGCCTTCTGGAATGACAAGCCTGTACTCCCAGGCCTGGCTCTGAAGTTTTCTTGATGCACATATGTGCGTGTACACACCATCGTGTACACATATCTGATGAGCACACAGACATGCAGACAGATCTTTCTGTAGCATTATGCCCTGGTTTCACACTGGTTTCTTAGCCTCCAGAGCTCTTCCCTGCATCCTCCTCACCAGTTGAGCACCCCGGCTTTTGCTTGTTTCTGTGCTCATTCAACCCTTGGACCCAGAGTGCACAGGCGCAGGCTGAGGACCACCATGCCTAGCTTCCAGTGGGAACTGTAGCAGGCTTTGAGGGTTGCCTCGCTGCTGACCATTTCTACGAAGCTGCTGGATGGGAGGGGGCAGGAAAACAGCTTCTTTATTTAAACACCTTCCAAGGAGAAACTTATTGCTGTGCTTTACCTTCTGAGAACAGGCTGGCCAGTCAGGAGCCAGGGGTCTCCTCCCAGGCTCCCGAGGATGGAAGGTTCTGGTGGGTGGGCCGCAGTGCCTGATGGACAGTGCATGCCTTTATTTTAAAGTAAACAGTGCTTTCTTTCCACTTTTTCAGCTGAAAAATAAATAAAATTCCTGAACCTAGGAAGCTGACTCAGAGGGAGAAGAGGGGAAAAAAGTTGAAGTTGCTGTTCGGTAAAGAATTTTTTAAGTTTAAATCATTCATTTTTTTTAGTCAAGGAGGAGAAGGAGGATGAGTCAGAGAGGTGACAAGTGGTGTAGGACAGAGCTGTGAGCTGGCAGGTTCTTGTTCAGGCCTTAGCTGTAAGCCACGGTACCCTGAATAAGCCTCACAGTAGAAATGGCTGCCCTAGTCCTGCATAGCCACTTGATTATTTTCGTGAACCTGGTAAACCACTGAGACATGTTTTTATTTGAAACTTAAGAAAAAGGAGTTTATTTAGAGTTGGGGGCCTGGTGACCAAGGGAACCATAGTTTAGCCTTGAGGTGGGAGAACATTGGAACGGAGCAGATAATTTAAGGTCAGAGAAGACAAGCAGAGAGCTGGCATGGCAGAATGGTGGCAGGAGGAGGAGAGGAGAGGACGGGTGGCAAGGTCTGGGCTTGGGAAGCAGGAGATGAAGCGAATAGGAGATGAGAGACGAGACCTGGTTTTCTAACTTGTGGAATGCTTAAGTCATACTAGAGGCCGAAAATTTGTCTCTCGCACCGAAAGTTAAATATTATTAATGTTCTTTCTGATCACAAAAAATTTCATGTTATCTATATTGTGCTACAAATGTAAATGAACAGCAGGTGCTGTAGAGAGGGCTCAGTGGGTGAAGATGAGGTTTCCCTGCCGAGCGCGCCTGATGACTGGGGTTGTTCCAGCACGTCCCATGTGAAAGCAGATGCAATGACAGGAGCGTCTGTGCTCCCTGCGTTCCCACAGGGAGTGGGAGGCAGAGCCCCAAGAATCTCCAGAAGGTTGAGGACCAACCAGCCTGGCTCACCAGCAGGGGTGAAAATTCCTGGTTTCAAACAGGAAAGGCGAAGAACAATACTGAGACTGTCCTCTGTCCTCCACACTTGTGCTGTGACATGTGTGCATGTGTCCCCCCAGTAAATGAATAAAATGTCAGGGGTCTGGAAGAATAGATTAAAGTACTTGCCTCTTAAGCTCGAGGACCTGACTTTGAACCCTAGACATTCTAGGCATGATGATCCATGCTTGTAATCTCCATGCTGAGGAGAAGGAGACAGGAGGATCCCTGGGGGTCACTAGCGCCCAGTGTACCCTCACTGGTGAACTGCAGGCCAAAGAGACTTGTCTCAAAGGAGCAGGCAATGTTGTTGAGACTGACTTCTCTCTGCACATACGTGCATGCGTATGCACCCTCACACAGGAGCACGGACACATATGAGCACTTACACACATGAAAAGCAGAAGAAAAATACATAAAAAAGGAAAGTAGTCTAACATCAAAAACTAGTGTTTTCTTTGGTTATTTATGTATATTGTAAATGCTTGGTATGTATTAGACATTGCTCTGAATTCTCTGTATCTTCATATAAAATACAAATATGTCTTGGCATAAATGTTCTTTAACTTAATGGGATTTTGCTACATTAACCCGTCCTAAGTTGAAAATGTTCTCATTGAAGGTGTGTTGAGTGTACCACGCCCTCCGAGCATTCTGGCACAGGATATGCTACTCACATCCTGTGGAGTGTGATCTCGTGAGTGATTGCCAGCTGTGGCTCACTCCCCAGATCTACAGAGTGGATCCAACTATACAGCATGTCCCTAGTGAGGGAAAAGGCTCAAATCCAAAAGCTGGAGCTTGGTTTCCACTGAATGTCGCTTTGCATTGTTGTAAGTTGGTTTTCGGGGAAGGGTACTGAGGAGCAGATGCAGTCCTGAGTACTTAGGTGAGCAGTCTGCTGCAGCCTGCAGCCCAGGCCAGTATTGAACTTGCAGTCTTGCATCAGCCTCTTCTGTAGTCTGCCTCCCAGCTAAGCGGCCGTGGCTGGCATAAAGAAGTCCTGGGACTAGGGGTGTAGTTCAGCGGCAGAGTGTGTGCTTGCTTATGCACAGGGCCTGGCTTTGATTTCCAGACTGAAAATTTTTAAAAAAAGTCAAAAACTCCTAACTTGAACCATCATAATTGGCGTGATCTGTGTCATCTTGAAATCTCTGAGGTAATCCTGTCGTCATCCCTTAGACAAGGAAACCTCTGACAATGTCATCTGACTTGCCCAAAGTCATTGTAGGTTTGACAAAATTGGGAAATCACCTGTGTATCTCCATCCTCACACCTTGCCCAGAATCTGTATGCTGCTGCCTTCCCATGAGAGGAAAGGAAAAAAAAATCGCTTGAAATTCCGTTACTCAGTTCTACTCCTGCTAAATTCACAGGACTATTTTTGCTTAGTTATGTTTGTATGCATGTATTGCTTTGTAATGTGTTACTTCATTCTTGGCTTGTTTTGAGACGGCCTTTCTTTAAAGTGGATATTGTGGTGAAGATATCTTGGTGCTTCTCATTTTATTCTTGGGGTGAATTTCTCAGTACATGACTGCTGGGTCAAAGGGCAAGTGTGGTTCGAGTTCTTTTGTGCCTGCTTACTGGTTCTGTTGTAAAGTGTTGGGTCAGTTGTATGGTCGCTCATGACTGCACTTAACCTGACATGGTGCTGGGTGTCATCAGGTGTTTGTTTTTGTGTGTGTGTGTGTGTTGTGTGTTTTTGTCCATTTCTAGTTGCTAAGTGATTTATTTATTAATTAATTTTTGAGGCAGTACTTTACGTAGCTCAAACTAGCCTGGACCTGTTTATATAGCTGAGGCTGACCTTGAATTCCTGATCCTTCTGCATCTACCTGCAAAGCGCCGGGATTTTGTGTGTGTATGTGTGTGTGTGTGTGTGTGTGTGTGTGTGTGTATCAGAGGACACTGTGTGTCCCTGTGGAGGACCAAGGGTAACTTTGAAATCATTTTGGGTTGTTTCTACCTTTTGCTTCACTCTGGGATTTGGGATTTCCTGGGCTTCGCTTACCGGTGCCAGAAGTACAAGCCACTGCCATTTCTGCCTGACTTTTTTTTTTCCCAATCATACAAGCTTAATAGGTACCCCATCTCCTCTCTCCCTCCACCCTTCCCAATCACCCTTGCACCCTCCCCCCTTTTCCCCTTTCTTTCACTCCCCTCCCTCCCCTTCTCCCAGTGCCTCCCCCTTCCCCCCTCCCATTCCCTGAAGCATCCTTTTGCGTGAATGCCAAACTTCCCTCTGAGTCCTCCATTCTAGTGAGGTGTAACTGCCTGATGTTTTATATGGGACCTGGGATCCGAACTTAGGATCTTCTGCTTTTGACTTATTATTAACTTATGAGCCTTCTCTCCAGCTCTGTTTATTCTTTTCTTAGTCATTTCTTACTTATTAGGTAGGGGGAGAGAGAGAGAGAGAGAACAGGCAAACACTGCATGCTACCGTGTGCATATGGAGGTCGGAGGACAACTTTTGGAAGTCAGTCCTCTCCAGAATATGGGCTCCAGGGCTCCAGTTTGCCAGGTTTTCTCACAGGTACCTTTAGCTATTGGGCCATCTCACTGCCTCAAGGTCTTTTTCGTTTTTCGTTTGTGTGTGTGTGTGTGTGTGTGTGTGTGTGCGCGCGCGCGCACGCTCGCGTATGGGATACATGCATGTGTATTTTAGTGTTTATGTGTAGGCAGGTACGTGTGTGTGAGGGGACACTTGAGTGCATATGTATCTGGAGGTTAGAGGAAATGTTGAGAATCCTCTTGGTCACTCTTCTGCCTTATTCTTTTGAGTCTGGGTCTCTATTAAATCTGGAGAGTGCCAGTGGGACCAGTGTGCTGGTCAGCTTACTCTGAGGATTCTCAGGTTCTGCCCTCCAGGGCTGGAATTACACGTGGGCTGTCACACCTGCTCTGCTCGGCATTTCAGACTCTAGGCCTTTTGTTTGCTCTGAGCTTTCTCTCCACCCCTAGCTTGAGTTTTATTCACTCTTGGTTGCTACTTCTACCTGCGCTGCAATGTCCAAACATATGCAGAATTACTGAAAGATCACCTTTGCTCACTGCTGTGAGGACAAATGCTTTATCTTGTAACTGAAGTCTCTGGCCAGGATCTTACTTCACCATAAGCAGACAGCCAGAACATCAAAGTGCTCACGCCTACTCTGGGGACTGCAGCGCCAGCCCCAAATATAAGCCTCTGTTTCATTCTGCCCCTATCTAGTTACAGTGACGTCAGTCACTACTGTTCTCCTGATTGGCACCAGATGCCAGGCACTGGAGTCTGAATCCAGTGGGAATAGTCTCTGAAAGCTCCCTGTGTGTTGCTTTCCGTCTTCCTGCACTTCAGGCAGATATGGCCAAGCCATAACCTCAAGGAATCCCAGAGAAGCCAAAAGCAGCCCCCTCCTGTGACTACCCTCCCACCCTCCCAAAATCACAGGCGGGGCCTGTTTTGTGGCTGTGGTGTCAGCCAAGAGCTGTTGGAAAGAAAGGACCTTTAGCCAGGAGTCCCCAAAAGTAAACACCCAGGCCGTGTACTGAGTGCTCAAACAAGCTGGCTTTCCATGTGGCGCCTCATGGAGGAGAAAGAAAAGCCTTCTGTTCGAAACCCCCATCCTGGATGACACCTCTGTGCTTCAGGGTTGGCCACTGCCTCTCTTCTGGTGTCCTCTCTGGGCATGAGCTCTTAGAGGGACATGCGTGTGAGTAGAAGCGAGTCCACCCCTCACAATGCTGAGCTGAGCAAGGTGGCTTCTCTTTCCTCTTTCTCAAAGTACATCGTGGCCTTTTGTGTTACTGTGCACCAGAAATAGTCAAGACATTTTCCCTGGCCCAGGCATGGTGGCTCGCACTTGTCATCTCAGCACTTGGGGGCCAGTAGGAGGGTCCCTGAAAATTCAAGACTAGCCTGGTTTATATATAGCAAGTTCTAAGTCATTTAGGGCTACATAGCAAGACTCTGTCTCAAAAATCTAAAGAAAAGCAAAGTCCCCCCTTTCTTAGGCTTAAGCATTCTCAGTACTGCAAATGGAATTTGCGTGGAGGAAGCCTCCTCCTTTGCAGGGCACTGTCTTAGGACTGTGACACCTGCTGGAGGTGGATGGGGACCGACTAGTGCCCCATGAGGCATGCCTTTGAGTGCTGAGGTGGACTGGGGGTGAAGCGTGAACCAGGTCCGCTGTGGGGCCGTCCTCCTGGAATAAGGCTCTAAGGAGGAACAGATGCTGAACTGACTACTGGGTACAAGCCTTCCCACTTGGGCAGGTGTGAGGGAGCTATCAAGGCTGTGTCCAGAGAGCGAGGAGGAGGCAGGGGCCAGTGCAGTGCAGTCCAGAAGCGTGACCTGGCCTCCACATTCAAGAGGACCAGATACACAATGGCAGTGATTTTTAATAATAGCTCACTTAGTTACACATGCATATGTAAGTGCTATTATTTTGACCTAAGTTCATATAACCAGATTTAATGAGAAAGATCCTCCTTTTTTTTTTTCAGGGTTAGAAAAGTGGATCTTTTATACTCACAGCACATCTCAACTTAGGGTGGCCACATTTCCTGTGGCCAGAGTCACATGTCTGTCGGCCTCACCTAGGCAGTGTAGCCCTTCCCAACTGAAGGAAGTTGGGAAATGTCCTTCGAAATGTGAAATTGGATGATTGTGTTTTCCTCTGTCTCTCTCTCTCTCTCTCTCTGTCTCTCTCTCTGTCTCTCTCCTTCTACCATATGATCTTTCAGGATCGAGCTCAGTTTTGGTGACATTACCTTTGCTCACTCACTTGCCTTAGCTCACTGACCTTGCGTTTTTTGCTGTTGCCAGCATGCTCTTCCTATGTGGCTCTGCCTGGTTTGCTGTTAATATCCCAGACTGGCCTTGGACTTGCTGCAATCCTCCTGCCTCAGCCGCCCACTGCTGGAATTACAGGGATGTGCCATCATCAGTTTCTAAATAGAGGCGTCGCCAGTGCAGGAAGTGCTGGACATGTCTGCACCTTTTGAGCCTCCCACGAGGACATCGATCGAGCATCTCCTAGAGGGCCTGTGATTTTTTTCCTGTGCTCTCCGTTCCCAGACCTCTTTCTGAGGGTCTGTAGCCTAGGCTTTCTTCACACTCCAGTCTTCCTGCCTCAGCCTCCCTGGTGCTGGGCTGCGGTGGAAAGCTGTCCCTGGCTGACCCACGCTCTTGCCTTCAGCCCGGTTCATGTTCTAAGACGTGTAGAAACTGTCAGGATGGCGGCCTTGGGTTGGCGCCAGGTGAGACTGTTGCCCGGTGCAAGCGTTTCTTTCCCCTCCCATATGCTTGTTTTTACATGGTATGAATAATGGGATCCTTTATGATTCTTTAAATATTGTCATTTCAGTAATTTTCCACGTTCACACCCCTGCTAGTTATTAATCCAGAGCCTAATTGGAGCATAACATTTTATGCCTTTGAAATTGTAATTTCTAAAAAGCCCGTTTTTAAGAAGGAAAATGTTTTAAAAGCAGTATTTTAACTATAAAGAAGAATTTTTTTTTTCCCCGAGGGCTCCTACTTGTGCCCTCTGAAAGACTTCTGAAAGAAGATTTGTTCTTACAAGCCTGCTTCAGCCTGGAATTTTGATTCTGGCCAGCAAGTGGAAAGGGGTTGGGAGGGGGATTGTGGCTGAGGTTCCCTCAGGGCACAGAGGATGGATGGCCTGTGAAAGCCGGCGGCCTGTCCCGGGTGGAGATGAATGGTGTGAGGAGGACTTTTCTTCTCTCAGGGCAGAGGCTGCTAACCAGAAGTCCCAGGGACTGATGTGAACTGTTCATTTTTAAGACTTCATTTTCCTAGAGCTATATTCATTTTGCCCAGATTGCTTTATAAAGAGTTAAATTATGCTATGGCTTGACAGTTAGACGAAGCCTTTGTTTAAGGGGCTCAGTTGGTTTGTTAGGGAGATTCTTTGATTCCTTCATCATTGGTAATGGCGTTGACCTACCAATTCAGAAGTGTGTGTGCGCCCACACTTCTTTGTGTTTGAGGGAGTGTAACAGTTACTCTTTACTATTGCTGTGAGAGAGCACCCAAAGTCAAGCAACTTAAGGGAGAAAGGGAGGCTTATTCAGTTTACGGTTCCTCAAAGCAGGCAGCATGGCCGGCGGGCCAAAGCTGGAGGAGGGTAAGTCACCGCAGACATCTTGGAAGCTGAGAACTGCAGACTGCTTGCTGCAAAGGCAGACTTCTGGAGGTAGGGTGGGACTAATCCACCTCAAGGCCCACCCCTGGTGACTGCCTTCTTCCAGCAAGGCTCCACCTCTCAAGGTACCATGACCAAACACATGAGACTGTGGGGAACACATTTCAAACCATGACAAGGGAGATGCATGTAACTGCATGGGCTTTGGCTGCAGAACTCTGTGACCCTAAACCCAGAGAAACAAGGGTGATCACGACAAATCTGTGTATATGCCAAACGGAGGGTTTGGGGGCCTAACCTAAAGCCCTCTTTACCAGTGCAAGAGGATAATTCCCTTTCCATCTCATGGAAGGCAGCTCCCTTTCCTAAGCCTCTTGATTCCCTCCAGCTCTCCTTTGTGCATTATTTACTCTGAGTGTGGGTTTCTTCTTTCTTATCTTCTGCATCTCCATCCAGACCTCCTTCCTCTCCTTGACCACAATGGGCAAAGTGAGCCTCAAATTTTAATCTTCCGCCCCATACTCCATCCCTGCGCGTCTGAGGACTCTGTGTATATCCTGTGCATTTGTCATAAGCACCTCCACATGGCAGGCAGTGTCCAAATGTGAGTTTGCCGCCTTCTCCTGAGATGCAGTCCTATTGAGTATTCTGTGACCTGGGATCCAGATCTGCCGTTCATCCAGCTGAGACATGTGAGGCCCAGGAGTGATTCTTGGTATCTCTGCACTAGAAAGCTTTCTACTCTGCTTCTGAGTTTTCCCTGTCTCGAAGTCCTACCCTCTTTGTGTGTGTGCGTGTGTGTGCGTGTGTGTGTGTGCGCGTGTGTAGACATAGGGTCTCGTGAAGCCCTTGCTGACCTGACTTTTTCAGCTGAGAATGACCGTGAACTCCTGATCTTCCTGTCTTCACTCAGGTTGTTGAGATACCAGGTATGCACAGCACACCATGGAGGCTGACCCTCTCCTTCCTGTCTTGACAATTTTTTCTGCCCATATTTCCCTCCAACTTGTTCTCTTCGTGCAGACAGAAAGGGTTTTGGAAACACAAAGCTGATACAGTCACACTTTGATTAAACATGTTTTTTTCCCATTTATGTGTTGTGTGTATAGTTGGCCTGAGGTTGATATCAGGAATCATTCTTCATCATTCTTCTTCCTCATTCTTCTGAGACAGGGGTCTTTGCTAGCCAACTTGCTCTAGGAAATCTCAGTCTCTATCTTCTGAGGCTAAAATTACAGGTGGTTTACCACTCCAACTTGGCAATTCATGTGGGAGCTGGGATCTGAACTCTGAACCTTTTGCTTGGTCAACAAGTGCTTTAACTCTTCCCCCCTAGAAATTATTTTTTAAAGATAGTTTATTTATGTATATATATATATATGAGAGAGAGAGAAAGAGAGAGAGAGAGAGAGTCCACCATGTGGGCTCCAGAAACTGACCTCAGGTTGGTAGGAGCCTTACCCGCTGTGCTATCTCATCAGCCCAACTCTTAAAATTCTTTTTTTTTTTTTTTTTTTTAACGTGGGACCTGGGATCCGAACTCAGAACCTTCTGCTTGTGAGACAGAGTCACAACCCCTGAGCCATCTCTCCAGCCCCAACTCTTAAAATTCTTAAGTACCAGACATGTGTTGCAGTTAAGATGCAGGAGAATAAAATCAAAACCAAAAGCTGTTCCTACTGTGACTGGCCCACAAGGCACAGCAGTGTCTGATGCCACGTGACTATATTGCCTCATTTGGATCCTACACCAGCTCTGTTTCACCTGGGGGGTGTCCTTGACGTCTCTAGCTAGTTCATTGTGCACCTCTGTGCAAGCCTGGTGACTTTAGTTCAACCCTCAGAAGCCCACATGATGGAAGGAGAGAACTAACCTCCAAAAGCTGTCCTCTGACTTCCATCTGTGTACCAAAGCATGCATGTAATGCCTGTTCTCTCTCTCTCTCTCAAAATAAAAACAAAAAAGAAAGAAAAAGTGGCTTTGTAAATGAAGACATGTTCTCTAAGAAAATTCACGGGACCCTCCATGGGTAAAACTACAAGTCAGATGTGAGGAAGGTAAACCCTCAGTAGGAAGGCGCATCAAGGCCAAGCCCCTCCTCATCCTGTGTGCCACCAAGGCTCAGATGCTGGCACAGCTGGGAGGTAGGTGGGGAGAGGCAGAGTAGTCCTTGTACTCTGACAAGAACTCCAGTGTTCACACTCCCATCCAGCTGGGGGACGGGGGTTCCCTGGTGAGGCCCTGGCTGAGTTGGAAGGGAGGGAAGCATCGTAACTGTAAACCTGGATACCTCTGACTTCCTTTACTGCAGAGGGGCTTCTATGAAAGAGCTCTGTCTTCTAACTGGGGTGGCTCGGCCTGATGTGGGCAGAAGACCATTTACTCTGCCCTTGTGGAATTTTCCCTGATTCCGCTTCTCTGTGCATTTTGTCCTACAGTTTTTTAGGTTGAGTGAGAGCCGAGTTGTTAGTGAGTGATTTGCTTCTTTCCACTTTGGATGGACTTAAGGGATGAAGGGCAGAAAAGGCAGGAAGGGGACTCTGCTGAGTGCAGGTCAAGGTCATCCCATCTTCCTTAGTCCCCAGAGACTCGCAACCCCCCGAAGTGTCCTACTCTGCTCCTTTTTCTGATTTCCAGGTCAATCCCAGTCTCTGTATTCGGAATCAGAAAGGAAAAGAAAACTGGTTTTTCTTGGGGCTTGGAGTGTAGTTGTGTGTCAGAGTCCTTCCCTAGCGTCTGGATGACAGGCCGGGTTCTAGCCCTAGCACACCCGTTGTTGTTGTGCTAATGGGACAGTGATGATGATACAGGACTCTGAAAGTTCTTTTGCTCCCTGCAGTGAAATCGTCCAGGAGAAAGCTCTGGACTTAACAGCAGGTGTGTTCTAGTAGCATGATTTGGCAATCACTGTTGATTTAGCTTTTCGTTGTTTGTTTGTTTATTCATGATGAGACAGGGTGTCTTGTAGCCCAGGCTGGCCTTGAACTCACTCTGTAGCTGAGGATGATCTTGAAAAAGACTTTTGAGAAACCCCAGAGCAAAGCAAAAAGAAGGTAGAACAATCCAGGAACCTCCACTAAGGCCTAGTACCCTCTGATACATGCACACATACACATATGCAAAAAAATTTTTTTAAAAAGTAATAATCTTGGACTGGTGTATAGCTCATTGGTAGAACACTTATTTGGTGTGTACAAGCTCTGGATTCTATCTCTAGTGCCAAAAAAAAAGGAATGAAATAATAACTTTTGTGCCAGTTTTATACCTGAAAGAACCCTAATTGTAATTATTGGCTATTTAATCTCATTAATTGCTCAGCCAGTTTTTACATTTCTCTAGTTGTCTGAGATAAAGTTTTTTGGGTGTTTTTGCCTTGTGTGTGTGTGTGTGTGCATGTGTGTGTGTGTGTGTGTGTGTGTACAAGAGGGCACTTGACTGTGTGTTTGTGGAGGTCCAAGGATGACTGCAGGAATCATTCTGGATTGCTCTACCTCCTATTGCTTTGCTCCGGGGTTTCCCAGGCTCTGCTTTCCAGGACAAGAATTAGTGGCCGTCGCCATTTCTTTCTTCTTTTTTTTGTTTCTTTTTTTTTTTTTTTTATTAAAAATTTAATTATACATTTTAAAATTTTTTACCAGTTCCCTCCCTCCCCCCTCCTCCCCCTCCCCTTCCCCCAGTGCCTCCCCCCCAATTCCCAGAGAGTCCTTTATTGTGTACGCCTAACTCTCCATTGGGTCCTCCTCTCCGATGACATATAAGGACCCAGTGGCATTTCCATAAGCCCTTTCTCTTGTTCCTCTTAAGCATAAGATCACTACTATGGCTGTCAATCCCTTGCCTCCAGGGGTCTTGGTGCCCTTAACAGATGCTAGACTTAATGAGGGCAACAGTGCGCTGGACATTGCGCAGGGCATGCAAAGTCCCATTACGATTGCTTTGGCCCCAACTATTGTTGAGCATCTTGCAAATCATTGCTCCTCCCATCCTTTTGCTCTTACAATCTTACCGCCCCCTCTTCCGCAAATGTCCCTGAGCTCCAGGATGGGGAGAGATTAGGCTGTCCTAGTTCTATGTGATTGATATAGTCTCTGAAGTTCTGGATTGTGGTTTGTTGATTTTCTTTTGCAGTTTTGCTGCTCCTGCAATTCCCTTCACTCCATTCTGCTGGGCACTGTATGTCACCCCCTGGCCAGAGACAAAAAGCTGTTAAACTGGAGTCTTGTTGTAATAGCACATTCAAGGGTAGATGTAATAAGAGTAGGAAACCTCCCTGAGGGAGGGGTCCATCACCCATTTGCAAAATGATTACTTTTTATCTGCTAGACTATATGCCCTCCCCTTCTGGTGAGATCAGGAAAGAACGTCTGTGAACTTAACCAGGTTTCTCATTACTTACTTGCAGACCTTGATGGAGGCCTATTTTCTCTGCTGTAACATGGTCTCCTCTCTCCTTGTTTCTGGTGTGGCCCTCCTAACCCATCTCTCTTGTTCATAATCCTTGCAATTACTGTGTTTCATAGGTTTACTTTTGAGTGTCTCAATGTGGGCTGGGTGAGTTTGGTACTAGGAGCCACCTATTAGGGAGTACATACGGCGCTTAATTTTCTGGGTTTGGGATACTTCACTTAATATAATTCTTTCTAATGACATCCATTTCCCAGCAAATTCCAGTAATTCATCATTTTTGATGGCTGAGTAGTACTCCATTGTATAGATGTACCACAGTTTCCTTATCCACTCGTCAACTGTTGGACATTTGGGTTGATTCCATGACTTTGCTATTGTAAACAGTGCTGCTATGAACATGGTCGAGCTTGTGCTATTGAGGCGAACCTCTGCTGCATGGGGGGTTATTCCCAAAAGTGGGATAGCAGGGTCATATGGCATTTCAATCTTTAATTTCTTTAAGAATCTCCAGACGGCTCGCCAGAGTGGCTGTATGAGCCTGCATTCCCACCAACAATGTAGGAGAGTTCCCCTCTCTCCACATCCTCTCCAGCATTTGTCGTTGTTTGTATTGTGGATTTTTGCCATCCTGACCGGGGTGAGATGATATCTCAGGGAAGTTTTGATTTGCATTTCCGTGATGGCGAAGGAAGTGGAGCATTTTTTAAGATAATTGTTAGACATTTTAATTTCATCCCTGGTAAAGTTTCTTTGAAGTTCCAGGGCCCATTTTTTAATTGGGCCAGTGTTTTCCTTGGAGTTTAATTTTCTAAGTTCTTTGTGCACTCTGGACAGTAGAGCTCTGTCAGATATGTGGTTAGTGAAGATTTTCTCCCATTCTGTGGGTTGCCTTTGAGCTCGTGTGACAATCTCTTTATCTGAACAGAAGCTCTTTAATTTCACAAGATCCCAACTGTTGAGAGTTGGTAGCAGTGATTGTGCCATTGGATGTCTGTTTAGGAAGTGTTGGCCTAGCCCAATCAGCTCGAGGGAGTTCCCTATCCTTTCAACTATGGTTTTTAAAGTCTCTGGCCTGATATCAAGGTCCTTGATCCATTTGGAATTAAGTCTTGTACATGGTGACAAGTACGGGTCCAGCTTAAATCTTCTGCATGTGGAGATCCAGTTTTGCCAGCACCATTTGTTGAAGATGCTGTTCTTTTTCCATTGGATTCTTTGGGCCCCTTTGTCAAAGACCAAATGGCTGTAACTTTGTGGGCTTATATCTGGGTCTTCAATCCTTATCCATTGATCTGTGTGTCTATTTTGGAGCCAGTACCAGGCTGTCTTTATAACTATGGATTTGTAGTATAGACTTAGGTTTGGTATGGTAATACCTCCAGCTGTGTTTTTGTTACTCAGGATTGTTTTTGCTATCCTGGGTCTTTTGTGTCTCCATATGAACTTTGAGATTATTTGGTCAACTTCTTTGAAGAATTGCTTTGGGATTTTGATTGGTATAGCATTGAATCTGTATATTGCCTTTGGTAGGATGGTCATTTTTACAATGTTGATTCTGCCAATCCAGGAACAAGGGAGATCTTTCCACCTTCTGGTGTCTTCTGCAATTTCTTTCTTTAGGGTTTTAAAGTTTTCATTGTAAAGGTCTTTTACCTCCTTAGTTAGGTTTATACCAAGGTATTTCATTTTTTTAGGGGCTATAGTAAATGGTATTGTTTCTCTCAAGGCTTTTTCACTTCTTTCATTCTGGGCATATAGGAAGGCCTCTGATTTTTGCACATTTATTTTGTATCCTGCCACCCTGCTGAACTTCTCAATTAGTTCCAGGAGCTTCCTGGTGGAGTTTTTGGGATCACTCAGGTATAAGATCATGTCATCTGCAAATAGGGATAGCTTGACTTCTTCCTTGCCGATTTGAATCCCTCTTATGTCCCTTTCTTGTCTTATGGCTTCAGCTAAGACTTCAAGTACAATATTGAATAGAAGTGGTGAGAGTGGACAGCCTTGTCTAGTTCCTGATCGAAGTGGGAATACTTCCAATTGTTCCCCATTGAGCATAATCCTTGCTGTGGGCTTGTTGTATACAGCTTTTATTATATTGATAAAGGTTCCTTCCATTCCTACTGTCTCTAGCGTTTTGATCATAAAAGGCTGTTGGATCTTGTCAAAAGCTTTTTCTGCATCTATCGAGAGTATCATGTGGTCTTGGACTTTGGACTGGTTTACATGATGAATTACATTTATTGATTTGCGTATGTTGAACCAACCTTGTGTGCCGGGGATGAAGCCTACTTGGTCCCCATGAATGATCTTTTTAATATGTTTTTGAATCCGATTTGCTAAGACTTTGTTGAGAATCTTTGCGTCTGTGTTCATCAGGGAGATCGGCCTATAGTTTTCTTTTTTAAGTGAATCTTTATTAGGTTTTGGGATTAAAACGATATTAGCTTCATAGAAGGAATTTGGTAGTGTTCCTTCCTTTGCTATTTGATGGAACAGTTTAAGGAGTATTGGTGTTATTAACTCCTTAAATGTCTGGTAGAACTCTGTGCTGAATCCATCTGGTCCAGGACATTTTTTGGTGGGAAGATTCGAGATTACTTCCTCAATTTCCTTATATGTTATAGGACTATTTAAATAATTCACAACTTCCTGATTCAATTTAGGTAAGTTGTGTTTACTTAGAAATTCATCCATCTCTTTTGTGTTGTCAAACTTCACAGAGTATAAGTTTTTGAAATATGATGTTATAATTCTCTGGATTTCTTGGGAATCAGTAGTGATAACTCCATGTTCATTTCTAATTTTGTTAATTTGGGTTTTCTCTCTCTTGCTTTTGGTTAGTTTAGCTAGGGGTGTATCAATCTTGTTGATTTTTTCAAAGAACCAGCTTTTTGATTGGTTGATTTTTTCTATCGTTTTCTTAGTCTCGATTTCAGATATTTCTCCCCTTATTTTGCTAATCTCTTCTCTTCTACTGCTTTTGGGATCAGATTGCTCTAGTTTCTCTAAAGCTTTAAGCTGCATTGTTAAGTTGTTTATTTCTGATGTTTCCATTTTTTTGACGTGGGCATTAAGAGCTATGAACTTACCTCTTAGAACAGCTTTCATTGTGTCCCAGAGATTTTGGTAAGTTGTATTTTCGTTATCATTCACTTTCAGGAAATCTTGAATTTCCTTTTTAATTTCTTCCTGAATCCAGTTCTCATTCAGCATCATAGTGTTAAGTTTCCAGGAGTTAGTGTATTTTCTCTTGTTTGATGTGTTGTGGATGTCCAGCTTTAGGCCGTGGTGGTCTGATAGGGCACAGGTTAGAATTTCAACTTTCTTGTATATGTGTAGATTCATTTTGTGGCCCAGTATGTGATCTATTTTGGAGAAAGTTCCGTGTGCTGCTGAGAAAAATGTGTATTCTTTGGTGCGTGGGTGAAAAGTTCGATAGAGATCTGTGAGGTCCATTTCTTTCAGGGTTTGATTAAGTTCCAAAGTGTCTCTGTTAAGCTTTTGACCTGTTGATCTATCCCATGTAGAGAGGGCGGTGTTGAAGTCCCCAAGAATTATCGTTCGGGGGTTGATTTCATGCTTTAGACGCTGTAGGGTTTTCTTAATGAATGTGGAGGGGCCCGTATTGGGTGCATATATGTTCAGTATTGTGAAATCTTCCTGGTGAATTGTACCTGTGACTAAAATGTAGTATCCATCCGTGTCTCTTATAATTTTTTTTGGTTTGAAATCCACTTTGTCTGATAGCATAATGGCTACCCCTGCCTGTTTTCTGCTTCCATTTGCTTGTAGAATTGTTGACCAGCCTTTTATTTTTAGAGCGTGCCTATCTTTTGTGGTGAGATGGGTTTCCTGCAGGCAACAGATTGATGGATTGTGATTTTTAATCCAAGTTTGTAATCTGTGTCTCTTGATCGGTGAATTAAGTCCATTAACATTTAGTGTTATAATGGAGAAACTATTGTTAATTCCAGACATTTATTATGTTTAGTAGCTTTTATAAGTATATTGCTTCGCTTTTAATGGTGTTATATTTGCCTTCTGTTCTCCTGGATATGCCTGTTTTTTTCTTCACGCTTGAGTATCATTTCTAGCAGTTTTTGAAGGCCTGGTTTGGTGGCCATGTATCCCTTAAAGTTGTCTTTGTGCTGGAAAATTTTTCTTTCTCCCTCGATCATGACTGATAGTTTTGCAGGGTAAATCAGCCTGGGTTGACATTTTTGCTCATTCAATACTTGAAGTATGTCTCTCCAAGCTCTTCTTGCTTTTACTGTTTTGACTGAGAAGTCATTTGTTATTTTAATAGGTTTGCCTTTAAAAGTGACTTGTTTTTTCTCCCTTGAAGCTCTCAGCACCAGTTCTTTATCTTGAATGTGGAGTGTTTTAACTATTATTTGCCTCGGTGTGCTTCTATTTTGGTCGTGTCTGTTTGGGGTGCAGAATGCCTCTTGTATATGAATGGGCCTCTCTTTTTTTAGATGAGGAAAGTTTTCCTTGATGATCGTTTGAAAAATTTCCTCAGGGGTGGTATTTTGAGATTCTTGCTCCGGTATTCCATGAATACGCATGTTAGGCTTCTTCAGGGTGTCCCATATCTCTTGGATATTTCTCTCAAGTATCTTTTTGGCTTTAACAACCTCTTCCATTGAGCTGGTTAGTACTCCTACTTTATCTTCAAGGTCTGAAATTCTGTTTTCTGCTTCATTAGTTCTGTTGATAAGAGACTCTGTGGCGTTCTGGGTTGAAGATAACTTGTCTTTTAGCTCAGTTTTAAACTCTGCTTGAGTTTGTTTTAACTGCTCTATGCCACTTTTTGTTTCTTGCACTGTTTTTCTCAACTCCTCCAGATGTCTGTTGTGTTCCTCTTCAAAGCGATTGATTCGATTATGTAATTCCTCCCGGATTTCCTCTTTCATAGTATTGAACATGGTAATGATCATATTTTGAAAGTCGTTATCCTGGGTCAGGCTTTCTTGGCCTTTTTCCGCGGGTTTGTTCTTGTTGGAATCTAACATTATGGGATTAATTTCTTCAGTGGGAAATTTGTTTACTTGAGTGTTGCTTCTCATGGATTTGCACTTTGACTTTGGCATTGTCATTTTAACTCTTAAGATCTCTCAATTTCACTAAACTGAATTATTTGGCCTGGGGTACTGGTGGGCGGGGCCCGAACGGGGACTCACCTAGGGCGTGGGGTGAGGCCCAGGTGGACCGCGCGTGTTCCGACTGGCGGAGCGGGGTGGAGTGAAAAGGGACGATGGGCGCGTCGGCGTGGAGCTATTTAACCCGAGGGCAGCTGGGGCGGGGTCCGGGTGCAGGGGGAGGTCCTCCTCGTCCCTCGGCCCCCGCGCGGCTCCGGCTGGATGGCGTGAGTCGGAGCCGGGTCCCTGTGGGCTGACCTGGGGGTCCTAGAGCGCGCGGTGAGAGCCCGGCTGGATCTCGCGTAACGCGTCTCTTTTTTTTGTTTCTTCTGGGCATTTTTTTACATGGGATCTGGTATACAAACTCAGATCCTTCTGCTTGGAAGACAGAGACTAACCTCTGAGCTATCTCTCCAATCTGATTTCTTGATTTTTAAGCAATGCTTCTAGAGGCAGTCGAAAGACATGCTGGTAGAGAAAGGACCTTTGTAGCCTCAGCATGGCTGACGTGAAACCAGGGGGCCCAGGGGCTCGAGGCTGAACCTGCTATTTATAACCTGGTTCCAGTACGTGTTCTCCAGCCACATGTACGCCTTGTGCTCTAGTCTGCCACTCAGTTAGTTAATGGTTTCTTTAGTCCCATTATGCTTTGTAAGCTCCCCTGGCTCAGTTTTTTTTTTTTTTTTTTAAAGAGAAATAATAGGGTGTTCTGTTCGCAAAGGCCTAATTTTTTAATAGCCTTGCTGGTTTCAGAAAGCCCTTTTCCAACTGTTTATTAAGAAATTTGCAAACATGTAGGAGAATTGAAAGGGTGGTACAGTAAGCACTCAGAGTCCCCCTTGCTCCACACCTCATATTTCATCATGTGTTTCTTCTTCTTTGTGTGAGCTGGAGGCTATGTACAATATTTCCCTGGAACCATGGGAAGATAAACTGAAGTTATAGTGACTATATGCTTGAAAAACTTAAGCCCGTTCTCTCAAACCACTTGAGAATAAAGTGCTGCTGCGTAGCAAATTCAGTTCTAGTCCTGCTATATAATGAGACCTTTAAAACATTTTAAAAATAGAGAATGAAAAGGAAACACCAATAGATTCAGGTTAAATACGTTTTAGCCAGAGGAATGTTGTGAACTTGGGTGTGTGGCTCATAGCTGTACTCCTAGTGCTTAGAATGTTGAGGCAGGAGGATTGCTGTCTTTGGACATACCTGGTGAAAAATTATTTGGTTAAGGCAAACCCTGAGCATACATATGGAGTCTGGTTGATGTGGGAAGACCCAGCCCATGGCCTGGGCAGGTGGGTAAGAAGGAGAGAGTTGGTTCAGTACTCTGACACATAGGCATTCAGACTTGCTGGCAAGAGAAGATACGTCCCTGCCAGCAGTTCTTCTGGATGCGGCATAGCCACTTCCTCAGCTCCTGTGTGTCTGTGAACTCTCCTGCCACCTTCTGTAATCGAAGCTGGAGTGAATCCCATGTTCCTGTAGGTGGTTGGTCCTTGTGGTCCTGTTACAATGCAAAGGATAGTGGCAGCAGGGTTGGCTCATTCTTGATGATAGTGAACTCATTCACGTGTTATGATGAGCGTGGCCAGCATTCTCTCTGGATTCTTCTCAGCAAATACCGTAACAGAGGGTTAGACATTATTGTGTAAACTGGCCCTAAGAGCTAAGTTGGAGCCTTGAGGTGAGACCATGAGAAAAATTCAGGTGATGCTTGCAGCTTGTACCAGAGGCCCATGGCATGTGACTTCACACAGGTGAAACTAACCTTCCCCTTGAAGGGGCTCTCCATAAAAGAAGCACCCCACCTCTATCTATCAATCTTGCGCTTTTTGCCTCGGGGAAATGAATCTCCCTAGGCCTTTCTAGAATGCTTTTGCTAACATAATGTCAAATGTGGTGCTGTCACCCGCAGTACTGCACTGGGGCTGGAGGATCTGTTCACTGCCATTGTGGAGCGCTGGATGAAAGGATGAGAAGTTCCTTCTCTCCTGGGGCTCTTCAAGGAACTAGTTTGTAAGTTATCTTACTTTAGCGAAACACATAGAATTCACCAGGTTCTTTAGTGAAATTAGCAAAATAGCAGCAGAGTAAAAAGAGTCAGAAAAAGGGAGGGGGAGGGATGCTTTGGAGGCCTGAGAGCCCAAAAGGCCACTGCTGTCTGTCTTAGAGATCCTGGAATCTGTTCAGACTGTTCTGTTCAGTTCTCCGAGGGCTGTCTGTTTCTTAGATTTGAAACTGGCTCCTTTGTGTTTTGGGAAGTGGGTGATGCCTAAAGAGTGTTCAGATTTGCCTTAGACTTTGGAAACACTTATCCATGCTTGGCTTGCAAACAAGACAGATAGCTTAGAATAAGACAACGGCCACTAAGAAGAGTTGGGTGATGGCTGGTGAGGAAGGAGGGTCCTGTGTGAGGCCCCACCCTGCCTTATCCATGACTAAGACGTCATCGCCTGCTGGTTCTCTCTTGGTAACTACTGAGTGGCTCAGAGCTGGAGGCTCCGATGCCTGTGAAATGAATGGAGCCTGAGTGTTTGGTGTTCAGATACCTGGCCAGAGTCTGTGGAGTGTGACCTAGCCTAGGAAGGCAGGGCCGGGTGTGTGCAGCTCTGGCACGTAGGTTTAGGACTTCCTCCGCTGTCAACCTGATTCACTTCGCTGGGGTCTCCCTTTTCTTACCTGCCTTCGGGGCTAACATGGTGGTATGGGAAGCCGGGTGACTCCAGCTGCTCTCCTGGTGGGACAGATTGGACTGTGTTGCCTGTTATTATTTTGATTTTTCCTTTTTATTTCAAAATGATACATTTTCTGCCTCAATTTTTGATGAATTTTGTTCTTTGACAATCTCATATATAAATTGATTTTGATGAACCTCCCCATCTCTTTCACCCTGCCATCCTCATTTCTTTCTTACAAATTTCTTTCCCATATTTGACACTGTGCAGGATTAAAATTTTTTTTGTTTGCTTTTTGAGTTGGGGGGGAAGGTTCTTGCCATGTTGCCTAGACTTGTTGACCTTTCACCCCCACTTCCTCATGCTGGGATTATAGGTATAAGCATTTTAGCCAGCAGGATTAAAAACTTTAAAAGCGGGGCTGGAGAGGTGGCTCAGAGGTTAGGCCTCTGCCTTGCAGGAAGAAGGTCCAGAGTTCGGATCCTAGATCCCACGTATAGACGCCAGGCGGAAGCGGGGTGAGGGGGTGGGAGGGCCCCCAGCCTGCGTTTCTGGTCCTGGTAGGGCGGAGCCTGTGATTCCCTGGGCAGAGTAAACAAGGAGGAGGTGAAAGCCATCCATGGTGGTTCCTGAATTCGTCTGTGGTTTTACATACACACACATACACACATGCGGGCGCACACACGCATACACGCACAATTGAATAAATAATAAATAATAAAAAAATTTTAAAAATTAAAAAAAAATTTTAAAGTACCTTTTGGAACTGGGGTATAGTATCCAAATTGGCTGAAGCAAAATAAAACACCTTTTAAGACAAAGAAGGAAAGATTGTCTCTCAAGTCTGCTTCCACTGATGTTTCCTTGAATCTCTTTCTCCTTTTGCTCTTCCCATAGGTAGCTGGGGTGCCGCTTGCAACTTCGCCTGTGTTTTTCCCTCATCCCTGCTCCCCTCTTGCAGCCCTAGCTAGCTTGGAGACATTCAGCCGACACCCCCTTCTCTCTCCATGCCACAGAACAAACCGGAAGGGAGAACTAGCGTACAGATCCTAAGGGGTGCACTGACTTTGTCTGTGTTGCGTTTGCTCCCCACAGTGGAGAACACGCAGCTGACCCTAAACCTGCAAACGGAGAACAAAGGCAGTGTTGTCTCAGGCGGAGAGCTGACGATTTTCCTGGATGGGCCAACTGTGGATCTGGGAAGTGTGCCGAATGGCAGCGTTCTGACGGATGGTAAGTGGGCACGAGGTGCGGGAAGACTGCCCAGCCAGCCCTCGCCAGGTGGCGCCCCTTCAACTCTGCTTTCTGATCAAGCCTGCTTTCTGATCAAGGACCAAGATAATGTCACATCTTTATGGGCCATTGTTTGAACTGTGTGAGAGAAAAGTATCTTTCCACCCTACTTTGGAGAGTAAACGTCTGGGGAAGTTGGGTATGAGATGGAGTTTGATTGGGGTGAGACTCGTGTCTTTCTAGGATGCAAAGTAGCAAAAGACAGGCCTGAAGCTGGGAAATTGAAATGTGCCCCCTGCTCTTCTCTGAGTGTTGTGAGTGTTGGTAGTTCCTGCCTTTTGAGCTAATCTGAAATTAGTCACCTTGGGTTTAGCAGGAAATTAGTTCATAAAGTCCGAGGTCTAAAATGGGTTGGATGGGCTAGGGAGATGGTTCAGGGATTGAAGTCTTTGCCTCACAAGCAAAAAGACCTGACTTCAAATCCCCAGACCCCACATCATAGTGCTGGTTAGAAATAAATGATGACGGCCTTTAATTCTGGCCCTGGAAGGGGGAGCCTGGGAAACCCCAGAACAAAGTGATGGTAACATCAGGAATCATCCTTGGTTGCTCTGCCTCCTTTGCTTTCTCACACTCTGCCTTTCAGGGCACAATTACAGGCTGTGGCTGTTTCTGCTTGGCATTTTTTGTTGGGTCTGGGGGTCCAAATTAGTTTTTTTTTTTTGCTTATGAGGTTCAGGGACCCCTGAACCATCTCCCCAAGCCCATGTTTTTTTTTTTAATTCTAATTTTTGATTAGCCTACAAAGTAGGTTTCCATACTGATTACTTTCCCCCTTTCCTTACAAGAGCCAGTCTCACTGTTGGTAGAGGCTGGCCTCATCTCACTGTAGTGCAGGCTGGCCTCATCTTCCTGCATAGTGCAGGCTGGCCTCCCACTCATGGTGATCTTCCTGTCTCAGCCTCTTGAGTGCTGGGATTATTGGTCTGTGCTGCCGCTGATGACTGTCCGGTTCCTTTAGTCCAAGAATGTCATGATCTGAGTTGGCCTTACAAAGTGTCTTTGCCCCATGGAAAAAGGCCCTCATCACTCACCTCCTTGGGATGGCTAGTGTCTGTTCTCTGTCTCACATCTGTAAGGCTGGAATTCACCTGATGTAGAAGACGGTCTACATGCTAGTATCAGGATGTTCTTGAATGTCTTGGAGAAGAGGTCCATCTCTCAGGTTCTAGCCCTTGCCTGAATGATCTCACATGATTATCCCTCATCCTGTGCAGGTGGCTACAGCTGCTTATCATGTGGGTAACTCTGTTGTACAGAGGGAGCTCTGGGCCTGCCAGCAGCTCTCACACCCAGGCTGAATGCTCAACATTTGTGTTGTTTCTTGTCATGGATCCCTTCTGCAGGATCACAGCCACCTTCGAGAGAATCCAGTGGGACTGCTGTAGCTCCAGACACCCGGCACCCAACCCCCAGCACAAACTGCTTTGGTGGCAGATCCCGGTAAGAGCCCCCCATTGGTGAGAAGACACCGAGAAAGTACTAGAAGGTACTGGAAGTTACTGACAGGATGTTGGGAAACTCCTGTAGCGCTCACCACTGGTTTGCTGTGCCAAGGAGTTCCAGAGGGAGGGCGGCGCTCAAAGGTCTGAGAAGGTCAGCACTTCTTCGACACTGGCTGGGGCTGGTTGCCTCGGCCTTTGTTAAAAGGACCCGTTAGAGAACTTGACTGCTGCTTTTCTGTGCCGGGCCTGTGCAGTCAGGGGTGTTCTGCTAGGACATACATAGGGGCACACAGGGCATGGTGCTTCAGGTGTGCATATTTCTTTTCTTTGGGAGCAGGAAGAAGGGGAGAGAAAGAGAGAGAGAGTGAGAGAGAGTATGTAACAGTTACTCTTTACTATTGCTATGAAAGAGTACCCAAAGTCAAACAACTTATGGGAGAAAGGGAGATTTGTTTAATTTACAGTTCCAGAGGGGAAATAAATATAGTCCTTCAAGGCAATGGAAGCATCCTGGCTGAAGCTGAAGGCAGGTGGCCGATTAAGTCACAGCAGACCTCCACATGGCTTGAGCGTTCCTGGAATGTCTCTCCTCCTATATTCTGTGGTTCCTTTTATATGGTCCATTACTGGGAGGTTCCTATGGGATCTATGAAGGTTCCCATGGGATCTAGGGCAGGTATAATCCCTTCAGGTGGTCTCAGTGGATTCTCCCAGGTGTGGTCTCAGCTAATCTTAGTTAATAACCAGTATGTCAAGTTGACACCCAGGATTAATTATCAGAGAGAGAGAGAGAGCTAGAAAGCGAGAGAGAGCGAGAATAAACATGAGCACAACCACAGGTGAATGGCCCCAGAGCGCATGCATGGACAGAGGACAACCTTTAAAATCTCTCTCCTTCCACCATGTGGGTCCAAGGGTTCAGCTCATATCTGCATGTCGACATCTTTATCCACTGAGCCATCTTGCCAGCCTTGGGTGTGAAATAGTCTGACTCTACGTTCTTTTCTTTTTATTAATCGACTCTATTCATTCATTATTTATTACATAAATATTCATTCTGGAGCTTCAAGGCACTGCTCCAAGAACACAATCATAAGTAGAACTTGTTTCTACTGGTTTATTGATTCAATTCACCGGCGTGTGGAAGTCTAGTTTCCTTATCTTTTTAAAGTCGAATTAAAATATTTTGCCATTCCATATAGAAAACACACATTTAACTCCAGACAATGACATGTAAACTGGTACACCTTCTATTTAACTTCCCAAACGACGACTTTTGGTTTTCTTTTCAATGTTTTGTTTTTATTTTTGCATAGAATTGAAATGTAAAATTTGGTAAGCTTAATTTCTTTTAAGAGTCTGGGAGTCTTCAAACCCTCATAGCAAACAATGAGCACATCGATGCTGTCATAGTATTCTGTTCTTTAGAGACGCTCCATTTCTGTTTTGGGAGATGGTCATTGATTCCCATTGGAATGTCACTTACAAGTTTCTATACTTATGATTTGAGTTACATTACGCTATTTAATACTTATCAGGAGTAAAATAATACCATTTACTGAAATTCCCTCTTATGCCTATATTAATGGTGTAAACGTGTTTCCATGGCAACCAAGCAAGAGAATATATTTAAGTGTATTAGATGAAAAAAAGGATTGGGTTTTGTGTTTATTGTTTATTAAAATGTATAAAATCCCTTGACATTTCAAGGAAAAGAAGCATGGATATAGATTATAAATATTTTTTGCTGAGAGTCGATGAATAATTGGCAGAAGTTTTCCCAAGTGAATCCCAGGAACAGGGAGTAATACTTTGCTAAATAACTTGATTTTTACCAACAGACTCCCTTAAGGGGAGACAGACTCCCTTAAGGGACAGACTCCTTAAGGACAGCTTCCGATTTGGGTGGTTTGTGGATTATTAGGTTTAGGTGATCAGAAGGTATTGGGGATGGACATTTGGAACTTTCTCCCCCACCTCCTTGTATCTTTAGCTTATTAGAAGCCAAAACGTTTTATCCTGAAGACCAAGCCTGTTTTCTGTGACTTGCTATATGGCTTATGAAATGTGATAAACAGGTCTTACAGGGTTGGGTGTGGTAGTGTGACTGGCAACTTCAGTCAGCAAAGGAAGGATCTAGAACTGGAGGAAGCAGAAACTTTTCAGCAATGACCACCTCGGGTCAGAGATACCTCAGTTTTTCACCCTTTTTAGACCGATGACTTTGTAGCTTTGGGCTTAGTGACTGCTGCCTTGGAAAATTTGGATCAATCACACTAAGATTACTTAATTTGGAGCTGGAAGGCAGAGTCCTGTTCTCAGTAAGTTTGAACCAAAATCTTTAAAATTTTTATTTATTTATTTGTTTGTTTGTTTGTTTGTTTAATTTATTTATTGCGTTGTGTCTGTCTTATCTCAGAGAGAGCAGTGTGTCCCTGTGGAGGACCAAGGGTAATTTTGGGAATCATCCTGGTTTGCTTCTCCCTCCTTGCTTCACTCTGGGATTTCCCAGGTTTTGCCCTGCAGGTCTGGAAGTACAGGCCACCCCCTGTACTTTTACGTGGGACCTGAGGTCCAATCTCAGGGCCTTCTGTTTGCGAGACAGAATCTTAACCCCTGAGCCATCTCTCTAGCTCTGAACCAAAATTCTTTTTTTTTAAATTTTTTAATTTTTTTATTATGTATTCAATTGTGCATGTGTGTGTGTGTGTGTGTGTGTGTGTGTGTGTGTGTGTGTGTAGAACCACTGACGTTTGGGAACCACCATGGACGCCTCCACCTCTTCCTTGTTTACTCTGCTCAGGGATTCACAGGCTCTACCCTACCAGGACCAGAAACGCAGGCCGCCTCCGCTTCCGCCTGGCATCTGTACGTGGGGTCTAGGATCTGAACTCAGGATCTGAACTCAAGATTTGAACAAGGCAGAGGCTTAACCCCTGAGCCACCTCTCCAGACCCCTGAACCAAAATTCTTAACCTGTTTATCTAAATGTTTCTCATTGGTCTACTGTGACCTTTGTAGATCCTGATAATCCTTATTTACTGTCATTTAGATTTAGGAGCATTGCCTGTTAAAAACAAAAAGTAAAAACAGGCTGGAGAGATGGCTCAGGGGTTAGAACTGCCTCACAAGCAAAAGGTCCTGAGTTTGGATCCTAGGTCCCATGTAAAAATGCCAGGCAGAAATGGTGGTGGCCTGCATTTCAGGCCCTGGTGGGTGGAGCCTGGGAAAACCCAGAGTGAAACAAAAAAGAGGTAGAAGCAAACTAGGATGATTCCCGAAATCACTCTTGGTCCTCCACAGGGACACATGTGCCCTCTGACATACACACACACACACACACACACACACACACACTAAAGCAAACAAGCAAATTAAGGATTTGGGCATGGCGGCACACACTTGTAATCCCAGCAGTTGGAAGATGGAGGCAGAAGGATCAAGAGAACGAGGCCATTCTTTGTTCTATAGTTCAAGGCCAACCTCAGCAATTGAGACCCTGTCTTAAAAGACCAGACAACCAACCAATAGGAATAGCAGCAGTGTGGAATTATTGCTGCTAAACCTGTTTACATGATTTAAAAAAAAAGACGAAGAAAAAGAAAGAAAAGGCAGCCAGACTGCAACAGAAAATGATATACACACCAGGGCTAGTCAGCTATCTGTGGGCAAAATGCCTTCTGTGTATTGAAGCCACGTGGGACCTGCAGTGAGCCTAGCTGCTGTACACTCCCCAGCTTCTGAGCTTCCACTGACTTTCATCGTCTGACGTTCACAGGGCCAGCTGCCCTTCACCAGAGGACACTTGGGAGATTGGACCCAGAGACAGAATCTTCACCTTGTATGATGCTCATGACACACTATTAGTGTAGATGGGATCCAAAGACAGAGATCAAATCCTGGCCTGTCATTGATATACCATGTGATAGTCACCAAACCTCACCTTTTGAGGTATCAAATGGGACTTTTACTTCCTTTGCAGGGTTACTGTAGGAATTAACTGAGATGAGGTGTTGTACACCAAATGTTTGGTCTGGGTGGCACTTTGCACACGAAGGCTGTTTCTTGCACACACCCCCTGGGCCTGAAGAGTGAGACAGCCACGGTGAGGGGTCAGGCCTTCAAGACCGTCCTCTGCTGTCTGCTTCCTGCGGGCAGAGAAATATGGGCTTTGGTCTGCTGCATCCTAGCTGCTTAGTTCTTGCTGTCTGCAGGGTGGGGTGTGGGGCGTGTATGATGTTTAGTGTGTGGAGTATGAAGAGCTGACGGTTTTAGGCTTGCTGCCTCCTCAGCTGTCATGTTAGCCACTGTTTGAATCTGCATTTACAAATGCTGCTTCCAGCGATTCTTTGACTTGTGAATGTTCTAGAACCTTCAGTGATGGTTTCTGTCTCCCCTTTTTTATTTTTTTTGGGGGGAGAGGTGGGAGAGAGTCCTGCTCCCACAAAATCTTCTAGATTTATTGGCTCCCTTGCCTTGGTATTAATGACTTCTGAAGATTTAAAAGCACTATACCGTGGGATCATTATAAAGCCTCAAGGTCTCTAGTGAGCTCTAAATAGCTCATCGGCTGTGTCTGCAGACAGCCTATCCCAGAAAAGAAAGAAAAATAAACTCAGGCGGTGTGAGTCTGCTGGGAACACTTCAGGAAGTCCTAGGAGGGCCAGCCGGGATTGGGAAGCAGCGCTGACAGGGAGCCAAGCCATCCTCTCAAGCACTGCTGGCCTCTGTCACCGTTCCATGGAGGTGACCAAAGGCTGCCTGACTTGGAGGTGTCAGCCCTGTCTGCCTGAAACAGATTCTAGTGCCTTTGTGGCTTCCACTCAGTTCCCCTGCCCAACAGTTTTTCTTCAACTCTGGCCTTAGTCTTGTCAGTGTTGCTGGGGAAGACAAAGGAATACCTGTCATCCATTGGGCTATTCAGTGGCAACGCAGACAGTCCCTGCCCCTAGAGAGCCGCAGGCTGCCTGCCTTCGGAGCAGTTGATAGGATAGAGTGCGTCAAGGGACTTCTGCATTCCCAAAGCCAGACATACAGAAGTAGCCATGCAGAGTGGCCCTATCCTAATATGTATATTGGCATACTGATTACAAATGAATAAAATGATGCTCTATTATGCATTCACTTATTTGTGTCTGTTTATTTCATAGGTATTTACTCAGCATTTCCTCCCTGGGAGTGTAGGGAGATGTTTGTACCAGAAAGCCAAGTAAACGTGAGATAGGAAGGCTGATATCTGCAGTGAACACACACTCGATACCAGGCTGTGAGTGAGGTCAAGGTCACAAAAGATGAAAAGTTTTGGTCCTTGATATCAAGCACTGTGTGTAGCAAGAGACAGACACTTGTTATCAGAAGCTAGTCTGATGGTGAAGTGAAAGCCATCAGTCAGTATTCACTGAAGGAAACAGGGCTCGTTCTGGGTATTTCAAGAAGGGAATTTAATATGGGGAAGTAGATGCTTACAAAAGCCATTGAGGGAGCTGGTTCTGTGGGGTCCCTTTCTGATTTTGGGTTTTAAAGTCACAAGCACCACAGCTACAATCCAGGTGTCAGAAACTATTACTTTACAACTGCCTTGCAAGCACGGAGCTTGTTTCTAGAGAAGCTTGGCATCTGCTGGTCACCACAATCACAGGACAAATGGCTTCTAGCTTCTCATTGGCATAACCTACATTATGTCTAGAATGTTCTATAAGAGAGTTTTCTAGTCCCTGGGGAAGTGAAGTTGTATGGGAAACATCTGGCACAATCAGAAGTTAAGAAATTGAGAAAACTTGTGTTTAGAGCTGGTGAGGACTTGCCTTGACAGTGGTAGAATAGAGATTGACAGGAGAAATGCCTGAAAGCTATTAGACAAGGAGGTGTGTTATAGCGCAGTTTGGGGGTTGGGAATGAAGAAAAGGGGCTCCCAGGCTGTTGGGTTGTGGTGTCCCTCATGGAGACTAGAAATGCAGAGGAACTTCAGGATGTGTTAGGCATCCCTGAGTGATTGGCTGTGGTGCTGAGCTCTCGGAACAGTGGTCTTGGGTGGCTTGGGGGAAAGAGTTCCTGAAAGTTTCCCTGGGAGAAGGAATAAAAGCCAAGCTTCAGAGACAGCTCCAAACATTGAGTTCTTGATTGTGGACAGCAGGGCCAAGATGAAGGTGACCACAATTTAGAATACTGGACTGATACTCTAGAACTTCCCAAACTTAGAAATCTGTGACAGCAAGGAAGAGGGGTCTAGCGAGAAGCCAATGAAAAGAGTGTGGGTCTTGGAAGAGTGATTCTTTGGTCAAGACCTGGGCAGCTAGAATGTCGTGGGGGAGATGGGAACAGAACTGACTGCAAATGCTTTGAACAGATGTGCATGGCACAGAAAGGGATTGTGTAAGCTGCAGTGTTTGTGGCTGTGGTTTGTGCAATGAGGTCAGATTTTTCCTTCAGAAGTCAGTTGGAACTGGTTGGCTCCTCTTGAAAGTGTCACGGTTGATGAAGGTGGTCGTTTGGGTTTGGATCAGGACTGCCTTTGTGTGGCAAGCTCAGTAGCCTAAACAGTGATGTCTCAATGCCAAGGCCATTCTGTATTTAGACTTTTTGCATTGTGCATTCAGTAAAAATAGCTACAGAGCTAAAATCCAGAATACATATTACTTTAAGGTCTCATGAAGTCATCACGTTCCCTTAGCAGGCTGGAAATACAGTGAAGTGCTGGTTTCAGCGTCTCTGGACCTCCTATCCTTACTTTCATTCATTTATTAGTTTTTCTCACTCTGGCATCTACCCCTAGCCTTCTGCCAGAATCACAGCCACAAAACCTACCTGTGCTAGCTCAGGCTTAATACATGCCCTACTCCTTTCTAGAAGCATTCTGTTTCAAATGCTGTTTCAAATGCATTCCTTTTTTTTCCTCCTTTCTTTTCTGGTTTCATTCAAAAAGTAAGCTTGAGTGGAACACGGTGGCATCTAGCTGAACCCTCAGTGTTTAGAATAGGTAAGAACAGCTTTTCATGTTTTAGGTGATATTTATTGTAAAGGTGTTTAACTGATTAAATACCTTTATTTATAAATAAACCCAGCCAATGAGATTATCTCATATTTATTTGTGTGTGTGTGTGTGTGTGTGTGTGTGTAAGAGAAAAAGGGCACTTGAATGTGTGTACCTGTGGAAACCCAGGAATGATGGCGGGACTCATCTTGGATTGCTCTTCCACCTTATTGCTTGTCCTGGGAATTCCGACTCGCCTTCCAGGGCTGGAATTACAAGCTGCCACCCTATCTGTCCCGCATTTTTACATGGGATGTGGGGATCCGACTCAGGTCCTTTGCTTTGGAGGCAAAGGCTTTAACCCCTGAGCCATCTCCTTAGCCCTCATTTCTATCTTTGTGCAGTTAGTTTGCTTTTTATGTAGGATATCTTTGCAGTCAATTTCCCCTTTTCTCCTTTTAATTCTCTTTCTATTTCTCCCTTCCTTCCTTCCTTCCTTCCTTCCTTCCTTCCTTCCTTCCTTCCTTCCTTCCTTCCTTCCTTCCTTCCTTCCTTCCTGCCTTCCTGCCTTCCTGCCTTCCTGCCTTCCTGCCTTCCTGCCTTCCTGCCTTCCTGCCTTCCTGCCTTCCTGCCTTCCTTTTTCTTTTCTCCCTCCCTTCCTCCCTCCCTCCCTCTTTCCTTCCCTTCTTCCCTCCCTCCCCCCTCCTCCTCCTCCTCCTTTTCTCTCTCTTTCCCTCTCTCCCTCCTCCCTCCCTCTCTTCCTATCTGTGTATGTATCATAGGCACTGTGTGTGCCTGTGGAAACCCAAAGGTGACTTCGGGAATCATCCTGGATTTTTTCTATCTCCTTTTTGCTTTGCTCTGGGATTTTCCAGACTCTGCCTTCCAGGGCAGAATACAGGATGCCGCCATTTCTGCCTGGTGTTTTACGTGGGATCTGGGATCTGAACTTAGATCCTTCTTTTTTCAGAAGAGTTTTAACCCCCGAGCTATCTCTCCCGCATTGTCTTTTAATTTCTAGCTTGTTTGCCTTTCTTCCTGTGATGAGCCTACAAGTGTATGATGGCTGGAACAGGAGAATTGTGAACTTGAAGCCAATCTGGGTTTCATAGTGAGATTCCCATCTCAAAAAAAAAAAAAAAAAAAAAAAAAAAGACTCCCCCCAAAAAAGCAAAGGAAAGAAAGAAAAAAGAGTTTTGGTGAGTTGAGAGTATCTTTGGCTTCCAATATCTTTGACTTTCACACTTTGGTGTGAAATTCACATCCAGGATACAAAGAAGAAGCAAGAATGAGCTCTTGAGCTCTTGGGCTTTCTGGCTACAGATTTTCCCCTTTGACTCTTTGCTAACTGTAGGTAAACATCTATGCATTGGGTCTGCTTCGTGAACTTAAAAGTGCCACACAAAACATCAGAATGACAAAAAAAATGAGATTGATGAAAGTTCGAAGTAGCATATGGTGCAAATACTTTGTGAAAGAGAAAGGTAGGTGAGGGATAGGTTGATTTTTACTCTTTTTAAATATTTTATTGTAATATGTTTAGATTTGAAACCTTTTAAAATATTTTTATTTTTCTTTTAAGTTGCTTTCATATTTATTTGACTGACTGATACTGGACAGCAAACTGCAACCCTTAATCGAGTTTTCCACCAAGTTTTAGCCCCCCCCATGTTTGTTTTATTTTGAATTGAATCGAATGTAGTGTTCTTCACACTTAGAGAGGAACGATGAGTTGGAGAGTGTGGAGGAGTCCCTTATTCTTCCAGGTGTTTTGCTGGGGAGGGGCAAGTGGACTTTGGCTGCACAGGGGGCTGTGTACGGCTCATTCATCCCAGCATTCCCTCGGGTCCTGGAGGAATGTCGAGCCGCACGTAGGCTCGGCTCAGTCAATATTTGTTGAGTGGAGAGTTCCAGTTGCGGACACTCTGGGGTGGGTCCTGCTACTGGTTTACATTCCTTGGCACCCTGAGACGGTTCAGGGATGCAGGCAGAGGGGACTTAAAAAAAAGCTTCTCTGTGCTTCCCCAGGTGTTGCTTTTCTGCCAGGATTGTGGTGGCCCGCCGCCTGCTCGATGCGTCTCGATTTACCTGGTCATTTTCCCTTTTCATGGCTGATATTTCCATTTCGAACATTTTTCACAGACCGTTCTTTTCAAGTCCTTGCAACATTTGAGAGATGGTTGGTGGTAGTACAGTCTCGCCTGGGCAAAGAATGTGTCGTCTATGTACTTTCTTTCTGCCAGAAGAGAACGTTACTGGCACCTGAGATCAGCCCGATCTCATATGCAGTTGCTCCAAGTCCCAAGTGACTGTTGAATCTTGAAAGCGTGTGACTCAGAGGACACCAGAGGACTGCAATCTGTCCCTTCACAATTGGCTGTGGTTTCCACGGAGCACCACCCTAACCCAAGGTGGAGCACCACCCTAACCCAAGGTGGAGCACCACCCTAACCCAAGGTGGAGCACCACCCTAACCCAAGGCAGCTCTGGGGACCAGGGCAAAAGGGAGCATCTTGTACTCACAGTAGCGCCCAGTGATGGTCGAGAATTGGTATCTTCTGGGCTCATGCTGTCTTCAAGCCGGAAGGCAGGTCAGGTCTCCTTCCAGCTTTGCTTCTCTTTGCTTTATGGGGCTGCAGTTGCCCCACTTTCTAAAAGAACAGTTTGCTATGTTTTGAGTGTAAAGGCCGAGGCTGGATGGTTGTGGATCTTATTTGTGCAAGAAACCATCAGTGTCTGTCCAGCATAGGCCACGAAGAACATATTGATACATAACTCATTCGCACAAATATTTAGAGTTCACACAGACATATCTCGTCTCAATAGAAGAGAGTTGGATGTGGTGATGCTTGGAGTCTACCACTTGGAAGGTGGGGGCAGGAAGATCCACAGTGCAAGGCCAGAATCAGCTCCATAGAAAGTTTAAGGCCAACCTGAGCTATAAGATACCTTGTCTCAAGACAAACAAACAAATAAAAACATTAGACATACCACACCATCTCACATTCACCAGGCTCCCTCACTTGGACCATTTAAAGAAGGAGTTCCTCAAAACAGTTGTGGCGGACACACTCATTTGCCTCCTAGTGACTTGTCATGAGCCTCATCTAGGAAAACCCACAGCAAAGGGTGGTGCCTTTATCTCCAGTGTCAGTTCCACTCCTGTTTCTCCTGCCTGAGATACAACCCAGTCCAGACTAACACTCAGCGATCTGCCACTCAACCTCCATCTGGCTACTGTGCTCTATGAACAGCTCTGCCCATACCCTATGGCTTGTAGACGTCTTACCGGTGCCCTGCGAGATTTTTCATTGTGTATGATCTGTCTTTCAGCATAGTGCCTTTGATTTCTGCAGCCTTGATAAACTTTTCTTAACCATTCTGTACACATTATCTGTACACACACACACACACACACACACACACACACACACACACTTTATCCACTGTGTAAAATGTACTGTTTGATCTGAGAGTTAATATTTCTAATTAAGACTGGAATCAAAGAACCTGTGACTGAATGGCCTAGCATCAAATGAAATCAGGATTACATGATGAATTATAGCCGACATCAGAAACACATAAACATGTCTGTTCTGACGTAGAGCCCTAACAACAGGGGCAATGTCATGGTGCATGTGCATGTGTGGAGTCAGTTCTCTGTCCACATTTACATGGGCGCCAGGGACCATCAGGCTTGTGCACAAACCCTGAGCTGTCTTGCAGGCCCTTCGTTGTCTCTTAAATGCCTCCTGTGAGGTCGCGTAGATGTTTGGTGCTGTATACAAAGACAGAAAACAGTTCCCCTCTTTCATGGATTGTATTAGAGACATGCTAAATAAAAAACCCAAGTAATTTGCTTACAAATAGAGGTACCCAGAGAGAGTGGTTGGGAGTATTTGCTAGAGGATGACAGGGGATTTATTCTAGCCTAGGAAATAAAGGACATTTAGACCAAGATCTGGTTTAGGGGCCAGAAAGGGAGGTCCCCTGAGCAGATTCATATCAGGACACTTAGAAAAAATGTACACAGCCGTCCCTCAACTGTCCCTCACTGTTTGCGGGATACTAGTTTCAGGATCCTCCTTGGAGTCCAGGATGCTCGAGTCCCATACATCAAAGGGTTTAATTTTTGGCATGTAACCTACCCATTAGAGTAAACCCTCGAGAGTCCTCAGGCTTTCTAAATGCTGTCGGGAGCTTAGGGAATGATGTCAAAAGAAGTAGAGTCCGTTTTCTCCCTGTTTATGTGGGTCCTAGGAACCATCAGGCTCCCCTACCCCCTTTTTTCCTGTCCTCAGCTGTTTGAATCAGAGTGTCATACAAGCTTCTGAGCAGTCCCTTCAGACTTGCAGTGCAGTACAGGGAGGCCGTGGGAGGCTGCTGGGAAAAAGGTTGAGATTCTTTATAGGCTGGTGCTTGTGATCCCTTTCCACCAGCCCCTTACCTCAGGTTCCTCATATGTCTATGTTTTGATGGAAGTCAGTGGCCCATGAGGCTCATTGCTAGGAGAGCATTCCTCGCCCTTGTAATCAGGCTCAGCTAATCTCTGGTCACAGGACAGATCACACGTTGCCCACCTCTGTCCCGGAACCTCAAGTCTTCAGCTGCTATGCCATGGTGGTGAACGCTTCCACTTCAGACACGGGCTTTCTCTCGAGGTCCCGAAGGAGTTTCAGTGTTCTTGTCAGGAAGCCGCTATGCAACTGAGAGAAAGTTGCAGTGTGCTGGACATTCTCTCTTGAGATGAACCTCATAGTCCAGCAGAGCTGCCACTCTGGAGAGCATCACTCAGTCAGGTTGAGCACGTCAGCCCTTTGTCTTTGTGCAATGCAGGATGGTCCTGGGAGCAGCTTTGTCTTCACCTGCCCTGCCATTTCTGGGGCTGGCAGCCTAGAGGGAAGGTGCGGCATGGAGCCATAAATGACTCTGGGATGGAGTAGAATGCTCCCATTTTAGTTATAATTGTGCCTTTCCTGGTTCACCTTTCTCTCTGCCTCTACTGTTTTTAACCTACATTTCAGTGAGGAGTGCCTGTGGGTACCGCTGGAGTACCACACAGAATGGTGCCATTGCTTCTTTTCCCATCACAATTTCCTTGTTCTTGTTTTATTTTCCATATATCTATTTTAAGTGCCTGCTACTTGCTGGTTCTGTCTTGCTGGAAACTGTCCCAATCCCACTTAGATTTTTTTTTCCTGTTTTCTTTTTTTCTGTGCTACTATTAAAAGACAGTGACCGGCAGTTAGAGTCTCAGAAAAGGCACAGACTAAAGGACAAGAGCCCTCTTCGTTCTAGTGATTTTGGGCAAATACCAGTTCTGATTGTACAGAATGGAATGAGTTAACGTTACTGGAGCAATTTTAATTTCTGTGTTTGTTTCATTAAACTGAAAGAAAACCAGTTTCCAGAGGTTGAATCCCTGAGAACATTGGAGACCAGAGAACTGCCTTTTCCCATTCTGGGTCTTGTAACATGGTGAGGAAGTGTGCTTGACACCTGGTATCCAGCCAACTTGGACTCCTTGCTGTCCAGGAGGGACGTGTCCTTCCACGTTAAAGAATCCCACCTTCACTAATCCAGAGGTGTCTGTGGAGTGTGTGTTTTACTTAAGTCCTGATCACAGCCAAGTTCTTTCCATGGCTTTGAGCGTATGCTCACCGTAAGTCACCTGTCTTCTGAAAGGCTTGCTCATTTTCAATGTTTTTTTCCTCTTATGTTTTTGTATTTGATGAAACACTGATTAATTTTTTTAAATTATGAAGCGAATTCACCCTTTGTAGTATATAATTTTGTTGTGACAAAAATGTACTGTTAGGTGACTATTATGACCCTTAAGTTATGAAAGTTTATGAAAGTTCTATTACCCTTACATACACCTCTGAGCTCCTTTGTAGCCAGCCCCTCCTCCTGCCTCCAGCCCCTGGCTGATAACATTGGTTTTCTTCCCCTGAAGACTCTTCCCGATTGTGGTGAAAGCGGAAAGATGTATCCTGCAGGCCTCACCTAGCATGACACCCTTGGCGTGATCCGTGCCGCCTCATGTCTCAGCATTGTGCTTCTTATATTTGTCCCATGGGATGCATGACCATGGTTTGTCTGTTCATTTATCATTGAACTTCAGGTTGTCTATGGTTGTGGGTGACTATAGTTATCAATCACCAGGAACATTTATTTGCATCCAGACCTTTGTATGTGTTTTGATTTCCCATGAGTAATTGTTGGTTTGTAGGCTACGTGAATGCTTAACTTTGTAAGAAACTGCTGAACTATTTTCCAGAGTGACCAGACTCTATTGCATTCTGTCCTGGTAATGTGTGACAGCATCCTAGTAGCCGTGCGTCCTCAGTAGACCTTGCTTTTCACTTTGTCCATGGGCTGGGGAGGTGGCTCGGTGACTACAGTGCTTATTGAACATGTTAAAAGACTAGAGTTTGATCCCACATAAAATGCCAGGTGGCATGGTAGCCTGCCTGTAATTCCAGCCTCGGAAGACACAGACTGGGTAGGCCCCAGAGCAAGCTGGCTAGCCAGACTAGTCTGTTGGTGGGCTCTGAGTCTGATTAGAGACCCTGAAGATAATAAGGTAGAGGAGTGGGGGCTGGAGAGGTGGCTCAGGGGTTAAGCCTCTGCCTTGCAGGCAGAAGGTCCTGAGTTCGGATCCTAGACCCCACGTATAGACGCCAGGCGGAAGCGGGGGTGGCCTGCGCTTCTGGTCCTGGTAGGGCGGAGCCTGTGAATCCCGGGGCAGAGTAAACAAGGAGGAGGTGGAGGCAGATGGTGGTTCCCGAATTCGCCCGTGGTTCTACACACACATATTCATACATACACACACGCGCACACGCATACACACACAATTGAATAAATAATAAATAAAAAAAATAAGGTAGAGGAGTGACTGAAGATAATTCCTGATATCAACTCAGGCCTCCATATGCGCTTAAAGACACACACACACACACACACACACACACACACACACACACACACACACACACACACACACCTTCACGTCCACAGCTACATGCACATGAAAATGAAATAGAAAAAAAGTCATAAACTAACTTTGCCCATCCTATGTAAAGGTGTTTTATGTTTCAGTGGGCATTTTCCTAAAAAATTAAGCATGTTGATCATCCTTGTCTGTTTCGTTATTTGAGGCTCTTTGATGAAATCTCTGATCTCTTATTTTTAAAATAGTGGGTTGTTACCTTATTGCTCAGTCTTATGTTTTTGTGTTATTCTTCTGACTGGTGGGATTGCAGGTACACAAATAGTATATGGTTTTAATCTTGTCTGTCTCTTTGTTCCTTTGGTGGTAGTAGCTGTTCTCACGCATGTGAGGTGATGCTGGATCATGACTTTGATTCACACTCCCTGACAATTAATAGAGCCCATAGTGTTCTTGTGTATCATGGCATCGGCAGACCATCTCTGAAGAAATGTTTATGTAGGTTCTTTGTGAAACTTTTCAATAACTTACGTTTATATCATTGGGTTATAAGAGTAAACTGTTTTTTAAAAATCATCTTCTTACTTAAGATATGCTATCTCAAATTCTGAACCACTACTACCAAATTTCAAATTCTACTTTTTAATTTTTAAAATGTTTGCTTTCCGCCTTAAACCCATTTTGTTTCAGAGTATTCATCTTGAGACTTTATAGTTTGTTTAGACTATTAAACAAAAAGGTTGGCTTCCCTTTTTTGGCTTGTAAAATTTTTTTCTTTAAGAAAAAGTAGAACTGGAGAGATGGTTCAGGTGTTAAGACTCCTGCACAAGCAGAAGGTCCTGGGCAGATCCCAGGTCCCATGTAAAAAATGCCAGGCAGAATTGGTGGTGGTCTGAACTTCTGACCATGGTTGGCGGAGCCTGGGAAATCCCAGAACTAAGCCCAAAGGAGGTAGAAACAATCCAGGATGATTTCAAAGTCACCTAAAAAGAAAAAAGAGAAGAAGGGAAAGGGAAGAGGGAAGAGGGGAGAGAAGAGAAGGGAGAGGGAAGAGGGGAGAGAAGGAGAGGAGAGGAGAGGAAAGAAAAAGTGAACAGGACTGGAGAAACATTTCAGGGGTTCTGATTCTGGAACCTTCATAAAAATTTCAGCTGGTAATGGTAGTAGCCTGTACTTCCGGCTCTGAAAGGCAGACCTTGGAAAATCCAGAACAAAGTAAAAAGGAAGTAGGGTAATCCAAACTCACCCTTGGGCCACCACAGGCACACACAGTACCCTCTGAGTCTCTCTCTCTCTCTCTCTGTCTCTCTCACACACACACACACACACATACACACACATCAAAAAAGAAAAAGTGAACAAAATAGATGTATCAGGTTCAGCATTTGGCAAGTGCACAGTTCAGCAGTGTTGAGCCCAATGCCTTGCTTTACTCCAGGACATTCCACACCCCCTGGAGGTGACAGTGGCAGGTGGTCAGCGGGGTTCAGCTGCTGGCCATGCAGCTCCCACACATGCAGACTGTCCAGTACAGTGAAAGCACCTCAAGGGCAGGGGCCCTGTTTTGGTGCCAGTTCTAGAACAGTCTAGCACTTAGAAAATAATGGCTGGTCGTTGTTCAGTGGCCTTTAGAGCAGATGTCCAAGGGACCCCTGGTTGTCAGAGTACCGTGAGGACTGTACTAGCTTCCTCTTCCTGTTGCTGAAGGAATGTGGGGCCCAGACAGTTTAGGGGAACAAGGGTTTATTTCAGCTTACAGTTACTGGTTGTACATCATTATGGCAGGAGAGTTCACACCAACCTCAGGGGTAAGGGAACCGGCCACACCCATTCACAGGAATTGCTGGAAGGGGCACACTTCCCCACCTGCCAGTCTGCCAGATGATGCATGAGCTCTTTGCACCTTCTTGCCCAGGGCACGGCTCCACCCACTATGGGCTGGGTCTTCCCACATCAATTAGATCATCTCACACAGGCTTGCTCAGGACTCGCCTTTAACTGAGCAATTCTTTGTAAGTATGCCTAAAGGCTCAGTTCTCATTTGTAAGTTAACACCTGTATCTAACTGGTACAAAGACCGAGGCGTCTGCTGCGATACCAGAGTTTCAATATCAAGAGATAGCCAAGAGCTCTCTTCTGGGATCTCAACTGCATCAGGACCATTTCGAGGCGTGGGAGGGAATCCCAGGGCTCTGGCCTCAGAGGGCATTTCTTGATGGCTTGAGTTCTTGAGGAACTTAGGTAAGGATGCACCAACATTAGGGGAGGGACTTAAGCTCCACCCTTGAGAACTGAGTGTCTGGAGCTAGGAGCCTTGAAACCGTTTGTGGAGTTCAGCTGTCTTCTCACTGTCCTGGCTTGAGAGGGACTGGGAGGGAGGGAAGGGGCTACATGATTCTACCCTGCCCACCGTGTGGAGGAGGATCGGGCCAAGGCTGACTGTCACCGGCAGAGCTGAAGCCAGGCTGTCCGGGGAAAGGCCAACTCATCTCCCCGTCGCCCTAGTTTGTCCTGGTGCTATTTCGGCCTGTGGTGTGTGGTTTCAGCGAGTGGGCCAGTTTGTAATCACCGCACAGGCGCATGTTTCAGGGGTCGAGTGAGCGTTCCAGGAGAGGAAACGCTGAGGAGATTTTCCTCAATTGGCGAGGCCTCTCTTGCTTCAGAGTGTTTCGTTTTAAAGGTAACATAAGAGCAAAACCTGGAAACTCCAAGTTAGAGCAGAGTAAGAACTAGGGAGAGGAAGTGTGTGTGTGCATGTCCATGTGCACATGTGTGTGTGTGTGTTCATGTGCACGTGTGTGCATGTCCATGTGCACATGTGTGTGTGTGCCTGTGTGTGTGTGTTCATGTGCATGTGTGTGTGTGTGCCTGTGTGTGCATGTCCATGTGCACATGTGTGTGTGTTCATGTGCACGTGTGTGTGTGTGCCTGTGTGTGTGTCCATGTGCACATGTGTGTGTGCCTGTGTGTGTGTCCATGTGCACATGTGTGTGTGCCTGTGTGTGTGTCCATGTGCACATGTGTGTGTGCCTGTGTGTGTGTCCATGTGCACATGTGTGTGTGCCTGTGTGTGCATGTCCATGTGCACATGTGTGTGTGTGCCTGTGTGTGTATGTCCATGTGCACGTGTGTGTGTGCCTGTCCATGTGCACATGTGTGTGTGTGTGCCTGTGTGTGTATGTCCATGTGCACATGTGTGTGTGTGCCTGTGTGTGTGTGTCCATGTGCACATGTGTGTGTGCCTGTGTGTGTGTGTCCATGTGCACGTGTGTATGTGCCTGTGTGTGTATGTCCATGTGCACGTGTGTATGTGCCTGTGTGTGTATGTCCATGTGCACGTGTGTGTGCCTGTGTATGTCCATGTGCACATGTGTGTGTGTGCCTGTGTGTGTGTGTGTCCATGTGCACGTGTGTGTGTGCCTCTGTGTGTGTGTGTCCATGTGCACGTGTGTGTGTGCCTGTGTGTGTGTCCATGTGCACGTGTGTGTGTGCCTCTGTGTGTGTCCATGTGCACGTGTGTGTGCATTCACATGTACATGAGGGTGTGTGCATGTGGGTGTGCTTATATTTGATGAGTGTATGTGCTTGTGTCTGTGGAGTGTGTATGTGCATGTGCCCGTGTATGCCCATGTGTGGTGTGTATGTAAGGTATGCAAGTATGAGCACATGTGCATGAGAGTGTGCATATGTGTGTGCATATACCTGTGTATGCTTGTGTGTGGTATACATAAGGTGTGTATACCTATGTGTGCATCTAAGTGTGTGTGTATGTGCATGTGCCTGCGGATGCCTGTGTGTGGTGTGTATGTGAAGTGTGTGTGTATATGTGCATGCCTATGTCTGCGGATGCCTGTGTGTGGTGTGTATGTGAAGTGTGTGTGTATATGTGCATGCCTATGCCTGCGGATGCCTGTGTGTGGTGTGTATGTGAAGTGTGTGTGTATATGTGCATGCCTATGTCTGTGGATGCCTGTGTGTGGTGTGTATATGTGCACACGAGTGTGTGTGTCGTGCACATGTGCATGTGTCTGAAGGAGGTGGTGGCAGAGGGGCCCTCGGCAGGGAGGCAGTAATTCATGCGAAGTGCTCCCAGCTGCCCCTGGTTTCTGCTACCCCAGCCTTGCTCCAGCCTGTCATTCAGGGTAAGCTGCTATCATTAGTGGTTAAGCATTCTGAAAGTGTTCTCTCTCAACTCTGACCGCATTCCCCTTGGCAGAGGAAGGGAGGAGTCAGGAGAGTAATGGGAGCCACCCTGTTGCCCACATCCAACCCTCTGCAGAAGGCACAACGAGGCCCGGATGCTGGAAGTAATCAGGCCTGTCAAAGTGGGGTATGGGGGCCTGTCCCAGCTCTGGCTTCCAAAGCAGGGAGTTCTGTTTTGTCCTTGTAAGGGGATTCTTGGCCTCAGTGAATTGTCCGTTAACCATTTGCTCCTATCTCAGCTCTCTGCCCTCCACATATGTGCTATGTTGGCGAGTCCTTGAAGGCCGCCTTTCCCTGTGGAACTACTCTGAGCACATCTGCTTTCAGTGATGACTCGTGGCATGCTTAGTTCTAACATTGCTTCCCGTGGAGTGGGATCTTTGACATCTTCTTCTTTGAGGGGTGGTTAGGAGTTCTGGATTTCTAACATTAGCTCAGGGAAATGAGATGGGAAAGTGTGCAAACTGCATCTGATTTCCACAGTCACATTGCACCCTTCCTCACTTTATTCTCTTGCACTTGTGAACATGTGGGACATGTGTGGGTGTGTGTGCCATACACACCTGGAGGCCAGAGGACGAAATCAGATGCCCTTTCTGTCCTCTCATTCCCTTGAGGCAGGGTCTCTCGCTGAACCTAGTGGAAATGGTGGCATCCTGCACTTCTGGCCTTGGAAGGCAGAGCTTGGGAAACTCCAGAGCAAAGCAAAAGGAAGGTAGAACAATCCAGAATTATTCCCAAAATCACCCTAGGGCTTCCATAGACACATACACAGGGACACAAATGTGAAAACTAAGAAAATCTAAAAGTACAAAGATAAAAACAAAACATCCATTATTCCCAGCATCTAAAGAGAAGCAGCAGCAATGTTTTGGTTTCTGTCCCTCTTGTCACAGAATGGTGGTTGCTGAGATGGTATTTGCGGGATGGTTCGTGTTTCCCACCTGTGCTGGAGTGCAGCCCCACACTGGGCTGTCCAGGTGGGGTCCTTGGGTGACCATGGGGCCCACCATCAGGGACCCTTCTGCTCCTGGCCGTAGCTTGCCATTAGCCCAGCGACTGGTAGAAGAACACGCTCAGAGAATTTCAGAAGTCCAGCCTGCCTTCAGTGTGCGTTTCTTTGCTCATGTCTGTTTCCTCACTCGGGGCTGGATTATTCCTAGTAAGCGACTGAGGGTGGCCGTGTGGAATGAGATGGTGTGTGCAGAGTGCACAAGGTACCGGGTCTTGGTGTCACAGCTTCGTGAACATGGTTTGCGTGTGGTCACTTAGCTGACCCTTACTATGTAGCTTAAGTTGTCTTCCGGACTTCTGCTTCTCACCAGAAGGAAAACAGTCTCTTCCTTGCCAGATGGCATTTAAATCATCTCATTGCAGCGAAGTCAGCAATTGCTAAGGAGAGGAATAGCATCTTTGGTGACAGAGCTGAAGGTCAAGGAGGCTTAGATTCTTGGAGTGGAGCAAGGTCAGGCTTGGGAAGGCACGGGTCCGTGGCTTCGCACAAGATGTCAGATGGGCCGCTTCTGCAGGGTCCCGTGTCTCCTTGTGGTTTATGTCTGTCGCTGCTGGTGTTCATTTCCACAGTGAACTGTCAGGCTTTCTAGAACATACCATGATAGGTGTGGACTAAAGCAGTTCAGTGCTCCTTCACTCTGGTTTCCAGCTATAGAGAAAGTTGGTTTGACTGAATTTGGGCCTCTCTGCCTATGGGAGAAACATTCCATTCGCAGCCTGTCCAGCAATTCTTGTTTACTTCTAACGTCGAAGCCCAATAGAAATACTGTGATGGTCACAGTGTATGTTGCCAGTTACTTCAGACGTGGAGTTAATTCACTCCGGATTTGTTTACTTCAAGTGGAAAAGTTTGCACAAACTGCCTTTTGGGCTTTGACCAGGAAGGAAGCTTCCCCTGGTCTCTGCTCGAAGCCAGCTTCTGCCGAGTCAAAAACAAGAGGGGTGATTTCTGGTCTTGTTTCCAAAAAATAGCAAGAGAGGGAAGACGATGTCTCAGGACGTGTGTCTTTCCGTTTCATGGTGACTTATGTGTGTCTGCTTTATGCTCAAACCCCCAGGACGCACAGGCATTCAGGCGGCTCAGCCAGAACGAACATCACAGCCAGCGAGCAAAGCCCTGGTGCTAGGAGCCGGCACCGCCAGCCCGTCAAGAACCCAAGCCACAGTGGCCTGGCCGATGGCACAGGTGAGTGATGCCACACACTGCCACCTGGGTCGAAGCAGTGCCCTCTGCCTGTCCTATACTGATTGCACCTGGGACTCTACCAGATGTGTCAGGATTCAGAGCGTTAGAGAAGGTTCCAGGGCTGGTGAGAATTTGAACCCATCACTCTTGACTTTAACTCATCTTCTTTGACCTGTGGCTTGGGTAGCCAGCGTTAGTCTCCATGTTACTAGGCATGTCTGAGATGCTCCTTTGGGGCTGGGAATGTAGCTCAGTTGGTAGAGTGTTTGTCTGTCATGCATGAGGCTTTTAGTTCATCCCTAGCACCTCATAAATTGAATGTGTGGCACGTGCCTATAATCTCAAACATTGGGTGAGCAGAGGCAGGAGAATCAGGAGTGAAAGCCATTCTTGGCTACACAGAAAATTTGGGATCAGCCTAGGCTACATGAATGTCTTGTCTCAAAAAATAGAAAAATAAAACTCCTCTGTACAGAAGCAAAAAGTATCACTTTTCCATTCATTTCTTATTAACATTGGGTTTTATTTGGGAAGGATATCTTATTTATACAGGACACATTAGATAATTTCCTTACTCAGGGAGACACTCAGACTCGGGCAAAGGGGCAGAACAGGTGTGTGGCTAGGAGCTGAGCTGGGGAAGATGGTGGCACTGCTGGGGTTGGGCCGCCGGCCAGGTGTGAACTCAGTTCCCTTGATGACTTTGCTGCTGCTGCGCCAGCGTGCATGCATGGAGGGCACAGTTAGCCCTGTCCACTCCCAGGTGGGACTTCTGCCCTCAGCTCTGCTTTCTCTGCCTGTGCAGGCAGATCATTTTCTGTATGTTTCTGTCTCATTGGGACAATTCGAGAAAAGAAAAAGCTCATGTTCTCAGCTTCCTGAAGACTGTTAAGCCTTTGGTGGCCACTGGTCATTTGATCGTGCGGTCGTTTGGGCAGATGGGAGGATGCTGACATTTGCTTTCATGAGCTGTACGTGGAGGAGCACAAGTACTTCAGCTGGTAATCGTCGTTCTTGGGTCTCAGAGGTGTGACCTGAACGCCAGGAGCTGAGAGCAGCTTCGTCACCCAGTGTTCTTGTGGCAGTGCTGTTGACCCAAGAGGACAGGGCCGTTCGGGGTGCTTTGTCATAGCTTTCGACTCTGGGCAGGACTGTATGGGGGCATCAGAGCGCTCTGGTAGCTCATCTTGTCCGGTTACCTCGCTGTGTCAAGAGATGTCAGGTAGGGTAGAGTGGCCGGTATCTGGAGGCCACTGTGAGCCTGGTGGCCTGACCTGACTCCCTCCCCCATCCCAAACTGCCTAAGCATTTACCAGCTCCCCTTAACCTTGGGGTGAGGTCGCCCTGCAGATGTGTCAGCTTGCTGGACGCTCACGTGTCAAGCCCTGTGTCTGTGTACTAGAAACATGCCTGTAGCGCAGACGGCAGGCTGCTGTGGGCTCTGCAGAGAGCCACATGCTGCTTTCTGAGCACCACAGATGTCCTTAGAAACACACACGGCTGTGGAGGAGCCCGCTGCAGCCTTGCTGGCCCCAGGCCACTCCACCCTGCAGCGCTTGCATGGTGGCAGTGGGAGAGGGAACTGCTTTGTGGAAGGAGTTGGTTTCTCATCTGCAGTGGTCGAGCCGCCCGTTGCTTACCCTTCTGAGCTGCATGTTACTGAACACTGGTTTATCTTGGCTGTCTCTGCCTTTCTTCTAGAAGCAGCTGGCAAGTCGACTTTATATGGTGATGGTCTTTGAGTCAGTCTTCTTGGATGTTTAAAACATCTTGCCTTAACTGTAGTTTTAGACACCTTATTGTGCAGCCTACAAAGGAAGTTCCAACCATGGCTTTAGAAAGCCCAGTGCATCTAGTTCCAGACAGACTACCTTGGGCATCTGACTGCCCAGCTGTCCCTAACCCATCTGTGCAGGGCCTGCCTGGTGAAATATGAAAAGCCTTGGCTTTGCCCATCCTCTGCCGTAGTGATGGTCCCCCAGCGGACAGCCTGGATCGAAGTGGTACAGATGCCAGCTCTTTCACTGGGGGCTGAGGCTCCCCCTCGACAGTGTCAGATATGGGAGAGATGCTCCACCTCAGTGGCAGGCCTGCAAAGACCAGCTCCAAGATGACGGTGCAGGCACTGGGTCCCCTGACAGTTTTCAGAGCCCCTTTTGGCTGTGTATTTTACCTACATTGGGGGCAAAACCAGAGTCCAGTTCAGGCGGTTGTTCATGTTGTCACAACTGTAAAATGTCCATTTTGTGAAATGAGAGTGAATGGCAGGCTGTGTATACAATGTAGTATTTGTAAGTTTAGGAGTGGGACCTTGAGAAATATACTAACGGTGTAGCACTTCATTGAGACTTGTTCAGAGCGATTTACTTTCTAATTTTTTTTAAATTGAAAACTTTACCAAAAATATCATCTGTTCCCAACTCCTTAAGTATAGTTCCCATGTGCAGTTATCTCACGGGCTGTGGTAGATATGTGCACCAGGCTGGCCTTAAACTTGCATCTATCCTCCTGCTTCTGCTTCCCAGCCGGTGCTAAGATCGCAGTTCTGCTGCTGTTGCTGCTGCTGTTGCTGCTACTTCTCCTCTTCTTGCTCTTCCTCCTCCTCTTCCTATTCCTCTTTCTATCTGAAACAAATTTCAAACCTTGAATTTTTAGACACACATTGAAAGTGGGAGTAATCTAATGGGGAAAGATTCAGTCTTCCCCTCGGTCAGCTATCAGAGCATGGCTTTGTCCGTGTCCACTTTTGAGTTTTCCTGCTTTATTCTCATGTGACTTCAGTTTTTTTTTAAATTCTGTTTTTGTTTTTTTTTTTGTGTGTGTGTGTGTGTGTATACATGTGTGTAGAAGCCAGAGATTCTTACCAGGTGTCTTCCTTTATCATTCTCCACCTTATTTTTATTTATTTATTTTTTTAAAAATGTTTTATTTGTAGGGAGGGAGCGTGCCAGGGCTAGGAGGGGCATGTGTCACGGACAGATGTGTGGAGGTCAAAAGACAGTTTTCAAAAGTTGGTTCTTTCCTTCCACCCCGTAGGCTGTGTCGATTGAACTCTGGTTATCAGGTTTGCATGCAGATGCCTTTCCTGCCGAGCCGTCTCTGCCTTATTCTCTTGAGACGGTCTTTCCCTGAATGTGTAGCTCCTTTCAGGTAGCAGGCGTGAATGGGCCTGCTACCCTTTCCCCAGGACTAGGATTACAGGCATGTCCAGTGTATACAAGGACCTGGAAACCCAGACTCGCCCTGTGCCCCCAGCCCTTTTACAATTTTTTTTTTTTAATAAGCCTACCCTAACCTCTGCTGCATTACATGGATTGTGGAATCTTTTTCTGGTTTCTTATGAAGAGCCGTTTGTTTCGAAGGTGAGAAGTAACGTCTGCTTTCCCGTGGATCGTGTCAGGCGTTACCTTCCGTGGAAAAAGCCATGTGTCCAAGTGTGGGGCTCACAGGCCCCACACTTTCCCCAGGAGCTTGTGCCTGCGGCTCCCACCTGAACATCTGGGAACACGCTGCACGGCAAGCTGGCAGCGTGTCTAGGATTAAGAAAAAGAATTTCCAGTTCCTGATCTTTTTCTTGGCCAGCGTGTCCCAGTCCTGAATGAATGTGATTCATAAGGTTCGTGTTTACTCAGCGCCACAGAACGAGCCTTGTGAAGCACCCAGGGCTGCAGAGAGCGGGGCTGCTCCACTGCCTTCTCCCTACTCCCTCTGCTCTCGCCCGCCACTCGCCTGCATCCAGCAAAGCCTCTGCGCTTCTGCTTGTCCTGCTCACTGTGCGCCCCTCACACGGTCCTGGCTCTGAGCTCTGCTCTGGCGCTGGCCTGCCTGACAGTGGAGGGTCTGCAGTGTCTCTGTGGAATGGGCGTCTTCCTCCTAGGAGAATAAATGAGCTAATAAAAGCAAGCTGGCTAACAGCGATGGAAGATTCTGGATTGGATCCTAGAACAGAGAAAGAGAGACTGAGTGGAAAAGCCGGTGAAAACCAAATAAAGTCTGGAGTTTAGTTAATAGCACTGTGCTAATTTTTTAGCTTTGTCAGAATGTCCAGTGGTTATATAAAATAGTGATATTAGGAAAATTGGGTGAGAGGCACACCTTTTTTTGACTCTTCTGTATGAAAGAGTTTATAATAACAATACACTTCAAGAGGCTGAAGTAGGAGGATCCTGAGTTTAAGGCTTGGGACCCTGTCACAAACAGTAAACAAAAAATAAAAACATTCTTAAATAAACATTTTTAAGAACTTGTTTTATTTTGGTGGTGTGTATGTGTATGAGAGGGTACTGTGTGTGCCGGTGAAGGCCCAAGGGTGATTTTAGGTTTCATCCTAGAATGCTTTACCTCCTCTTGGCTTTTTACTAGAGTTCCCCAGACCCCACCTTCCAGCACTGGAAGTGTACGCTGTCACCATTCCTGCCCAGCATTTTGCACAGGATCCAGGATCTGAACTCAGGTCCTTCCACTTGTGAGGCAGAGGCTTAACCCTTTAGCTATCTCTCCAGACCTAAGAACCTCTTTTGGTTTTGGTTTTGATATGGTAATGTTTCATAAATACCAGGTGCTTTTATTCCAAATACCCTTTTTAGATTACTAAAATTGATTGTTGAGTATCATTGTATATTGTCTGCACGTTGCTGATAAATTCATGATCAAATAGCTTAAGTGAGCAAGGGGGCCTGTTCTTGCTCACCATTCTCCACTGCAGCTTAGCAGAAGAGCTCATGTCAGCACCACAAGCTGAGGAAACTGGCCACACTAACCACAGGGATTGCTGAGAGAGGGGCACACCTTACTTGCCAGACAGCGAGTCTGTTCCAGTGTGTGAAAATATGGAATCAGCTTCCGCCACCGTATCCTCCTGCTTAGCAAATGATCCCATCCAACGTGGTCTGAGTCTTCGCTCAGCAATTAGGTGACCTCTTGCAGACTTGCTCAGAGTTTGCCTTAACTGTCAAGTCTTCACGAGTGTTCCCAAAGCTCAGCCTTCGGCTGTCTAATTGACATCTGTGTCTAAATAGTGCAAGTATTTATTCTGATATTTAACTTACGTATTTAAGAGAGAGCACAGCACAGATGGAGGTCAGAGGACAACTCCTTCCACCATGTAGGCTTCCAAGGATTGAACTCAAGTCGTCAGGTTTGTGAGCAGGTATCTTATCTGGCCAGCCCAGCCGCGAGTATCATTGGGCCCCTTCTTATCAAGTGCTGTTTGGCTGAACACTGGACAGCATAAAGAATACCACAAGGCCTCTGTAATGTCTGTCAGGAAGAGTTGGGAGCACACCTCCATCCCTCCCAGCAGTTGTCCCGAGGCTGTGGCCACACAGCCGGGCGGCGGGTGCCATGGAGGATTGCTTCTTGCTGAAAGGGGTCGAGCGGGCACCTGGGAAAGAGGCTGATGAGAGCACAGTGGCAGCAAGAGCGCAGGAGGCAGCCAAGTGTTGCCGTGCATGCGGCCCAGTTGGGAGCACACTTGCTGCGGATTGCACAAAGCCCTGGGTTTGATCCCCAGCAGGCCCTGCACAGGGCATGGGAGATAGGAGGCTCAAAGTCCAAGGTCAGCCTTGGCTGCAGAGTGATCGGGAGGTCAAGACATGCTGCTGGGGAACCTCCACTCAGTACAGCCACATCGTTAGCTTTACCGCAGCGAAGAACGTCAAGACATTCTTAATACAAATTTAATGTTTTTAAACACACCAAGAGCATGGGCATGGCTTCCAAAGGAGACTCACACTCGCTGTCTTCGTTATAGTTCTATGCAAGAGCTTGGTGATTTTCAAAGTTACTAACTTTGAAGGCTTGCTAAGAAATTTAAATAAGGTCATAGGGAGATTCCTAAGGTAAACCCAGCAGGATCCCAGTTGATGGGTGAAACTGTAGGTAACGTGGGTGCCTGAAGTTAGAACTTCCTGTTCGTAAGTCGACTAGCAAATACTCCAGACCTGTTCCAGAGGTCAGAAGCCTGTTGTATTGCTATCGTGGTGTTCTTCCTTGGAAACGTTTCTGTATGAAGTAATATGGCCTGCAAGTTGGTCGGCAACCTTCACAGCAGATGTTAATGTGTTGAAATCCATGATTCTCACAGCAGGTAAGAACTGAACCCCAGTGTGGGGCAAGGGTGGCGTTTGTTCCCATGTCCTGTAATTTCCCGTTTTTCTATCCCACTTCCAAAGTAGCAGGGCTGGAGTGTCACATGCTCAGCGGTAAAGCACTGTCATGGCATGCATAACCCCACCACTAGAGGGTAAACAAAAAGTCAATCCATTTGTCTTCACTTTCAAGAAGGGTATTCTCTTGGGGGTAAAGTATATCTATCAAACAACTGGAACTGACGGTTGGAGAATGTTGTTATAATGCATTGAGCTAACATGGAAGGTACAGAGGTTATTTTTTGAAATGTTTAATTCATTATTTGAGAGAAGGACGGAGAGAAGGCTCTCACATGCATCCCATGGTGCACTGGTGGAGGTCAGAGGATAACTTAAGGGAGTCTTTTTCTCTGCTGCCACTCAGTTCTTTGGGAACTGAACCCAGGTCACCAGGTTTACAGGCAGGTGCCTCACCTGCTGTGTGTCAGGCATTCGGCACAGAGATTCCTTCAAGCAAGATGAAATCTTGAGTCCTCATCCTTGACCATCTGGCCTTTCTGTTTAAAATCCCATGGTGTTTGAGTGTACAGCCTATCGATGTTTTCCCAGGGTGATGGTGGGCCCAGAACTAAATGTCTGAGTTGAATTTTTGGCCCCTGTCAGCTGTGATGGGTGGACTTACCTCCAAGGTTCCTTGAAGCTCTCACATTCTAAGAATGCATTTGTACTATAGCCACGTGCTGCTTGAGGATGCGCCGTATTCTAAGAAGGCATTGTTGGTGCCTTGTCAGACAAACATCATAGAACGTGTTTACACACTACGTTCTTACAATGTTGCTAGGCAGTGTAGCCTTATGTGACCACCTTATATGTGCCTCTGCCTTTGACAGGAATGTGCTCATGCAGTGTATGCTTGTGCATACCACATACATACACGTAAGCAGGGACACAGAAAACTAAAATATTGACTGTGGGATATGGAACATGGCTTGGTTAGTGAAGTGTCTGCTGCACAGGCATGAGGACCTGGGTTCAAATCCCAGGCACTCATGTAAAAAGTTAGGTGTAGTGCGTATCTGTAATCATTGGGAGGTAGGGGTATATAACCAGTGTTGTCAGTCATTGAACTCTAGGCTCCATTGTAAATAAGTATATAAGCTGTAGAACAATAGAAGAAATACCCAATATCCTCTGGCCACAAGTGCACACACAACATATGTGTTCACACATACATGTACCCGAAAATTAAAAAAATAACATGTGTGCATAGTTCTATTTCCAAATCTGATTCAGGTGTGGCATGAAACTTTTAAACAAGTTTCTCCAGTGAGTCAAGGGCCCTGCAGGGCCTTTGTACAGGTGCAGCCCCACGGGAGCTCTTGTAACTAAGTTTACAGCTCAGAACAGTTGGCCCCAAGCAGTGGTGAAGGGGGCTGGGTCTCCATGGGCTCTCTTGGGGCTTTGCCTTGCTACTTTACCTAACTGGCAGTTTCATCATTATTATTTTTAATGATCATTTGTGAATGGCAGTACACGCACACTATTGAGACCTTGAAGGTATAAAAGTTCCAACACTCAGAGGCAGCCAGCCACTCTTGTAGTTCTTTGAATATGTTCTTTGAAAGGACATGTATGTCTGTCTCTCACACACAAACGATGACACAATACATGCATTTTTTTCCTGCATTTTCCCTCTTATTATCTTAGAAGTTTTCCATAGAACTTAGACTTTGTCCCAAATCCCTACTTCGCCAACCCCGGCTAAAGATGGGGAAATTTTAGTCAGTAAGACCATTAACATGGACGACATACTTGAAGCACTTTGAACCCATTGCCTTGGCGAGTTTTAAAGACAACAGAACCTCATTGCTCATTTCCAGGTGATGCCATCTGCTCATTATTCTGAAAAGTGGTCCAGGGAAAGACTCAAGCTTTTCTCCTGGCTCTTCCTTCACAGACTCAACCTCAAGGAAGCCAAATAGCTGAAAGGGGCGGCCCCTCTGTGTTGGAAGTATTCCAGCCAGTAAGTGACGACGGCACCAGGGACTTGGAATATTACTGTTTTGCAGCCTCCAATGAATTAACTATTTAAGTCTGTTTCTGAGCTTTTTTGTTTATTTAATCAGTTTCTGACTTCCCGTGTATGGGGACCACATTTGTTGTGACTTTATGAAGTCCACTGTGTTGGACCATAGACTCCCCTGCACTGGTCACATACCCCTTTAGACTGTCCATGTCTGTTCTTATGTATTTAGTTTTTCAAAGTAAATTTTGCATTGATTTAGTGTTGGAAAACACTGGTAGGTTTTTTTTTAATTGGAATCGCATAAAATTTATAGATTTGCATAAAGAGAATCGCCATCTGTTGTGTGTTACTAGCTTGGCACAGATGAAGTAAGGAATATAAATGTAAAGCCTTGCATTTATGTTGGGGAAACAGTCATTGTGCATGATTTAGTAATTCCTTAAACAACTAGCTCAGCTTATTTACCAGATAGTACCTGGGAGAAAGCAAGTGAATCAACGGTTAGGACTGGGCTCAGTGCTACAGTACTTGCATGGCTCCTGCAGGGCCTGCAGTGTAGGCCCCAGCACTACAAGGAAAACAAGCAAATAAAACAAAAAGCAAGGAAGCAAGTCAGTCAGAGGCAGCCCCCCTCCTGCCCCAAGCTTATAACCATTGCCAAAGCGAAGCTTGGTGATACCACCCAGTAATATTTTAGTTTCACTAGTGGGATCCAGTGGATGCTCACAGTTACAATCTTGGGTCATGTTGCAAGATGTATAGAGAGAAAGAGGTGTGTGTGTGTGTGTGTGTGTGTGTGTGTGTGTGTGTCTGTGTGTGTTTTAGCAGGGTGTGAGTTAGATAACTGATGATCTCGGTCTTTCCGGCAGTCGCCTCCCTGAAATGGGTGTAGAGTGGTATCTAGCTGATGGGCTGTGGGGGGCTTCAAGGAAAGATCCAAAGCTCTGGCACATGCTCCATGTTCAGTAATGTTAGCAAACTTTGGTTACATGAGAAATCTGACTTCCTGGGGCTGACGGCATCAGACTCACTGTGGTCATATTGTGAGGTTATTTAGGAGAGGGGCCGGCAGTGAAAGGAGTGACCTGGAAGCACCTAGAAGCAGTGGTCTGTTTCACTGGGAAAGAGAAGGTTGAGGAGGACAGAACCTCTCAGGGTCATTCTAGAGAGTTCCAGGCATGGAGCAGCGGATGGAATTCTGCTCAGCATCGGGCTGGTACTGCAGCAAACTCCTGTCAGAAGCAATGGGCAAGGAGAAGCCAAGGGAAACAGCCCTTTCTGGGGAACTACAGAACAGGTTTCCGAATTGGAGGGTGAGACTAAATGATGGTGGAGACATCTCCCAGTGAGGTTCTAATGTAACTAGAAGCATCTGCAGTCGCATCTGCTCAAGTACTCTGCTTATGGCCCATCTGTTTTCAAAGAATTGCAGTTCTTTGAAACCATGTTTGATCCCTTTTCTGAGTTAGAGGATATTGAAGTCCAGTGGGGTCCTTGCGGACATTAAGCAAAGAATCAAAAAATGGTGAAATGAAAAAAAATGGTGAAATGAAGGGACTTGAGAACTAATATATTTCCCTTGTTTCTTTGTCTGTTACCTTGGGCACAGGTCTTTAGCTTTGAAGCCCCTTTTTTATATAACAGGTTAATCTCAGTTTCTAGTCTTTAGCCAGATATTCTTTTAAAGAACAAGAACATTATTGGAGGTTTTGAAGGAAGGTGCTATCCTTGTCTAGAAGACAGGAAACATTTTAAAAGATAAGGATGTGACCTATAAACTTGATTGTAGTCTTTATTGTCTACTACCAATGTGCGTCTATGTTTAAAAAAAAAAACTCTAATGAAGTTATGTTTAAGATCCACTCTCCAGTTTCCTTTAGATAGGCATTATAGACTTGCTGTAATTTTCTTTTTTGAAAAGTATTTTATTTTCCTATTAGAGCGAGAACATATGAAAGTCTTGGATGTCACTTCTCCCCATCCACCATGTGGGCTTCCAGGAATTGAACTCAGGTCACTAGTTTGTGATTAGCTGCCTTACCTACTAAACTGTCTCGTCTGTAATTTTCATAGTTCTGCTTTTCCCCCTTCCAATTTTATATGTATTGTGTTTTCCATGTGGGTGGTTACATATGTGTGCTGGTATGTGTGTATGTGTGTCCTGAGGGTGATACTGGAAATCATTCTTTCATTCTTCCATTTTATTGTTGAGCACTTTAGGGCTAATGTGGCTGGTTGGCTTGCTTGGGCATGCCAGGACTGGAATTACATGTGAGCTACCACACCCACTAAACATTTTATGTGGGATTTGGGGACCGAATTCTGGTTCTTTGACTTGTGGCAAGTTCTCCCTGGCCCCATAGTCATGCTTTTTTTTTCTTTTTCTTTTGAGATAAGATCTTGCCGTGTAGCCCTGTAACAAGAATTTATGTGCCTTACACCAAAATGACAGTGAGTAAGGGATTGAATCTTTAAGCTGAGCTTTATTTAGAGAACTGGCAATCTGAGAAGATAGAGGATTGGCGTCTTGGAAAACCTGCTTGCTCCTCCATCTCCAGCTAGCAAACGTGCTGAGAACAGGACCGAAGGCAGCCAGGCATTCCAAAGTGTCTCATCCTTCTCAGGTGGTAGGCTGCTTTCTGATGCACGGTGTCGGTGGTGCTCTCACTATCGGCTCCTGCGCTTTCATTGTCAAATCTCTTTGCAGTGGGGTTCACATGCTCCCAAGGCCTCTGAGTCTTGCATTCTCCTGAGGCACCTCCTGGGTGAACAGTTACCTCAGAGCAAGCCGTTAGCAGTGAGCACGTGCTGAGCTGTTTGTCTCGTGCATGTGTGAGCCTTATAATGTAGAGTACCCCATCCATCTCTCCTGGCTCCCCATCAGTCCCGGTTGGTCTAAAACTTGCTGTGTAGGCCTGACGGGCTTCAAACTTGAGTTGATCTCCCGCCTCTGCCTCTGAGTGTCAGGATTGTGGATGTGCTCCACACGCGTGGTTTCGTAAAGCTGGTGTTATTGCCCTTTGAGTGGAAGCCCAGAAAAACTAGCAAAAGCAGACAAATTCTTCTTAGTTGATCTTTTAAGTGTGTTTTGTGCATTTTCAGTGACTGAGGAGCTCTCTGCAGCCCCTGATCCTGAAGACCCTTCTGCCTCTGGTGTGACATCCCTACCTGCCGAAGCCTTGAGTGTGATCCCAAACCCCAGCACGACATCATCCCTCCCCGCTCCATCCGTACCGGCGGAGGGAGAGGAGCCCAGCACTTCGGGGACCCAGCAGCTTCCTGTTGCCGCCCAGGCCCCCGATGCTCTGCCTGCCGGGTGAGTAGCCCTTTGTCCTCCCCAAGGACTGAGCCTCCTTTCCGGGTCAGAAATAATGTGCTTATTTATTACCTCGTGGCCAGTAGTCTCTAGGGGGCTGTGAGCATGGAGGCGAGAGGTGTGGAAGAGCCGCTTGTTGTACAGAAGTCAGAGCAGGAATGTAAGTCATCTGGGCAAATCAATGCCGCCTTATGTTGAGACTCAGACAGCTCCCCTCCAAGGGCCTCTGAAGAACAAGGAGCTCTTTTTGCCTTTATGGATGGCAGGAGGGTGTTTGCCTGATCCTACCTAGAAAACAGCTCTTTCTCTCCTGAGTTGTACTTTGGCAGCCTATGGAGGACTTGGGTCCTAGGTGCTGAATTACTATGACTCTGTTATTCCCATGGCTGAGACGGATGTTAACATGGGCTCCCAAATTTCTTGCCATCCATTAGTTTGGATGACAGAGATCTTGGTTGAGAAGATAACAACCTTAGTAACCTAAAGGAAGGTTGAGTTCTGGTGTTTAGTGTGTGGGATTCAGAATATGGATTTGGGGGACTTGCAAGAGTGCTCAGTAGGTAAAAGCTCTTGTTTCCAAGTTTGGCGACCTGACTTCATTCCCCAGGAACCACATGGTAGAGAAAACCAAACCCAAAAAATTCACCTCTGAACACGGATAGATAGATAGATAGATAGATAGATAGATAGATAGATAGATAGATAGATAGATAGATAGATAGATAGATGATAGATAGATAGATGTACTAAAGAAAAAATAGGGCGTGGGTTTCAAATAGTTCAGGGTTGGCTCAGTCCCAACGACGTGGCCTTGACTAAGTGGTCCCCATTTTGGTAAAGTGATATTGAGTACCCGCATCTCCCCAAGAAGCTTCTGGACTCCAAAAAGATGGAGCATCCACATGAAGCATCCGTCTTAGACAGACAAGTGACATTTCCAGAGGGCGTGTGAAAGTCATGAAAGGGGAGGGCGCTTCTGACGGAAGTGAAGTCTTACCGCTGTGAGTACAGAGGATCTTTGGTACAGAGGATACCAGTGTCCGTACTGCCTTGGTCACTGGTAAGGCTGACTTGGCAGTGACATTATGTCCTGAAACATTGCAGTCTTCAAAGGAACAGAAAGATGACTCTTGCTGCATTGCTCAGAGAACCATTCTGAAATTCCAGTTGTTCAAAAGCTTCTCTCTGAAGGCATTTATGATTTCTTTTCTACTTATACTTGGCTATTTGGCATGCTTATCTAGTACCTTTCTCTTAATGAAGTGTGTTGATTGGATGAAAGGCAATGCCAATAATTCTCATTCCCTCAATCCCAAGGAAAGTTAGGGGTGTTGAGATTCACTTCTGAGAAGGTCTTCCCTCCCTCCCCCCGTCAGTTGTTTGATTTGGGAAGATTATTAATCAATTGCTTGTGTCTGATTCCTGCAGAGATTTCTTTTCTCTTTCGTATGTGGTATGGAATACTCGAAAGCTCTCTGGTCTATAATTCCAAGTCTGTATGCTATAATTTGGGGGAACAGATCAGCGTCACTTTGGCAGAAAGGAGAGCACATGGCCACTATGTCCCCAGTGAGCTGTTTTCTTTCCGCTGAGCAAATGCCTGGAAGGTTGGCCTCACTCCCGTGTCAGTCACAGGCAATTAGGGCTGATGGCTCGACATGTCTTTATGCAGGGCGTGTGTGAGGGTTGCTGTTCTCTGGGATTGGGCACTTCCTGTTTCCAAGTTGCTGGAAAACTCCAGGCTCTGAAAATGTTCTTTATTCTCAGGCTGGCGAATGGAGCAACCCCATTCCTCGCTCTCTGCTCTGGCCAGAGCCGAGCTTCTGCGGCAGAGCTAGACCTTCCTCAGCAACAAGACCTGTGTGAGCCTGAGTGCTCCTGTGGATGATGTCCAGGAGGCCAGCAGCTGCCCGCCTGGAGCTCACCACAGCAGCGCCCAGTACTCGGTAGTGCACACCGAGGCCTTGTCACTATTGGAAGCCCAAAGGGCGCAGTTTCTAATGACCTCTTCCCGATTCCTCATAGCCCAGCCCATTCTAGCTTCTTGGCAAGTTGAGGGAACTCAGGCCAGGAAGCTCATTAATTGATTCCTGGTGTCTCTGCTGCAGGGGCCATTAAGGGAATGACATCTGTGCCCTACTTCAGAGAGAGAGGGCGATGGGGCTGAAGTAAGGCGCACCTTCGTCTTTGTGAGCCTGCAGACCTGTATGTAGCATCGGGCAGAGCTACTGGTGCTCAGGTTACAGACTCCTGATTTTACATGAGACTTTGTGTCATTAAACAAGATTTTTACTACTGACCAAGAGGTGCAGGTCCAGGGCAGGGTGCTGCAAATGCAGAGCTAAGCAAAGAATGAGCCGCCCAGGCGGGATTTACAGTGTCCACATTCTTATCACCTTGTCCATTGCCTTGGCTTCTTTTAGAACCAGTGCTGGCCCCTGCGCCTGTGCGTTCAGTCCTTGCCTCTGTCAAGGCTGGAATGTGATCTCTCGCGAGAACGGTGCTACCGTCTGGCTGGGGAACATCCGGCAGCTGTCTTTCATTGTTTTAACCTATGACAACAAAACTCTGAGCAAGCCTTTCACAGTTTGGAGTGCTGCAGTGGCCTCCTGTTGTCTGAAGGGATGAATTCTCCACAGCCCCGCAGTCCTCTGGGGAAGCCCCCTTTGCTGTCAGAGCTCTAGCCATGATCACTTAGTCTGACCTCTGCATCTCCCTTTCTCCAGACTGAGGGTCTTCTCTGATGTTAGTCATTCTTTCTCAAAGCTTCTTCATGGTAAATTCCTGTATTCTTAAGTCTCAAGTGAATTGTGATTGCTCTGGGAATCCTTCCTGATTCCTGGTAGACAAGGTTCTAACATGTAAGTCTGTAACTCTTCTCACACTTGTGATTGTTTGTTCAAGTCCCTTGGTCCTGGTGCTCTGAGTGGCAGTGGGCCTGCCTGTGTGTTTCCTCCAGAGGGACTTGCACCGAGTGAACGAACACGTCCCTGTGCCCCCTTGCCTGCCCCCTTCCTTCCACCTGGAGGTATGTTTTCTGCTTCTCTGATGCTTTAAAGCAACTGCAACAAGAATATTGTTTTCTTCCCCGGGGAGAGAGGAGCCTAATGCCATTGTTCTCAGGGTAGGCTGGCGTGGGTGGAGTCCACGTCTGTCACAGATCAGAACGCTGGTCCCCTCACCAGGGAGCCTCATTGCCGGGATATTACAGAGCAGAGCGTCCCTTTGCTGAAGTATTTGTGAGCCATAGTTGGCAACTTGCAGGCTTGCTAAGGTTTCCAGCTTACTGCTGCCAGCGTCATCTTTTCAAGTCCTCCATTTCTTTTACTGATTGGTAGGGACCCCAGGGTTACCATATGAGTCTTCTGAAATTTGTGGCAGAAGAGACTGGTCATAGACAAGTCTTAGATGCCAGTGTGCCTTAAGGCCTGTGGGCTATGGAAACTTGGGCTGCTTAAGGCCAAGTATAGCACTCATCAAGTCTGTTTCTCTCCCTGCCTGTCTCCTTGCCGGTTGCAAGTGTCTGTTGAAAAGAGGGGTGCCGATGTGTGGGAAATAGTGGTTCAGACGGGGCCAGAGGCATATGGCTGCTTTGGTCCACTGGCCCTGTATCTGGTTTTTGTTAGTGCTGAGCCCACTTTGGGGACCAAATGCTCATTAACAGACCAACCCCCAGGATGCTTGGTCTCTGCAGCACTTCGGTCCCTCTCACACAGAGGCACATTATTTTACTGTGGCAGCCGGCATACGGCTGTGGTTTCTTACATAAGGGAGGGCGTTGTATTTGGCCTGTTGGCTTCCCTCAGCCGCGCCGGTTCACACCATCCTTCTTCTGCCACAGCCATTGGCTGTCCTGTCTCTTTCCTGCCTCGGAACAGAATTAATTGAGGGGTGTTTTCTAGCTCTTTCAGATTTATCATCTGCCCTGCTCTCCTGACCAACAGTGAGAACCCAGCAGTGCCTAACCTAGGTGGGCTTTGGGGCCCTCCCAAGGATGGCTGCCATGTTCTTGGCTGTCCTGTTGGTATAGACACTCGGAAAGATGGTGGAATTTGGAGCATCTCCGTGGAGTCATAAAGCAGCCTGGGCTGCTCAGTCTCATTCCAGATCAGTTTTGGCTTTAGCCAAAGTGCTTCCTTACTCAGAGAGTTTTAAGAAGTGCTTCTCCAACTGTTTGTGGGGAACCAGCCTTTTTTCTTTCTTGACTGCTGTTGTTTTGTTTCAATTTACTCCTAAATTTCCAGCCTATTGCAAATTCATGCTTTCGTTCTAAACTCTATTCAAGGAATGACTCACATTACGTCCTGGATGTTGGGCAGTAAGTATAGAGAAACTCCTCTACTTTTTAGGTCACAGAACAGTTAACAGTTTGGGCAGTTTGGGAATAAAGGACTGTACTGGGACCTGTGTGCCCTTTCCGTGGCTTGTTTCTTTGTGCAGTATGGTTTGTTCCGATTCTGAAAGGACTGCTAGTTAGGAGCTCGGCTTCTTCCTTATTTCAGAGCCTAGCGTTTTCCTAAGGATTCCGCTGTCATCAGCAGCTGAGCCGTGAGATGTTCTTCACATGTGTCTGTGATCACACATAGCTATTAGTTCATTTGCACTATATTTTCTCGAGTGCCCTCAAGACGGGTTGCCATGTTCATCTCGGCGTCATCAGCGCCTGCTGCAGATGGTATAGGATGGAGTGACATGTTTGTCACATGATTAGATGAGTGCTTTCACATTTAGTTTGGGATCTTATAAAAGACCATTTTGGGGGCTGGAGAGGTGGCTCAGGGGTTAAGCCTCTGCCTTGCAGACAGAAGGTCCTGAGTTCAGATCTTAGACCCCACGTATAGACACCAGGCAGAAGCGGGGGCGGCCTGCGTTTCTGGTCCTGGTAGGGCGGAGCCTGTGAATCCCGGGGCAGAGTAAACAAGGAGGAGGTGGAGGCGTCCATGGTGATTCCCGAATTTGCCCGTGGTTCTACACACACACACACACACACACACACACACACACACACACACGCACACACGCACACACATAACACACACACACACACAATTGAATAAAAATAATAATAATAAAAATTAAAAAATAAAGACCATTTTGCTAGGCTCTTTGGAAGTCAGCACTCAGGAAGCCGAGGCAGGAGGATCCCAACACTTGCCTGGGCTGTGTAGTGAGTTTCAGCCTCCTCTCACAAGCAAGGAAACCGTAAGGAATGTGCCACAAATAAAGACACATCCAAGAAGCACACATCTACCAAACCTCAGTAAGCTTACAGAATGCGTTTTCATTTTTCTAAGCTGTTACAAGTGTACAGATAAAAATGGTGAACCACAGATTTCTGAGACCCCCCAGCCAGTTTTATCATTATGCCTCTGCCTTCCTAGTGCTGGAATGCACCTGGTTTATGCAGTCCTGGGTATCAAATCCAAGACTTCAGGTATTCTAGGCAGGCATGCAACCACCTGAACTACACCCCTTGCCTCCCCCGCCCCTTTAAAAATGTGTTCATTTGTTGACTTATTCATTGGTTTATTTGTGTGTGCACATGCATGTATGTGCTTGTGTGTGCGCGCATGTGCTATGCCTATGAAGGTTAGGGAGAAGTCCTCAGGAGCTGGTTCTCTTCTACCTTGTGGATTCTGGGGATCAGACACAGCAGCAAGTGCTTTTTACCTGCCAATCATCTGAGACACCCCTTTTCGTGTCTGAGATATGTATGTATATCAGAGAGCACTGTGTGCTTGTGGAGACCCAGGGTGACTTTGGGAATCACTCTGGGTTGCTCTACCTCCTCTTTGCTTCACTCTGGGGTTTCCAGGATTGGAAGTACAGCCTGCCATCATTTCTACCTAGTGCTTTTATGTGGAATCTGGGATTTGACCTCAGGACCTTCTGCTTGTGATGCAGAGGCTTAACCACTGAGCCATCTCTCCAGTCCCTGATAATGTTCTTTTGGTAATATAGCAGAGAGATGATTAGCATCATCCAAATAATGTTGTTGAGTTTTTTGTTTGCATGTTTTTGGTCTTTAACCTTTTCATGATGGTGGGAAGTCTAGGGGAGGACAAAAGACACACAACAGAAGAAAGGAGCAGAGGTAATTTAGGTGAAAGAAAAACTAAGAATAATGGAAATCAGAGACTCTTAAGTACTTTCAAACACACAGACTCAGTAGTACTTGGTCCGACTCAGCGTTACTCCCTGAAGGCCAAGGAGCAATGTGCCCCGAGACAAACGGATGCTTTGAACATTGTTTCTGAGCTCATCAAAGACAGCCATGCAGCAAGAGCGGAGAGAACCCACACAACCAAGCTGTAGTGCCGCACAAGACCCAGGGCGTTGGGCTTGTAAAACCCTTTCATCTCAGTGTGAGGAAGATGCTTACATGGGATGGAGACTTAACCCCCACTAGGGGCATGCCACAAAAAGGCAGTGTTGGTATCATGTTCTGGGTACAGGAGACCAAGCCCAGAGAGTCACGAGGCTTCATCCGAGCAGGTCAGCAGACGCAGAATGCTTGTGGCTGGTGACAGAAGTGACCCACTGTGCTGCATGAATGAGGGGAAAGGATTTGTGTGACTCATTAATAGCCACACAGATTCTTTGAGAAAGGAAGGCAGGCCAGGTCGGGAGGCGGGGAAGACCCCCATGGACATTTCATCTGAGCAGGAGTCTGATGTTAAAAGGCAAAGTAAAGCCAGAAAAGAAGGCGGTGGAAAAAAGGTCTTGTTCCTCTTGTTCCTCCTAGCTTAGCCAGTCGAGAGTGTTGGCAGGACACAGAGCTTTGCTGGACAAAAGCAGTCCCCAAAGGAGTGACTTCCTTTTCTAGGTTCAGTTGCCATCAAGGATGAGAGGGCAGATTTGCGACTGTAGAGAGGCGACACCACTGGACAATGGGCTGTGGGGAGGGAGGTGGCACCACTGGGCATGGGGACACCAGTTTTGTTTCTGGCGATTTAGTAGCACAGTGTTGCTAAAGGCATTCCCTTCATGGGATGTGTTCCCATTTTGGGGGGGGGGTCTTTTTCATAGTTTTGAACCCAGGGCTTCATGCATGCTAGGCGAGCAATCTTACCAACTGTGCTACATCCTGAGCCCTTGATCATGTCTCAAGTCAAGCGTCTCTCAGGGCTTTTCTCATTCCCATTTGAGATGAATGCTGAAGGTCTTAGTCTACTCCACACGCAGACAGTATTGAGACTGGGGAGACTGTGAGGGACGAAATCCAGGGCTGTCAGAGAACTTGCGCAGAGCTGCACTGTGTTAGCCCACCTTCCCTGCTGAGCGGAAGGGACACGGCCTCTGTAGCCGCAGTTCTTGCTCTCTATGTCCTTGGTTTGGAAGGACATCCAGAGGGAGATTTTTAACCTTTATTTTCTAGACGCTTTTGCCTTTTGAATCAAATACTGCAAGAAGCCCGAGGTTCTTCTTTTTGCTATAGAAGGAAATGGGGGACCTGCGTCACATCCCACAGAATTCTGTTCTGTCGGATCATTGAGGAAAAATGTTCTGGGGTTTACCTGAGTGAAGCTGTGCTCTGCAGAAACAAACAGAAGACTGTTGTTCTGAGACTGTCCCCATACTGTGAGTTTTTGTCTTAAAGCTGCAAATTAATTTACTGGGCAAACCAACCTAAACCTAGTTTGTGTTTATATTTTATATAACAGAAATTTGTGTGTTAGCTAGGAGGTAGCCAGTTGATCAAACCATGCCAAAACTGAAACAGAGGCCTGGCTGTGACTAGTGAAGTCTGTACCTCTAGAGGCTCTCTGCTCACAGGCTGGGCCCCGCTCTCTTCTGGGTCTGATACTGCCTTGTTCACAAGTGTTCCCTCTTGAAATGAACCATTATGTCTATTGATCTAATGTATTTCTTTGATAATGTCCTCTGGTCCTCAGTCCAGTAGTTGACTCTTTGTAGGGACCTGGAACCAGCAGACATTACTGTTCCCAGGTCCGGCCCTCCCCGTGCTAGAAAATAAGTGCTGCTTCCCATGGATCTCCTCCAACTAAACAGTGAGATACTGTTTTTGTTTCATTGCACGTTGTTGCAACAAATACTTGAGCCCAGCAACTCCGAAGGGAAAGGGTTTAGTTGTCATACAGCTTTAGGTTCCAGGTCATCATTGTGGGGTCTTAGAGCAGCAGGAGCTGGAAGTCACATCCATAGAAACAGCAGAATAGTGCATTGGTGCATGCCTGCTTGCTTGCTCAGCTCTCTTCAATTTTTATACGTTCTCCATCCCTACAGTGGACTTGTGGTCCTGCATCAACTAATGCAGTCAAGACAGTTCTTCACAGTCATGCCCAGAGGCCAACCTGAATCTAGAGTCACTTTCAAGTGGGTCTAGAGGCCTGTTTCCTAGATGTCAGATTGACAATCAACACTAATCATCACAGATATGATTGAGATGAATCCTCTGAACTAACCCCATGGAGCTGCTCATTTCACTCATTTTCTTCCATTTGTTTTGTGTTCTTCTTCCCTTTATTACAGCTCTCCTTTCACAGCTCAGGCTGGCCTTGAACTTGCCATCCTCCTGCCTTTGCCTCCTCAGTATTCACTCCTTCCCTCAGTGCCCGTGCAAAGGGACACATGTTCACTTTGAGATCGGGATGGGAAAGTGCCACGCTTGCTGTGTAGCAGGGCCCAGTAATTGTAGCTCACTTCTTTTTCCCTTTCCTCTGTGCATTAAATTATAAGAGTCACGGGGGCAGAGAGCAGAGCTGAGTGCGCATTCCACATACAACTGACTCAGCCTCTCTGACCCCAGTTTCCTCACTGGTAGGGCACCCCACAGTAAAGGATGGTGTTCAGGGTTTCATGAGGAAGCACTAGCCCATAACCCTGTGCAGACACTCAGAGGACAGTGGCACCCTCTATCTGCCTTACTTTAAGATCTCATATACCTGGGTGTGGGTATACGCCGAGAATCCCAGCAAGTGTTTGGGAAGCTCAAACAGGAGGATCACAAGTTTGAGGCCAGCCTGGACTACAGAGTGAGTTCTAGTTCAATCTGGATTCCATAGTGAGGCCCTGCCCCCAAATAAAACAAATCCTTAAGCTTTACATACTTCTATTTTTGAATTAGTTTCTGGGACTGACTAGTAGTGCACTGCCTTAACAGACAGCCCATTTTAAATGAAAATATGGGGTTGAAATGCAGCTAGCTTCTGTAATGTTGGCACACCAGGCCTAATAATAGAAATTAGACACATATTTCCATATATAGCCAGCTCTACTACAGTGTAGCACACTGTAAGAGATCCTAGAATCATGACGCTATGCAAAACCATGCAATAAAAACCATAGGGCTTATGGGAAAAGATAGTTTGAGGCATAGCACTCAATTTTTCTTAATTGTTAAGCAATTAAGAACCACCTGTCTCCATGCTCAAGGTGACGCCTGCCTTGGGGGAGACCTGAAGTTGGTTTGTGGAAGCAGGGACTGGCATGGGTAAGACTCGTGGGCTTTGCAGGGTTGCCTAAGTCAGAAGCCAAGGTAGCTAGAGAGTCTGTGGGCTTTGAGTATTTCTGTGCCAGCAGGTTTACCTGAGGGAGGTTCTGTGTTCCAGGGTGGTCAGCAGGAAAGAGCATAAAGCACAAGACTCACATTTCAAGCTTCCTTCTCTGCTGTGTGTCATGATTGGAACAAATTTGCGCTCTCTCTCTCTCTCTCTCTCTCAATATTTACTGGCGGGAGAAAGAGGTGCATACATTCATGCCGTGGCATGTGGTTGGGGGTCAGGGGACAACTGTCAGGAATCAGTTCTCCCTTCCACTTGTTCAGGGAGCTCAGATCTCCAGGTTTGCGAGCAGGTGCTGTACCATCTGAGCGATCACATGACCATGAATTGCATTTTCTTTTTTTTTAATTTTTTTTATTTATTCAATTGTGAGTGTGTATGCGTGTGTAGTGCGGACGAACTCGGGAACCACCATGGACGCCTCCACCTCCTCCTTGTCACTCTGCCCCGGGATTCACAGGCTCCACCTACCAGGACCAGAAGCCTAGGCCACCCTGCTTCCGCCGGCGTCTATCCGTGGGGTCTAGGATCCGAACTCGGGACCTTCCGCCTGCAAGGCAGAGGCTTAACCCCTGAGCCACCTCTCCCGCCCCATGAATTGCATTTCTAAACAAGCATTTCAGCAGAACACACTGTATGGTAACTTCCCCACCTGAGAGGCTCCCTTCCCCTGGCAGTACCCAAAGCAGAAGTAAATAGGATCAGTGTAAAACTGGGGCTCACGGAGCTGTTTGCATCCTGTATGGACTTCTCGCTGTCTATACAGCTCATTGTCCATACGGGGGTGACTGTTCTGGATCAGTGGAATTATCATCAGTCCGTGTGTGCAAGGTGGTACGTGTCCACACTCATGGGTTCTGTGTCGCCTGCTGCTGTGGCCTCCATTCAGTAGCCCAGAGGAGCCACCCTAGCATCTCCGTGACTTCACACAGTTGGTAAACAACAGTGTTCCACGTTCATGAATTCACGTAGATGTCTTTCAAAAAACACTCTGCCAATGAAGAGTACATTTCAAGCATAAGTATCATTGTGAATGTATATAGTGCTAGAAGAACAGGGTTGACTTGAATTGCATGCAGTTTTTATGTATTATTATTTGGTGGCTGTGGCTGCACATGTGGAGGTCAGAGAACAACTTGCAGGAGTTGGTTCACCCCTTGCTCGTGGTGGGTTTTGCTCAGGTTACCAGGGTTGCACAGCAAGTGCCTTTTTGCCTGCTGAGCTATCTCATTGGCCTTTTTAATTAAAAAAAAACATTGTAGCTTATAACTTGGAAGCAAAGAGTCCTCAGTTCTCATCATACTCTTTTTCCTGGCCTTTTTATTTTTGGACAGGGTATTACAGATTAGCCTCGAACTCAGGATCCCACGTCAGTCTCTTGGGTTTGGGGATTACAGGCATATACAGCCTGCTATGTGTCGGTTTTCATCATGTTCTTAAGGGACTTTTTGATATGAAAACAGCCAAGGAGCACTGGCTGGAGAAATAATGAGCTGTGGGTCGGTGGGTGGCTCAGGGGGCTCCCTGTGACCTTGGGCGGTGTTCCAGCACCCTGATCCTCAAGAAGCGCTCTTGGATGCCAGTCTTGTGTAGAGCCGGGAGACCACTGGGCCGCCGCGAGTGTCATCTTGGGGTTGCCTTCACGTCAGCCCTGGCAGTGGCGACCTTCTAATGGGCTGTCCTTTCAGCTGTGTGCCTCATGCTTTGCTTCCAGGTGGGAGCAGCGTGAGCTGCCCAACGGGCGTGTGTACTATGTGGACCACAACACCAAGACCACCACCTGGGAGCGCCCGCTTCCTCCAGGGTAAGGACTGAGCCCACAAAACCTAAGACTCTCGAACGGCACCCAAGAGCTTCCCACTGCTCCCCAGCACAACCATCTTGATCTCGCCCTCTTCTCTCCTCTTCGCTCTTTCCCCTTTCTTCCAGTCTCCGCCTCCTACAGCTCTCCTTTCCCCACATGCCTTATGTCGCTGGTGACCAGCGGCCGTGGGCGTTGTTATAAGTGGTATTCAGTGCCGACATGGCTGTTGAAGGGAGCCGAGTTCTCCAAACCCAAGGCTGAGAGAGGCTTCCAAGGGGGGAGGACTGTCCAGATTCAAGGAGAAGGGCTTGGACTCCGTCTGCCAGGGACAGAAAGTTCTTTCCACATCTGTCTTCTGATCTCGGGAGCTTGCAGAAGGAGCTGTACTCTGCTCTGGAAAGCACCCTGCTCCCCGGCAGCCACGTGAGGGCTGCGTAAGGATGGGCCTGTCCTTCCCGAGTGATGGAGGAAGAGGAGGTGTCCACGGCACTCAGGAGAGCCTGTGGGCTGGGCAGATGCCACTCACCTACACATTTGCACAACACCTAAGTTTTCCTTTTCCTTCTCGCTCATCTGAGAGTGGAGCCGTGGTCCCCGTCCTCTGTAGCCCCCTCTCGTTCCTACTGTGACTTGAAGGAGAAAGAAGATACCAAAGTGAACATTAAAAAGGATAAAAATTTGTTCATTATTATTATTGTGTGTGAGAGAGGGAGAGGGAGAGTGTGAGTACAGGTGGGTGCAAATGCACGGCGTGTGTGTGGTGGTCAGAGGAGCTTTGTGGAGTCAATTCTCTTTCTACCTCTACCTGGATTTGGGAATCGAACTCAAATCATCAGGTATGCACAAGTTCCTTTATGTTGGAAAAGCTCTTAATTTAAAAATATTCAACTTGCAGCATTTTGTTGTGGAAATATTCATATTATTATGGAAATTCAGATCCGTGCCTTTGCAGACAGTGTAAGGAACCCTCTCGCACGCTCAGCACTGGGGTTCAGTTGCACGGCCTGCGGCCACTGTGTTTCATTTGTACCAAGAGTCGGCACACTACGGAGGTAGCATGTGGGTGAAATCTGGCCTTTACCTATTTTCTTGAGTAAGATTTTGTTAGAGCACAGCCACATGGCATTTCTTTCCCTTTCTTCCCCCACCATCTTTTTCAGTGTTGAGGATTCAGGCCCAGGGCCTTGTGCATACTAGGCGAGTGTTCTGCCCCTGAGCTACATTGAGGTTATGATATATATATTCTCTCTCCTCTCCCCTCCCCTCTCCCTCCCCTTCCCTCCCCTCTCCTCCCTTCCCCTCCCCTCCCCTCTCCTCTCCTCCCCTCTCCCCTCCCCTCTCCCCTTCCCTCTCCTCTCCTCCCCTCCCTTCTCCCCTCCCCTCCTCTCCCTTTCTTTCCTTCCCTCTCCTCCCCTCCCTTTCCTTCCCTTCCCTTCCCCTCCCCTCCCTTTCCCTCCCTCCCCTCCCCTCCCTCCCCTCCCCTCCCGTCCCCTTTCCCTCCCCTTCCCTTTCTTTCCTCCCCTCCCCTGCCCTCCCCTCTCTTCCCTTTCCCTTCCCTTTCTTTTCTTTCCTTTCTTTTCTTGACAGGGTCTCTGTAGCTCAGGCTGTCCTAGTATTTACTGTGCCTCGCTGCGTGGCCCAGGCTGGCCTGGAACCTGTAGCAATTCTTCTGCTCTGCCCTTCTGGGTGTGAGTTTGTAAAGACTGCTTGCAGGCTTCAGTGGCAGACCTAGGTCATTGCAGCAGGGAAGATGGGGCCCTCAGAGCCTCAAGTGTGCACTCTAGGACCTTTGAAGAAAGCAGCCTCCAGTTCTGAGGCACAGCCCTCTGCCGCGTGTCAGTTACTGTCCATATCGCAGTGTGTGTTTCTGGAAAATGTTCTGTAAGAATAAGGCCATAATGCTCTTAGCAGTGATCCTTTCCTTTCATCAAACACTCCTCAGGGTTGGAATTCCCCTCCTTGTGTCACAGCTTAAGCACTGATTTCCATAGTAGGTGCTGCACACTTGAACTTTTAGCTGCAGGAACTCTGTGGTTTACCATTGCTGCGTTTAACTCCCTGGTCTAGAGTGTGCTGATCTTGATTTGATGAATGTTTGTTTGGATAGAGCTGGAACCAAGCTGGGCCTGAAAGGATGATAGCAGACTTACCATTACTCAGGAATTAAATGAGACAGTATCAAGTTTTCTTGTTCCCAAAAGAGTTTTTGTTGCTACTATTTTGTTTGTTTTTGAGTTGACATCAGTAGCTGGGCTGGCCTTAGAGTGGCTGTTGTAGAGTAAGCTAGATCTTGTGTTCTTCCTGCCTCTACTGGCCGTGCATAGGATGACAGGCGCCACTGCACCTGGTTCAGACTGCAGATGGGACCTGGAACCTCAGGTATGCTGGGCGGCTCCCCACCAGCTAAGCTACACCCCCGCCCCTTAGTGTCCTTCTTCCTGGGAGATGGCCTATCTTTGGACCGAACAGCCTGCCTTCCTGAGTTTTAAGGGCTTTGAGTCTCTGGTTCTTTCTTCCCTGTGTAATAGTAGGGAACCCAGAATAACATTTTCATGCAGTGCAGTTAATAAGAGAAGTTCTGGCCAAGGAAGTATAACCTCTGATGATCTTGGTACATCTAGCCATCAAAATCGGATTAGAGGATTCGCTTTATCGTGGCCACCCTTCCTGGCAAACTCAGGGCTGCATGTATGCAGCCAGTCACTTTATCCAGGAGCACAGAGCATCGGAGCTGGGAGCGTGTGGGGAGCGTGTGATGTGCTCGTCCATCTCTTGAGGAGTGTGATCAGAGAGAGGCCCCTGGATTTGGTGAGGTGCTCACTGGAGCCAGTGAAAGAGTTGGCTTTCGATGTTCGCAGTTTCTCAGAGAGAAGTGATGCGATTCTGATGCTCGCAAGTTTGGAATTCACAGGGCAGAGCAGAGGACTTCTAGGTAAACGTGGTGAATATGTTTGTCTCCATTCTCCCCAAAAACCTGTTAGTGTGGGAAGAAAGGCATTTTAGGGGAAAAAAGTTAACCCAGAAATAAAGCAGAGACACAGCTGGTTGTGGTGGCATAGGCCGGTGATCCCAGCGCTAGGAGGTGGAGGCCTGAGCATCAGTAAGTCAAGCCCGGCCTCAGCTACATCGTGCGTTCAAGGCCAGCCTGGGATGTGAGGGATGGAGAAAGAAAAGGGGAGGAAAAGGGCAAAAGAGAAGGAAAAAAGTATATAGGCAAGATACTAATCAAAGTTTCCTTGTTGACAAGTGACTGGAGCTGAAAGCCTTAGCCACTGGTGGCTCTGAGGAGTGTGGAGTGGGATTAAAACCTGGAGAACAACTGAAAGTTTATGAAGAGAACTATTAGCCTCCTAGGCTGTCAGTCATCACGCGTTCCCCTGCCTTCCCTTCATGTTTGCTCATGCACAGATGCCCCATGTGCACACACATACTTGTGCACGCGCACACACACATACACACATATGCGTGCACACACACACACATATACATGTGCGCGAGTGCACAGAGAGAGGGGACTGCACTGACCTGGAAGCCCTCAGAGCTGGACCAGGCTGTGGACCCAGCCGTAGCTTCAGCAGCAGATGACTCAAGAAGGGGATCAAGTGTGGGGGATGTGGTACCTGGCTCGTCGGACAATGGCTGGAAGGGTTTTGCTGGGGAAGTTTGGCCCGTCTGCAGGAGAAAAGCTGCGGATAGTGACACTCGAGAACCTTCTAAGGGGACAGCTGATCCTCTGCCTGAATAGAGGGAGGCCACAGTCAGCAGCTCCCCCCCCCCCCCCGAGCACACAGAGCTTCCAGCCAGCGTGCTAGCAGCTCACTTTCCACTGACTGAACAAATTGGCAGAAAAATGGAATTTAGGGGCTCAGGAAATGGCTTAGCAGTTAGTGCTTGTCCTGCAAGTAAGAAGACCTGAGCTCAGATCCCTGGACGCTATGTAAATGCTTGGTAGGCCTGTCATTCCAGTCCCAGAAGAGCCTGTGACTCCTCAGAGCAAGCTGGCTGGCCAGAGCCATTGTAATGACACGTTCTGAGTTTAATTAGAGATGTAGGCTGAATGATGAAAGAGCGCTCCAAGATGATTCCTGATAATACCCTCATACTTCCACATGTATGCACGCTTAGATGTACCTGCACACACGTGCACCCACCCACATGCAAAACACACGTGTGTGCACCCCATACTTGCATATAAATGAAAATGAAAGTGTAGGGGTCTTGATAACAACATAGGAAGGGAACAATTAGGAAAATCAAATTATCACTTAAAAAAAAACAAACAAAAAACAGTGTCTCATTCTGTAGGTCAGGATGACGTGGCCTAGAACTTATTGCATAGCCCACACTACCCTTGTACTCATGGTGAATCTTCTGCCTCAGTCTCCTGAGTGTTGGAATTATAGGCATGAGCCACCATGCCCAGCTTCCAGATTAAAATGGGAGGAAATAAAAATACAGTCTCTGTACAATAAGAATGAACCATGCAGCAAGCATTTTAAACTTAGCATGTATAACAGCAGAAATAAGAAATGCGCAGCTGGTCACGATGGTGCACACCTATAACCCGAGCACTTGGGGAGGTGGAGGCAACAAGATCAGGTGTTTGAGATCATTTTTCACTATATATAGTGAGTTTGAGACCAGTCTGGACTGCCTGAGATTCTGTCTCATAAAACAAGAATCAGGGCCAGTGAGAAGGTTCAACAGATAAAGAACCTGTTTGTAAACCTGGTAACCTGTGTTCACTCCCCAGAGCCCGCAGGGTAGAACAAGAGCTGATTTCTAAAGTTGTCCTCTGGAGACCCCCACACCTGTACAAGCTCTCTCATGCACTCTGTTCCGCCCTCTCTCTCTCTTACAAATAAATGAAAAAAAAATCACAGTGGTCGAAAGATGATATTTGGACATATGAAAATTAGATCCAGTATCTGAACAGGAATCCTAGTAAGAAAGAATAGGAAGCTGGATGAAAAATGATCCACAAAATAAAAATAGAAAGTCACCAAAACTGAAATATGTAGCGTCCAGATTTACTGGGCTTACACTGAACACTCAACCTAGAAAATGAAGAGAGACCCACCCAAGACAAAAGATGTTGGAAGCTTCCAGAGAAAGAAAGCAGGGTACAGAGAAAGGACTAAAGTCAGGAATGTCATGATAGCTGTGATCTGGGGCCCTCACAGCTCCTATCTTGAAATCAAACTGTTTATCCAACTTTGAAACACCTTTCTCAGAAACTCCTGGATATTGATTCCATCAAATGAGAGGAAGCTGAGGAAGGCCACCTGGGACTCCCAGCAGGAGGGGGAGATGATTCAGGACAGCAGGGGGAGCGTCTGTGCAGTGGACAGCTTTCTGCTTCAGAGGACGGTACAAGGGGCCTCTGAGAGGCCACCTTTGCTGTTAGAGAAATTAATCACAAAAACTGATGTCCAAGGGCTGGGAGAAAGCTCAGCAGTAAGGTGCTTGCAAACCTGGTGACCTGCTTGATTTCCAGAAACTCCCATAGTAGAAGGAGACAGCTGACTTCTGAAATGTTCTCTGGCAGTGTGGTACAGGCATGTTCTCTCTCTCTCTCTCTCTCTCTCTCTCTCTCTCTCTCTCTCTCTCTCTTTCTCATATAAATAATTTTATAAAGCCAGTATCCAATTTGACATAAGTAGTTAAGAGAGTTATAGACTCGTGTGACAGAAAATTCTAGATAATCCTTATTTAAAGTCAAACTTGAGATCTCATGTCTCAATGGTCTAACCTAGAAGCGGGCTTCCCCACCTTTTGTTTTTTGTTCTGTTTTGTTTGTTTTGTCCTGCCATCCCTGTGCCAACTTAAATGGGCCCCTAGGTCTTTGCTTTCCCATTCACACTTAGAAAGTGACAGGTAATTTATCTTTCCCTGGAATCTCCGCCCTGACCATCCAGATTGGCTCTCATGCCCCCTCTGGACCAGCCACTGTTCACCTTGGCTTTAAGAACGGAATCGGCCTCCCAGGATCAAGGTCCCGGCGCTGGAGACCCAGTGACCAGGCGGAGTGGCTGCTGCTGGGCAGCGCAGAGGCCATGCTGTCGGGGCCTGGGTCTCCGCAGAGCATGCCAGCTCCCACTTCGCCTCTCCGTCCCTCCTCGGCAAGCCATCCTGAGGTTTCTCTAGAGATTGGGGATGTTGCGGGGATGGTCACCCTGTTCAGCCTGAGCTTAATATTTTCAGGTGGGAAAAGCGCACAGATCCCCGAGGGAGGTTTTACTATGTGGATCACAACACTCGGACCACCACCTGGCAGCGCCCGACGGCCGAGTACGTGCGCAACTACGAGCAGTGGCAGTCACAGCGCAGTCAGCTCCAGGGGGCCATGCAGCATTTCAGCCAAAGATTCCTCTACCAGGTGAGGACAGGGCCTGCTACGAGGGGGCGCGCATCGCCAGTGGGGTGCTGGGTAAGCGGAACAGAGGACCGCCAGAGACGTCAGCGCCGTGACCCTGGAGGTTTTTCCGCCGAAGTGAAATTCCTCAGGTACCAGGATTCTCGTTGGTAAACCACGCACCTCTGTGACTGGTGCACCAGCGTGTCTAAAGCTGAGTTTGCCCAGGCTGGCCTGCTTAGCTGCCTCTCCATTTGAGTCCATCCTCCTGACCCGAAGCCTAAAGCCCAGCTCACCTTTAAGATCAGTAGCCGCCCAAGCCTCCCCCTGCTGTGGCCAATGCTTAGGGAAAAATTACCTTAAAGGTCTACATTAGGATTTGGCAAACAGCTGCCCAGGGGCCAAACCAGCTCACCACTGATTTTGTAAATAAACATTTTTATTGAGATACAAGCCCAGTTTATGTGTTGATGGTGGCTGCTCTCACAGTCAATGGGCCCACGGTCTGAACCCTTACTACTCCATTGCGCTGTAGACAGCTCAGCCTCCCTCCGTGCTACTGGGTTTCCTCTTTCTGTGGATGTGCCTCTTTCCATGATTGTGTCGAGCTGCCTCTGGGCGGCTTGCTGCAGGCACCTTCCCTCCAGCGCCTGCCACATGTTCCCACGTCATACACTGTTCAAACTGTCTTGGTCATTACGGAATAGCAAGCTTTCTAGTTCCGAGATGGGGGTGCTCCAGTCCCCAGTTAACTACTGTACCCGAAGCCTCCATCCTGTCGGAGCTCCACTGAAGGTGGAGCTGGAGGAGCCCACGCGCAGGTTCTCTGTGGGAGAGGCAGAATCCCAGAGCTCAGATTACACTTTCTTGGGGCATCATAAACTGGAAGTTGGGTGCATGGTAGATTCAACGCAGGATGGAGTGAGTGATGTGTTAGAGGCTGAAAGGGTTTTAAGCTGGACCTTTTTTTTTTTTTAAACAGTCTCATTGGCCTTGAATTTCCTATCCTCCTGCCTCTACCTCCCAAGTAGGATCCCAAATCACATGGTGCAAGGGGTTGAATCCAGGGCTCAATGTATGCGAGGCAGGCACTCTACCAACTAGCTACAGCCTTAGCCCTTGAGTCCTGGACTTTTAATCACTAGGCATAACCTTGTTTTGGTTTGAAATGAATTGCAATCCTCTAACCTGTTTATAAATTGGATGCTATCTTCATTAGATGCTCAGAGAAAATTAAAATATTTAGTTAAATAGCCTGTATGTATGGCTCTTCTCCCTACTATCCAAAGCAAGAACTCTGTCGCCCATCAAAAGTCCCAGTAGCGACACCTTTGGTTCATTTGTCCTTTTTCTGTCAGGGAGACCAACTGCTCATCTAAAAATGAGGGAGTTCAGATGAGCAGAAGAGCGTTTGTCATTCGAAGTCAGTTGCCACGCCCACCCTCAGCCCATGCACGGGCCTGTCCAGTGCAACACTGCATGTTCTTTGGGCTTTGCTACCTACTCATCAGCATGCCTGGCAGTCAGTGCCAGTAGATTTCACAATTAGGTAAAATCTGATCATTACTCTCTGCATTCAGAAACTGTTCTTACAGAGCCTTTCGTCGCAAAGATACAGCCTGCCGTTTTCTTGGGTGATCCTAGCTCCAAAACTGAGAAGGCCCAGCGCATTTTTTAACCCTGCAGCCCTTTGACTTGGAGATAAGAACACACTTAGGGGTTTCATGTGTTTTATCTCCCTGATTGTCCAACTTCTTAATAATAATAAAGAAATCCACAAAAGGACTTTTTTTTCCCCCTCGACCTACATGAGTTTTGAAACTCATATAGGTAGGCTAGGATGCTAGATGTGTGGAAGGGAAGAGTGGAAGATTCTGGAGTTCACACTGGCCTTTTTGGAGTGTTCTTCTTGCCTGCCTCTTTTATTATAGCAGTGCCATTCCAAGCCCACAGGGTAGGACTCAGACTTGGAGGGTTCCCTGGAAGCAGCACTCAATGCAGAGGTGGTTTTCTTTCTGAGTCCTCTATAATGGTCTTCTCGGCTTAGGCGGAGACATAGGAGGGCGCTGACCGACGTGGGGTCAGCTACCTTTTTCCTGTGAATAGATCTTGTACTGGAAAATGAGATGGACATCTTGTTTGTGGTCCACTCTCAATGTCTCTCTGTTGATTTTCCTCCCCCTATGGAGTTGGTTTTCCCTCTGTTTGCTGTGGTGTCATGTCCTGGTTACAAGCAAGAAGGCTCGCTTTCATACAGTTATTTTGGGGTTTGGCCTTGGCCCAGGGCTTGACTCGGAAGATTTGAGAGCCGACACTGTACTAACAGCTCCCCTCCCTCCTCCTCCCCTCCTTCTCTGCTGGGCTTCATCTGAGACTTGTTCTTCCCTGTACTTCTGAGAACATGAAACGCAGGTCAGACTGGGAGTCGAGGGAAGCTAGATTGCTGTTTGCTGCCACTCCTTCCTGCTGCCTGCTTCCACACGCACCTTGTTCGCCTTCTCTGGATGGTGGCTCTCTGTCCTGGTGGGCTTTCCTTCAGAAACCCTAAGGCGTCCTCTCCAGCAGTGTGCATGGAGTTTGGCTTGTTTGTTTTACCTTTGCAGTTTCCTTTCCCTGTAAGTTCGGGTCCCTGCTATAGTCCATTGAGAACAGCAGCTCCCGACCCACTGCCTCTGTTTCTGTGGCCTTTGTTTCCCCCTTTGTCCAGTTCCGGTGACTGAAGGAGGCAGATGGGGTCTGCAGGCCCGACCCACACTCAGTATTCTGTGGTCTGGACTGTAGATTCAAGTGGCTCCATCCCTCCCGTTCGAGAGTCCTTGGGCTGAATTCTTAGTCCAACAGGTGTCTGAAGACCAGGATGGCCGTCTTCTACTTTGGAAGCCTCTGGCCTTCCCAGAATCTTGCCCGCCCTAGCTGTGTTTTTAGATGTTGTTTATTTCTGAGTTTGTATCTTAAAATATTACTTCGTGCTTCTTCCCAGAGGGACTCGAACTCATGTGAGCTCTTTGACATGCGGCCTTTACCCAGATCTCCCAAACCCTGGAACTTCACCTGGGAAAGTGGCTCAACAGCATGTTCGTGTTGTGGTCACCAAGTGGCCGTGTTGTATGCTGGTCTCACCTGTGCCTGCCCAGCTCTCTCCTCTGCCCTCAGTGCCCAGCCCCCCCCCTGTGTCCTTGCATGTATACAGAGACGGCAGATGGTGGCTCTTCCGTAGGGCAGGGAGTTTGGGTTGTGTCTCCTTGCCATACCGCAGAGCTTTCCTTAGCTGTTTTTCCTGCTTTCTGTGCTCCCCTCTTCCTTTTGCCTTTCTTTTCTTATTTTCTACCCCCGGGAAGATGTTCCTAAAATTAATTGGGCAATTCACTTTATGTGTTAGATGTAGAATCATGAACACCAACTTACCTTGATTCTGATTTCACATATTGTGTATCAGTCATTTCTCCCCTTTCCTGTCCACCTCTTCTTCTGTTCTTACAGACTGGGCGTGGGACGAGTGGAGTTTCTGATGTGGTAAAGATGGGAGAGTACTACCAAGGAAACTAAATATTCACTTTCATCAATACTAACGTTATGTGAAGCTTGAAATATGGAAAATTTTTTTTAAAAATTAGTGTTTAGGGCCAACAAGATGGCTCAGTGGTAGAGACACTTGCTGACAAATTTGATGACCTGAGTTTGATTCCACATGGCAGAAACAGAGAAATAACTTCTGTTGGTTGTCCTCTGATCTCCATCTCTGCGTGGCTTGTATTGCCCCCCCCTATATATTCATGCATGAGATAAATTTTAAAAACCACATATATATTCATACACAAGGTAAATTTTTAAAAATATAAAAATCAGTATAGGAAGATAAATAAAGAGAATGGAGCTTGTTAGCCCATTGTGGGGTGCCACCGGCCTCCCAGCCATGAGGGACACTGAGAGAAGAGGATCACTTGAGCCCAGGAGTTTGAAGTCAAACCTGGACTGTATAACGAGACCCCTTTTTACAAAAGGAAAAGAGCTGATAAGTGTTTTTTGTTCCTAGCACTGTGTCTTCAGTAAAGACCCTTTGGTCTGTTGATTTGTAGAGTTAAGCACAAGCTGATGACTAGGAGCCCAGTGAAGCCTAGTTAGTGGCAGCTGGCAGCTCATGATGCTTTATGCATTGTCTGCCCATTCCAAGGAGCCTGAAGCAGCACACACTTGTGTTCCAAATGCCTCATGTGTATGTAGGTGGTGTGTATGGTGTATGTGCTCATGTACATACAGAGGAAGACATCAGATGGTTCCCTTTATTCTTCCTGTCTCTGCCCTCTGCTCCACCAGTGTTGAGGTTACAGGCATGTGAGGTCACACCTTACTTTTTACATGAGTGCTAGGGATCAGAACTCAGGTGTTCATGTGTGCACAGAAAACACTCTTACCCACTAAGCCATCTTTTAATTTCTCATGCCTGCCTGTTGCAGGCTGGGGATGTAGTCCAGCGGTAGAGCACTTGCCTAGCATGCTGGAGGCCCCAGGTTCGATCCCCAACACTGCAGCCTTTTGCACAGTCGTGGCTCTTGCTCAGCACCTACCATGTGCTGCATTCTGTGGCCTTGTTATTTCACAAATCACGTTCACATTTGTTTCTTGGCTTCTGTTGCCGAGTATCTTTAAAATGACAGTTCTTAATGTATTAACTACAAAGTGAAGTTGCAGGAATTTGGATTTATGAGGTGCTGCAGTCTGTCACCCCCTACCCTTCCAAAACTCATACCCAGGTGACCACTGGGAATTGGGGGGGGGTCAGTATTGAGACAAATCTACTTTGGGATGGAGTCGTGAACACACTTGGAGCTTGGCAGTATGGGCCCCAAGCTGAGACCACCCCTCCCCTCAGTCTGCACAGTTTCGTCAGTGCGTGTGGCAGGGGCCTGCTACTGAAAGGAGCCCTGTCCCTTCAAGGAACCTGCGGTTTCAAGACTTAGCCGCCTTTGTTGGCTTGCTTGGAAGAGGAGCCTATGTTGCCACCTTGGAAAGAAAGTTTCTCTGTTCTTTCAGTTGGGAGTGGAGGAGAACTGTGGAAAGGGGGTTCGTTGATGGAGGAGCTCCACCAATGTTTGCTCAAGCAGAGACTGAGCCCCATTCATCCTTCCCACCCATGTGTGTGGCTCCGTCACCCCCAGACAGGGCCAGCCAGGCCTGCAGCCTGAAGTCTGCATTTAGAACTTGATCCTCTAATATGATGATTAAATTTTAGTAAGTGAAATAAAAATGCTTCAGAAGAGGGGGGGAGGGGAAGAAATGGAACAACACTGTTTTATTTAACTATGAAAAGTTTTGTGACAGCGCTCCCCCCCCCAAGAGTATGAAGCAGTCCATCCATAGCAGCCCTTCCCTGGGGACCCCGAGGCAGACTTAAGTTGAGGGGGCTGTAATATAAACAGTCACTCTGAAGTCCTGGAGCCCCTTCCCCTCTCCCCTGCTTTCTCACCACCTCCCCAGACAGGCAGATGCACACACTGAGCAGCTTCAGGTCCAGGCAAGGGAAGAATAAAGGTGCTTTGTGAAGGGGAAGGAAAACATTCCTGGGGAGGTGAGGAGCTGGGGGCATGAATGTGCCCTCAGTCTGGGTGGACGCTGCACACCCAGGAGGGAGGAGGGAGGAGGCGGCCCCAGCCAGGAAGCCCTGGGCGTGGGCAGGGCTTGTGGGAATGATTTCATTGGAAAGGCCTGCGGTATTTTTTCCCCTCCTGTGTGTGGTTCTTGGAGAAAGTTGGAGGTGCTGAGGATTTCAGTTGCTTTGGCGGCCGGGTGCTGGAGCTGAGCAGAGCCGGCAGTGAGCTGGCCAGGCGGCCCCCGCTCCCGAGCCTCCTGCCATGCCCAGGCCCCGCTCCTGCCCGGAGCCGTGGCCCACCCCCTTACTCCATCCTGCCCCAAACCCATGTGGGCTCTGGGGAGAGTTCCTTTCTCATCTTTTCTGAAACAAAGACTGAGGGGAGCAGATGCCATCTCAGAACCCGCTGCATCCTCACCAAGCGCTAAAATGTGGAAGTGAGTCGCTGGCTTTTTACTTTTATTGATGGATTTATTTTTAACTGATGGCTTTTTTTAACCTTTGTGTTCTGCTGTTTCTTGTGTCTAGTCTTCGAGCACTTCGACCGACCAGGACCCCCTGGGCCCCCTTCCTCCTGGCTGGGGTAAGTACTGAGATCCCTTCTGTGCCCGGGTGCTCGGGTGGTCCATCATGCCGTTCTGTCCCCGTCTCCTGCACGCATGCCTCCCGTCACACTGTCCTCGCTCTCCTTGAGCTCTCCCAGCATGTACCTGAGGCCAGCCAGCCAGCCTGTGACAGAACTGGGGCTGACAAAGTTATTGATTCCCCTACTACAGCTGAAAGGAGTGTGACCCCAAGAAAAACTGTCCCCCAGCAGTGAGAAGTGTTGGGTTTGAATCTCGTCTTTCAGGGCAGCGTCTCAGGACTCTGATGCATTGCTGAGGTTCTCTGATCGCCGCTTGGATTCTTTCATTCTGTGATGAGCCTCTCTTTGAAGCCCAGATGTTGAAGGACTTCAGCTTCAGGTTGACAAGTGGCAGCCACTTGTTTTGGTGGCGCAGCTGTGGATGAGCTCTAAGGACGTAGATTCTGAGAGGATAGCTGCTGCTTCGAGGGCTGTGCCGGCCCCCTAGTCATCAGCAGCAGCCTCTCACCCGGGTAAATTTCTTGGTTAGGCAGCAGAGAACATGAAGTACTGCTGCGGCAGGGCTCATAGGTGCTGCTACCAGGCAGATGCATCCCCCTGCCAGGAGGAGGAGAGTTACCAGTGACAGCGAGAGCCAGGGAACCTGTGGACAGACGCAGCTGCTCCCCCGGACCTCAGAATATCATCTAGTGAACTCCTAGCACCAGGAGATCCCTCTCTTAGTGAGACATCAGTTAGTGAGGTGTAAACATTTCCCCTGAGCTAGAGAATCCCTATGCATACGGCTGACCTGCCTGGCTCTGTGGACTAGCATAAGGTCACAGGTATCTAGGGGGCTGGGAGGTGGTGGGAAAGTTTGTAGGTATTGGACCCTGAACAAGAATCTGTAATGCCACGTGGCAGCTAGTGGCATCGAGCCAGGACTGGAGTTGTGGTTGTGCGTATGCAGGCCATGCGGCTCAGTCAAGAGAGTTTACTTCTCTAGCAGTTTTACCAGATGATGGTCACCAATGAGTGACTTGGAGGCCTGAGGATAGCTGCTGCTATCGCGGGATGTCCACGTGCTGCTGGTGCGATGTAGGAGAGTGTGTGAGTCGGAGTAGAGAGCCACGGTTGGTGTCAGTGCTGCTCATGAGCGTGAGAGAAAGAACATTCTAGGCTGGGTGTGGTGGCGCGTGCCTGTAATTCCAGCATTGCAGAGGTTGAGGTGGGATGATCGCTGGAGTCGAGAGAAAGCCTGCTGACTGGAGGCACCCCCTGGCAGCCCCTGGTGTCTCTGGTATCCCCAGGGCCGTGACAAGGATTGCCTCCCTGGGATGGGCGGCATGAGTGGAAGAACTAGTGTGAGCCTGCTGGTGTTTTGTTTGCCTTGGGGTTCCAAGTTCCATTCTGCTCCTCTAGGGAGACCCCGCGGCTACCCCCACAGTGTCCTTGAGGTCGGGACACTTGAGCTTTAGGGCCCCACAGCAGCCATGGCCTGGGTATGACAAATGCTGCATTTGCCCTCGAAAGAAGACAGATGGAGCTGTCCTCACTGAAGGACTCGCCCCCGCCCCAGATGTCGGAGCTACACAGCGAAGGTGCTCAGTGGGTACCTGAGGTCCTAAGCAGTGGCAGTGCCCAGAAAGATCACCCAGGCCCCAGCCCCGCCAGATGGACAACTGGCTCTATTGTTAGCCCCAGCTTTGGCCCTTAGCCAAGTAGCCGTGGAGGGTCTGGTTTGTAGCAGTAGCTCCTGAGTGCGGTAACCTGACCACCCCCCACCTCCTGCTTTTCATGGCCAGTCACATTTGATGGGGGCCACAGGGCTGTGAAGGTTCTGGTCGTCTGTTCCCCCTCCTGCTCTTTTCCTGGCGTCATTGAGGTATTTTGACAAAGGACGTCTGTTTATAAAACTTCACTCATGTTAGGCAGAGGCGGACCAGACCTGGGACAGATAGCGCACACATCACAGCCGGGTCCAGAAGAGGAGGCAGCTTCCTGTTCCTGCCCGTTTTCAGTCTTGAGGGGCCCTGCAGCTTCTGGAACTGATTATCATCATTTCTTTAATTTCACTGTCGTCGTAAAAGAGGGAAAACCATTATTTCTTGTTACCAGCCCAGAAATGGCTTTGAGGCTCAGGAACTTCCCAGGAAAGCTGGTCTCGTGGGGCTCGGAGCCTTGCCTGGTTTTCCTTCTGTCCACCTGGAGATGGTGGACTACCTTGTGCCCATTCTCTGGGCTGAGCAGGGCGGATATGAGGAGTGGGGGAGCTGGTAGGAGGGTCCTGTGCTGGGCACAGCTGGATACCATTATGCCTCTTGTTCTGTGGGCTGCCCAGTGTGGCCATAGCACCTTCTGCCTGGCAGGCCAAGCCACCAGAGGGGCTGCATCTCCCCCGTCTGCGGCAGGGAAGGATTCTTTGTCCTTTTTCTCAGTGATAAGTGTGGCATGGGGGTAGAAATCCTCACTCAGTACATCGGCGACAGATTCCAAGGGGCAGGCTGTTTTGGATCTGATGTTGCCCTGTCCTTTTTTCTCCTGTGGCAGAGAAGAGGCAAGACAATGGACGGGTGTATTACGTGAATCACAACACACGCACTACCCAGTGGGAGGACCCTCGGACCCAGGGGTGAGGACTTGGGCGTGTCGGATGGGCACGGGGGCATTGGGCTTCTGTGCAGCCCCAGCTTTGGTCAAGTGGCCTTTTATTTGCCCCACAGCTCTGATGTTAGAGAATTCAGCCATATACCCATATCCTGACGCTCTCAAGGCCTGACGTCAGTCGAATGAGAGCTTCACAGTGGGTCCTTAATAGTCCTTCCTGGCAATGAAGGGGGGCAGCAGGTGCTGAGAATTAAGTTGTCAAAAGGTTCGAGGCACCCTACCCCTGCCCCTCCAGATGCTGGGGGTTGGTGTCTCAGGATTGCTAAGGTCCACCTGGGCCAGCACCAAGTACCAGATTGGCATCCTGACCTCCAGAAGTTTTGCTCGTGACTTGGGTTCTTGCTGTTTGGGTTATGCCAGGTGCGTAGCCTCAGGGGATCCCCTTCAGAGCCTACTGAAAGCACAGACAAAGCTGCACTTTGGAGACCCCAGCCTCCTAAGCAGACACCAACCTGCTACCCTTCTTTTGTATTTCCAGTATGATCCAGGAGCCAGCCCTGCCCCCTGGTTGGGAGATGAAATACACCAGCGAGGGTGTGAGATACTTTGTAGACCACAATACCCGCACCACCACCTTTAAGGATCCTCGTCCAGGGTTTGAGTCAGGGTAAGGACCCCCAGCGCAGTCCCGTGCTGTCCTGTTCATGTAGCTGTGACCTCTAGTGACGGGTGGGAGGTCATCGTGGAGGGCATGGAGGAAGGGGCCATCCTCACCCCGAGCACCCATCCCTAGGAGGGTCCTGTAAAATCAGGGGTCCCGCATTGCTTCTGGTTCTCCTTTCGCTTTCACAGCGGTCCCTTCCTAACTCTGCGCATCTTTAAATTCACAGCATCAGCTTTCCTTAGGGCTAACAGAGGCAGGCTGTTGGTCTTTTGAGAAACCCCACGTGTTCTTGTTCCTCCTTTGCTCTTCCAGGTCGAAGCAAGGCTCCCCTGGTGCCTATGACAGAAGTTTTCGGTGGAAGTATCACCAGTTCCGCTTCCTCTGCCATGTGGGTTCTGGTTCAGGGCTCCCCGGGCAGCAGTGAGCTTGTCTGCTGACTTCCCCAGCCCCGCACAGGCATTGGGTTGTGCATATCTTGGGTGTAGGTCAGATGTGTCTCCCCCTGAGCTGGTTGTCTCCAGGGAAATGGGAATGCTATTGGCACAAGATGGGAGACCACAATGAGGCGATACCCAGAAACCCCAATTTGAGGGTTTTCGTTCTCTTTCAGTCAAATGCCCTACCCAGCCACGTGAAGATCAGCGTTTCCAGGCAGACACTCTTCGAGGATTCCTTCCAACAGGTAGAGAGTGACCAGTGTGAGGAGCCTTGTAGGCAGGAGGCTTCCACCACCGCCAGGTCCCCTGTGTGGCCCGTTGATCCCACAACCTAGAGTTTCCAAGCATGGGCTTGGTGACCATAGCTGCTGGGCAGTGGTCCTTCGGGCCTTCTGACCCCACACTCCACCTGCCATGCTGGGGTCAGGGGCAGCTGGCCACATGCCCTGTCTCCTCAGATCATGAACATGAAACCCTATGACCTGCGCCGCCGACTCTACATCATAATGCGTGGCGAGGAGGGTCTGGACTACGGTGGCATTGCCAGGTGAGCTGGGGGCCTGGAGGGCTGTGCTGCCCTGACTTCCCTTGGCCTCGGGTCCCATAGCCAGAAAGCTGTCTCCTCGCTGACCTTCATCCCCTGAATTCTCCTGTAGCTTTCAAAGGAAGGGCACAGACATGGTGTTCAAACCCTTAACCTCTTGGACTGGAGACGTAGCCCAGGGGGGAGGTGCTTGTCCAGCGTGCACAAGACCCAGGGCTTGATCCCTCGCGTCTCTGTAACCCCTGAGAGACGAAAGGCGGAGGATCAGAAGTTTAAGGTCATCTTTGGCTACATGGCAATTTTGAGGCCTGCCTGGGTTATATGACCTTGTCTTAAACAAAGCAAAATAACATAAAACAAAAATTTTGAAAAATAATTTAAAATGAACACCAAAATCCTTAATTTCTCTGGCCAATACCATATATACTTAATAGGGCCAGGCGTTAGCCCTTTGGTTCCTGGGTCATGAGAGGCCTGAGGCTCCTGGGGAATGGACCAGACCACATGACTGTACAACCGTTCATTGTTTTTGTATTTTAAACAACCTATCCAGCTGCATCAGTGGACAGTGGCTGAATATTGGGGTCGGTGGGTTCCCTTTGAGTCAACCCTAGGCTTCCCTTCTTCCCAAGGTCAGGTGTCTCTCTGCTTACCTGGTGGGTATAAACTTGTCAGGAGCAAAGGAGCCCTACGCCACCCTCAGCTGTGTGTGAGATGAACAAGGTCAATGGCTGGCGTAACCTTAAAAGGCCCCAAAGCACCGTATCGTCCTTGTCCCACAAAAGTTAGCAGGCTGTCCGGGAAGCGCCGCCGTGGATGGCAGGCAGGGGGCCCCGGCAGAGAGAAGGACGCCTTGGCCGTGGTGACCGCAGCCTGCTGAGCTCATGGTGGGGGGGCGTCTTCTTGCTTGGTGTTGGGCTCGCCTGCTTTTGGTTCTGTTTGCGGGTACATTGTCTTCTGCGTGGACCCCCCTGTGGATGCATCGTTCTTTTTTCTGTGGTGACCTCCTCTCCAGGCTGTGCTTGGTGGGCTTCTGGTGTGGCTCCCACCCTTTGTGTCTCTCTCTGTGTCCTGCCAGTGGTTTTACCCTATGGTAGGTTACGTCATGCTGTTCTACCACAGGGTAGAACCACGGACAGGATACCGGGGCACCCTCTGCATCGAAGGACTCCGTCTACCCAGCCACAGATAGCCCATCAGCTATGTCCCTTGGACACCCTCCAGCGGGCTTAGCTCAAGCCCAAAAAGGACTGTGCATTTTGGCTTGAGGTTTTTTATACCTCCAGCACGCAGATGTGCTCGGGCATGGGTTGGTCAAGATAGATGGGTAGGAATGCAGGGCAGGGTGTGGTGATGGGTGCTGGGGTGAGAGAAGAGGGGAATGTGCGAGAGAAATGAGGTGCCCTTGGAATAGTGGGTGGCAGTGGAAGGCTACAGACGCTTTCCTAGTTCAGGCATTGGGAACATGTCACTTATGTGGGATGGGAATAGGGTCATTACTGCTGTAGAGTGTCTTTGCTGAAATGCCTTGGTAATAAATGTGTAAGCCTGTGATACTTTGTGATAACTGTACAGTACACAGCCCGCACACTTGTACTAATGGCCTGGGATGCAAGGAGCCCCTTTGCCATCAGAAGCTTTGGACATTGTGTGAGGGGCCTGGAATGCGCCCCTGAGAGCTGAAAGGCATGCGTGCAGGTTCTTCCATGCATGGTCTTGTCCTGGTGCACCCCAGACCTGGGCTAGGCTGGCTTACTGACCACCAGGACCCTAATCACACGGGCTGGACGCATGCCTTCAGACTGCCCAGCACACGGCAGAGCCCCAGTGTGCATATGTGTGTGGGGGGCTCCATTGTTTTCTTCTCTCTTCCTCGCAGAGAGTGGTTTTTCCTCCTGTCCCACGAGGTGCTCAACCCTATGTACTGTTTATTTGAATACGCTGGGAAGAATAATTACTGTCTACAGATCAACCCTGCTTCTTCAATCAATCCCGACCACCTCACCTACTTCCGCTTTATCGGCAGATTCATTGCCATGGTGAGGGGCTGGGGGCATGGGTGTCTCCATCTTCTGAGCCCTCTGGGAAGGAGGCCAGCCCCAAGTGCCAAGAGACAGCAGTGGAACCAGCAGCAAGCCCTTTGGACCAGAGCCCTCCCTCCCTCCCTTCCTCCCTCCCTCCTTCCCTCCTCCCTCCCCTTCCCTCCTTTCTTCCCTCCCTCCCTCCCTTTCCTTCCCTTCCCTCCCTCCCTCCCTCCTCCCTTCCCTTCCCTCCTTTCTTCCCTCCCTCCCTCCCTTTCCTTCCCTTCTTCCATCCCTTCTTTCCCTCCCTCCCTCTCTCTCAATCTCTCCTCTCCCCCCACCTCTCCTCTTTCTTGCTCACAAAATCCCTAACTTGAAAATGCAAATAGTTAGGGTAGTCTGGAGAAGCCAGAGCTTTCTCAGTGGCCGCTCAGGGGTATCAAAGGGTTTCTTGTGTTGATTGCATAGTGATTCAGGCAGATGCCTTGGGACTTCACCAAAATCCATGGGGGCTTTTGGTTGGTGGCCTGGCTGAGTAGAGCCTAATTGCTCACCTGTCATCTGTCTCTGCTGCTGTCTGTTGTGAGCCACTGGCGGGAGGGATCGTTCAGGAATGTCCGGCTGAGACCGAATCTTCTGGAAGGGGATTGGGAATCAGCATGAACTCAGATCAGAGCCCTGATGAGCTATGTAAGGTTAGGAGGGTTCTCAGCATCGGTATCACCTAGAAACAGAGGCTCAGTCTGACCCTGAAGAGGTCTAATGCTATGTTCTGGGGTGTCTTGTAAGATTGGGGACCCACACTGAATACCATGGTCTTCCCATGGTGGACAATTTGTGATGTCTTGAGTGCTGGGCCTTCTCCCTTAGTAGCGCCAAGGGGCCAAAAAATCAGCCATTGAGTATGGCCTTCCCATCATCTGGAAGGTCTTGGCCAAGCACTGGCGAAAGCTTCGGAAGTAGGCACATTCTTCCTGGGTCTAGAGACCTGCCTGGCCCAGCAGCCGATCGGACAGACCAGTGAAACTCTAGACTATTACTCATCGCTGGCTGCCAGTTCTCGCCGACCTCGGCGTCTGCATTATTTTTGGCGGCTTGTGCCAGCCGCATGGAGTGCCAGTGAGTCAGGGCTGCCACCTGGAGCTGTTGTAAACAAGTCTTCCCTGGGAACGTGGGGCAGACCTGCCAAAGAAAGGAGCGAGCAGCCAGGGTGCCAGGCAGACAGTAGGCCTGCTCTGCCTGTCCCCAGGACGTGCAGGGTGGGGGAATCTGTCTCAGTTCTAACCAAGTCAGAACAGAGGGGTGCCCGTTTCTCAGGACTCTCTGTGGCAGCTGGCTGCCGAGTGTGGCAGCAGCGCCATTGATTCGAAGCATCTAGCATCTGCCGTGCTTCTTCCCTGCCCAGGCATTGTACCACGGCAAATTCATCGACACGGGCTTCACTCTCCCTTTCTACAAGCGGATGCTCAACAAGAGACCAACCCTGAAAGACCTGGAGTCCATCGATCCTGAGTTCTACAACTCCATTGTCTGGATCAAGTGAGTCCTGACTCTCTGTACCGAGAGAACAAGGCTCTGCGTGTCTGCCTGGCGTGCACAGCCTTGATTCTCCTTGCCAGGGAGGCCTCCGGATGCTTCTGTGGCTGCTGTGAGGCCCGTGGAACTAGTCCCCTGTGAGACAAGTCTAGAATTTTCTTCTGGCAGCAGGCAACTGCTGCATCACTGATTAGTGCTCTGGGCTGCCCGCGAGTCCCGCGTGCCCCATGAGCAAGAGATAGGGCAGGCTGAAGGTAGATTCTTTCACCTTGACCTTCCATATCCAGAGAGAACAACCTGGACGAGTGTGGGCTGGAGCTGTTCTTCATCCAGGACATGGAGATCCTGGGCAAAGTGACGACCCACGAGCTGAAGGAAGGCGGCGAGAACATCCGAGTCACCGAGGAGAACAAGGAAGAATACATCATGTAAGCCTCGGGCGGGTTCCGGGAGGGGAGTGGAGAGCACATCACAGAGATGCGCTCTAGGAACCCTCTTCAGCAGGCCTCACACAGGGTCCACAGGTCTCCACTGATTGTGAGACACTCCTCCTGGCTGCATTGGGGAACTCTGTCTGTCCTGACCTGAGAGGATTTCAGAGGGAGCTGGAGTCTGCCGGCCCCTGGGTGCACATGTGCAAATCCGCCACAGCTCTGTCGTCTTCTGGGTCTGGTCCTCTAATCAAGGACTAGGTCATGGAGCAAGGGTAGAAGGATGGGCGAGGAGTTAGTGTGAGGGTAGGGGCTAAAGGCACTGACAGTTCCAAGCCTGTGCGCTGGGGTCTCTAGCATACTGGCCCCAGGCAGTTCTCAGTGGATTCATTCCGTCATGTTGCCATGTTGTAATGGCCGTGCCTGCAGGCTGGGAGCTCACCAAACAGAGTGGCCTTGGCTCTGGCAAGAGCAGCTGGTCTCTGGTTTTAGGCTGCTGACCGACTGGCGGTTCACCAGGGGCGTGGAGGAGCAGACCAAAGCCTTCCTGGACGGCTTCAACGAGGTGGCCCCACTGGAGTGGCTGCGCTACTTTGATGAGAAAGAGCTGGAGGTAAGTGTTAAGGACATAAGGACTCTGAATCCCTGCCGTGCGCCCACGGAAGCTCGCCCACCCAAGCAGCAGGCCAGGTGGTCGCCCTGTACTCAGAGAGCAGGCCCTCGTGTTGTTCCTAGCAGTGACGCCCGGGGAAGGTCCAGGTTGACCCGGCTTGCAGCCCCCCTGCTGGTGACAGGAAGAGAGTCCTGCCCTGGGGAAGGGCTGACGCAGACTCACTGCTCTCCTTCCCTGCAGCTAATGCTGTGTGGCATGCAGGAGATAGACATGAGCGACTGGCAGAAGAACACCATCTACCGGCACTACACCAAGAACAGCAAGCAGATCCAGTGGTTTTGGCAGGTGCGTCCTGGATGCCCCCTGGGCTAGACTGAGGACAAGGGTTTTGACAGAGACCCAAAGAGTAGTCATCCAAGGGTAGATTGTGGGTACTGTGTGTGGCAGAGGTTATCAGTGGTCATCGTGACGCCAGCTGGTGAGAGCTGAGGGCGGAGGGTGGACACGGGCAGGAGATCCAATTGCAGTTGGCCATGAGGTTTCCACCAATGCAGTGGGATGGAAGCAAGGCAGATGTTTCTAGAAATGCAGTGAGCTCATCACTGACTCGTAAGGATGGATTTTACAGTTGATATGAGGTGTAGCGTGCATAGGAAAAGAATCAATAGATATCCTTAGTGTGTATGCCTGAGTGTATATAAATTTTTTGTGGCCGTGAAATTCACTTCACACATCATCTTAAATATGTAGTGACTTCTAATACCTTCGCAGTGTTGTACAGCCATCGCCGTTGTCTAGTTTCAGAACATTTGATCATCCCCAAAGAAACCCTGTGTCCACCCTTAGTATTTGAAGAGGATGCCTGGCCTAAGGTGTCTCTGAAACCGAGAAGGAACACCCCTGGTGGGCGTGTTCTGCAAGCTTACCTGAGGAAAAGTGTCTTCCAGGTTTCCCGGGTTGGTGTGTGTCTGTCCTGCCAGTGTGACCCTGCCTGGCCTGGAGAGGCCTGGCCAAAGTGAGGTGCTAGGCCGAGTGGGTCCCTGGCAGTGCTGACCTTGAGTTGCAGGTGGTGAAGGAGATGGACAACGAGAAAAGGATCCGGCTCCTTCAGTTCGTCACGGGAACCTGTCGCCTGCCCGTTGGGGGATTTGCTGAACTCATTGGTGCGCTTTGCTTCCTGCTGCTTGCCCTGGCTGGGGGTGGGCAGCTGGAAGGGGAGTCAGGGACCTGATGGCTTCCTAGAAGCAAGTCAGAGGGCTGGGGAAGAGCACATGGGTGCAGCTGAGGGTCCTGCTTTGGGAACGGCCGCTTTTGTTAACACAAGGTGTGCTTGAACTTGGGTGACAGGAAGCAACGGACCTCAGAAGTTCTGCATTGACAAGGTCGGCAAGGAAACCTGGCTGCCCCGAAGCCACACCTGGTGAGCGTGGGCTCCTCCCTGTGCAGCCCATAGAGTACTTTGGGCCTTAGCTAAGTCTCTGTGCCTGTGGCCTGGGTATTGACGTGGAGAGGCCAGGATGTGACCTGTTCCCCCTTTGACTGGCCTCAGGCACTGATTTACCTCACATTATATATGAAAACATTTCCATTCCAACTGGCTGAGTTGCTTCCCCAAGTACCCCCAACCCCACTTCCCCACTGACAGTCCCTCTGCTGATTCCCTGAGGACCCAGGATCTAATGAGCTGAGAGGCCTGAGGCCCTGTCCTGCTGCTAGTTTAAGGAGTCACAGTCAAGTGCCAGGTCTCTGATGCCCGCTGCAGCTCGGCCAGGGCGTGATGGCCGAAGCCGGCTCTCTGGTGCACATTCTTCTGCCTTCCCCTCTTGACAGCTTCAACCGTCTGGATCTCCCACCCTACAAGAGCTATGAACAGCTGAGAGAGAAGCTGCTGTATGCCATCGAGGAGACGGAGGGCTTTGGACAGGAGTAGCTGAGACCACCCCTCCCAGCCCCAGTGCACACGTGGTCATGAGTCCTTCCTGTCTGAGAGGTCACTGGATGTGCAGCCAGTGGGAGGCCCCCTTGGAGAGTGGCTCTGCATGGGACTGTACCATCGTGCTGGTGACAGAAGAGCCCTGTGGCCCCCTCCCTCCTACCCACTGGTGGCAGTCTGGAATAAAGCCCCCCAGTCACCCTTGGCCCATTACCTTTTGCAAAGTCAGAGGGCTGCCCCTGTCTGCCTGCAAAACTGCCCCTTCCACTAGAACCAAGCCTGGGCATGTGTGAGTGTGCCAGGGAGCCTATCCTGCCCCCAGAGGCTGCCACAGAAGCTGGACCTCAAAGCCTACTTAGAGGAGGAGAGTGAGGTAGCTGCCTTGCACCCAGAAAGCCAAGAGTTTTTGCCAGTAGAAAAGGTTCCACTTACCTAGAACTTTCCTGGGCTCTGTGTGGAATGCAGATCTGAGGGAGCGACTCCGCATGGAGACTGTCTTCACTTCCCTTCCTGGTGGGCTGCAGCCAAGGACTGGGTCCACCCGCCTGTCCTTTCCTAGCAAACAAAGTCTTGAACAAGCCGCGGTCCGTGTGTCAGTGGGAGGGGAGCAGCAAGCTCCTGAGACCGCCTCTGTACATAAACTTGAAGCGTGTGCGCAGGGTTGCTTTCTGTTTTATTTTTGGTATGCTGCTGTCAGTCTGTCAAGGAGCTGACACCCCAGATGTTCTGTGGCCCAGAGGGACCATCCTGCTGACCCGCCCCTCTCAGGAACCCGCTTGACTGTTCTGCCAGCTCAGTGGTCTGGTCCTGGGCTCCGAGCACCCCTGCCACTCATGCACCTCCCACTGACAAGATCCCTTCTAGAAACTGTCATTTCCCCAGTGAGGGCCAAGTGGGTGTGGCTGTCCTTCACTGACAGTCCCTATGGCTTGTTTCTCCCTGCTTAGCGTGGTGCATCTGGCCAGCTGAAAGTGCGTTCACGTCACGTAGACGTGGGCTTTATCTGCACGTGGGAAATGTCACTCAAGCCAGCAAAAAGCCTGAAATAGCCGCAGCACTGGATTTGCAGAGCGCCTGCAGCCTCCTGCATAGACGTTCTGGCCTGGACTAGAATCTTGCAGGTGCACAGGCCCCAGGCTTGCTGGAGTGTGCTCGTGGCACCCTCCTTCGTCCAGGTCCCCAGAACTGTAGGGTCAGGCCCCGGCCACAGACTAGTTCCCAGGGACCACAAGGTCAGGCTGTCACAACGGTCTCCTGAGAATGGTCTCTGTCCACAGTCCTCCTTCCCAGGCCCATGGAGGTGCAGCCTGTGACCCCCCCAACACACACACACGTGTGCTCATGTGGCTCATGTGGCTCAGCTTGCTGCAGTGCTACCCTCCCTTTCCCTTCATCACTTGCTGTGCACCCTGCACATGGTGCAAAAGCTGCTCTGAGGCCAGGGCAGGGTGGGACGGTGTCTGCAAAGTTTGGAAGCACCAGACACACAAGTGTTCATGTGTGTCTGTGTGTGCGTGTGTATGTGACTGAAGTGTCTGTACAGAGTGCTCCCAACTGTTCTGTAACTCCTGCTCCCTGCCTCAGGATTGCCAGTTTCTCGTGCAATAAACCATCAGCAGCTGCGGGTGGTGTCAGCGTGGCTGTCTGCACACTGTCCCTAGGCAAGAGGCCTCTGGCCCCACAGCTCTTCTAGGCCCTCCAGGCCCAGGCGAGTGGCTGTGCCGTGTTGCAGCCTGGCTGACTGTGAAAAGCCTGAGTGCTGTAGCTAAGAGAGCCCCACTTTTGGGATGGACCCCCAGCCCCAGCTTTAGTCACTGCCTGATGGTTCTTGCCCAGCATTTCTTGTGCTTTTGGAGCAGAAAGAACTGCAGGCTGGGTGGGGCGGGGGTTGGTGATGCTGGGGACTGGCATTCTTTCAGGAAAGAAGTTACACCAGGCCTGTGATGCCTGAGGCCCTTGATGGCGCGTCAGGGTGGCACGGGGACTTGCTCTTATTTTAGCAAGTAAGGCTAAAAGACGGAGCCTGGCGTGGTGGTGCACAAGTACAATCCAGGCCTTGGCAGGCCACAGACGAAGATTGCAAACAGAAGGATCTGAGTTCAGATTCCCATGTAAAAACACCAGGCTGCAATGGCCTCAGCCTGCACTTCAGCTGTGGAAGGTGGAGCCTGGGAAACCCCAGAGCAAAGCACAGAGGAGGTGGAGCAATTCAGGACTATTCCTAAAGTTACCCTTGGGCCTCTACCAGCACATACAGTGTCCTCTGATACACACACATAACCATTAAAAAAAATCTAAGGGGAGAGAGAAGAAAAAAGGCCAGGGACCTGCTACGTCAGCCTCATGGTACTAGTGGGACATGGATTAGGGGGCCGGGCATGGGCTAAGGTGGCATGGGAGTCCGAATGAGAACCTTCATAGATGGGGTAGGGCTGCTCTGCTTCCATTTCGGGAAAGCAGGCTGGCTGCAAGCAAAAGCCACATGCCCAGCTGTGCACCTGGCTCTGGCCGAGAGAAGCATCGGCTGGAAATCCACTGGGCCAGACCCATCTCGCTGGCTCTGTGCTGGTCTGGGTGCCACAGCTGCTACTGGAAGAGAGGACTGGTGAGTGTGGATGGATGCCCAGGAGGACGGGAGGAGGCTGCTGCAAAACAGGATGGAGCAGGAGAGGCTGAAGGGCCGACTCCTTTCAAGTCCGTATTTCAGGGAAGGCTCAGGGTGTCTGTTATCTGCTGGTCTTGGCTGGGAGGGCACTCGATGGGAGGGAAGCCTTCATTGAGGCCCTGAGTATTACTGTCCAGGGGTCTCTTTTCAAAGGTCAGATGCTATGGGTTGAATGAGTTCCTGTGTTCTAAACTAAGTCCCTCAGTGATGGTCAGCCATAATGCAGAATATTGGCGACCCCATAATGCTCACCCAGAATCAGGCCATCCCAATCTCCTCAATCTAAGGCTTAGGGAACCTCGTGGAAGAGAGGGCCATAAGAGTGTAAAAACCTAAAGATGGGAAGGTCCACCGTTGGACAAGACATTCCATTCAAGGCAGGACTGCTGCATCCAGGAACTCACTGCAGTGAGACTTGTCCTTCCCAGACCTGCACAATGACTGACAGACCAACATGCCCACATAGACTGTCAAGGAACTCAAGAGAGAGAAGAGCACACAGCGGAAATCTTAGGGACTAGAGCTGGATGAGGGAAGGGAAACGCCCCTATCAGTGGAGTGGCCCAAAGAGGAGCAACTTGGTATGACACAGAGGCTGGAACCCCTGCAAGAGTAGACAAGCGAGAGGGAACTTGGGTCCATAAAAGTGGCCAGGCAGGAGGGTGGGAGGGAGTGAAATGGATTGATGAAGGGAAGGGAGGAGAATTGGAGGGAGGGGGAAAAGAAGGAAGAAGGGATTAGTACTCAATATGCTTGTAAAACTAAAAATAACAACAAAACTAAGTCCCGGTTACAGTTAAGTATAGGTGTCGACTTCATAGTTGAGGGTTCAAGTTCTGGCATTTGTAGAGAATTCGTTGTTGAGTTAAGCCCAGAATGAACCTGCAGGAGATTGTCCAGTTGATGGGGAAGGTCCAGTCCATGGTGGGTGGGACTAGTTCCTGGACAGGTGAATAAGATGGAGGAAACTGGTTGAGAAAGTTGGCATCCTTGTGTTGGCCAGACATGCTGGTCTGGCAGGTAAGGATCGTCCCTCTCTCAGCCATTTTCATGAATGTGGTGTGGCCAGTTCCTTCGTTAGTGTGGGCTCTCCTGCCGAGCTGGACAAGGAATCATAACTAGGCTGTCATCAGAGAGAATAAACCTCTCGTTCCCTTAAGCTGCTTTGTCATGATTTTATCAGCAACACGCAGAATAACTACAGTCCCCAAGTTCATGGGATCAATGTGTTTTGGAAGCAGGGCCTTTGGGGAATGATTAGTGATTAGGTGGGGGCAGTGAGGTCTCATGTGGGCATTAGTGACTTTGTAAGGGGAAGAAGAGACCCCGAGCTGCTGCACTTTCTGCCCGATGCAGTACAGCAAGTCCCTCGCCCCGTGCAGAGCGGCTGCTGGCACTGTGCTCTTGGACTTTTACCCTCTGCAACCCTGAGCTGAATGGACTTCAGTGTAAAACTGTCTCTGGTATTTTGTTGTTAGCAACAGAAAATGGACCAAGACCAGTGGATCCTTTGCCCTTCTACCCAAAGGGGGGAGATGCCTGACCAGGGCCTGTCTGCCCCATAGGCTTCTGGGAACAAAAAGTAAGAGGGAACCAAAGCTCTAAGGATCCAGGTGGTGTACAGTGTCTTCTGAACAAACAGCCACCATTTTGTCTGAGACCACCACTAAGACTTCACCTGTTGACTTGTTCCTCAGAAACAGAGGGGATGGAGGGGATAGCAGGCACATGCCTGCACACGTGCCTACGTGCACGCTCATGCGGGCTTCTGGGGATTGAACTCAGGTCTCTAGGTTTGGCAGTAGGCACCTTACACACTGAGCATATCACCCCCCTTCTTTTCCTAGATCCTAGGACGTGGTTGTCACTTCTGTCCCTGCCCCCCTCACCTGATATTCCCTCGCCTGGGTTTTGGTCAATCCTGGGACCACAGGTCCCTGCCTTGGATGTCATCGGTGCTTGTCTGGGCCTCCGGCCAAAACCAACTGGCAACCAACCCGTCTAGTTTCTCAAGGACCATTTTGGAGCCATTTCCTGTGTAATTATGGGGTGCGCAGCAGGGAAAGCGATACCTTTGCGGCAGCAGTAGATTAGCTCACAGGATGGCTTGTGCAGCCCGATTCCCACTGAGGGTGGCGGAGGGAAACGGCTCACGCCTTGCTGGTCATCGTTGAGCTGCTGGCAGGCTGCAGGTGAGAAAGCGTTTCCTCCTTCAGAGGCCTTCATCCCGCCTCTTAGCCTTCAGGTCCTGAGGTTGTGGTTGTGTGCTTGTAATTGGCTCACTGGTCACAGTGCAAGGTGACCGAGAAGTGGCTTGTGCGTTTTCTTCTCTGGAAAGTGTGCACAGTCCTGAGAGCTGCTGCCACCGATGGAGGGAGCATTTGGATAAACACTGTGGGGCGGGAAGGCCAGGCTTGGAAGGGTACGCGAGGCTAGGGAAGCTGGCGGGAAATGACTTTCAGGCGGACTAGGAGCAGGACAGGCAGGAAAAGAGGCTGGCATGTTCCAGATGTGGACAGGGGAGGGTGTGAGGAGATTGATGGGTCGGGCCGCAGCTCGGGCATACCCCAGTGTGATGAGTTTCTATTTTATTTCTGAGGACAGTGAGGGACCCTGGAGGCCCTGACCTAGGACCACCGGGGTTTGTGTTTGACTTGATCTCTGGAAGTTTCCAGCATGCTCTGCCCTCTGCCGCTCTTGCCCCTTGGCTGCATCCCCTGGGCGCCCCCTAGTGCAGAGTGGAACGCACAGAAATATCTACAGGAGCTAGAGGAAGGTGAGGAAGGTGAGGATGCTGGGCCGACTGGATTGTCCCCGACAGGTCAAGGCCGCCGGTGGAAATGGACAGACTTGGGGGAGGGCTCTTCTGGAGATGAGATTGACATGACAGGCAGCTTTGCCAGTGGACTGGAAGCCAGGCACGAGTGAACAGCAATATGAGGGGCATTTCTAGAGTATTGGCTGGAGACTCCAGGTGCCGGTGCCTAAGGTGCAGAACCTCCCAAACGGCGCCCCAGCTGGGGACCGGGTGTTCTAGCACACGAGCCTGGGGGAGTGAACTGAAGGCCCAGGGGATACAGCCAAGGGGCAAGAGCGGCAGAGGGCAGAGCATGCTGGAAACTTCCAGAGATCAAGTCAAACCAGCTGAGAAAGGTCAAGGTGGCCGGCAAAGTAGAAACCATTCAGGACTGAAGTGGAGGTGTCTTAGTAGTGAGGCAAAAACCAGAAGGCATAAGATTGAAGAAGCCGGCAGAGGTAGAGAGCTGCTTGCTGAAGGGAGATGCAGGGCGCCCGTATTCGTAGGACCCGGCAGGACCGCGTGGGACTGGGGTTGAGTGGGAGAAGCCGCGAGAAGACTGAGAATCTTACCTGTTATTCTGATGACAAGCTCAGTCCATTCCAGGAACACGGAGCAAGTTAGTGAGATGGCCCTGTGCACGCGGGGTATGCATGCTAAACCACAGAAGCTGCTTGTGACTGTGAATGTGCAAGGTAGGGTTTCGAAGTGGGAACAGACTTCCCAATCAGGACTCCCAATGCCAACCACAGGCAAACAACTATAGTTTCGGCTTCATCAAAACAAATGGAAGGTTCTGGGTGTGCTGATTCATGCTTGGGATCCCAGCACTCAGGGGGTGGAGGCTGTAGGATCACGAATTCAAGGTCTTCAGTTACCTATCAAGTTGGAAGCTAGCCTGGGCTACCTGAGAGCTTGTCTCAAAGATGAACTGAACAACAACAAAAATACAGAAATGGATGGAGTCTCTTCTGCCAGAAATGCTGTTTTGCAGTAATCCCCTTAAATAAAGAATGCAAGGGAGAGAGAGGAGGTGTCTGCCTTGTACTCTCAAAGCCTTGTGGAAAGCATGCTCCTTGGAATATGTATGTCTATAGTGTGTGGCTGTACAGAATAAAAGATGGTGCTGACATCAAGGGAATGGCCACTGTCCAAAGAGAGAATATCCCACAGGCGTTTCCACGGCAACCTGAGTCTGGAGTGTGACAGCAAGCTATGCGGTTAGTATTGATGTCAATAAGTAAGGGCAAGAGTCTGGAAGAATTAATGTAATGAAGGGAGCACATGAGACAAAACAATGGGAAAGAGGGAAGCAGCAGAAAAGGCACCCGCAAAAGTGGCATCAGCCGGCTCCGTCACCGCAGGGGGAAGAGTTGAGCGGCAGGGGGAAGAGTTGAGCGGCAGGGACCCATCCCCTGTGGATGCATGGCCACGCCGGTGTGGAAACCAACCGGCTGGGATGACGCTTAGAACAGTGCCTGCACAAGACATGCATCGCGAGCCTGGTCTTTTTGTGTCAACCTCTAACTTCCGTGCATGCAGGTACCACTCAGAAATCACCTTAATAAAAGATCTGGGGTTAAGACTCTGCCTCCCAAGCAGAAGGTCCTGAGTTTGGATCCCAGGTCACACATTAAAAACACCAGGTGGAGGGGCTGGAGACGTGGCTCAGGGGTTAAGCCTCTGCCTTGCAGGCAGAAGGTCCCGAGTTCGGATCCTAGACCCCACGTATAGACGCCAGGCGGAAATGGGGGCGGCCTGCGTTTCTGGTCTTGGTAGGGCGGAGCCTGTGAATCCCGGGGCAGAGTAAACAAGGAGGAGATGGAGGCGTCCATGGTGGTTCCCGAATTCATCCGTGGTTCTACACACACACGCATACACGCACAATTGAATAAATAATAAAAAAATAAAAAACAACAACAAAAAAACACCAGGTGGAAATGGAAGTGGCATGTACTTCCGGCACTGGTGGGTGGAGCCTGGGAAATTCCAGAGCAAAGCAAGGAGGAGGTAGAAGCAATCCAGGATGATTCCCAAAGTCACCCTTGGGTCCCCAGACAGGGACTCTTTCCTGCTGATTGCAGAGGACTGGGACACACACACACACACACACACACACACACACACACACACACACACAAATAAATTGAAAAAAATACTCCCAGAGGTTCCAAAATAGAGATAGGAAGTAGGACCCAGGGACCCGAATTATGAATAAGCATCATAGTTGCGATGTGGTTGGTTTCTATTCTTTGACTAACTGAGCTGGAGTGGCCCATTGGGGTCTTAAGAAATGGAATAGAGGCTCTGGGATGTAGTTCAGTTTATGCATCAAGCATGCATAAAGCCCTGGGTTTGACCTCCATCACTGCATAAACTGGGTGTTATAGTGCACGCTTGCATTCTGGCACTTGGGGGGTAGAGACAAGAAGAGCAGAAGTTCGTGGTTATCCTTAGATACATATCGTTTGCGGACAGCTGGGGCTACCAGACTCTCTCTCTCTCTCTTCCTTTCTCTCTCTCTCTCTCTCGCATGCGCACACACACATACACACACAAAAGGGAAAAAAAAAGAAATGGAATCAATCCCTTTTGGAAGGGTCCCCAGACAGGGACTCTTTCCTGCTGATTGCAGAGGACTGGTTTTAAGGTATTCAAGTCTCTGCTAGGTTTTCTGAGGAAGAAGAATAGAAGCAGGCAGAACATATAACACACAGGGCAGCACATGGGTTTCGGGGTTTGGCTGACAGGGTCACAGTGGACACGGAGACAGGATGGGGAGGCAGAGGCTCTAGAACCTTTGCCACTGGCTTGAAGTCAGTTTGGATGCTTTACGAGACTTAGCTGTGAAACTTTGAAGTTTTATTTTTCTTTAGCTGGTGGCTAAACATAACTGCCATTAAAAATCACGGGGACCAGGGGTCCCTAACTCAGTGGTGGAGGTTTTGTCTGACACGTATGTGGATTCCATCTCTAGTGCAGGCAACAAACAGAACAACAAAAACCCTTACAATTAAACTCCACTACTCAAAACATATCATGTCCTAATTATTTTACTATCATGTGAGATTTTTTTCGTTAAGGCAGAGCTCGAATTCCTGATCTTCCAGCTTCCACCATCCAAGCGCCGGAATTACAGGTTTCTGTTGTGTGCCCACTGCTAGTCTCACTGCTTTTCTTTTCTCTTCCTTCCTTCCTTCCTTCCTTCCTTCCTTCCTTCCTTCCTTCCTTCCTTCCTTCCTTCCTTCCTTCCTTCCTTCCTTCCTTCCTTCCTTCCTCCCTCCCTCCCTCCCTCCCTCCCTCTCTTTCCTTTTTCTCTATGTCTTACTATGCAGCCCAGACTGGTCTTAGACTCACAGCAATCCTCCTGCCTCCACTTTCAAAGAATTGAACTGAGCCAGCTCCATCCTTGCTTTTGAAGCCATTTTATTTTATTTTTTTGTGGAAATACTTAATACAGCACACCTCATGGCTCCTGTCATTAGCTGGACTCAGCCCTGGCAAATTTACACCAAGAGACTGGTGGAAGCCACTGCAGATCAACACTTCAGTGACTTTGGAGAGCTGTGCTCCTTGAAGACGTCGGCAAGGGAAATCCCAGCTTTTCTGCAAGCAGCAGTGTGTGGGGAGCAAGATGTGGTGAAGGCCACTGGCCCCCAGCGCTGCACCTACATATTCTCCAGAGTCCCTGGTGCAGCTCAAAGCCAAAGTGGCAGGAAGTGACCTCAAGGCAGGCTTTTATTTTCCCTGGATGGGGAAACATTTCTTTTGCCAAAAGGTGAGATTGGTGAATGTCGCCATCTGGTGGCCTCTTAGGAACATGCTGCCGTCAGAGAAGAGTAACTGGTTCCTCGTCATCTGGCCCTGGAACCCTACTTCCCACCTCCATAGCTGCCTTTCTCTACCTCTTTCCTTCCACTTCTCTACTTTCTGAGTCAATTTCTATTGTCTTCCAACAAAGCAGTCATTGGTTTTGAAGAAGGGCTGAGGTGACATGGATACTGTCGAGTTGAATGATGTGGGCAAAGCAGCCCCTGTGTAGCGTCTTGACTTGTGAGGACTGGGGCATTTATGCCAGCACGGGGCCACTTACCTGACATGATGGGCTCTGGCAGTCAAAGGGTTTTCTAGAAGCTGAGTGAACTGCTTTCTAATCCCTCCTTGATTTGCCTTATGTGAGATGAGCCCTTTTTATCCCTGTGGTGACCGATGGTCTGAGCCAAATCAAGAAACTTTACCTGATTGGTTGGCCCAAAGCTCTTTCCAATTCTAATAGTTTTCATTTTTCCAGTAAGGATTGTGAGACCATCAACCCAGGCATATTTCAGATTGTTCGAAACAGAAAACTCAGCCGCATTTCGAGCTTGAAACAAAACCAAAGAGCACATAGTCCTGGGCCCGAGGGTGCGTCAGGAGCAGCCTGGTCTTGAAGGCCACCCAACTGCAGAGAAGCCCAGCCACCAGGGCAGAGCCCAGCCGCGGGGGCAGCGCCCACCCGGGTCACATTTTTTCTGGGATGCCTTGCCACGGTTCTTCCAAGAACCAGGTGTTATCAAGAAACCCACTTTATGGTTTCTTGGAAGCACAGCCCATGGGTTGCAGTCAACTGCTACTTGTGTCCTAGACTTCGGCAGCTCTCTAGGCTCAGCCCCACACGAGCTGGCGGCCATGTGCGCAAGTGATTCTTTTTGTGGTGTTGGGGGTTGAATTCAGGACCTCGCACATCTAGTTTCTTTAGAAATCCAAGCTGCCATTAGGAAACTACAAGTCAACTTTGTCCACATGTGGGGTCAAACTATTACTTGTGAGGCCTGGGGAGTCCTGTGCTCTTGGATGCTCAGTAATCATCCGAAGTCATGAGAACAGGGCACGCTGACATGCTTCCATCTGTGCTTCCACCCAGGCTGCCCCTGACCCCGTGCGTGCGCCTGGAGTTCAATGGGCACTTGCCCACTGCCCCAGGCCCGACATCCTGGTTCTTCTCATGCCTACGTCTCGCAGGTTCCTGGGAACAAGACTCACTGTCCAGCTCCCCTCTCCATCAGCAAGTTCTGGACGTGGACCCCTCTAATTTCACCACTCCTGTCTAGGGGGCTGTCTCCAATTCTCAGCTATTTATGTAACAGATAAAATATTCCCGTCACTGACCTTCAGTGACCCTGCACGGATGACTCTGTCGTGCAGCACAGCAGCTGAGTTTTACCTTCTAGAAACTCCACATTTGCACTGCCCATCCGCTGGCATCCATGGAGTAATGAATGCTTCTGATCACTAGGACATTTTAACATTAACTGGCTTCTGAGAGTCTGCTGGCTCCATGTGCTACTTTATAGTACTCTGAAGTCATTAACTGAAGCCATTAACGTGGGACTTTTGGGAACTGTCAAGGCCCTGCTGAGCGAGAGACTAGCATCAGGGGCTCCAAACCTGTGAAATGCTCCAATCTTCAGCCTTTACTAATTTGTCACCCAACGTTCCAAGCACCTGCTGCAGTACCTAATGAATGTGTCCCTTGAAACCTGTTCTAGGGACTTGAGGGCTGGCCCAGTTCACAGTAGAGACTTAAGGCAGGAACCAGCCAGAACTCACGAACTGAGACCCTCTTGTCACAGAAGACAGCAGCCCGAAGGCAGCTCTGCCACCTTGCTCGCTTCTGAAGAGAACACACAGCTACTTCCAAAGTCAAAAACCACTGCAGAGTTAAAAACCAAGCCATTTAATTGCGTCTCTGAAAGTAAATAATACACGGACCTGAGCCCTACAAACGCCAGGGCTTCAGGTCCAGGACCGGTGCTGTTCTGAGCTGCAGCTGTGCGAGGCAGAGGGACAGGGCACCCTCACGTCCACTTAGCAATTCTGTCAATTACCAGAGCCCAGGAGTCTGGTAAGAAAGCAAGTTTCCACTCCTGTGTTTTTAAGGATAAAAGAACGGAGGTCATGGTGAATTCTCTCCACAATCAGCAGCTACCACATGCGACCCACAGCCGAGGCCGAGGTGCAGGTGCAAGACCAGCCCCCCTGTCCACTTTCTCCATGTAATGCCGGTGACCAAGGCCCAGAGCTTTTCGCCAAGCGCTTGAAGTGACAAAGACCCCTCTAGCGGCACATGACTTTGTTTACAAGACTTTAATTTACAAATGGAAAATGCTACATGGTTTACTTTTTCTCCTTCTTCTCTTCTTTCTTCCCGTCGCCCTTCTCCTTCTCCTTGTCGTCTTTCCTCTCCTTCTTGCTCTCTTCCTTCTCCTGCCCCTCCTTCTTCTCTGCATCCCGGTTGGCGATCTTGTTGTTGATGAGGTTGTGCAGGGCCACCACGGAGCGGATCAGCGAGGCCAGGTACACCACCACCATCTGGTCGTTGGTCTTCAGGTAGAAGGCCTTGACGAACTCGTGCAGGCTGACGTCCGGCAGCAGGTTGAAGACGTCCTGCAGCTGGTAGATGATCTGGTGGTTGATGGGCAGCTTGCCCGTGGCGACTTTCTCCAGGTAGCTCCTGATGTCCAGAAGCTTGGAGTTGAGTCCCTTCAAACCGTGGACCTGGTTTGTGATCCGCTGGGAGAGAGTTCCCACGGTAGTGTCCTTGATGTCTCTGGAACCGCCCACAAGGAAGGAGAAGTGTCAGCACCTATTACCATGGAGGGTCTCGCATTCCAAGAAGCACCCCTTTTAGGGGGGCAAGTTATCAAGAGAAAAATATTATTTCTCTGTTTGATAGAATAATGTATGAGTTTCTTAAACATAGTTAAAATAAAACCACTTATCCTCAGGAAAAACCCCAACAGGCTGTTTGGGGGCAACAGCTCAGCTCCATGGCAACTTCAGAGCAACCTGCCTACAGAGCTCTGCCTGACCCCTTGTGTGAATGACGTGTCTGCTCCGCCTGCCTTGCCAGGACACTGCGGGAGCTTCTGTCAGTCAGTAACAGCTTCAGAACTGGAGCTTCCTGGCTGGTAAACACTCAAATTTCCAAGTAAGGATCATTCCAAGGATTTGAAAACAAAACCCATCCCAAGATGAAGCTTCTCTGTGGGAGATAGGTCTCCTATCAATCACTAGCGGCTCCTGGCAAGGCTTGAAGTCCAGTTCCGAGCAACACACTGACCTCACTCAACCACCTTGAAGGTAAAGAGGGGCCGTATGGGTGCTCGTGCCTGCAACTCCAGCATGTAGAAGGCAGAGGCAGGAGAATTACCTTAAGTCTGCCATCAGCTTGCGCTAATGACACTGTCAGAAAAACAAGCCAGAAAAGCGCGGGCATGCTGGTGTATGCCCAGTGTTACCTAGTGACCAGGAGGCTGAGGGAGAGCTGTAAGTTCAAAGCCAGGCTGAGCTATGCAAAACCCTGTATCCAACGTGAAAGGAAAGGAAGCAGAGACGCGGCGAGGGACCATGAAGAGTCCTTGTGGACACCAGGAGCAGCCCCCTCCCGTCCTGCAGCCTCGGGGCAGCTAGCCGAGGCTCCGCGCAGCGCTCACCGTAACAAGTGCTCCACCCCAACTTCCTCGGCTTCCTCGGCTCCGATTTCACTGGTCACGTGCTCGAATGTTTTTGACGTGGGTGTTCCATCCTGGGAGAAAGGACAACCTTAGTCATGTGCTTCCGACAAGCCAACTGGACCTGCTACTGTCAGTCAATGCATTTTGTTTTAAAAGTTAAACCAAATTCTGCTGGGGTGCTGGAAAGATGGTTCAGGGATTAAGACTTTGTCTTAGAAGCAGAGTTCTGGGTTCAAGTCCTAGGTCCCAGGTAAACACGCCGGTGGACTGCACTTCTAATCCTGGTGAGCAGTGGAGCCTGGGAAATCCCACAGTGAAGCAAGGAGATAGAAGCAATCCAGGATGATCCCTGAATACATATATACAAAGCTCACACTCAAACTGCTAGAAGAAACCAGCCACCTTCTCTTCATTACAGAGGTAAAGGACTGTTGACTTGAACATGGAAAAGGGAAAAGAGCCCCCAGACCTGCTCAGGCACGTGGCTTATGGCGAGATGACTTACGTCATGAACCTCTTCCACTGAGATGTATGCTTCGGTCGGCAGCCCCAGGTCCTTTGGCTTCACGTCAATAATGACTAACACCTGGCAGAGAGACAGTTGACAAACTTTCTTCTGGCTACTGAATACTTCACTCATTCAATTAGAATCAAACCAGGTGTTCAGCAAAGATTTCAAATGATCCATTGTTTGTTCTGTTGTGTAAAGCGGTCGGTAAATCACAGGCCCAAATTTCATTTCTGTCCCAGACCTTTCTAACCTTTCTTAAGTTCAGAGTTCTTGTCTTCATGAGACGCATACCTTTACTGGGAGGTTTAGCCAGTTATGACCTGGCATTTAGCAGATGCCAGATGCACCGGATAGCAGCGCATTACACAGAGCGCTAAAAATTAATGTAATAAGCTCATGGAGAAAAACATATTGACTTGCTACCCAAATCCTTCTGAGGATACTATTGGCCAACTGGCAAATACCACTGAAGAGTTTGGACACAGAATACTTACTGAATTAGGGCAGTATCTTTTCATGAGTTCGTTGATAGCGATGTCATTCTTGTGTAGTTTAGGGCCTGTGTGGTACCAACCAACAATTCTTTCTCTGGCTGAGAAGGAGAAACTTGGCAGGTTTAAATTATTCCACAAATATTTAATCGGTACAACTGGACGATTTCAGCATTTATTTTTCTGTCTTTTTAAAAAGTCTAGACAAAATAAACCTTAATGAAATCTAAAGCTTCCAACCAGAACTCTTAAGCAAGCAACATGTGATCCACATATACCCACGTTCCAGATTTCTTAGGATTGGTTAACTAGAGTACAATCCCAAGACAACAGAGACAAAGCAGGACCACATACACCATTACTGTGCTCTGGCACCAAGTCCAACCAAAGCAGTGTGGCTGCTGTATTTAAGCACAATGAAAGATATGAGATAGTGCTACTCAGGCCTACCAGAGCTTTGGCTCCACCCTCCAGCCTTAAAGCACTGCTCTGGTTTCACTTATTGTATCACATGCCTTTATTACCACCAGTGGAAGTGTCAATGCAGGACGCTTGGCAATAAACACACCCCAGAACCCTTGAAAAGGAGGCTGGGGAGACGGCTCATGTTCCACAAGCATGAGAACTGGAGGGTTTTTTTGTAGCAGCAGCGAGGATGGAGTCTTGACCCCACACAAAGTCAGGCAGTGTGGCAGCTGCCATCACCCCAACACCAGGGGGCGTAGATTGGGGATGTGCAGTGCAAGCTGGCTAGCTGGACTCTGAATGAGAGTTGAGTGTAACACAGAGAACCTGTCTCAATAAATAAAACAGAAAGAAACTAAGGAACACATCTGACATCCACTTGGGCCTTTACATGCATACGAACACACGCACACACAACACACAGAGAAATCAAAATCTTACAACAGCAACTTCAGAACAAGAGACTTACCATTGACCTTCTTGAACATTCCATACATGTTTTCCAAATAATCATGGTCTAAAAACCAGACAGAATCATCTTTGTCATCTTCATCAAAAGGAACTAAAGAGAGAGGGGGAAAAATTAAAGGTAACTTCAGGCACTAGACACACTCGAGTGCAGGTGGTAGTGGAGATCTTCAGACCACCTCTGACTCACTTTCATGTGGTTTAGTCTTGAGATTCCTCATTAAAAACTGGGAGAAGTCATATAAAACATCCAGCTAATCCAGCTTCTCTTAAAATACCAAAAGACTAAGCCACTACTGGGCAGAGACTTACAGAAGGATTTCCTCTCTAGTGTGCTAACATTACTCCCTCTTAGACGCTGAGTGGGTGATCTGTCTGGTTTAAAGGCTACACCAGCAATTATTTCTGTTCTCTGCTATTGGTGCTTTGATAATATGGCCAACACATGGGAGTTGGTGGATTCAGGACATACAGGGTTAAAGGTCACCAACTGTCAGGGCTCTCCTCATAATGGCAACAGTTGCGCTTAGTGTAGGGGCTTTCTAATGGAATGCAGCCACACTCTTGTGGACCATCTCCTGCACCTCTTGATTCCAAAGCAAAGATGAACAGCTCAGTGAGGCCGCATGGCCTGCAAATCAAAGTGTTCACTGTTCCGCAGCCCCCTTTCTACATGGCAGCAATTCTGAGACAGAATCTTTGAGTCAAAGTGACTTACCTGCAAAACTGTTGGACACGTCCAGCACTTTCTTTTGCCACGACCCTAGGAGCACACCAACAACACGCTTCTGGTTTCCAACCTTGCCGATCCTGGAGGAGAAAACAGGTGGTTGGCCCCACCAGTTAGATACTCAGGGCAGCAGCACCAGTCCAGATGCAATCTAGTTTACATGGGAACTAACACATGTAGCAGAGTTAGCTTGGTTCTTCGTGTTAAAGACAATCCATGTACTCTGTACTAGCTCACTGGAAGCTCCGCCCCGCCTCCCCACCCCCCCTGCACAGTAACCCATGAAGAAAATTCTTTTATTTTCTCTTTCCCAGCTTCCCTTTTTCCTTTAAAACTTTCTTCATCTTCTCTATGCTTAAACCTTTCCAGAGGTAAAACACTAGAGTAGAACAGCTGGATGGCGCTGCTTCCAGCATACCAGTTCCCTAGAGCATCTGCCAGGAGCTGACCCGCTCCAGATGTACTTTATTCTCTGAAGCGGCTCAGAAAGCAACACCGGCCTAGCGTGCAGCCTGTCTGGTTCAGAACGCGCAATTCAGAGGTGGCTGGGTGAGAAAATCTCAAGCCTTCTAGGGTGTTGTTTAGCTCCAGAGGCGAAAGTATATCACTCTTACTTCATTGTTTTTCAAGATTTCTTTTCCTTGACCATTAAGTGAAGGGAAACTATGGAAACAACTCAGTTCTCTGCTTAGGGCAAAACCCACTATAAAATGAAACACATTTCCTCAAAGTCCACATTAGTGCAACTGCAGTGATTTGCTTAACATACAGCTTAGTCAATGGATGGTTCGACATTTACAAAACTTGGGGTATGCATGAAATCAGTTAAGGGTTCTGTATTCTTGGTGGGGTTTTTTTTGTTGTTTGTTTTTTGTCAGACCACTTCAAATACCGAACTGTCACATGTCAAAGAAACCTTGCCTGCAGAGACTTTGCTTTCTGTTTACAAAAACCCACTTGTGTCTTTTGAAATCCTCCATCTGGTGACACAGCACCTGGTGGTGTCTGCCCGCTCTTGCCAAGTGTGTGAACAAAGTGAAGCAAGCAGTTGCCCACCCTATCAGGACCTCTAGAATCCCAAGGTCATAAAATCGTGACTACTGCGCACTAGAAAAGTTCCTACAAGCAGTGCCAAGGAACCGGGAACGCAAACTTCAGCGCCCTGTCTGCTTTATCTGGTAACTGTACCAGGCCCGGTTCAGAGAAGGCATCCGACGACTTCGATCGGACAGCCTTGGCCTCCCAGCTGAACCTTTACATTGGGTAACTCAACTAATCATCTTCTGAACACGTGCAACAAGTCTAGCTGGATGAACCGCTGGAGAACGCGAGGGTAGCAAGGGCCGAGGAGCTACCCGGGCAGGTAGGTGATCCGTGGGACGTTCGTTTTCTCTTTTTCGGCTCCCACTGCTCCAAGCTGAAAGATCTCTCTCTCTCGCTTTCTTTTTTTTTTAAGAAAAAGCTGGTACCCTGCCCACAGTTTTTAGCACGCCACCAAGCCAGCTTCCCGCTTAGAAACTTCGTGGTTAAGGCCACCGCCCACGCAGGAAGTCGTTCACGCTTCCACCCGCACGGCGCGGGGGGCCCAGCGCTTTCCCACCGCGCCGACGGGCGGCACCGTCGCCATCTCCGAGGACCCGCAGGCAGCCCGGGCCCGCGGTGCCGTCCCCCGCGGGGCCTCGGGAAGGCGGCTGATGAGCGCCCGGCCGCCCGGCAGGGTCGCCCGGCCCCGGCCGCCGCGCTGAGTCCCGCGCGCCCGTGACTCAGCAGCCCCGGGCCGCGAGGTCGCCCCGCGCTCACCGGTTAAAGTGATCCACCACGCTGAGCAGCACCAGCGGGTGGACCACCACCTTCTGCACCGCCAGCTCCGGCATCGCGACGCTGCCCGCCCGCCAGCCACGCCCGGCTTCCTGCGACCCGCACACGCCGGTCCCCGCAGCAGCACCCGCGGCTCCGCCAGGCCCAGCTCCGCCGCTTCCGGCTCTGCCACCGCCTCCGCACGGGCCTTTCCGCTCCCAGGGTGCTGCGCGCGGCGCGCCCTCACGGTCGCCAGCGCCGCCATCTTGAGAAAGGGCGAGGGCGGGGAGATAGGCGGGGCCACCTCGGATCCCTTAACTGGCTGGGCTCCTGCAGACTTGAAGGCTGAAGAACCGCGGAGACCCGAGAAGCTTGACCTGAGCTTGGGGCCGGCCCTGGCTTTTCACCTCGGATGCTTTCCAGCTCACCGGTTCTCCTACTCTTAAAAAATGTAGGAAAACGTACTTAGGAAAACATAAAAAGTAACAACTTATATATTGAGCAAATTTAGTAACCATATATTTCAAGTTGGCTTCTAGATTTTTTAGAAGAGTCTACCTGTCTGTCTATCTATCTACCTATCTATTTGTCTGCCTACCTATCATCATTTATCTCTGTCTAATCTATCATCTAGGTGTCTCTCATTATTAATATCACCTATCAATTATCTATACATTATTACTATTATCACCCATCATGAGTTGAGTCTTCCCCATCAATCAGGCTTGCTTGGGGGCTTGCTTTAACAATCAGTTCTTCACAGATGTGTCCAAAACTTAGCCTGCTGCTGTCAAGTTGACACCTGAATCTAACCAATGCACACACTTAGCACTTTTGGCTCTCAGGTCACCACTACTTTAGCATGACGGAAGGCGATTCTGGATGGGTTTTTTGCAGTGTCAGCAGGCCTGCAGGGTGTGGAGATATGGAGTGGACAGGGGCCAGAGCAGGTAAAAATAAAACTAAGCCCTCTGCAAGAGCACCGAACCCTTGCATGCGCAGATCTCCTCTGAAGTTCTGGAAGTATTGAGGTTGGAAGTCCCAGAGTCCTGGATGAACGGTCTCAGAGTTATTGGCTGTGACACAGTTCCTGGTAAAAGGAATTTAAGGGAGGAAGAACTCGTTCTGGCTTGCAGTTTGGGGATGCAGTCTATTGTGGAAGGCCAAGGTGTGGCCAGAGTGTGAGGTAGCTGGTCACGTGCCTCTGAAGTCTGCAGCAACCAGAACTGAATGAAGCCACTTTTTGTTATTCAGCCCCACCCCAGCCCCACGGTGCTGTCCATAGTTCAGGTGGGTCTCCCCAGCGAAATTGCTTCCTTTTTCAGACATGTCCAGAGGTCTGTCACTTAGGCGATACTAGCTGTCAAGTTGAATATTAACCATCATATGAGGTGACGGCAATAGCCAAAGAAACCTCAGTTGTGGGCATACAGATGCTATAAGTATTCTACAAAGACGGCCTAGAAGTTTCCTGCCTGTTATGAACTGCACTCAAAATCTGTCAGTTGTTTAAAAAAATGCAAAGTTTTTTTTTTTTTTTTTTTTTTTTAGGGACAGTCTTTTAGGTTTTTCTGTTGCCTTGTAATAAAAGTAAGAAAGTAATTAAATTGGACTAGTCTTTTATCAATCAAAGTTACTGACATACACAAAAATACCAGGGAATGAAAAATAAGGTTTTTAATTAAAACTACGTACCAGTGAACTACATCACTCTGTAAGAGTAAAAATGTGCATCTATGTGCACTGGACTGTGATTCATTATAATAAACTTATGTATCTGCTCTAATGGAGGTAATCTTTGGAAATTAGTGGTGCCTCCTGTCTTTTGCTCCCCCCCTTAAAAAATTGCCTCAGCTTATGGATGGCATTTCTCTTGGGGAGGGTATAGGCTGTGAAGAAAGTCAGAGAAAACATTTTCTCTCAGACAGGGAAGCAAATTCTACTCCACAAGTTAACAGCGCTGCAAGCTATGGCATTGTCTTTAGAAATGATTTTCTTGTGTGTGTGTGTGTGTGTGTGTGTGTGTGTGTGTGTGTATGTGTAGAAGAGGGCACTTGAGGATGTGTGCTTGTGGAGGCCCAAGGGTGACATCTGGAATCATCTTGGATTGCTCTATCTCCTCATTGCTTAGTTCTGGGGCTTCTCAGGCTCAGCTTTCCAGGGTCAGAATTGCCATTTCTGCCAAGCATTATTATTATTTATTATTTTCTTGAGACATAGTCTTCTGTAGCTCAGTCTGGCCTCGAACTTGTAGCATAGTCAAGGATGGCCTTGAACTCCTGAGCTTCCTGCTTCCACCTGCCTGGTGCTGGGATCACAGTCCATTCACTCAGCTCTACATCTTTTCTTTTTTAATTCCCTTGCTTCTAATCAAGGTGTTGGAGCTGAGTTTGAAAGGCTCTCCTTTTAGGCTAAAGAGACACCCATCTCCTACCGTGTCAGCTAAAGTCTTGAAGCAAGAGAATGTGCTGTGAGGGAGGTAGACAAGCAAACGATCCCCTTTTTCCCCAGGAATTCTTTTCTCCCAGGGGAAGCAGAGAGAGAAGGAGGTGGACCGATGGGTTTCAGTTTTTCTCCTGTGGGCTTTGTCTCAGGGAGGAGCGGGAGGCGCGTTGATGAGCAGTGCACGGGAAGGCAGGACCTCTTCTGTCGAGTCCCTTGCCTGGATCCTGGATGATCTTAGATTGCGTTGCTGCATCTATTTGGGCACAGTCACATCGGTATGATGGCAAAGCAAGGGCAGGGGAATGGAGATTTTCAAGATCACCATCTGCTGCTGCTGCTGCTGTGCGTGTGTGTGGGGGGAGGGGGATGGGACAGGACACCAGAGATCACAGCGAGACAGGGTGATTGCGCATCTCTGCCAGGGCTGAGCTGTACACAGGAGGCGTGAGCTAGCTAACCGGGTCCCCATCGGCCTGGTCAGAAACACGCCGCTTAAGACTTTGGATTCCTTTTGCACAGAAATCTAATTGGTCCGCCAGCTTCCGTTCCTACGGATATCTTAGGAGCCTGTAGCTTCTTCCCGTGTGGCTTGAACGCTCTCCCGCGGGTGCGCCCTCATGCATCATGCATGCATCCGCGCGTGGTCCTGTGTCACCATGTCCTTCCCTCTGCTCTAATCCATCCTCTGAGGCTCAGCTCCCGAGCCTCGCATTCTTATCCGCTGCTGGTCAGTTCCAGGTCCCACAGCAGGCGGAGGGTCCTCGCAGGGCTGAGTGCTGGTACGCTCCGGCTTTGCATCTGCAACGGGCCGACTATGTGTTGAGCGTCTTCCCTAAAGACCATCATGTGCACGAAGCTTGATCGTCAGTAGGGCAATATTGAGAGCTGATGGAACCTCCAAGAGGTGGGGTCCGGGGGCCAGAGTGGCAGATAAAATGTCAGGTCACTCACCTGTAGTCCCAGCCCTGGGGACTCTAGACTATCCTCAACATCCCAGGGAAACGAGAGACTCTTGTCTCCAAAAACAAGGTGGCTGGTGCCCGAAGCACCGACCTCACCCCCACGGGATTGAAGGACTTAGTGAAGGTCGTCAGAGGCATTAGTCCCAGTAGCAGTTAATGCAGTTCTCGCGGGATCTCATTGGTTCTCGCGGAAATCCCACTGGTTCACTCACGTGGGTTACTTTAAATCATTTTTTAAAAAAATTATTTGTGTGTGTGTGTGTGTGTGTGTGTGTGTGTGTGTGTGTGTGTGTGTGTCAGAGGGCACTGTGTGTCCCTGCGGAGGACCACGGGTGACTTTGGGAATCATTCTGGATGGCTTCTACCTCCTGCTTCGCTCAGGGATTTCCCAAGCTCTGCCCACCAGGGCCGGAAGTGCAGGTCCCGCAGTAGCTTCCACGTGGGACCTGGGATGCGAACTCTGGACCTTCTGGTTACAAGACAGAGGCTTAATCTCTGAGCCCGTTTCTGCAGCTCCAGAGTCTTTTTTTTCTTAGTAAGCTTTTAATAATTTCTTTAATAATTTTTTTACTACTGATTCTTTCCTGGATAATAAATATGCTAATGTCAGTATGGCTCACAGCTTTTGTGTAAATCTTGGCGACCTTTAGGTTGATTTTGAAGGATTTTTAAATTTATTATTATTTTTTGAGTATGTGTATGTGTTTTGCATGTACGTGAGTGCACATGTATGTGCAGAAGGCACTGTGTGTGCCCGTGGAGGTCCAAGGGTGACATTAGGACTCAATCTGGATTGCTTCTCCCTTCTTATGGCTTTGCTCTGGGGTTTGCCAGGATCTGACCTCCAGGGCCAGAATTTCAGGCGGCTGCCATTTATGCCTAGCATTTTTTACATAGGATCTGGGGCTCCGAACACAGGTCCTTTTGATGACAGGACAAAGGCTTTAACCCTTGGCTCATCTCCCTAGTCCCAGATTCTGAGAGTTTTAAATCTTCCCTTTGTTTGAGACGGTTAGGTGATGGCTCATGTAGCCTTCAAATTGTCCTTCTTTACTTGCTGCTGAATGGGGCTTCTGTTTGGGAACTGATCCTATTGTGCAGGGATATGGGGCTTGAAATAGATGTAAGATATATGAAGTACTTGTTTTATTTTCTACAAAATGAGAGAGAGAGAGAATTGAGGTGCACATGTGGAGGGCACAGGGCAGCTTTAGGGGTAATTCTCTTCTTTCACCATAGGGCTCAAACATCTAGCGCTCAGACGCAGGTCCTCAGTCTTGCTTAAAGGTGCCTTTACCTGGGCTGGAGAGGTGGCTCAGGGGTTAAGCCTCTGCCTTGAAGGCAGAAGGTCCTGAGTTCAGATCCCAGATCCCAAGTATAGACGCCGGGCAGAAGCGGGGGCAGAAGCGGGGGCAGAAGCGGGGGCAGAAGCGGGGGCAGAAGCGGGGGCAGAAGCGGGGGCAGCCTGCGTTTCTGGTCCTGGTAGGGCGGAGCCTGTGAATCCCAGGGCAGAGTAAATAAGGAGGAGGTGGAGGTGTCCATGGTGGTTCCCGAATTCGTCCGTAGTTCTACACACACACACACACGTGCGCGCGCACACACACACAATTGAATAAAAAAAAAAAAAGGTGCCTTTACCTGCTGAGCCATCTCGCCGGCCAGAAGTGCTTGTTTTCAAATAACACTGAGTAAATACTCAAATATTATCATGAAATATTATTAGGTCGTAACACTTTGGGGGGATAAAACCTATCTTGCCAGTCCTATTTATGAAATTTAATTGGACTTTTCTCTGATCTCTTGTTTGGGATCAGTTTTGGGGCTGGACACCAGAGATGGTTTCCCTCTTCAGATCCCGTCTGGTGAGAAGGGGCAAAATTCTTATTTCTTGGTTGGTTTTGAGACAAGGTCTCATGGATTCCAGGCTGACACTAACCCAATTTAAGTCATTTCACACCAAATTACCAGGTCCCATCCTCCTGCTTTCTCCCATTGAAATCCTTCTTCCTAACCAGTATCCTCTCTACCATTGTGTGTGCGTGTCTTGAGTTTCATAAGGGTTGCCTGAGTTGGCATCTGCCCAAGCACTTGCTGGAGGGACGACAGTATCATCAGGGGGTAGTTCCCCTTCCCACAGCCAGCACCCTCTTCCTACAGCCCATGTCTATCTTCACTAATCCCTCAGGGGTGGATGACACCTTGAATATCCGATCCTCCTCCTTTCACCTCCTGAGTGCTGGGATCACAGGCATGTGCCACTCATCTCCAGTTTATGCAGTGCTGGGACTTGAACTCTGGGTTTTGAGAGTGCACTCTACCACCAATTGAGCCACACTCACAGCTCCAGGGTGCTGTCCTTGTAAGAGGGAACAAGTGTGGGCAACAGAAACAAGTCTCTCCTGGGATGCGTGCAATGAACTTGGTACAGTTTGTGGTGCAGAACAGACTCAACAAACGTTAGTCGTACTTGTATTGATACTGCTCTATGTTACAGCAGATAATAAGAATTTTCATTTTTTAAAAACTTGTGTGTGTGTATGTGTGTATCAGAGAGCACCGTGTGGAGCACTAAATGTGACTTCAGGAATCATCCTGGATTGCCTCTACTTTCTTTTTGTTTTGCTCTGGGATTTCCCAGGCTCTGCCCACCAGGGTCAGAAGGGCATTTTTAATATGGGATCTGGGATCTGAACTCAGGACCTTCTGCTTGAGAGACAGAGTCTTAACCCCTGAGCTATCTCTTCAGCTCAAATTTTGCATTTTTAATGCTACACCACTTATTAACTGTGTGACCTTAGATAAGTCACTCAAGCTTACTTGGACTGCAGAATGTGGACATTAAAAGTGCTCAACGAATAAACTTTAATGTGGATTAAAGAATATATAAAATGCTCAGCATTCACATTTAATCAATATTACTGTGCATTTACCTACACTGTTAAAAAGTTGTCTATAATATTTTAGTCATTGGGAGTTTATGTATGCAAATTTATATTGAATCTTTGCTTTACTCTGGAGATTTCCAGGCTCCACCTTCCTGGGTCAGAAGTGCAGGCTGCAGCCATTTCCATCTGGCATTTTTATGTGGGATCTGGGAGTGGAACTCAGGACCTTCTGCTTTCGAGGCAGAGGTTTAACCCCTGAGCCATCTCTCCTGCCCCATGTTTTTTATTACCTGGTGCTTACATTTTTAGTGTCTGGAAATCGTGTCTTAGAATTCCTTTCACTAAAATTGAACTTCCAGGGAATCATCAGGCTTTGCAGCGACTGTTGCGGCAAAGATTCGTTCCCAGAGATTTGGGGCTTTCACACTCGCCGTCCTCCCACGCTGGTCTTGGGTCCTCGAAGGGTTGGTATTCATCTTGCTGTTGTCATATTTCATTTAACTGCAAATTAAAAAGAAACGGAAAGAAATTACAGCAATTTCTAGTTCATATCCTGGAAATAGAACTCTCCACAGGAACCCTTGCGCGGCACAAATACGTTAGGAAATCATTTCGCATTGTGCGGTGGGGGCTCGGGAGGCGGTCACAGCGGATCGCGGCTCGCCACTCTCGGATGGAGCCCAGCGAGACGGCGCTGTGCCCAGGCGGTAGGAAACCGCCCATCCGGAGAGTTAATTTTCTTCAGGATCAGTGTTGGAGGCTGCCGGGGTGCAGAGACACTTAAGATTGGTACCGGAGCAGCTGTGGGGGAGACTGTCAAAAAGAACCCAGGAGGTCACACTCAGACTTGGGGGCCCCTTGGGCTGGACCCTCTTTCTGAATTTCTCTGTTTGTTCTTTTAATGCGCGGTGTCGATTTTAATGAAAAGAATTTATTCAATTATCATAAATAAGCAAAACTTTTTTTTTAAGTGCTGGGGATCAGAACTAGGCCTCACACATGCCAGACAAGCATTCTGAATCACACCCCAGGGTGATATCCCATAATTTAGTCTTTTAAAGACTGGAAATATCTTTTTTTAAAAAATCATATCTTTTATTATTTATTATTTATTCAATTGTACGTGTATGTGTGTGTGTGCGTGTATGTATGTATGTGTGTGTAGAACCACGAGCGAATTCGGGAACCACCATGGACGCCTCCATCTCCTCCTTGTTTACTCTGCCCAGGGATAAGACTGGAAATATCTTGAAGCCACCTTTTTTGCTTTCTGATACTTTTTCATTGCAATTTTTTTTTTTTTTTTGAGACAGGTCTCAAAGGGTCGCCCAGGTTGTCCCAGGGCTCACTGTGGAGTCCTGACTGGTGTCAAACTTGCAGCAATCCTCCGGCCTCAGTGGGATTCCTGGGACTCCAGGAGGAGCGAGCATACCCGCGTGTACCGCTCATTCTTACTCTTTCAGAGCAACGTGTCCCACGTGTTCTGCTACTGTGGGGAGATCCTCTGACCTAAGCAGCTCCAGGAGAAAGGACTTGACACTTTCTTATGGTTCCAGCGGGAAGGGGGGTAATAGTCCATCCCGTCCAGAACAAATGGAGGTGTGCAGCAGGAGCAGGAGGCTCCTGTTATTTTGCAGCCATACTTGGGAAGGAGAGGGAGAGAGAGAGAGAGAGAGAGAGAGAGAGAGAGAGAGAGACAGAGACAGAGACAGAGAGACAGAGAGAGAGAGAGAGATAGAGAGAGGAAGACACTATTTGAAAGCCCAAACAGCAGAGCTCTATTGAGAAGGACTTTTTTTTTGTAGACAGAGTGACCCTTTGCTGGCCTTGAACTTGAAGCAATACTGCGATCTGAGTCTTCCCAGTGCTGGGCTTACAGCTGTGTCCCAGTAGTTGACACAAGGAGAGAGGGAGACAAAGGACCACCATGCCTGGCTTGAGGAGTGTGTGTGTAGGTTAGAAGATGACCAACGTGTCCAGTCTACTGTAGAAACCAGACCGGCTGGCCAGTGAGATTCTGGAAATCTCTGCCTGTCGTTTCTACACAGGTGCTGGAATTACAGACGCTGCTGCGGCCGGCTTGTGTGTGGATTCTGGAGACCCGAGCTCAGGCCATGAGCTTGCCTGAGCAACAGGGACTTTGCCCTCTGAATTTATTTATTTATTGTTTTGTGAAGAAGTATGTCCATCACGGTTCCCACTATGATTTGCTCATTTTGTGTACTAAGGATTGAAGTGGAAGCCTTATCCTTACTAGACAACCGCTCCACCTCTGCACTGTATTCTTAGCTCTGTTGCAAAGGTTTTCAAAGCAAATGAAATCGATTTGAAATTGACATACTTCTCCCCTCCCCATCCCCAGTACTGGGTATTGACTCTTGGGTTTATGCGTACCACTGAGACATATCCTAGCCCTCTTTTTATTTTGAGCCAAGTTCTTGCTTTGCGGGTGAGGCAGGCTTTGAACTTGCAATTCTCCTGCCTCAGCCTCCACTGGGCCTGGCTTCATGTTTTAAGAATATATTTAACTAAGACAAGTCTGAGGTGTATGTAGCTCATTATAGCAAGTTTGAGGTCCTGGATTCAGTCCGCAAAACGAAACAAGAAAATTAACTATCCTATGTTGTGGTACAGAGCCTGCTTAGATTTGGATCTTAAGCCAGGAGCGGTGGCTCATGCCTGTAATCCTAGCACTTGGGCAGGAGGATTGTTGAAAATTGGAAGCCAGCCTTGCCTATGTAGTGAGTTTCAGGCTAACCAGAGCTGTATGGACAGATCCAGAAAAAAAAAAAAAGATAAGAAAAGAAATAAAGAAAGAAAAGAAAGAAAGAAAGAAAGAAAAACAAAATGGATTTTAAATAGATCTCAAATGTTCTCACCAAGCATGCCATAAGGAAATGGATGTATGATTTTGTTGTATCATTTTATAATGCATATGTATACCAAAACTTTACATGTATGTACTTTAAGCACAGACAATTTTTATTTGTCAATTATACTTTAGGAAAGCTGAAAAAATAATTCTTGTTGAAAATAAGTTCTGTAATTTTTTTCGCTGTCTGTGCAACAGGAAAGGACAAAGTTAAAATCAGTACTTTGTTCCTATAACTTCACAAGTGTTTCTCCTCATACCTCCGATACATTTGGGGCTGGATACATTTGGGGTGATGCTGCCGTCCTTTTGGGTCCTCTCAGTTTCTATAGTTCCTTCCTTATCTCAGCCGCTACCTGCCTGCCGTACCTCTTATCAGCCATCATGTACTGTCCATCATCCAAGTACTGTCAATTGATAATCAATATTAGGGCCGTTAAGTGCAAGACAGCTTTCTTTGGGGCGGGGATGTCTCAAGGGCTGCAAACTCGGAGGTACTGGCTTGGATTAAGCCAAAAGTGCGCTTTGAAGAGGAGGTATATGGCTTGTTTTAAGAAGCAAAAAGCTGCAGCGATTGGTGAAGTACACAGGACGCCCAGGAGGCCTCCAAGGCGCTTGGTGAACGCTGGTCACACCCGGGCATCTGACGGCCTCTAGGTTCCACTTTGCAGTACGCTGGTGCTAATTGAAGTGACCCTTACCTTAGGTTCCTAGATTGTCCCTCCCTCTCTTCCTTCCTCTTTTCCTCCTTCCCTCCCTCAATTCCTTCCTTCTTGCTTTTCTTCTTTCTTTCTCCCCCTTCCTCCCTTCTTAACTTCTTTCTTACACACACACACACACACACACACACACACACACACACACACACACAATGTAGAATGAGCAAAGTTCTTCCATTAATAATTTCTCTTAGGGGGATGTGGCTCAGTTGGATAGAGTGCTTGCCTAACATGCAGAGAGCCCTGGGTTCGATCCTCTACACCACATTAAAACAGGTATGGTAGCACAGGCCTGCAATTTCTTTTTTTTATTACTAACTTTTATTTTTTTATTTTTATATGTGAATAGAATGAATTGATGATAGTTTTGCACCTTAATTCCAAATCCCATTCCCCCTCCTCTTCCCATTACAGCCCTTCTTCTTGCTGCCAGTCTCCCCCTTATTTTCATGTCTTTTTGCATGCGTGGCCCACCGAGTTTCACCTGGTTTGCCTTTGATGAAGTGCCTCAGCACTTGCTGTAGCGTGCATCGCGTATCAGTGGGCGGATCGCTGAGGACAGCACCTTCCATGTCCCCCATATCAGCATTGGCCCTCATCAGTCTCTCAGGGAGTGTGGGGCCTCTTGAGATCTTTCCCCTTCTCTGGTGGGATGTCGATAGAATAAATCCCATGCACACAGCGGCGGTGAATTCATGGACACAGTGGTCCTGCCGGGTCCAGAAGGTAATGTCTGGCCACACTTCTGCCCTACCTCAGGCTCTTAGTACCTCACTGCTCCCGCTTCTGGCTGCTCCCTGACCGGCCTGAATGTTCTTGACTAAACTTGGTGACTTCAAGGCCAGCAAGGGCTGTGTGGCACCCTGTCTCCCCCTCCCCCAAAGCCTCTTTGGCTGAGTGCAGTGACTCCCTCCTGGAATCCCAGGCTGAGACGACAGGACTATGCAAAAACCAGAACCACAGCAGGGGCCGGTGAGATGCTCAGTGGGTTAGGGGCCTGGGGCCCAGCCTACTGACCTAAGTTCAATCCCCAGAAAGTCCACATGGGAGAGAACTGACTTTGGAAAGTTGTCCTCTCACCTCTACTCTTACACTATGACATGCAAGTTCTCTCTCTCTCTCTCTCTCCATGTTTCTCATAAACAAGTAAAATACTTAAAGATTTTACAAAAATTTCTCTACTTAGTACATGCAGTTTTTTTTTAATTTATTCAATTGTGCGTATGTATGTGTGCGTGTGTGCGTGTGTGTGTGTGTGTGTGTGTGTGTGTGTGTGTGTGTAGAACCACGGATGAATTCGGGAACCACCATGGGCGCCTCCACTTCCTCCGCCCCAGGATTCACAGGCTCCGCCCTACCAGGACCAGAAATGCAGGCCACCCCCGCTTCCGCCTGGCATCTATACGTGGGATCTGGGATCCGAACTCAGGACCTTCTGCCTGCAAGGCAGAGGCTTAACCCCTGAGCCACCTCTTCAGCCCAGTACATGCAGTTTTGCGTGAATCTCTCGTTTGACTCCACATGAGATGTGCATGTAAACACGGATGGACTAATGAAATCTAAATGGTGCACTTTGGGTCATTTTCCAGAAGGTTCTAGGCACAATTTTAGGCTGTTGTCAGATAACCTCGTCACCTTCATTTCCCTCTTAACACCTTTTAGCATAATTTCTGAAGCTCTGCTTTGTGGCTCGAGCTAAAAATCCAGAGGCAAGATCTTCAGAGCCCCGACATCTGCTTAAGGCTGAGCTAGCAGGAGGAGAAATTGAAAAGCAGACGGTACTTAGCATTTTAAATACTAGATGTTGGAGAGGGCTGTGGAAATAGCATTGGAAATATGTAATACCTCATGCAGGTCCAGGAACGTGAAGCCAGTTAGAGGATCCGCACTCTGACTTCTCAGAGACCTTTCACAAAGATAGTTCAAGCTTGATTTTGATCAAATTAAACTACTGAGAACGTAGGCTTCTCCTTGAGCAGAGATTTATCCTGTCTCTTTTTAAATTCAAACTCCTTTCCTCAGACATCAAAGCAAAGGGACTGGAGGCTTTTAGAATCTCATTTCTAATATACCCGAAGCCCTAGGAGAGTGTTTAAGAAATTAGGAAGAAAGCTTCGAAATAATTAAAGCTGCTTCTCGTCTGCCGTTTGATACTGAGCGAAGACACGTATTCCACGTAAAAGACTCTCTTCTGCTTTCTGAGTTGGGGCCCACTGTGCTGCCTGAGGTTGGCCTTTGAACTCCTGACCTTCTCATTTTAGCTTGTAGAGAGAACTCTACCAGGCCTGGCTTAATGACCATTTTTAAAAAGTGCATACGTGTGCTTTCTTAGACCCTGAATGATTCTGTATTACTGCGATGAATTTTAGGAGCCTTTTTAAGATTCAGAAGCATATTGTAGCTGTTTTGAGGTTTACATATTTAAGTTTTTTTTTTTTTTTTTTCTAAATCTTTTTGTTCTGTACCTGGAGAAAAAAGTCACTTATTTCTCCAGCAGAGGGAGACACCTGCCCATAAACGTGGGACCTTTAGTTGTCAGTATTCCGTAGCCGGTTTTTATCAATATACATAAAAAACTCAATGTTCAAATTAACTAGTTCAATAAGTAATTTAGTCCATTGATTTTTGGGCATATCCTAAGTGCCATTACAAGCTACGGATATTTTAAATGCCATTACCTAATAGAAGGGATGCTTTAAGCACCTTTTATTGATTTTATTACTGCTTTATTTTGCTGTCTTGGTTTAAAATCATTTTAACCACTCCGTAATCAAGAAGAAATATATCGTTGGTGAAATACAGTCAATTTCCTAAAAACCTTTGACATCGTTAAATAAGGAATTACAGTTGTTAAATCATGTCAGGCCATAACTGAGGGACAGAAGAGATATAAAGTTTGGAGCAGTGAGCCGGGAGACTGGCCAGCCACGTCGACCCCTTGCACTGAGGTTCTGCCTGGGCCAGTCCCACTCATGGTTGCTGACGGTTTTCATATCAGCCAGGAAGATTTAGACAGGCGGGAAGGTGGAGGCAGGACAGCAGAATGTGACCCAAGGGTACTTACACGCTTCTTAATGATCTCTCGTGACTTTCCGTTAAAACGATTCTCTAAGCAATTTTGTGATTTCATTTGCTTTTCTTGCTAGATTATAGCATATTGATATTCTGCATACTGTGGAAGCAAGACACTTACCAGGGTTTTTTTTTTTTCTTTTTCTCTTCCTTTAACTACTTCCTTTTTCTGCTCATTTGCTGTATTAGCATGTGTGTGTGTGTGTGTGTGTGTGTGTGTGTGTGTATGCACGTGCGCGCGCGCGTGCATGTCTGTAGAGATCCAAGGGTGATATGGGAAATCATCCTGGATTGCTCTACCTCCCTATGCCTTTGCTCTAAGGATTTCTCAGATCTTCTGAGTTCTGAGATTGGGGGCTGGTGGCCCAGAATGGCAGGGCACTACCATATCTACCTGGTATTCTTACATGCTATCTGGGATCTGAACTCAGGTCCTTTTGCTCATGAGGCAAAGGCTTAAACTAGTGAGCCATCTCTGCAGCACAGAGCTCATTTGATTCCATCAGCAATATTTCCAGGCTGACGATCAGCTGGGGGACTCCGCTCCACATCCCGCCTGATCAAAGAGGTACAGAAGCGGGTTGGGGGGCCCAGATACTTCATGCAAGCCCAGTAACAAGTTGATTGCATCGACGTTTGATGTAGAGTGGCAAATATCAATACTTGTATATGATCTGGCGGATGGTTGTTAACTGTGATTAGAAGTTCAGAATGATTCCCAGTAAAAGACCAGCTGGCAGTCACCCAAGACCAGAGAACCGGGTTCTCCTCATTCGATGGAATAGGTCCAGAAAGTCAAGTGTTTTGATTATTAATAGAATCTTTCCTTTTCTCTTAGCAAATGTTAGCTTCGGGAGGAAATTGATAATTATGCGGAGGTCTATTAAGTGATCTTAGGGAGAGCTCATTTCAGTCCTCCAAACGAGCTCATGTCTACAGTTGTGGTAATTATCCACCGGCGAGGAGGGAAAACTAGTTAAAATGCTGATAGGAATCATTTCTAATATGTCGGTGGGCTGGGAGCACCTGGAAAGAATTAATCTACTGGCGGCCGAAAAGCATATTCGGTTGTCATATGAATGATTAGCCCGTGTTAGTTTAGAAATTAGGTGAATGTGTTACCCTAGGAAGCCGTTTAAGCCGTGTTGCGCCAACACTTATGATCTGTGACACCCCTGTAAGTGCTCCAGACAGGGGCATAACAGGGTGTCCCCGGTGAAGGGCCAGTGGTGTATCCCGTGGAAGGGTCAAGAAGAGCGAAGCGGGAATGTCGGGGATGGCCGCTCGCAGAAACCCTTTGAAACACAACCGAAACAGTTGGGGATGAGCGTTCGCAGGAACATGGAAGCACAAAAAGCATATTTTGCCGAGGGAAAGAAAAATTGAGGGAACTTTTCCAAAATAAAAATCTTATTTATTTGTTTCCTTCTTTTTCATTTAAATTAAGAAATGTTTAATATATTGTTGTGTGTGTGTGTATGTGTACAATGAGATACATAAAATTGCTTTCTCCTCAGCTGAGAATATCATCAATATCTCTGAAGACCTGGTAGTTTAACCATTTTCTCTCATCCTGCTGATTCTTGAAGTTGATATCTTTTTTTTTTTTTTTTTTCAGGAACACAGAAGCACCTGATAGTTCAAGGTCTACAGCTTTTTTATTCATTTTAAAAAGTTATTTTATTTATTTATGAGAGCGACACGCAGAAGACAGACAGATCGAAGGGGAATACATGCGTGCCTGGCACACAGGTGGAGGTCAGAGGACAACTTTCAAAGTTCAGTTCTCTTCACCCACTATGTGGATTTCTTGGGGATTGAACTCAAGTCACCAGATTTGCAAGCAAGTGTCTTATCCATTGTGATATCGCCCCAGCACTACCACTTTATAAAATTCTCACTTTAGTTAGATCTATGAGAAATGAAATGAAGAAATAGGTTGATGTTTGCCTGGTGAATTGCTTGCTGTGTTGTCTTTTTTGATGGGTAAGAAAGGGAGTCGCAGATAACTTAAGTGGCTGTCAGTATAATTCAAACAGCTGAAGAAGCAAGTTGTTGGGTTAAGCCCAAGAGCAATTCTACATGCTTGGCTCTGCAGATTCATTCATAATTTTCATGCACATAGACTTCCACATCATGTGGACTACTCATCTTTAAGTCGAGCAATGCATGTTTGTAGACTTGCTTCCTAAACTGGTGACTGTGCTTTTACCTCCCCCTTTTCATTTTCTAGTTTTTAATCTTTGTATGTGCATGTGGTATACATGTGTATATAGGCAGGCTCATATGTATGGGTGCCTAAAGTAAACATTGGGAATCATCCTCAGTCATTCTTATTCCTTGAGGCTGCGTTGGTCAATCAGACCCAAAGTTCCACCATCGGCCTAGTCTCGTACTCCAGCTCTGGGAAGGCAGCTCGGTTAGTGTGGTGTTTGGTGTGTAAATTCACATCCCCGGCACCCATGTAAGGTACCAGGTACTGCAGCTCCCACTTGTAATCCCAGGCCCAGGAAGCAGAGATGGGAGAATCCCTGGTACTCGCTGAGCTGGTGAGCTTCAGGTTCAGAGAGACCCTCTCCCCAAACATGAGCTAGAGGCACTGGGAAGATTTTGGGGAGCGTGTTTGTTGTGCAAATGGGAGAATCAGAGTGTGGCCCCCCAGCTCCTATGTAAATGCTGGCTGGGCATGGGAACCTGTTTATAATTCTAGTGCTCAGGAGGTGAAGACAAGGAATCCTCAAAGAGAGTTGACTAGACAGGCTATCTGGGAAGGAGTGGGAGAGCCTATTACAATACAAAGCATTCAAAGAACATATCAGATGTCAACCTTTGGCACACACACGCACACATACATACTCATGCACACACATAATTGCACACATATATGTGCACACATGCACACACACATGCATGCACGCACAAAAACAAAGGTGGAGAGTGCTCACCTTCAGCCTCACACACACGTGAGCAGCACGTGCCCAAAACCCTCTTGGAGTCAGTGAGCATCTAACCTTCTTAACGCCATGCCTACCAAGCGGAGGCTGGGTCACAAGTAGCTAACGTGAAGATCTGATTTTTGTGTGTTCCCACTGTTTGGGACAAGGTAAAATTGAAACCCTAGATTTAGGTAAACTGGCCAGGTTTCTGGTTTTCAACCTTCTAAATACTGCTGGGGAGGTCACGTCAGGAAAATGCATTCCAAATTCTGGCTTCTCTGTATTGTATAGTCAGCGGGGTCTCGGGAGAAGAAGGCTGAATCAGTTTCTGTTTGGGGGCGCGCCGTAGAGGACTTGGTGGAAATCAGGAAAAGACATTCCTTACTTTTTCAAAATGTCTCAGCTTTGCCCCTAAGAAATGACAAATAGCCAACTTTATCCCGGAAGGATTTGGTACCCGTTGTTGGGTGAAGCATCCAGGACTCTTGGGAGTAGCTGGGGACGGGGTAGGTCTACTCAGTGAGATTCCATTGTAAATCTTTTTAACATCAGTTATGTGTGAAAGATGATTTCGGAACTCCGGATCTCTAGACATAGCATTGAGCCGGCATCCCAGCTGTTCTGTGGGATGCAGACTTTTCTTCTCAACAGTGAAGCAAATTTTGCTCTGGCTAAATGAAGTAAAGCCTACAACGATGGCCAGAAATGTGCTGAGAAATCTGCGATGACAACCTTCTTCCCACCACGCATCCTTTCCTGCTGTTCTTTTGCAGATCTAAATGATGAAATCCAGAAACTGTTTCAGGAGCCCAAGCCACGCCCCGAGCAGAGGAAGCTCTTGAAACACTGCTTTATTTTGATTTTTTCCAGCGCGCCTGTCTGCCAAGATTTCTTGTCTTCTTTTTTTTTGTTTTGAAAACAAAATTTTTTTTTGAAAAAAGGAGACAAACAGTTAAAAGCACTTGGAAGTCTATGTGCACTGTCTCCCCCCACCTCCAGCCCTACACCTTGAGGACTAGCAAAATCTTTAATATGAGACTTTATTTGTACAAAGCAAAACTTCAAAACCACTCAAAAGCTTTTCTTATTAACTGCTGTCAGTCCTGTGATTTACAGAAGCAATAAAGGACCAGAGGGGGCACATTTATCACGGCCTTCCACACACCAGAAGCCATTTTGTCCAGCGGTAAAGGCGAGTGATAAAACGCATTCCTTTGTTCTACAGCGAGACACAGCCTCTGTCCCCTGGTCTCGAAATTTGGGCATGTCAGGGCATCCCTGGTGGCACTGTGGCACTGTCTCGTCCACCTTCATGATAAATGATGAGTGGGAAAATATCGAGGAAACATCTGGAATCCTTGGCTGGGAACAGGACTGTCTTCTTACCTTCAGTTTGAGATATTTAGAGTTCAACATATCTGTAGACTTTATTCTTGGCTTACTTTGGATTACGTGTGTGTATGTGTGTGTGTGTGTGTGTGTGTGTGTGAGCGTGCATGCGCGCATTGTTTTGCATTTTGGAACAGAGTCGAATGATTCTGTTAGACAACATGGGCATTCTTTCCTTTTTTTTTTGACTCTTGTTTTTGCTTAATAAAGATCGTAACATTTGGATTTTCAATCCGATCTTGTCTGAATTTTGCTGCTGAAAAAGCCACACCAGTTTCAAGACATGGGGTTTTTCCAATCCGTTTCATATTTGCGTTTGATTTTCTGTTTTGTGTCTTAAGCAGGCAGGTAGGCTACACGGAGGTGCTTTTAAGCTGTCTTCTAAGCTTTGATTATCCATTTGTGTGGTTTGTGAAATGAATTAGTCAGGCGTTGAGCTAAAGCTGGACATAAAGGGTATAATAGTTTTGCTGTTTGGGAGACTTTTAAAAAAACGGCATTTTTGAATATTCTATAATTGAGTCCATCCATCACTCACGAGTATTTGTTAAGTACCCACCTGTGCGTGACAATGTGTCAGGCACAAAGATTGCTGGGAAAAAAATGTCAATGATTTGGAACACAGACGGTGGCAGGGAGTTTATGCTTGTGGGAGAAGTGAGCACAAATGTTAAACGGTGAACAGTCTTCCTAACCAAGCCAGCTTTGAATTCTAGTTAATTTAGTCTCAGAAAAAGGCAAGAACGTCCAGGTTAGATCTTGATATTTTCTTGTTCCACACTAATCAGTGGTGCTCCTTAACTGGTGCGTGCATTAACGAACAATAAAATAGTATGTTCACCAGCCAGCTGCGAGGCAGAGGTCACAAAGCATTCGGGAAGGACAAATGGAGGTTGGGTACTTTTGTGACTTGTTAGCCATTCTATGAGCTGCCAGTGTGTGTGTGTGTGTGTGTGTGTGTGTGTGTGTGTGTGTGTGTGTGTTTGGAACTTGTTATGCAGGAGTTTCATCTCTCCCCTCCACCCACAGCAATGTATAATTTAGTAGTTAAGGTTATTCTTTTCCTTCCATAGCCATCCGTTTCTGCTCCCAGGAAGGAAAAACAGATCCTTCTGTCAGTACTCTGGCAAAAGTGCCAAAAAGCCCATTATCCCTGCTGGAGAGAAAGCATACCGCCCTTTGGCCGGTTGTGCAGCGAGGAGCTTCAGCAAGAAACGTTAGTGAGAGAGCTGGGGATTTATTCCCTGAGTGTTGGGACCAAGAGATAGTTTCCTGTGACTCACCTCCTGTTTTCTCAACGCAAAGTCCTTCCCCATTCCACTCCTGCCTTTATTGATTTTCATTTATTTAGAGCATTCATGTGCGTGTGGGTGTGTGTTGATGTGCACATGGGTGCGTGTGGCATGTGTGTGTGGAGGCCAGAGGTCGACCTTGGAGCTGTCCACTTTATTTTTTGAGATGGAGGTCTCTTACTAAGACCCTAGGCTTGTCCAGTTAGGCTAGGCTATTTGGCTGGTGAGCTGCAAGGATCCCCCTGTCTCTGCCTTCCCAGGCCTGTGATTAAAAGCACACAGTTACAATGTTCCTCCTTGTTTTTTTTTTTTTAATTTAAAGAAATTGGTTACTATAGAAAGAATAACATAGAGAAAGGAGAAAAAAGAAACCAATAATTTGAATGAAGAAATACCCTTTGATGTATTTTAGAAAAGGCAGACTGTATCTGCTTAGAGGTTGATGAAGTGTGTGTGCTTAGGTGCATGCTTGCATGTGTGTGCTTAGATGTGTGTCTGTGCATGCGTGCATGCATGTTTGTTTGCATATGTGTTACATATGTGTATGTCTGTGTGTGTATGCTGAAAGATTGATGAAGTATGTGTGCTTAAGTGCATGCTTGTGCATGTGTACTTAAATGTGTGTCTATGCATGTGTATGCATGTTTGTTTGCATGTGTGTTACATATGTGTATGTCTATGTGTATGCATGCATATGTGCAGCTAGATATCTGTTCATGTATGCTCATGTGTTAATGTGTGCATACATGTGTGTATGTCAGTGTGTGCATGCTCACACGTGCATGTGTGCTTAGATGTGTGTCTGTGCATTTGTGCACACGTGTGTTTGCATGTATGTTACATATGTTTATGTCTGTGTGTGCATATGTGTCTGTGCATGTGTTCATGCATGTATGTTTGCATGTGCGTTACATGTATGTATGTTTGCATGTGCGTTACATGTATGTATGTTGTGTGTGCATGCTTGCATGTGTGTGTGTCCCTTAGGAGATGGGGGGTCTTACTATGTAGCTTCTAGGCTCAAGGGAGCCTCTCATGTTGGTCTCTCTAGTATCTGGGACTTCAGGCTTGTGCCACAGTGATCAACTAGGATGGTGGGGAGCTGATCACTGAGTTTCAGGATGTAATTTTAGCAGAATTTCCTTAACCAAAAGAAGCCAGTAGCTGTTGGGCAGCAGACACCTGAAGCCTGGGCCAAAGTGGACGTGCGGACACCTTTGGAGAAACCCTGTCTTAACCATCTGCTATGATTTTAAGCTCATACTTCACTGCTGGAAAGAAAAAACTTTTTACAGAGACCTGCTCCTTTATGACTTTGAAAGGAGTTCCATTTTATTTCCAACACTTACTGTTCTGTTAAGTCTCTCGTCTCTGATATTTAAGGTGGAAACTTTTAACTTTCTCTCTTTAAAAACACACACACAAACACAGAACTCTCTGGGTTTTTTAGTACTATGGGCTCTCAAATAATTCTAAACCTTTGAAAAATGAAATACTTTATTTTATGAAGCAGTTTTGGGGTCATATCTCCCCCCCTTAAAATGTATGCTTTTATGTTGGGTAGTTTAAAGACCAGCTGTTAACTGAAACCAACCGTCCTCGCTGTTGCGTAAAGCTGTGTTTCCTATTAGGCTTGTATCTTTCCTATTAGTCGTTTATGAAACGACACGGGAACATCTGACAGAGATCGAAAAAGCAGATGTTGAAACCGTCTTGGCTCGATCGTGTCACCGTTGAATTTTTCTTCTCTAATAAAAATAATAATAAAAGCCCAGTCATTGCTAGTAGATCATGAAATAAAGTTTGTTTTGCCAACTTATCACAAATCGGTGAGTAGAAACTTGAGGTGGAAAAATGGATGTTTCACTAGAAGTGCAGAGAATAAGGAAAAAGAGTTGAAGCTAATGTGCGGACCCCCGGGAAGCAGGTATTTTCTGTTCCTGGGCATATGTGAGCTTGCAAGGTGTGTCTATCGTGCTATCTCGGTGATCAGTGAATTAAAAAAAAATAATAAAAAGACTGGTTCTTGGGTAGCTGTGACTTGCGTGTAGTTATCTTTATAAGACTTTCACACCGGCTTAGTAAAGATCTTTAGTGGGTGGGTGTGGGGGAGGACTTTATTTGTCAAATAAATTCAGCCAGGGGCCTGCAGGCTTCTACGACACCATGCTGAATTATTATTAATGTGCACTGCTGCTAGAGAGCGCAGCGCCAGCTGCTGAACGAGAACCCCTTCCTGTGGAATTTCGGGAAAGCGCGAGGCGAAGGAGAGGCGGCTTCGTGGGGGATGCTGAAGTCAACGCTGGGAGACGCACAACGTTTATGTCGCAACTGGTGCTGAAGGAGAGCAGAGATACTGCTGCTTGCGGGGAGCACACGTGACACTGGGGAGGTTCTTCAGGAGGCAGTTTTTTTTTTTTTTTTTTTTTTTTTTTTACTTTTTTGACAAAGACACTCTGGCCAGATGAATCTACTGCTTTTTTCTAGGATGCTCCATTTTCATCCTTCTCCCAAGGATGATGTGTGGTCTTCGTTAAAAAAAAATTGTGTGTGTGTATGTGTGTGCATGTGTGTATATGTGTGTGTATGTGTGTATATATGTGTGTATATATGTGTATATGTGTGTATATGTGTGTGTATGTGTGTGTATGTATATGTGTGTATGTGTATATGTGTATGTGTATGTGTGCGTGTGTGATGAGTGCTGGGAGTGCATGGAGGTCAGATGACAACGCTGGGGAGTTAGTTCTCTCTTTTTTGCCATATGAGCCCTGGGGCTCTCACTCAGGCCTTCAGGCTTGAAAGCAAGCGCCTTCACCCACCAAGTTAGCTCACTGCCCCCTTTTGTATTTTTTAATTATTTTCAAAGTCAGGACTTTTATCTCTAGCCAGGGGGCGATATCCAGTACCCATCAGGATGGAGTGAAGGGCATTGCAGGAGCAGCAAAACTGAAAAAAAAATCAACAAACCATAATCCAGAACATCAGAGACTCTATATCAACTACCTGGAACTAGGCCAGACTAATCTCTCCCCATCCTGAAGCTCAGGGAAATTTGCGGAAGAGGGGGTGGTGAGATTGTAAGAGCACAAGGATGGGAGGAGTCAATGATATGCAAGATACTCCACACAAGTTAGGGCCGAAGCAATCATATTTGGACTTTGCATGCCCTGCGCAATGTCCAACACACTACTGACCCCACAAAGTCTAGCGTTTGCTAAAGGCACTAGGATCCTTGGCGGCAAGGGATTGACAGCCACAGTAGTGTTCCTATGCTTAAGGGGAACACAGGAAACGGTTCTGGGAAATGCCACTGGGTCCTTGCAGCTCATTGGAGAGGAGGACACAGAGGAGAGTGTGGCATGCTCATTAAAGGATGCTCCAGGGATGGGAAGGGGAGGCACTGGGGGATGGGGAAGGAAGGGGGAGGAGAGGGGGTGGAGGGAGGAAAGGGACCGGTGTACCTGTTAAGTTTGTATGAGTGGAAATAAAAAAAAAAGTCAAGACTCCTCAGTCGACAACTCCAAATTTATATCTAGTCATCTTCCCTCCCCCGTCCCTCTTCCCTCCCACTCCATTTCCTAGCCACACAAGACTGCTCGGGCCCAAATATGTCCTCCAGTCTCTCGCCTGTGCTTCGGCTCCTGCTGCTCCAAGTACGACAGCGTCCCCAACCCTAAAGTCCTGGTCATATTCTGTCCTTTCAGAGATCAGGTCCAAGTCCCAAGTCTCATTCATGGAATAAACTGTCCTGCCTTCATCCTTGCCTGCCGCAGGTTTCTGTGCTCTGTTCTCCTAGGGATGATGGGTCCTGGCATGAGTAGGCAGCGTGATAGTTGTCTTTGGACTGTGCACGCTGTCTCTTCAGTCTTCCACTTGTAACCCCAAATAGGAGTCACGAAACTGAACGTGAGGTGCACTGAAAAATTTTGCAACCGTCAAGGGGGTCTGAGCATGCCACAGTCAGAAGTTAATGAAAGTTCAAATGTGGAATGAATGGATATTCAACCCCCTTTGGCAGCATTAGTTCATAGTGCATGTGTGTTTCTACCGCAGACTTGGTTCTGCACACACAGCATGCTTGGTGCTGCCCCTGCTCTTCCACCATGCGATGCCATCAGAAGCTGCCGGAGGAGCCTTGGCTCAGACTCAAGACTAATGCATGTTATAACCTGAAATTTTTTTTGCATTAGATATAAACTTTCTGCTCTTATAGAACGCAGTGGTTTAAATCACTGAAAACAGACTTTTAATATTTTTCCACTGTCAGCATCTATCACTTGACTCCATTTTGGGATTGACTCCTGTTAGACCACCAAGCACACTCAGCTCATTCACATGCGGATTTGTTCTTGTCTTTACTAAGTCGTAAAATTATAGGCGTACCAAAGAACGGTTTTGAAACCGATTTATGATTTATCATCAGGAAGCATTTGATTTGTATACCCGGTTTACACGTCTACATACCAGGGGGTCATGTAAAAAAAGCAGTCACAAGCGGAAAAAGTGAAATCAGTCCTGCTTTGAAACACAAGGCGTTCAGGGAACCCAGGAACGACCTGAGCCATCTCCCCAGTTTCTTAGTAGATATTAAAAAATTTATTTATTTATCTATTAATTAATTAATTTAGTGTGTGTGTGTCTGTGTCTGTGCGCGCGCTAGAAGTTTAAACTTTCTTTTTTTAATATTTCATTATTATTATTATTTATTCAATTGTGCACATGTGCGTGTGTATGTGTGCGCGGGCGTGTGTGTGTCTGTGTGTGTGTAGAACCACGGACGAATCTGCGAACCACCATGGACGCCTCCACCTCCTTCTGCCCCAGGATTCACAGGCTCCGCCCTACCAGGACCAGAAGCGCAGGCCGCCCCCGCTTCCGCCTGGCGTCTATACGTGGGATCTGGGATCCGATCTCAGGACCTTCCGCCTTCGAGGCGGAGGCTTAACCCCTGAGCCACCTCTCCAACCCTAGAAGTTTAAACTTTCTAAGATTTAGTTTTATTTTTAAAAATTAGCTTATAAAGGAAAGAGGTTTCCTTATGATATTTTCGGGCTATAGAGTGTGGGCTGACTCTCCCTCATCTCTCCCCACCCTCCTGCCCTCATCCCCCCCTGCCCTTCCACCCCCCCATTCCCTCGCCTTTGTCATATTGTGTTCTGTCACCTCCCCCTCTCTGGAAGCCCCCTTTCCCCTCTCAAAGAACTTTCTAGTTTTCTGGTTGCTATGCATTCTCATTTTTATATACATACAAGCACGGATTTCTTTTGTGTGTGCGTGTGCTGTGCATGTTGTGTTTGCACATGTATAGGTGCATATGTAAGGGCACATGTATGTTTGGAGATAGAGTTTCATTAAGCCATTCTTCCTTTTGAGGTAAAGGCTTAGTAGACATTAAAAAAAACTTATTTATTTATCTATTAATTAATTCATTTAGTGTGTGTGTGTGTGTCTGTGCGCGCGTGTGCACTTGCTTGCAAGCACCCTCTTCAGTACATGTATGCAGGTCAGAGGACAACTTGTTTGAGTCCGATTCTTTCCTTCCACCTTGTGGCTTCCCAGGATTAAGCTCGGGTGGTCTGCCTTGGCAGCAAGTGCCTTTACCTGAGCCCAGCCATCTCTCCAACCAGTTGTTGCTTATTTTTATTTCTTGTTTTGAGAATTCTCCGTTTAGCTCCTTTACCTATGTTTTGATCATATTTTCTCGGCCTTGAGACTCGTGAGTTCTTTGTGTATTCTAGATATTAATCCTCTGTCAGCTACGTGAAGATTCTCTCCCATTCCATAGGCTCTTTGTATTCTTTAGCAATGAAATGAAGTTTGGGGGTGTGGGAGGTGCAGCTTAATTTTGTTTATTAAGAGCCCACCTGGGAGGTTAGCATCATGGAATGGTGAGATTGGTGGGTTCCCTGCAGGGTGTCCCCCTTGTTGCTCGGTGCCCTTGTTGAACCTTTGAAGGTGCATTTCACACATTTTTCCATTGAGCCCGATTTTCTGCACGCTTGCAGGGATCGTCTGGGCCACTGGCAGCCACCGTCTCACCAAGGATGAAATCTACCCCTGCACCCTTCTAGTACCCATTTCGACTCGCCGGTGGTGTGGGGGGGGTCACACGCTGAGCCTTGAGGAAAAGCTGGGGACCAGGTGAGAAGCCCCGAGAAGCCTCTTAGACGGTTTCTCCATAAAGCCATTTAAAAAACCTCATGTTCATTTTTTAAGCCCAAGTGCGTTTCGTCGGCTCTGCGAAGTGATCCGGCTCTTTGCCAAGCAGCTGGTGGAGCTCAGACGCCCACCAGAGCCAGATGGTCCATCACACAGCTCTGAGCAGCCCCATTTCCTCTCTCCAGAGTCAAGTCCATGGAAAGTCAAGGTAGAAGGGTCAGGAGTTCAAGTTCATCCCACTGGCTACACAAGGAATTTAGATCTAGTCTGGGTTACATAGGACACACCTCCAAGGGGTGGGGGGAATAAAGACTCCGGCCTGTTATGAACGCACTGGCCACAATTCCATGGATTCCAACAGGTCATGTGATCACACCCAAAGGCAGCTGGGCTCGGTCATTCCTTAGGGACATAGGGGATGAATGGGGAGGAAGACACCGTTGGGGTAGTTGCTGTCCAGGGACCCCAGTTTCTGTCAGTCTGTCCAAGGGTGTAATGGAAGATTTTGCCCAGGCTGCTGCTGGCACAGGGTGGAACCCGAGCTGCCTTCTCTTCCAGCCAAGCCTGGCTGTCCCTGTGCCTGGGTCCAGATCACGGCCATCATCAGTTTTATGCTTCAGGCCTCCAAGGATAAGTTCGGCTCTGCTTGTTACCGAACCAAACACCGCATGAGATCACCAGAAATAAGACCGAAGGTAAAAGTCAAGTTCATTTACACAAAAGTATTAAGAGAAAAGTTGGCTTCAAGGGGGTGGGGGGGAGAAAGCTTGAATCACACTCTGTGAAAGCCCTTCTAGACGTTTGCTTTCTCCCTAGGCCTCACCTGGGGATTCTCTTGTTCTGAGCCATATCCAATTGCTCTGGCTTTTGCAGGGTCACTGGGGTGCACCAAACTGATACTCTTGTAGGACATGTTGTGGGTGTGGCTAACACCCAGTGTGTCTTTTGTGTGTGTGTGTGTATGTGCGTGCATGTGTATGTATGTGTGTATATGTAGGAGAAGATATTTTGCTTGTGTGTGTGTGAGTGTGTGTGTGTGTGTGTGTGTGTGTGTGAGTGTGTGTGTGTGTGTGTGTGTGCGCGCGCCTGTGGAGGCCCAAGGGTGACTTCAGGAATCATTCTTCATTGCTCTACCTCCTTATCTCTTTGGTCACAGGTTTCCCAGGCCCTGCCTTCCTGGACCAGCAGTACAGTTCGATGCCATTTCTGCCCACCATTTTATATGAGATCTGGAATCTGAACTCAGGTCTTTTTGCTTGAGAGACAGAAACTTTAACTCTTGAACCATCTCTTCAATCCTCTTTTTTTTTAAAAAAAAAACTGGAATCTAATTTAAAATAATATCTGAGCAATAAGAGAAAATACGTTTAGGATGGAGATAGTTGTTAGGATTGCGCTGCCAACTCCACATAGTTAGGAACTCATGGTTCAGCTAAACAATGACAGTTTTATCTGTCTCCTATGAACTGAGTAAGTCCATGGTGTAAGCACACAGTGTCTGGCTCATGGAAGGGACATGAGTTTTAAATATAATAACTCACAGCAGATATCCCTCCCTCCCCACCCCTATTTTTTTTTTAGATAATGATATATATATTTTTATTATTATTTCCGCTCATACAAACTTAACAGGTACACCGGTCCCCTCCCTTCCTCCACCTCCCCCCTGACCCCCTTGCTCCCCCCTCCCCTCCTCCTTCTCTCCCCATCCTCCAGTGCCTCACCCTCCCATCCCCAGAGCACCCTTTAATGTGCATGCCAGACTCTCCTCTGGGTCCTCCTCTCTGATGAGGTGCAAGGACCCAGTGGCATTTCCCAGAACCCTTTCTTGTGTTCCCCTTAAGCATAGGAACACTACTGTGGCTGTCAATCCCTTGCCTCTAAGGATCTTAGTGCCTTTAGCAAACGCTAGACTTTGTGGGGTCAATAGTGTGTTGGACATTGCGCAGGGCATGCAAAGTCCAATTATGATTGCTTCGGCTTCCCACCCCTAGTACAAGACATCCTGTGGGATCTTCCAACCTAGTGGAGTTGTTTTAGGGCTCTCCAAAGTTATTGCAGATATCACTGATTCCTTTGTTCCTTCATCCATTTGGTGGTTTCCTATGTGATTGCTAAAAATCTGTTCTAGAATAAGATGATGATTACGGAGGAAAATACGAGATGAGAGCAGGGATCTGGGAGAGTAGGGTAGCAAAGGAAAAGACAAGGAAACTAAAGAGAGGCCACATTTAGGTAGGTGCTTCAAAATCTAATTCGTTTTGCTAAATAATATCATGAACTTCAGTAAAACAAAAGTTAGAATTAAAGCCACAATGAAAGAATACTTGGAAGCCATGACAGTTTAGATGTAGATAATTTTAATCCACTAGAAGAAAGTTGGGTGAGTTGCTGTGAGGGGAAAACCATTGCTTTTGAATTTTACCAACTTTTACTTTCTTTCCTGATTTGTGAAGAATTTATTTTGGCTTCTCTTTTAGAAACCTTCAAATCCCCCTTTCAGCTGTTTGATTCAAGCCCAGGGAGTAATTTTAGAGTTGTGTGCTGTCATTTAGACATGTATATAAGTCTATGGACAATCCTATGTGTACCACATGTTACCAGTTCACACGTAAGAGCACTAGACAGAACAGCTTACGTAGTCAGGGGCCATGTTCCTTTATGGCCTCTGGAAATCTGGTGAAGGCCCCTTTAATTTTCCTCGTGATTTTATTAGCATTTAGAAAAGGTTAATTAGGTAGCTACTGATCGCAGTGGAAGAAGATTTTAAAAAAATATAATATTCCTCCATATCTTCATAGGGTATGAAGGTAACACCACAAGGGGGTACTATAATTTTATCAGATTTGTCCTGGTAAGTTGGCTCCAAAGGTAAGATGATTAGGGCCTGCAGAGTTAATTTCAATATGCTAATACATCGCAGCAAGGTGGGAACTTAAATAAAATGATACAATTAATACACTTTGTAGGATGTAGAAAGACTTCATAAGGTCATTTGTAGATTAGATTAGAGCTGCATTTAGACTTCACATTCTTAGGAGAAAGCAGCCGAAGCCTGACACAGGAGTGGCAGTGACCTTTGAATGAAGGAGGGAATGTGTCTCCTTGGGTGGATGTGGAGTTGGGGGCTCTGAAAAGACGTGGACTCCATGGTTTCCTCTCTGCATAGAGCTAGGATCCAGCATTTTGATCTTCACGTTCTAAGTGTTATACACAGAAAATGACATGCCAATCCCAGAAGTTTGTTTGTTTTTTTTTGAAAGATAATTTAATCGTGAATGATGTCCTCTCCTTTCTGGACCTCTGAAAGTGACTCTACAATTTTGCTTTATTGATACATACGAGTAGACTGGAGTCCTTCTGGGTTGGGAGATTTGGTTATAAAATATGAAATCAGGGTTGGAGAGATGACTCAGTGGTTAAACCTCTGCCTCATAAGCAGAAGGACCTGAATCCAGATCCCAGATCCTATGTAAAAAAATGCCAGGCAGAAATGGTGGCATTCTGAACTTCTGACCCTGGAAGGTAGAGTCTGGGAAATCCCAAAACAAAGCAATAACGAGGTAGAGCAATCCAGAATGATTCCCAAAGTTGCTTTTGGGCCTCCATGGGCAAACAGTGTCCTCTGATACACACACACACACACACATACATCACTGGAAGCAATTGATGGCAGAAGGAGTTTTATTTTTTAATATAACATCTTGGCATTAGTGTTGCTAAGCTAATATTAGCACATGCTGTTTATTTGGTGGGTGAGATAGATAGGGTATCTGAAATCCGAAAATGCCATATATTCCTATGTAAAACTACATAAGAAGACCACAGGTAGGCAGGCTGGTAGCCTCATCCAGTGTCCTGTGATTACTTAGGAAATAGAGAGGACACGGGGTCATGCTAAGATTGTGTGACGTGATGTGTGTAGATGTCCCCCAACAGTGCATAGATAATATTGAGGAAGAGCAAGACCTCAGAGTGGTGTCAGACTTGGGGGTGGGGGAGCCAATGATCCAGTCTCACTGCAAAATGCAAGCCTTTGCCAACCACCTCTGTGTCTCCACTTCCCAAATATGAGCCAAGTTGAGCATCTTGACGCTCTTCTATTTGGTAAAGTAGGCAGTCTAAGTGCTGTGAATTTTACTCCCCCCCCAGGACAGAATGTGGCTGTTTTTGTTTCATAGTTTAATAGATGCAACCCATAATGCTTTGCATCTGTCTTGGATAACCCCAGTCATATGTGGTTTATTCAAAGATAAAATTTGGATTTTTCTTAATTTTCTCCCCCTCTTTTTATAGCCCCTGGAAGGGATCCCTGTGTATCTAAAGGCTCTGCCTTACCTGGACCTGTAGACTGATTCAAAACTTGGGAGAAAGCAGATGTTTGATTCAGAGCTTGGGGGAGAGGAAATGTTTTATACAGTTTTATCAGAGACTGTAAGAGTCAGCTTTCCATTGCTGTGACAAATTGCCTGACAGAATCAACTTGCATAGAGGAAAGGTTTATTTTGGATGGTGGTTTCGGTCCCTGCTCTCTTGCTGTATAGCTTTGGGCCTGTGGTAGTGCAGTGTGTCTTACATGAGCACCGTGTGGAAGCAGCTTGCTCATCTTGTGGAATCTGTGACGTAAGAGGAGAGAGAGATAGAGTAGTGGAGGCGGGGCTCTAAATTGCCTTTCAAGTGCGTCCTATCCATCAGATCCTGCTTCTTAAAGTTTCTATTTCCTCTCAGTGAGCACCCTGGGCCGGCAATGAAGCCTTCAGCACTTGGGCCTCGTGGGCACAACCACAACAGAACCACACTCTCTCCTTTGAGTTCAGTCCTCGACCCCCTTCCTTGTCTCTGTTCCATGATCTCCTGGTCTGGCAGCCCCAGTGGTGTTGGCAATGAATGAGGTTCTGAGTTTCCTGCCTGTGCAGATCTTGGCTCACCTGATGGTGCCCGGCGTGCTGAACCTTCAGCTGTCGACAGTGAGTCTCATCTGTCTTTCTGGACTTTTGACGGTAGACTTAAAGATGGAATCACATTACCATTTCCTTTGCCCATGTGACTGTGTGTGAGGAGTGTGTGCTTCTTGCGTGAGTACACCGTGTGAGTGTACCTGTGTGCGTGGTTGTATGTGCGTGTGAGTGCACCCGTGAGGAGGCCCAGGGGTGATGCAGGGAATCATCCTCCTTTGCTCCTCTGCGCTGCTCTTTGTGGCAGGGCTGTTGTCCTTCAGCTAAAGAGCTCCGTTGATGTGTCTAAGCAGCGTCTTTCTTTTCCTTCACTTCAGTGTGTTTCAGTTCAGCATTCACCCTGTCTCCAGGATTTTTTTTTTTTTTTTAAGCGGTTCCTTTATTTCTTTATTTTTTTTTATTTTTTTTTATTAAAAATTTAATTATACATTTTAAAATTTTTTACCAGTTCCCTCCCTCCCCCCTCCCCTTCCCCCAGTGTCTCCCCCCAATTCCCAGAGAGTCCTTTATTGTGTGCGCCTAACTCTCCACTGGGTCCTCCTCTCCGATGACATATAAGGACCCAGTGGCATTTCCATAAGCCCTTTCTCTTGTTCCCCTTAAGCATAAGATTACTACTATGGCTGTCAATCCCTTGCCTCCAGGGGTCTCGGTGCCCTTAACAGATGCTAGACTTTATGAGGGCAACAGTGCGCTGGACATTGCGCAGGGCATGCAAAGTTCCATTATGATTGCTTTGGCCCCAACTATTGTTGAGAATCTTGCAAATCGTTGCTCCTCCCATCCTTTTGCTCTTACAATCTTACCGCCCCCTCTTCCGCAAATGTCCCTGAGCTCCAGGATGGGGAGAGATTAGGCTGTCCTAGTTCTATGTGATTGATATAGAGTCTCTGAAGTTCTGGATTGTGGTTTGTTGATTTTCTTTTGCAGTTTTGCTGCTCCTGCAATTCCCTTCACTCCATTCTGCTGGGCACTGTATGTCACCCCCTGGCCAGAGACAAAAAGCTGTTAAACTGGAGTCTTGTTGTAATAGCACATTCAAGGATTTTTTTATTTAATATTTTTTAATTTTTTCGCATTTTTACAAGAATATTGAGTACTTATCCCTGCCTTCCTCCTCCCTCCCTCCTTTCCATTTCCCCTCCCCTCCATCGATCTATCCCACTTCCTCCCCCCCTCCTGGCTGTCTGCTTCTATGCACCCCAGGGTTCCCTCTGGTTTGTCCACTCTTGTGGGGGTTCAGGCCTCTGTGGCATACCAAGTGGCCCCTTCTTGGGCCTCCACACTGATAGAGACATTCCCCTTCACTCATCCAGCCCCAGACCCCAAGGTTTCCACTGCATGTAATATCTCTCCTGAGATTCTCGCTAGTCTGTGGGGGCATGTTGGTATGTCAATCATTATTCAGGTCTGGTGAGGACAAGTCTCACTGCAGTGAGTTCCTGGATGCAGCAGTCCTGCCTTGAATAGAATGTCTTGTCCAACGATGGACCTTCCCACCGTTCTTAAAATCTTACTGCCCCTCTCCTTCGAGGTTCCCTGAACCTTAGGATGGGGCGAGATTAGGTTGGCCTGATTCTGGGTGAGCATTGCTGCGTCTCCGGTGCTCTGCGTTCCGGCTGAACATTGTTATCCACGTCACTGCTCTTCCACTGCCTCTCTAGGACTTTTATAGAATGTAAATCCAACCGTGCAGGTTTCTGAGCGAGAGCGAAAGAGCGAGAGAGCTAGAGAGAGAGAGAGAGAGGGAGGAGAGAGATTCAATAGCCCAAGTTGGCTTCAAACTCACCGCACAACTGAGGATGACCTTGAACTCTGATCTTTCTGACTCCACGTCTTGAGTCCTGACATTCAGGTGGGCTACTGAATCCAATTTATTCAGTGCTGAGGATCAATCCTTTCCCCCACCCCCACCCCCTAATCCCAGGGCTTCATGTACTCTACCAACTGGGCTCCATCCTCAGCTTCCTCAATGGATAGCTTTTATGTTAAACACGTTGTTCTCTTGGGCCTCTTTCTGGGACTAGGCAAACGAATAGAAAAGATCTTTCACACTTGCTGAGGGTCATGCATTATTCCTGGTTATCTGCGAGAGGCCTTAACTAGAGGAAACGGTAATGTATATGTAGGCCGAGAAGTCTAAGGAATTAAAAAAAATTACTTCAAATAATTCTCAATTTCTCGTTAGCAAGATCTAATGCAGAGCAGAAATAATTAGAGTTGACGATATTCTAACTGGCGCTACTACATTTGACTAAGAGCCAAGAGCAACAGTCAGAGTGTTTATATTCATGTTTAAATTACTCAAGTGCTTAATTGTATAATTTCAGTTTCAATTACCAAGTGCCCTTACTTTTAAAATTAGTCCTTTGAGTATTAGCTGCATGGCGCTGTTATTAAAGTCGAAAATCTGCCAGTATGGTTCAGAGGATTATTGCGAAGTTGTCAGCATATGTCTTGTTTAATAAATAAGTTTAATTGTGCATGTAATCTGGTAATTGAGTAATGATGAATTATATATTTTACAGAAATGGGGAATGACATTTTTTTTCCTTAGGGCGAAACAAAATTACTTTTTAGGGATTTATTTTTTCAGGAAAAATATTACAAAATTTCTAAGATTTCTTTCTCTCTCTCTTTCGGACTCTCAGAAAGTAGTGAGACTTTTTAATGGGAATTTTATTCAATATTTCCTTTTGCTTCCCACCCTCATGGAAATGAGACTGAGTGTAGGGGAGGGAGGGTCAATTAATAAGACAGCGGTGTTTATGTATATAATTCGTTCTCTCCTGGAGTGTGGAGTGCATGGCAGGCTGGCCTAGAGAGTAAAGTGGGTGTTTTAGCTCCATGAGACCCTTTTCCATTTGCTCACTAACTTGACTGCCGCTGTTAATAATATAGAGCTTCACATTCAGAAGTCCCTTGGGCTTCTTCTGTGTTACTTGGGCCAAACCTTCCCTTAGCTCCACTTGTCTCCATGGGATTCTGGGCAGGATAATTGTCTCACCCCTATGTCTTAGAAGAAGAAATTTTGGATTTTAACTTCAAGTATGTTTTCATTGATTATCACTTCGTATGTATGAATGCAGGTGTATGTTGCCGCCATGCATGCGTGGAGGTCAGAGGACAACTTTTGGGCATCTGTTCTGTTGCTACACCTTGTACAGGCAGGGCAGGGTTTCTCCTGCCCTGGGAACTCCAGGCTAGCTGGACCTTGAGCCTCTGCAGGATTCTTGTGTTAGGATAGGATTCCTATCTTACCCAAGAACTGTCCTTAGGTGCCATCCATCTTGTCTTTTGAGACGGGGTGTCTCATGGCTCTGCAGTTCACCAAGGAGGTTAGAAAACTCGAGCAAGGTGTTGTTAAAGCTATCATTTCCTTTGCTTTCTCTGATAAATTGGCCATGAAAGTAAACTGGTAAATCTTTCTAGAAATTTCCATAGATGCAAAAGCGACAGCATAAGAGGATAAATGCCTTATTGACTATGCTACGAGGCCAGTTTTTTATCTAAATTTATTTTATTATTTATTTATATGACATACATATATTTATTTATGTAATAGAATAAAGATAATTTATACAATCAAATAGAATGTATTTCACTTTTACACATGTAAAATGTATAAAATGTGTGTGCACCAGAGTGCACTTGAGTGTGTGTGTCTGTGGAGGCCCAAGGGTGACATTGGGAATCATCCTGGATTCCTCCTTATTGTTTTGCTCTGGGAAAACCTAGATCTGCTTTCCAGGGAGAATTAATTACAAGTCCTGCTTCTCCCAGCATTGGGATCCCGGGATCTGAACTCAGGTCCTTTTGTGAGGCAAGGGCTTTAACGACTGAGCCACCTCCCCAGGCCTATGCCGGGTTTTTCGATATGTGCTCTGGAGATGGAACGCAGGTCTTCATGCTTGGGCGGCAAGTCTCCCCAGCCGAACATGCAGAGTTTTTGTTTGTTTGCAATGGGAGCGTTCACTGAGGTCTCTAGTAAGAGTCTGACGACGTCAGGCCAGTGGTCCCGAATAGTTGTGGCTGAGACGCGCAGTGGGGAGCTACTCTGTGCTGAAGCGAGGACGCACAAGTAGCACCCCTCAATGCCCTACCAGGCGTTCTAGATCCCTCCCCGCTGCATCCCCTCAGCTCAGATGAGTCTCCCACCTCTGAGGCTTCCCTCGCCTCCTCCCACCTCGCAGGAGCTGGGCCAGTGTAAATGCACTCCTCGAGGAGGCTGGGGGGGGTGGAGCCTGCGGTCAATTCTCAGCCAATGGGCTTTGGGGTTGGTAGATAATCGCCCCAGCTGCCCGCAGCTGTGCTAGGCTGAGTGTCAAGGAGAGACTAGGGTTCTAAGGGTGACCTGCTCGTGGAGGGTGCTGGAGGACCCGCGCCCTGGGCAGAAAGCACCATGCAGTCGGCTCTCAGGCTTCCTGCAGCCATTGCCGAGTTTGCTTTGGGAAATCAGGAATCCTGCATGTAAGTTTTCCTTCTTAGAGCCCAGAAACATCATTCCTTTGAAGTCCCTTTCCAGAAGGTAAAGAAAAAACAATGAGCTTGAAAATCTTGTGCTGATTAATAGAGTAGGGACAGTTTCCTCCATTTTATTTGAAAGAAAATTCGAGATGTTGCTAAAGCTACCTTTTCTTTTGTTTTGGCCGATACTTTAATTATTATTATGATTATTTTTTTGCCTTCTAAAATGCTGTAGAAGAATCCCAAACCATTCTGGTAATTGGCCATGAAAGTAAATAGAAACATCTTTCTAGAAATTTCCATAGGTGCAAAAGTGATAGTATAAGAGGATTATCCACCTTATTTACATCTGCTTAGAAAGGTGAGAAAACAAAGCTGGACCCGTACTTGTCACCATGTACAAGACTTAATTCCAAATGGATCAAGGACCTTGATATAAGGCCAGAGACTATATAAACCATAGTTGAAAGGATAGGGAACTCCCTCGAGCTGATTGGGCTAGGCCAACATTTCCTAAACAGACATCCAATGGCACAGTCACTGCTACCAACTCTCAACAGTTGGGATCTTGGGAAATTAAAGAGCTTCTGTTCAGATAAAGAGATTGTAACACGAGCTCAAAAGCAACCCACAGAATGGGAGAAAATCTTCACTGACCACATATCTGATAGAGCTCTACTGTCCAGAGTGCACAAAGAACTTAGAAAACTAAACACCAAGGAAACCAATGGCCCAATTAAAAAATGGGCCCTGGAACTTAAAAGAAATTAAAATGTCTAACAAATATCTTAAAAAACGTTCCACTTCTTTAGCCATCAGGGAAATGCAAATCAAAACTTCCCTGAGATATCATCTCACCCCGGTCAGGATGGCAAAAATCCACAATACAAACAACAACAAATGCTGGAGAGGATGTGGAGAGAGGGGAACTCTGCTACATTGCTGGTGGGAATACAGGCTCATACAGCCACTCTGGCGAGCCGTCTGGAGATTCTTAAAGAAATTAAAGATTGAAATGCCATATGACCCTGCTATTCCACTTTTGGGAATAACTCCCCATACAGCAGAGGTTCACCTAGATAGCACAAGCATGACCATGTTCATAGCAGCACTGTTTACAATAGCAAAGACATGGAATCAACCTAAATGTCCAACAGTTGACGAGTGGATAAGGAAAATGTGGTACATCTATACAATGGAGTACTACTCAGCCATCAAAAATGATGAATTACTGGAATTTGCCGGGAAATGGATGACATTAGAAACAATTATATTAAGTGAAGTATCCCAAACCCAGAAAATTAAGCGCTGTATGTACTCCCTAATAGGTAGCTCCTAGTACCAAACCCACCCAGCCCACCTTGAGACACTCATAGGTAAATCTATGTATTACCTACAGTAATTGCAAGGATTATGAACAGGAGGGATGGAGGGCCACACCCGAAACAAGGAGAGAAGTGACCATGTTACAGTAGAGAAAATAGGCCTCCATCAAGGACTGCAAGTAAGTAATGTGACACCTGGTTAAGTTCACAGACGTTTGTTCCTGATCATTTACAACTAAGGGGGTATGATCTCACCAGAAGGGGAGGGCATATAGTCTGGCAGATAAAAAGTAACCATTTTGCAAATGGGTGATAGACCCCTCCCTTAGTATGGTTTCCCACTTTTATTACATCTACCTTTGAATGTGCTTTTATCACAGACTCTAACAGCTTTTTGTTTCTGGCCAGGGGGTAACATACAATGCCCACCAGGATGGAGTGAAGGGCATTGCAGGAGCAGCAAAACTGCAAAAGAAAATCAACAAACCACAATCCAGAACTTCAGACTCTATATCAACCACCTAGAACTAGGCCAGACTAATCTCTCCCCATCCTGAAGCTCAGGGACATTTGAGGAAGAGGGGGCAGTAAGAGTGTAAGAACAAAAGGATGGGGGGAGCAATGATTTGCAAGATACTCCACACAAGTTAGGGCCGAAGCAATCATAATTGGACTTTGCATGCCCTGCACAATGTCCAACACACTATTGACCTCACAAAGTCTAGCATCAGCTAAAGGCACCAAGATCCTTGGAGGCAAGGGATTGACAGCCACAATAGTGTTCCTGTGCTAAGGGGAACACGGGAAAGGGTTCAGGGAAATGCCACTGGGTCCTTGTACGTCATCGGAGAGGAGGGCCCAGAGGAGAGTCAGGGATGCACATTAAAGGACTCTCTGGGAATTGGGGCGGGAGGCACTGGGGGATGAGGAGAGAGGGGTGAGGGGAGGGGGAGCAGGGGGTTCGGGGGGAGGAGGAGGGAGGGAACTGGTGTACCTATTAAGTTTGTATGAGCAGAAATAATAATAAAAAATGTAAAAATAATTTTAAAGCAATGACAGTTTATAGTAAAAAATAAAGATGCTTGAAATATCAAAAAAAAAAAGAAAGGTGAGAAAACGTATATGAATTAGCATTGATTTGAATCTCTTTGCCATTTCCAGAAAACAGGAAATTTCAGCCTGCCATGTGTCTTTCCTTTGTTTTGATTTCTTATATGTTTTCCTCCTTCAATGCTCTACTGGGGCCCATGTAGCCTGTGCTGGCCTGGAGCTCAATATCTAGCCCAGGCTGGCCTTGAACCTATGTCTTTCTGCCTCAGCTTCCCGAGTGGGGAGATTAGAGGCGTGTGGTCGCACACGGGGCCAGAGATGCTTTTCTATGCACGTTACTTTTATAGTCTTTGCTCACTTCAAAGCCAAGTTTATGTTCCCTGAGTTTCCAGTTGAGGACACTGGCGAGCGCTGCTGTGGCTGAAGAGCTTTGCTGGGGTTAGCAATCAGTGGGCGATGGCCTCCTTGGGGATGATGAAGAGGAGTTCTGAGGGAGGGACCTGCAGTTAAGACATTTGAGGAAGTGGTTGTGGGTTTGGACGAGGCACCTGCTCGGGACCTAGCAGTCCAAACCCACGTGGTGCTGGGCTGAAGTCACACTTTAGCTGGCTGCAGGAGTCTGGTTGTCAATGGACAAAGCTGTAGCCAATTGACTGACAGGTGGACGGAGCTGTAGCTAAGTAAGTTGTTTTCTTTTTCTCATTCTTTTTCTTTTTCCCTCCCTCCCTCTCTCCCTCCTCCCTCCTTCCCTCCCTCCCTCCCTCCCTCCCTCCTTTTTCCCTCTCTCCCTCCCTCCCTCCTTTCTCCCTCCCTCCTTCCTCCCTCCCTCCCCTCCTTTTTTGGAGCAACGAGTTTCGCACTCAGGCCAGGTGTGGATCAGGATGATGACCGTCGTCCTCCTCCGCCTCCTGAGTGCTGGCGCTAGAGGCACGTGCCACCCAGCTCGATTTTAGCTTTGCTACTAGCGCTGTTTCGGGGCGATGGGCTGAATTGCTCAGAATATGTCTGGTTGTGGCAGCTGAATTCGAAAGCTTTTTCGTTTTGTTTTGCCTTGTTTTGCTTTTGTATGTGCAAATAAACCGCACTGAACTTGATTGAGCGAAAGAATTTTCCTCTTGGCAGATCACTATGGGCAGGGTTATGAAAGGGTAGATTTCGGGGTGTGTATGTGTTTGCACGTGTATGCGTGGAGGCCAGGGGTTAGCACTGGGTGATGTTCCTCAGGAGGCAGCCACATTTCTGCATTTTAAAAATTTCATTTGTGTTCTCTTAGAGTGTCACACAATGAACTGATACTATTTTCACCCTGTATCACCCATCCCTGCTTCTCCTCCTGCAAGCCTTCCTCCTACCAGTCTCTTTCCTACTGTGTGCCAGGCCCGCTGAGTGTCATCTGGGTTGTTGGTGCTGGCGTGTGCCCAAGCCCTTGCCGGAACGTGCATCATCTGTCAGCGGGCAGACCACCGAGGGAAGCGGCCTCTCTTATTTCCCACGCAGCTTTTACCTCCAATCATCTCTCAGGGAGGCGTGGGGCCTCTTGAGATGTTCTCTCCCTGGTGAACACCTTGTGTTTTGAGATAGGGTCGCTCCCCAAGACCTGGGGGCTCTGGCGAGGTGAGGCTGGTGGGCCAGCTCTCCCCGGGAGCTCTGAGGATCGGCCCGTTCCCCCCTCTCCAGTGCGCGATCCCACCCGGCTCTTTGGGTCTGGGAACTGAACTCCTGTTTTCCTCCCTCGACGTGCTGCAGGGCCTCCCAGCCCTGGTCTTTAAGCTCCCCTGCAGGTAGCTTGTTTTAAGTGGGTGCGTCTGGGCCATGCCTGTTTCTCATGGAGAAGGCCTGCTTTGCAGAGTAGCCGCGGGAGTCTTCGTGAACTCAGGCCTATGAAGCGCCTGTGTGGAGCGATGTTCTGTGCACGTGTTCAAGGAGACGACCTCACACCATCTGATCAGCTTCTGGTCACGAGGGACCAGATCGGTGGCAGTGGGCTCTTGAGTTCACAGCTTTGTGGGGTGTTGCCTGTGGGGATGTGGGGGTGCTATCGCATGTACTAAGCTAAGGAGATCTGGTCTATAGGTGCTGGTTTATTTTAGCTCCTGAAGCCCGGGCTTACCCACAAATTGTTTCAATTCTAAATTCTTCCAAAGTTACTTTGGCTGTGAGTTGCATTCTAAGTGCTGTGTTGGCAGGCGTGATCTACTCCATTGTCTTCCTTTCTGTTTCTTGTGTGCATGTGGTATGTGCACACGTACACACATGTGTGGATATGGAGGCCAGAGGGTGATGCAGGATGTCTTCCTTGATGGGTCCTTACTTTAGACATGGAGTCGGCGTCTCTTGCACCCTGAGCGCACCCATTGGGCTAGCTTAGCTAGTCAGCTTGCTCTGGGATTCCTCCTGAGTGCTGGGATTACAGGCCCGACGCCACACCTGCCCAGCACGTATGTTCTGGAGATCTGAACTCTGGTCCTTGAACTTGTACAGCAAGTGCTTTGTCCACTGAGCCATGCGCCTGGTCCTTCCTTTGATTGCACTGTAGATATGGTGATGGAGCCCAGGGCCTTGGCCGTGCTCAGCAAGCTCTCGTCCACTCAGCGCCAGCCTCGCCTCCTGCGTCTTCTCCTCCTCCTCTTCTTCCTCCTCCTCTTCTTCCTCTTTTTCCTCCTCCTCCTTCTCTGTCTCTTTCTCCTTTCCTCTCTCCTTCGGCCGACGCCGAGTCTATTATTCCTCTCTGCTTCCTCCTCTTCTTTCTCCTCTTCCTCCTCCTCTTCCTCCTTTTTTTCTCCTCCTTCTCTGTCTCTTCTTCCTTTCCTCCTCCTCCTCTTCCTCCTTCTCCTCTTTTTTCTCCTCCTTTCCTCCTCTTCTTCCTCTTCCTCTTTCTCCTCTTCCTCTTCCTCTTCATATGTTACCTTCCTCTTTTTTCCTCCTCCTCCTACTCTGTCTCTTCCTCCTTTCCTCCTCCTCCTCTTCCTCCTTCTCCTCTTTGTCCTCCTCTTTTCCTCCTCCTCCTCTTTCTCCTCCTCTTTCTCCTCTTCCTCTTCTCTTCTCTCCTTCTCCCCCCCACCTCTTTTTTTTTTTTTTTTTTTTGCCAAGTCTCTCTTGGTTCAGTGTTAGACTCTTATTTCAGAGTTTGCACACTGTAGCTTGGACCAGCAGTTGCTCAAGAATGGCTCCCAAATCATAACTCAGCCCCTCCTCATGTTTTAAGATAGTGTCATGCTTGCTACAATACAGGTCAGTTAACAAGAAGAGTTAAGGTACTGGGTACTGGAATCACAGTGACCACTGCTGTCACACGTTCACAAGCCCTGTCGGCCTGCATGCTTCATTCATAGACCTTCTCTCCCATCACTATAAACACTCGCCAGCAGTCCAGGACCTGCTCCCTAACCTGTCGAGACCAGCTTCACCTGATACAATGATTGCCCAGTGTAGGCTCCCATTATGAAAGCAGATGAACTTTGAGCAGATAAGTTGTTTGTAATCAATATTACCTTTAGTCTTTAAAAGAAATCAAGGGCGTATGGCTAAAGAGCTGTCAAATCAGTTTAGCCTCAGCACCATAAATCTGCTCCTTATATTGCCAGGTCAGCGGCTTGTATTTTTGTTCATGGTGAACCCCTGAGAACAGGAGCTAGGAAGTCACGTGACCTTGGGTGTAATTCACACAAGAAGAGAGTGGACATGCCAGTGGGTGGACTTAACATTGAAAGTCAAAGTGTTAGTTTCATTCTAAACGTTTGAGGTAGCAGTTCATGCCTGGGGCCTAGCAGGAGGATTGCCATGAGTAGAAGGTCAGTCCGAACTACTACTCAGTGAGTTCCAGGCCAGCCTGGTCACAGAGAGAAAACCTATCTCAGAAAAGCTAAAAAAAAAATAAAAAAAAAAAAAAGGTTGGGAGACAACTCAGAACAACTTCACCTCAAGCTGAGAGACTGGATCCCATGTAAAATGCTAGGTGAGTGTAATGGACATCTGTCATTCTAGCCCCGGGAAGCACCCTGGGAAGTCCCACAGCAAGCTGGCCAGAGAGACTAGAGATGCAGCCTCAAAGAACCAAGGGAAAGAGTGATGGAGGGTGATTCCTGATAGCAACCTCTCTACATATGCATGTGTGAGTACACATCTACACATAAGCAACACGCACACGCACACGCACACGCGCATGCATGTGTAGACAGACAAGAAAATGACTTGACCACGTTTCTCCTTTTCCACAAGGAACAGGGCTCAGCGTCCATCTCCTTGCAAGCGAGGGAGCATCAATAAAGTGGTTCAGTCGCTGTTTTGGTTGTTACAAAGAATCGACAGAGAGTTTTGCTCCTAGGATCAGGATTTGGGAGAACAAAATAAAGACACAATATTAAGAGAAGGAAGAGAAAGCCTGCCATGCACCCTCAGAAGGGAATGACTACAACCTCCATTAGTGAGTTTTTTAAAAGAACCTCGCCTTAGGCTGGGGAGATGCTTAGGCGTTAAAGTCTCTGCCTTTCAAGCAGAAGGACTTAGGTTTCGATCCCTAGATCCCAAGTAAAAATGCCAGGTGGATGTGATGATGGCTTGTAATTCTAGCTCTGGAAGGCACAGCTTGGGAAGCCCAAGAGCAAAGCCAAAAGGAAGTGGAGCAATTCAGGATGATTCCGAAGTCCCCCTTGGGCCTCCACAGGCACACACACTCAAGTGCCCTCTTGTACACACACACACACACACACACACACACACACACACACACAATGTTAAAAAAGTCTCCTTCTTGGGTTATAAATAAAATGCTCACATATGCTCCAATGTGTTCTTCTAAAGCTCATGATGTAATGAATTTTAGAAAGCACTTTTGTGGGTTTCGTGAGTTTTTCTTTTAGGGAAGATGCGAATCATCAGACATGATATCTATTTGAGTCTTCTGGGTGTTTGTAATGAAACATGGAAATACCCCATCAAGACACCATCCCAACAGCTACCACATGGCTACCATACAGTCTCTCTTGCAGTGCACGGGAACACGTACCATCAGGATGCACGCAGGAAACGCACACTTTTGGCAATGGGCCAGGACTTGCTGCATTTAAAGGAACAAGAATTCAAAAAGCCACAAGCCAAGAGAGGCCATTGCTAACCTACCTCCTCACGCATCCTTTAACGCCGACACCTCTGGTTAGTGTTACAGGCCCTTCCAGCTCCCCTTGACATTGAGATGCGCAGCTCCAGGGCTGGTGAGATAGCTCAGTGAGTAAAGTGCCAGCTTCCAAACCTGGTGACCTGACTTCAGTTCCTTGGAAGGCCACATGATGGAAGGAGGGAGCCAGGTTCTGAAAATTGTCCTCTGACCCCTATTTGTGTGCATAGCATGCATGTGTCTTCCTATCCCCTCCTCTATCTCTGTCTTTGTATGTATATGTGTAGGGAAGACTTCATGTAGCAGTCTTTATTTTTTTTCTCTCTCTGTGTGTGTGTGTGTGTGTGTGTGTGTGTGTGTGTGTGTATAAGAGGGCATTGTGAGTGCCTGTGGAGGCCCAAGGATGACTTTGGGAGTCGTTTTGGATTGCTCTACCTCTTTTTTGCTTTACTCGGGGGCTTTCCCCAGACTCTACTTTCTAGGGCTGGAAATCCAGGCCACTACCATTTCCACCCAGGGTTGGGGGGTGGGGTGGGGTTTTTGAAGCAGGGAATCTATTGATCTAGCTGGCCGTGAGGTTCTGGGAATCTGCCTGTCTCCATCTCCCCATCACTGGGATTACATGCATGTGCTACTGTGCCTGGTCTTTTATGGCGGTCTTGGGGGATCTGAACTCAGATCCTTATGTTTCCAAGACAAAAGCTTTCTCAACTGATCCGCCCACCACCCTATTCCTCTCTTGCTAGATGATGGGTAAAGATTCCATGCTCTGAACTTTGATCCTTTCCCAGGGCTGCCCCCTTCCCTCCCCGCCTCTTCTGTGAGACAATGTCTCATTAAGCCTGGCCTCTCTGTTAGTCTGGCCTGCAACTCATGGTCTTCTAGCCTCAAGTGAGGACCATCATGCTTAGCTCCTTACATTTCCAGGTGACCTCATTTCTCCTGGTCTAGACCCTTAAAGTAGTACCAGAACAACATGGCTGTCATGTGGTTCTAATACTGCTTTGGACGTCTAGCACAGTGGTGGTTGTTAGAATCTTCCAGAAACAGAAGGGACCTCTGGGTGGGAGGGGTTTTCCGGTGAGGAGGCCCAGGTACCCTGGCGGCTGACTCTGCGTGGCTGGTGTTGCCTTCTGGACGCGTGTGCTCACAGTGACGGCGCACGTTGGTAGAAGGGTAAGAACACCGGTGGAGCAGCTGTATGTGGATGTGTTGGCAAGTACCCCCTTGGCTCCGCCCACCTTGATTGAGTTTCACGTGATTTCTTGCTCATGTAGGATGCCACACCAAGCTGTTTTTCCTCTTTGTTTCTATGGAGATACTTAGGGTCTGTGATCCCGACTCTGTAACTACCTTGGCTGCTTGGTCAGGTGGTGTTGCAGTCAGCCTGCATAGTTGCTGATAAACGACCATCAAACAGCTTAAGGGAACAAGGGTTTATTTCGTCATGAGAGTCTGGTTACAGTTCTCAGTCCAGCTTGACGGGAGAGCACGCATCAACACCAGGGCCGAGGGAACTGGCCACACCATCACTGCATAACGGCTGAGAGATGGACAATCCTTACTTGCCAGACCAGCCTGTCTGGCCAAGTGAAGAGAAGGATGCCCACTCTCTCAACCAGCTCTCCGTGATTTATTCCAGGGCCTAATCCCACCCACCATGGGCTGGGCCTTCCCCATCAGCTAGACAATCTCCTGCAGGTTTGCTCTGGGCCTAACTCAACCACTAATTCTCTACAAATGTGCCCAGAGCTCAAACCCTCAACAGTCAAGTTGACACCTGTGCCCAACTATGACAGGTGGTTTCTTAAAGTTTTATTGTTTCTATTTCGTCCGCCTCAATGTCTTTTTCCTTTCCCTAGGCTGTTGTTCAGAGAGGTCTAAGCATCTTTTTTTTCTCTCTTTTCTTTTTGAGACAGGGTCTCCTGTATCCCAGGCTGGTACTGAACCCCCCTCTATAGCAGAGGATGGGCTGCCATACTCCAGTCCTCCCATCTCCCCCTCCCAGGGCTGGATTGCAGGTTAGGCGCCCAAGCCACTTAGCAGTCTTTGTGCGGCCATAGCTAGTGCATTGGGTGGCCGTGACAAAATCCTGGGGGCTGGGGCGGCAGCAACAGAAATACATTGTGCACACTTTGAAGCCTCTGAATTCCATGACCCACAGATGCCGTGTTTGGGGAAGGCCTGCGTGTGGCTCAAGTTGAATCTTCTGGCCGTGTTCTCGAGTAGTAGGAAGGCTAAGACAGGTCCCCGGGACTCTTTATTAGGGTGCAAGTCCCATTCATGAAGCCTTAAGACTCAGCCATCTCCCCAAAGCTCTGATTGGTCCTGATACCATCACCTTGGTGGTTTGTCCTCCTTCCTTTCTCCTTCTTTGCCTTTCTCCTTCCCTTCCTCCCTTCCTCCCTTCCTCCCTTCCTCTCTTCCTCTCTTTCTCTCTTCTTTTTCTTTCTCTCTCTTTTTTCTCTATCCTTTCTTTTTCTCCTTCCCTTTTGTCTCCTCTCCCTCTCCCTTGCTCCCCCTACTCCCTTTCTTATTTGAGGAGAGAAGTGAGAGAGGTAGGAGGCAACTTTCGGAAGTCGCTTCTCTACTCTTTCTTGGGGTCCAGGAATCAAAGAGGTCTCTGGGTTTGTGTTCAGGCAACTTTACTGGCTCACCGGCCCCTTGATCTGGTCTCAACAGGATTTTTGAGATGTCCCAAGCATTCAGACCACTGTGACTCCTTTGGTTTTTGTAAGGTGAAAGTTAATACTAGGGACCAGGAAGAGAGGTTCAGAGGTTACTGAGGAGCCCTGTGCTGGAAGGCATGATGTAGCCACGCTGTGGCAGGACACCCACAGCGAAGGGAGCTGAACCCACACTTAGCTCGAGTGGTCAGTCCAATGCTGCATTTTCTCCTTTTCTTCTCCCCACCCCCTTCCCTGTTGATTGACACCCCCCTGTGCTGCTGCAGCGGAATATCTGAGGTGGGATACTTTACAGAGCACAGAACTTCCCGTCTCTAGGCCTGGAGGCTGGGAAGTCCAGGATGAAGGTGTTGACACGTGGTCAAGGCTGCTCTCTCCTTTCAAGGTGGTGTCTAGGACACTGTCTCCTGCAGGGGAGGAAAGATGCGGCCTCACGAAGACAGAGGGACAAAAAGGGACAGATGGTCCAGTAAGCCTTTTTTTTTTTTTTTTTTTTTAGAAAAGAAGAGATTTCATGGCCTAATCACTTTATTTATTTATTTATTCATTTATTTATCTCTGTGTGTGTGTGTGTGTGTGTGTGTGTGTGTGTATCAGAGTGCACTGTGTGTCCCTGTGGAGGACCAAGTGTGACTTCGGGAATCATCCTGGGTTGCTTCTACCTCCTTCTTGCTTCCTTACTTCCTTTTCTGGGATTTCCCAGACTCCACCCACCCAGGTTGAAAGTGCAGGGCACTACCTTTTTTTTGGCTTGATTTTTTTTTTTTATTAAAAATTTAATTATACATTTTAAAATTTTTTACCAGTTCCCTCCCTCCCCCCTCCTCCCCCTCCCCTTCCCCCAGTGCCTCCCCCCCAATTCCCAGAGAGTCCTTTATTGTGTACGCCTAACTCTCCTCTGGGTCCTCCTCTCCGATGACATATAAGGACCCAGTGGCATTTCCATAAGCCCTTTCTCTTGTTCCCCTTAAGCATAAGATCACTACTATGGCTGTCAATCCCTTGCCTCCAGGGGTCTCGGTGCCCTTAACAGATGCTAGACTTTATGAGGGCAACAGTGCGCTGGACATTGCGCAGGGCATGCAAAGTCCCATTATGATTGCTTTGGCCCCAACTATTGTTGAGAATCTTGCAAATTGTTGCTCCTCCCATCCTTTTGCTCTTACAATCTTACCGCCCCCTCTTCCGCAAATGTCCCTGAGCTCCAGGATGGGGAGAGATTAGGCTGTCCTAGTTCTATGTGATTGATATAGAGTCTCTGAAGTTCTGGATTGTGGTTTGTTGATTTTCTTTTGCAGTTTTGCTGCTCCTGCAATTCCCTTCACTCCATTCTGCTGGGCACTGTATGTCACCTCCTGTTCAGAGACAAAAAGCTGTTAAACTGGAGTCTTGTTGTAATTTGGCTTGATGTTTTTTATGTGGAACCTGGGATACAAACTCAAGACCTTCTTCTTGTAATGCAGATTCTTGAGCCATCTCTTCAGCACCCCCTCATTGCTTCTTAATGGTCTTACTTTTTAAAGGCTCCACCTAGCGCGCACAAGTGTGTGTGTGTGTGTGTGTGTGTGTGTGTGTGTGTGTGCGCGCGCACACGTGTGCAAGTGTGTGCACGCGCGTGTGTCCATACAGACAGTACATGTGCCAGGGCACGCATGTGGAGGTAAAGGATGATCTTCTACTGCTGTTCTTGGCTTTTCCACTTGGTTTGAGACCAGTGTTGTGTAAACCAGGTTAGCTGGTCCATGAACGGTTGGAAATTTGTGGGTCACTTCTTCCATTTCCTATAGGTATATAGGGATGACAGATACGTAAGGCGCTTCATTTTGCTTTGATGTGGGATCTTGGGATCTGAACTCATGACCTTAGGCCTGCACAGCAAACACTTTACTCACTGAGCCATCTTGTCAGCCCAAACCCCACCTCCTAAGGGCCTAATTCTGGAAGCTGTAACTTTGGAATACTTGAATTTCAGAAGGTACAAGTTCAAATCATAGGGTTCCCCACTCAAGTCTTCCTTGACCTTAAGGAAGCCGTGTGCCTAGTCCTGGCTTTCCAATGCTACTGACGAGCAAAGTCCCCTTCATTACCAGCAGACAGGGAAAAGCAGGCAGACTTGCCCTTTGGAAGGAGCTTGTAGGAGTGTGAGGTGTGCTTGTAAACGCTCTTTGGCTTATTTTATTTTAGCTTTCTTTTTTCTTTCTGGGCATCTCTGCTGTCTTCTTACCTCCCCCTCCTAAGTGCTGTGGCAACTATGCCTGGCTCTCTTTGCCAAAGCCACGTGTCGAGACCTGCAGTGGGCAGCCTTTCAGTTGACCAAATGTCTTTCTTTATGGAAAGCTCAGGGTCTGAACTATGTAAGAGTCAAGTGCTTTAAATCTACTCTCACATGAGATTTTGCACAGAACAGACCTTTATGAATATTCATGTGGAAGTATTTAGCTTCAGGGTGTGAAATATTAATCTCTTACCTGAGTTTTACATCTAATTCTTTTCCAATGACACAGAAAAATTAAATGTTACCTGCCACCAGGGGCATCATTAGGACCAACTCTGTGGATTAAAATGAAAGAACTCACAACCTCAAATCATTTTTTTCTTTTTTCTTTCTTTCTTTTTTTTTCTGTTATCAGTTTTGCAACAGGCAAAACTTGCAAAGATGTGTCACTATTGTGTTTGTTCGGTGTGACTTGGTGCCTATTCATACTTGAGAAGCAAATGGTATCAGAATTCAGTTTCTATTAGCACAGTCCGAAGTTCTTTCTTTAAGAAGAAAATGCGTCCAGGACCTTGTGTAGCATGCATGAAGTGCTAGGTTCAACCTCTAGCACTGCATAATTACACATGAAGTTTAAGTCCAGCCCCCCCCCCCAGCTTCGGTTAGTTAGTCTGCTTTTGGAGTTAGCAGTTTTGCAGCTCTCGGGCTCTATGATGGATGTGACTTAAGGTCGCCTCCAGCTTCTTTCAGCCAGCCATGCCTTATTCTGTTGTAGTAGACTGTATCTCTTCTCTGGAACTGTAAGCTGAATAAATCTCCCTTTCCCCCTTTATGTTGCTTGACTTTGAATGGTGTCTCACAGCAACAGTGAGAATAACCGGTAGGTACAGTGTTCAAGTACACATGTATGAATGCCAGTGTATGTGTCTCTTGCTGTGGGGGTCAGAGGTCAAGTTTAGATACAGCTCTTCTCCGGAGCCATGTTTTGTGACACCTAGGGGCAGTTGGTTTCAGAGATCAACTAGACACGTGCAGAGATAGGTCTGTGAGCCACTGTGAAGAACTTGGTTAAGACTCTGAGCAAACCTGCAGGAGACGATCTGTTCTATGTCGGAAGACACAGCCTCAGGTGGGCAGGACCATCCATCTGCCTCCGCAGTGCCCTTCTTACGGGATTGTACTGGTAGGTTCAGCTTTTTACCTGGGTGCAAGCACCCCCAGCACTTCACTCACATACTCTGGATAAATGTCCTGCCAATAAGTTACAGCCGAACTTGTTTTGTGTTCTTAATGGCATTTCAATGAACATCCTTAAAGCTAAATTGTGGTATCTATTCTTCTTACCATGAAATCTTATAAGTAGAATTGCTTAATCACAGTTTGTGAGAGTCTGTGTCTGTCTATATACCTTTATCTGTCTGTCTGTCTATCTAATCAGTCTGTCTATTTTTTTTAGAGCTTTCTTTTTAATTATTATTTATTCAATTATGCATGTATGGTGTGTGTGTGTGTGTGTGTGTGTGTGTGTGCATGTGTGTGTGTGTGTGTAGAACCACGGACGAATTCGGGAACCACCATGGACTGTCTCCACTTCCTCCTTGTTTACTCTGCCCCGGGATTCACAGGCTCTGCCCTACCAGGACCAGAAATGCAGGCCGCCCCCGCTTCTGCCTGGCGTCTATACGTGGGGTCTAGGATCCAAACTCAGGGCCTTCTGCCTGCAAGGCAGAGGCTTAACCCCTGAGCCACCTCTCCAGCCCCTAGTCTGTCTATCTACATCTGTCTCTCTATAGCTATCTCTGTCATCTAATCTATATTGTATCTATATCTATGTATATATTTAATCTACACATATACATCTATGTTTGTTTGTATGTGTCTATATATTTACTTCTTTCTCAGCACTTTGCATATGTATGGCTAAAATACCCCTCAGAAAAAGTGTTCCATTTTTGGGGTTCCCACTCTCCCCATGGTTGGCAGTGATATCTGCAGGGGCTTTAGGAAAAGCTGATCACTCATTGTCATTTTGTAAATATTGATTTATTTGAGCAAGAGCAAGAGAACACATACATGGTTCGTGTGTGCAGTCAAGGGACAACTTTTTGAAGTTGGCTCTCTCCCTCCATGTGGGTTCCAGGGATCAAACTCGGGCTGCTAGTTTTCCACGCAGGCGCTTTTACCTGCTGGGCCTTCTTGCCGGCCCTTATCACTGTTTTAAATTTTTAACTAGCTTAGAATTCTACCTCAATCCTAAATGAAGTGCTTTTTTTTTCTTCCCTTGAAAGTAGATATTTCTTAATGAAGAATCAAAGAGCAAGAAATCTTCCTCCTTTCTTCCAGAAAGAAATGATGAGCTCACGTTAAGGGGAGGCGCTAACTCCCCAGTTTCGGGATGTCCGTTCGGTCCAGAAAATTCCTCTCTTGAGTCAAAGATCTTTCTCCACAGCTTTTTAGTGGAATCAAATTCATCGTGATAGGATTTTACCTGTTCATAATTGAGCACGTTTACATCTGAAAAATTAATTTTGGATTTGGAGCACGATTGAATCCCATGTGTCCGATGTCTGTGATCTCATGATTCAGGGTTATAATTAAGAATTGAATGGGTAGCCCTGGGCATAGGGTAACTGCCAATCCATAGATGACTTTTATCTTCAGGTGGGCAGGAGGAAGGGGGGAGGGGCATATCTGACCCATCAGTGTCTGCATTCTTCCGGGAGAATGGCTGCTCTGATCAGAAACCAGCTCGTGGCTGCAGTGTTCACAGATGGAAACTGTCTCACCCCAGTGTCGATCCACCGCCAAAATTGGTCCATTTTGAACTTGGCTAAAAGGTCGTTTCCATTTGCTTTGGCAGCTCAAAGCTGGAAGAGCAGCCTGGATATTGGGAATGCCAATGAAAGAGGGGGGGCCATCCTGCTTTGGTGAACATACATGAACTTACGTGAATGCTCCTGAAGGACTGTGTGGCCTCACTCACTCTCCCAGCTGAGGCTATGCATAAACCACATGCCCGTCCGTCCTTCTCCCGTTTTGGAGTTGAAGCCTGTAACCCGGGTGGCTCTGCATGCGAGGTGCTCTTAACCTTCAGTTTTGTCTTTCTTGATTGATGTATAGTGTCTGTATCCAGAGGAGAATTCTTGTGTTCAGGCCCCTTTGTTTTATTTATTTGTTTATTTATTTTTTATTATTTCCGCTCATACAAACTTAATAGGTGGACCAGTTCCCTCCCTCCCTCCTCCTCCCCCCGAACTCCCTGCTCCCCCTCCCTCCCTTCCCATCCCCTAGTGCCTCCCCCCCAATTCCCAGAGAGTCCTTTATTGTGTATGCCTAACTCTCCTCTTGGTCCTCCTCTCCGAGGACGTACAAAGACCTAGTAGCATTTCCCTGAACCCTTTCTCGTGTTCCCCTTAAGCATAGGAACACTACTGTGGCTGTCAATCCCTTGCCTCCAAGGATCTTGGTGCCTTTAGCTGATGCTAGACTTTGTGAGGTCAATAGTGTGTTGGACATTGCGCAGGGCATGCAAAGTCCTATTATGATTACTTCGGCCCAAACTAGTGTGGAGAATCTTGCAAATCATTGCTCCTCCCATCCTTTTGCTCTTACAATCTTACCGCCCCCTCTTCCGCAAATGTCCCTGAGTTTCAGGATGGGGGGAAGGCCCCTTTGTTTTAAATAAAACTTCTCATTCAAATTTGATGTATTTGCTTTTGATTTTCACTGAGAATCTTGGGCTGCACAGTGCGGGAAGGAGCTTGAATCCGAATGTGTTCCCTGACCTTCGTGTTGCAGTTACTATTCTTTGCGTTGCTGTGAGAAAACACTTGAACTCAACCAGCTTAAGGGAGAAAGAGGAGATTTGCCTGGCTTATGATTCCAGAGGGGACGTACTCTGTCAGGGTGCGAATCGCATAGCCGAAGACATGGCTGGAGGCAGAAGCAGGAGGCTGGTTCAGGTCACTACAGCCATCTGCAGAGGCAGAGCAAGAACAAACTGAAAGGAAGCAGGGCTGAGCTAGCAGCCCTCAAGTCTCAGCCCCTGCGACTCTCTTCCTCTGGCAAGGCTCCACCTCTCAAAGGTGCCACAGTCTTCCCCAAAACATTAACATCAGCTAAGGATTCAGAGGCATGAGCTTGTGGGAGGGCAACTCACGTCCAAACTGTGACACTTGGCACAGTCTAGCTGCGATGGCTTCTTTGCTCTTGAGTCTGTGTGACCTCATTTAGGCTGTCTATAAGGTATCTGCCGTCACATTCTGCCTTGCACATAGTCTTATGCTTATAGAGATTGGAAATTGGGATGGGGGACTGAATTTCACTTTTAGCCTCAATACCATGCCAGGCATAGATGGATGATAAATAAATGCTTAAAGTGATGATATAATGGAGAGATAACTGGCATATAATTAATGTGACTTTTTACAGGGTGGTCTCTCTTGACAGGAGGCAGAAAGCAGGTGGATTCTTTCCCCAGTTCTGCCAATGTCACATCTTGCTGTCCCCATAGGACTGGAAACTAAGGGCTTCGAGGCTGTTTCTCATGGTTGATCAGCCACTGTACTTGATGGATCTTTACAAACAGCTCGTGGATTCCTCCCAAGTTCCTCTCTCACATCGGACTGGGATTTGGCTTCCTCATTCTGACCCCATCCTGGACACTGGGAACCCTCCGTTCAAGCTCCTATGGAGATGCATCGCCAACCAGCCCCTGTGTTCAGACACGGCCTCGCGCTGATGGAAAGCACCTTCCACCGTGGGCCAGGCTGCTAACCTGGTGCCTTTCTACCTGAGCAACCCGTCTTGCAGTCTCTGGTAACAGGTGTGCTAATTAATGTACCATTTTTTGAGGGGGAAGAAGGGGGTCCATGAAGCTCAGTCATGATGAACCAGCCTGGGTTTGTGCTCAGTTGTCTTCATTCCTTTTCTATTTCCAAGTTCACTCTCCCCCCATACACTCTGGGTCCTACTTTCTCCCCAGGAAATCCATGATGCTCCCGAGCTCCTTTCTGGCCCCTTAATTAGAGGGTCTGTTTTGCTCATTTAGGCTTTGCTCGAGCACTTGGTCTCCCTCTGGCTGGAGCTCTGGCTCACAGTTGCTCATTGGATACGTATCTGTGATGTGGGACAGGAGTCGCGGTTCATATTTCCTTTGTGTCGTTCTATCATTCTGCAGCATGCTTGGATGTTTTGAACATTCCAGTGTCTGCAAGTCCTGGGCAAGTCCTGTCTACGCTAGACTCACCTGCTCTTCTGAAGTTTCAGCACTCCTTCATCATACTTTTTTCCTACATACTGAATTTTTCTCTTCTTTTCTTTCAACTTACAAAAACTAAAAAAAAAAAAAAATCCTGGATTCTACTCTAGGACCCTTTATATGATAATTTCATAACATATTAAGTAAAAAAAAAAATCTCTTGGACGACAAAGCAGACTTGGGCTTAAGCCATCGCATAGGTTGACCAGTGATAGGTTTGGATTTAGACTTGGAATCCTTATCTCTTTATGTTAATTTAAAATAACTTCAACAAATGTTCTTAAAAAAAAACAAGTGGTAACCCAAAGCTACTGGAGAATCTTAGTGTTTTAGAAACTGCTAATGGGGTTCAAGTGTTCCTTGTCCAGGCTAACTTGGTGACAATCCGCAGTGGTCACCCACATAGAGAGATACCCATTCTCTACGTGGATGAAATAGAAATAGAACCAGCACTTTCTCTAGCCACTTTGTACACTGGGCTGTAAGCCTCTCGCTTGTTTTTCCTAGTTACTTGTAATACATTTATGCGTCTAAATTACATTCATAAAAGCTTGCCGTGATTTTGCTCACATTAGAAGGTTTCTAGTACTTTTTATTTCGATAATAGTGAAGTTCTGTGAATGTCACCCAACTGTGAGAGCAAATGGCTTATAGCTGGAGGAAAGAACTAACTGCAAATGCTAAAAGCCTTCCTTACAAGCAAGGACAGAGCGCTGTGAGTTTTCTCCACAAGAGGGCAGGAAAGTCTGAGTTGTAAATGCAAGTCTCAAAAAGAGTCTTGGAAGACGCATTTCCCTTCTCACATTTGAAAACATGACATTTCCCCTCTGCCCCCTGGAAGAAAGTTCTGAGAGTAGATGAATATTTTTTTGAAAGTCTCTTTGATTTTTCTGGACCGTTCCTCACTTCTTGCTGTTCTGAATTCGAATTTGACTCTAATGGCTGGAATTAGCATGCCTTCACCAAGGAATCGAGGCAGCCAGAACTCATTGACTTACAAGTTTTAGTCCCCAAAATCATACATGGGGAGAGAAAAAAACCCAGGGTTTAACTAGACGCTTCTGCCAAGGAGAGAATAACGCCTTGTCAAAGAAAGACTCCGAGGTAGACACAAGCTGCTCTGATTGCATGGTTCTCTGGCGCCTCTAAATTCATACTCTCTGCTCCCCACTGCCTCCCACCCCCACACTTCTTTTGTCCTTTTTTTTTGTTGTTGTTCTATGAGACTTAAATTACAGGTCATGCTGCAAAAACCCATCTAAATCTGTGATATCAAAAACTGAATGCTTCTGTCTTCAGAGGGTCACAGTAGGGTGGGCTTAACGTATTAAACCTCCTTGGGCTTGCAAAGCAATGGGGTATGCAAGCAAAGGAGGCAGTGTTCGTCAAACTCCGCTTATTTTTTTTACCAAAGGAAAAAATGCAGTTAGTGAGAGGCTAGTAGAATTCTGATTTGGGGGCTGAGCGCTCCTTAAATATTGCTGGTGCCGAGTGAAGATTTTTTTTTTCCTGCCTTTTTTATTTTATTTTATTTTTAAAAAAAGCGCTAATAGATGAAGTGAAAGATAAATTGCACAAAACGATAAAGCATTAAAGACTCAATTTTTGTTTAAGGCCGATTGCGATTCCCCCCTGTAGTGCGTGAAATTAAAATGCACGCACAGGACCAAATGATTGCCGTGGAACCAGTCTTTTGTAGCAGTTAGTGCTGCTGAAAGAATGCCATGTGGAACAATTCAGGGGCAAAAGTTGGATTGGAAGAGGATGTTTATAGAGAGGAGCCATTGACAGCGACGGATGGATGTGATCCGACAGACTCGATCGGCTGGCAGAGCATCATCCGCTAGTGGCAGGCATGCCAAAAACACGGGAGGAAGCCGTGCCAGGGGTCACGTAGGCACCGTGTGCAGGGCTATGGTGCCGACGTAACTAGCATGGAGAACTGAACATACGTGCTGGCAGCACACAGCGGGGCCGCCTGCCAGCCCCACTAAGGACTCCTGCTCCTTTCAGTTCCAGGAGGGGTGATAGCTTTCGGACAAGCATAATGTACAAAACATTTTGCTGTTTTACTGCTACTTAAAGATGCATGTGGCCTGGGCTGGGGAGGAGGTTCAGGGGTTCAACCCTTTGCCTCAAAAGCTAAAGGACCTGAATTCGGATTCCCAGATCCTATGACAAAAATGCCTGGTGGATATGATGGCCCTGGGCTGCACCTTGCCCAGGAAGGCGGAGACTGGGAAACCTCAGAGCAAAGCACTAAGGAGGGTAGAACAATCTAGGGGTCTCCACATACTCATTATATGCCCTCTAGTACACATACATGTTGGAAACAAACCGACTTGTGGAACTTTAACAGTCCTAAAAATTCATTTCCAATCCTTCTCTTTTTAAAAAAAATATATTTAAACCTTTAAAAGTGTATATATGAATGTGTGTATCTTGTCAATTCACGTCTGTGAATGTGCACGAGTGTGAGAGCAGGAACATGCATGCTATAGCACGCGTGTGGAGGTCAGAAGAAACGTGGGTGTCCTTCCTTCTGCTCCGCACTGGGGCGGTCTGTCTCCCTCTACAGCAGTCTATCTGGTCCAGCACGGCCTCTTATCTCCCTATAAGGACAATGGGATTATGGGTTCTGCTGCCGTGTCTCGTTTTCTGTGGATTCTAGGGATCAAAATTCTTGTTCTCACACTTCCACGACAAGTGTTTTATCCATTGTTGCATCCTCCAGCCCTTAGCCCAGGCTGATCCTCATACTGTGTACGGAAGAATAACCTTGAACCCCTGAGCTTTGTGCCTCCATTTCCTACGTGCTGGGATTCCAGTCGTGAGCCTCCTTGTCTTTACGCACAGGAGGCAACGTTGACCACATCCCAGCCCCGCCTTCACATCTATTTTCATAGACTATCTTCAAAACCCAGACAGTGGGAGCTATCTGTTTTTCTTTAGAAGTGGCACAACAGACTATGTATCCGCATTTGTCCATGGAGATGGCATTTACATATTCTCATTTTTCTTTTACATTATAACTCATTGTCCCCGAGCTGAATGCGATTAGTCTTGGTCAGGTGACATCACGGTCATTTCGGCTCCATCCGGCAGACAGCGCTCTACAGAGGGGCAGATGATAAAGCTGATGGAGAACCCCACAACTCAGAGCTGAGGCGGGGGTGACTAACCTCACATCACCCACAGGAAACATGAGGAAAACATCTTAGCCTAAAGATATATATCGGATATGGTTTTCATATTTGGAAAGGAAAGTTCACGTCTGGGAATGTCTTTTGATTCACCAGCCAGAAGGATCAGTATTCTCCGTCTTTCCACGTGCCCTGAGTCTGCAGATTAGAAATGATTTATTTACAGAGAAGGGAGTGGGTCCTTTGATATCCTATACGCATGTTAAACATTTATGAGGTTTAAAAATATTTATGAATGTGTAAAAGTTATTAAAGTCAATGTGGTTTGGGTTACCTTGTGATCAGGTGGCACATGAATACAAACCCAGCAAATTTTAAAAAGAAAGGACAAAGCGACCATACATTGTGAGTAGATTTGTGAAGTTTAATAACCCGAGGATGTGTGTGTGTGTGTGTGTGTGTGTGTGTGTGTGTCTATTCTGTGTGTCATTTAAAATGCATACTCTTATAAAATATTGACTTAATATACATAGGTACATTTTTAGACTCAAGATGAATTACAATGTTAAATTTCCAAGAAATTTCATTCTCTCTCTTTTCGTTCCTGGCCACTTGAAGATATAATAAAAATGCTTTTTTTTCAATAAAATACTTCCACTTTTTCATGCATCAAAAGAGTATTAGTTGGAGGATACTAACTTACTTTGTTTTGGGGAGAATTAGTTTTAGGACAAGAGAATTTTTACTTGTTTTACAGAAATTTTTTTTTAGGTTTTATGTTCAGTCATAAGAAAAATGTTCATTAGACTGATGTAAAATTGCCCACATAAGTAGGACACAAAAAGACTCAATCAAATATTTTAAGTTACCTTAAAAGTACAAGTTTCTTCTATGCCTTTATTAAGTCCATTTTTCCCCTAGAAGAGTCTACAGGGCTTACAAGGATAACTACTCTTCTAACAGCATTAGAAATCAAACAAAAGGGTTGTTTATTTTTTTAAGTTCAGGTCAAAGACTGAAATTTACTACTCTGAGATTTTGAAATGACTGTTAGCTTTGTCTTTGTATCTTGATTTACGAGAAAAAAATGACACTTGAAAGTGATCTCAGAATTGGAAAGATAACTCAGGGGTTAATACATCAATATGTGCTGTAGCATCCTTTTTCTCTGAATACATGCATATTTTTGGGGGGGAGGTCAGTTAAGTAGGTTGCTCAATTCACATCTCTTTGCCTCTTAATCTTGCCATAAATCTGCTAAGAACAAGGGTATTTTCTTATATAATCATATTAAATTTGTGAAGCCTACCATGAAGTCATTTTTATTTAGTTTTTAAAAAATCCATTGTGTCTATGTAGTCTACCTACTAAGCTGCATCAGTTCTTCCTTGGCGCCTCTGACTCCTCCCTTTGGCTTACACAGTCATGTAGTTGTTATTCAATCATTCAAACACACACACGCACACACAAACACATGCACACACATACTCACCAATTCTTCCAATATGTTAGGTTTCCAACGGGATGCATCTTGTTTGTTTTTTTAAATGCATCTTGCTAAGTGACAAATGCCCAGTTCCTCATTTCCCACCCAGCCTCCACTTGCCAGAATAGGAACTTCTGAGCAAACTTTGTTGATTCTTAAAGATAGAATTTGTAATTGTAAAAGTATATTGCGCGCGCGTGTGTGTGTGTGTGTGTGTGTGTGTGTGTGTGTGTGTATTTATGTGCAGTATACCTTGGTTGAACTACATGTGACATCCATGTTTCTATTGCAATTTCTTTTTTTTTAAAATTTATCTATTTATTTTTTTATTTCCACTCTCTATTGCAATTTCTAATGTTTAGAGTTCAGGGATTTCATTTGGTTTTATGTTCTCAACTGGGCCCGAGAGCAAAGAGCTGGGGACACTTTCCTCACTTCTGTAGCCTCAGCCAATGTCCTGACATAGTCAGGAGTCAGAGCATACACGTTAGGATACAAGCAGTTACATTTTTTGACCAGCACTTAATGTGCACTTATTTAATCTCCACCATAATTCTATGGAATGTTAACTCCTTCATGACTCCTGTGGTGTGGTGACGAGTGTGGTGTGAATGAAGTGGTGGCTTACCACTTCTCAAGCCAAAGGACCGTTCTTCCCATCCTGGGTCTGTACATGCGATGTTAGGAAAATTCTTCTGTGTGTGTGTGTGTAGGGGGTGCTGGGGTGGATAGATAGAAGAACTGAATCATAAAGCTGGTAGAATCTGGGGGACAGTTCGCAGTCATAGCCCAGGAAAGCAACAGGATTCTAGAATTGTCTTGCACCTAGAAGAGCATAGTCTCACCCCTGAGACAGATCCATGAGAAGGACGACTTAAGAGTTACAACTACTGCTTTGGGCTCGTGGTTTTGGCAAGCTTGACCCTGGGGACCTAGTGCCTGTTACAAAGCGCCACTGTAAAGCCACTGATAAGATCAGATTCCTGTCTGTGGGAGACACTCACAGACACACTAGAGGGGTGATTCACTGATCTCTTAGGATTTCTCAATTCCGTTAAGTGGATAATGAAGATGAGCCAACACAGATAGTGTAGGAGCAAAAGGCCTGTTTGTTGCAGGATACCGAAGCATCCAGGGCATCCTGGTCTCTGCGGAGGGGGACATAGAATTTTCCTGGGTGGCTAGAGTGGCGCAGATTTGATACCTGGGCTTTGGGGATGAGGAGGAAGCAGCTGAGCCTCGTGAAAGGCGCTGCCCAGAAATGGGGGCATGTTGGAGGATGCCCGTCTTTGGGACAAACATCACTGTCTGAGCTGGGTGATCCTTAAGGATCTTCTTTGAACCCCTGAAAAGTGCAAAAATTATGCAGTCAGCTGGCTTACAAGTAGCGCAGAAAATGTCTGCCAAGGAGAGCTTGGTTCAGCTGGCACTTACACGGGAAACAGTTCCACGCGTCAGTGTTACAAGGGCTGAATTCGTGGAGGAATCCCCGCCGGGAACTGAAACAGAAAGAGATGTGCGGTGATAGAAATGGAAATCTTCTTACGAGCCTTTGGAACACAGACCATTTTACTTTCCAATAATTTTCTGCCTGAAGCACTGACATGTCTAATTAATAATAATATTCTATTAAACAGTATGATTAATCTCAGAGATCATTATGCACGAGTCGATTAAAAAAGCAACCCAAATCCCTTTGGTCCGATTTAAGATAAAATAAACCCCAACTTCTTACCCAGGGAGATTTTTTTTCCCCTCCCATGTGATGTAACTGGAGGGTACATTCTATTCCTGTGATTCTTTTAGTGTATGTTCCTTATTATCTGATAAGCTTCAAAGGAGACTTTTGGATAAATAGCACCTATTCAGTTACCCTCCAGTTTAATTATAATTTTGCATAATTCGCATTGCCTATTGTGTATTGCAGAACATACCAGTTACTAGATACCTGTGGTTAACAGTCATATGGGGTGACGCTATGAATTGTAACAGGGTAGTAATAGCAGAAAATATTTTTGGGAGAGGAGGGTTGGGCTAAGAAGGATCCTTTGGCTTTATCTCTGGGCAAATCCTATGATTTCAGAGCTGGAAGAAGAATAGGAACATTTTGCACATTTAGTGAAGGAAGACAAGAGCTTTCTCAGAGGGCCCCATTCTAGAGAGCCGGTCATATGCCCCTTGCAATGTTGTTTTGTTCCTGTCTGTGGGTTTCAGGAGCTGAGCTTAGGTGGTATCTAGGCTTCAATTCTGAGCTCTGCCAACCCCAGAGCAGTGAGTTCTTGAATTAGTGGCACCATGCTTCAAGGCTCAAAGTTTTTCTTTCTCAAATGGGGGGATCTCAGAGCCACCTCCGTTTGTCTGCCTCTGAGACAGACGTTGGACTTGCTGATTCCAGTGGGGTTCTGTTACTCTTGACCTTTAGCGGCGAGATAAATAATTTCTAGAGGTGCCAGGCAAGGGAAACCTTAAGACAGTGAAATAGAACTCTGGCATTTGCTGAAGACTGGGGACAGCGCTTGCTGTGTAGACAAGAAAATGGGAGTGTGGACCCCACCAGATTCCAGGTAAAAATCGCCGGGTGGGTGTGGCTACCTATTACCTCAAGCTGGCTACGAATCCTAGTGGTGAGCTCTGGGTTTGATTAGAGACCGTCTCAAAAAAAATAAGATAGAAAGGTGATAGAGGATGATTCGAGATATCCACCTAAGGCCTCACATGTGTGTACACTCACATATGCAAGCATCATACACAAATGAAACGCACCCCCCCACATACATGAAAATGGAAAAAAGCCGATGATTTGATTGTGGTGGCCCACGCATGAAATCTCAGCGTTCGAGGCTGAGGCAGGAGAATGGCAAGTTTGAGGCCAGTCTGGGCCACATGTCAAGATCATCTCAGAAACAACGATGAATGAACATAAAAGACATGTGAGTTTAAAGCTTTTAGCTCTATGCTGGGGCGCAGGGCTATTAAAAGCAAGTCATTACTAGGATAGTTGAGAATTCCCAGGCTGCAGAGATGGCTCAGGGGTTAAGTCTTTGCCTTGCAAGCAGAAGGACCTGAGTTTCAATCCCTGATCCCACATAAACATGCCGGGCAGAAATGGCAGCAGCCTGCACTTCTGGCTCTGGCAGGGGGAGACTGGGAAACTCCAGAGCAAAGTAAAAAGGAAGTAGAGCAATCCAGGAAGATTCCTGAGTCACTCTTAGGCACACACGGTGCCCTCTTCTACACACGCACACACAAACACACATTAAAAAATTATATAAAGAGACCCTCCCCCCCAGTGTTTCAGGTCAGCTCTAAGTGACGGTAAAGATGATTTTGTGTGTTTGGTAGCTTTTCTCTTTACTGTGACAAAAATACCCAACAAAGGCAACTTCAGGGCTAGGGAGACAGCTTAGTGGGAGGAATACTTGCCACATCAGCAGGAGGACCGGAATTCAGATCCTTACCACCCATGGAAAAGGTGGGCAAAACAGTTGGCCTGCAACCCTAGCAGAGGGGAAGAGGGGGAGACTTAGGAGGATCATTGGGGCTCAGTGGGCGCTAGTTGAACTGAGAAGGGATGGGTTCCAGGCTCAGTGAGGGATCCTCAAGGGAAAAAGGGGAGAGGACAGCAGAGCAGACACCTGGTACCCTCCATGTTCATGGCCTTCATGTTCACACATGGGCTACGTCCCTGCACACGTGTGTGCACATACATGCACACTAACATAAAACAGCTCAAGGAAGAGAGGGCTCACTTTGGCTGGTGGTTTGAGGATACGGGCATCCATCACAGTGGGGTACAGTCCATCACAGTGGGGTACAGTCCATCACAGTGGGGTACAGTCCATCACAGTGGGCCGGCATCTCTAGTTATGGTGGCTGGAGCCTGAGGCATCTGGTCCTGCTGCTTCCACAGAGAGAAATGAACAATGGCGTCCCTTTACTTTCTCCTTTCTATGCGGTCTGGGACTCTTGCCCAGGGAATGATGGTATCCACATTCAGGGTGGGTCTTCCCCCCTAAGTTTAATACACTCTAGAAACGTCTTCACAGTCCCCTTATCCAAGATTTGTCTTCTAGGTGATTCTAAATCCCATCTAAGCGGCGATCAGGACTGACCCTCATAGTGAGATGGGGAGGGCATTTTTTGTATATGTGTGTGTGCCAGAGGGCACTGTGTGTTCCTGTGGAGGGCCAAGGGATTTTGGGCATCATCCTAGATTGCTTCTACCTCCTCTTTGCTTTGCTCTGGGATATCCCAGACTGTGCCTTCCAGAGCCAAAAGTATAGGCCGCCGCCATTTCTGCCTGACGCTGTTTTTATTTCTTTGTTTTTTAATGTGGGATCTGAGATTTGAACTCAGGTCCTTCAGTCTTAACCCCTGAGCTATCTCTTAGCCCCGAGAATTGTTTTAAATCCCTACAAATGCTTTTCTGTTGGCTGTCACTATGCTGAACCATGAGATGATCTAAATCTTGGTCTTAGAGTCTGAGACTTGGTGGGAGACAGAATGAATTCTGCTTTTGTGAGACTTACTGTAAGTCTCTAGGAAATTAAGAAAATGAATTGTTTTCAAACAGTTGTAGAAGAAGTCTTCCCAGATGGACAAGATAATTATGGTGTAACCAAAGCTTGTATTATTTAAGTTGGGGTTTTGCTAGTCTAATTTAGTGGGTGTCTATAGTAGATGGTTGTAATAACAGCCCTTAGTGAATCATGCCTCTGTGTCCACACCCCTTTTATATGTGACACATTTTCTTCCTTTCAAAACTGGAGTCTTGGACTGGAGAGATAGCTCAGGGGTTAATACTCTGTCCTGAAAGCAGGAAGTCCTGAGTTTGGATCCCAGGTCCCATGTGGAAATGGCGCCAACCTGCACTTCCGACCCTGGTGGGCAAAGCCTGGGAAATCTCATAGTGAAGCAAGAAAGAGGTAGAAGCAACCCAGGATGATTCCCAAAGTCATCCTTGGTCCTCCACAGGGACACACAGTGCCCTCTGATACACACACACACACACACACACACACACACACACACACACACACAATAAAGTATTAAAAAAATGGAGTTTCTTTCTCTACCACCTTGACTCTGGGCTTGATGACTTGGTAGAATCAATGTTCTAGATTTTCATGTGTAGGTCTGGAAGCTTCTGTTTCCACGGAGGAGACCCACGTGTTACAGAAAGGAGTCTAATTTCTCTTGCTGAAGGGGGCAGTATGGGGACAGTCTCAGCCAGAGCTCAACCCCAGGCATATGAGTTGACCAGTCTTGGATTCTCCGTCCCTATTCCACCTCTGATACACTGAGTCACCAAATTCTTGGAGCTGGGAAAAGAGTTAATAAAGTGGTTCTTTGCAAGCATGGGGATCTGAGTTCGATTTCCTAGAACTCATGTGAAAAAAGCAAAGCGAAGCTGAGTGTGGAAGCACATGCTTTCTACACCCAGTTTTGGGAAGGCAGAGACAGGCAGATCTCTGGGGGCTTGCTGGCCAGTTAACCTAGTCCATTTGGAGACTTCAGCTCAACAAGAGACCCTAACTCAAAGAAAATTGCCTGAGGAGCAACATACGAGGTTTTCTTTGATATCCGCACATGTGCAATGCACACTGACAAACATCTGTACACATACATACATGCACATGCACACACGCATGTGCTATAGATTTATGTGCAAATCAGATGGTTGTTTTAAGCCACTAGTACACTTAAGCATGGTTTGCATGCAACTATGGGTAGTGAATGCAATTGTAGTTGCTCATTGGCTGACCGTATGAAAATAGATGGCTGACTGGGTCCTTGCACCTCATCAGAGAGGAGGACCCAGAGGAGAGTCTGGCATGCACATTAAAGGATGCTCCGGGGATGGGAGGGGGAGACACTGGGGGATGGGAAAGAAGGAGGGAGGGGTGGGGGATATAGGGCGGTGGGAGGTTGGAGGGAGCGAGGGGACCAGTGTACCCATTAAGTTTGTATGAGTGGAAAAGAAAAAAGAAAAAAGAAAATAGATGGCTAATTACTGTGACTCTAATTGGGGAGATCCAATGAGGAGGAGCTGGGTCAGATCTGTGTGTTTTTTGCTTATTTTAGAATTTTAGTCCCATTCCCCTCCTCCTGTCCCACTTCGTACTTTCTCCTTTTCAGCCAGTCTTCCTCCAACCTTTGTGTCTTTTTGCTGCGGCTCACTGGCTTGCATCTGGGATGCCTGGACTAGCAGGTGCCTGAGGACTTGCTGGGGCGTGGATGGCTTGATGGGTAAATCTTTGAGGAGAGAAGCTCCCCTTCTCCTGCCATTAAGCTTCGGTAGTCTCTCAGGAAGGTATATTTCTTGATACCTTCCCTCATCCATGGTGGAGTGTGGATAGGCCAACTGCCGTGTAGGTCTTGAGGACCTGCGCTTTGCTGGGGCGAGTTCTTGGGCTGAGCATCTCTATGTCAGGCTGCACCCCTGCCACCATCAGGTTCCTTCATTCTTACCAACTCCTCTTCTATAAGGGTCCTTCCATGTTCTTTATGCTGATGTCTTTAGTTCTAGTTTTTAATTGTTTTAAAAGATAAATTACACAAAATAAGAGATTAATCAAGCAGGATCTGATTTTCCCTCTCTGATCAGTCATCTGTCTACTTGGCATCCATTTTGATAATGTTTCACACTATAGTTCAAAGTGGCCTGTAGTTCATTATTCAGCTCAGGCTGCCTTTGAACTCATTATAATTCTCCTATCTTACCTTCTAGTGTGCTAGGGTTACGGGCGTGACCTACCGCACCTGACCACATTCTTCTTCAAGACATATGAAAACAAAGATGACTTAGGACAAAGAACTCTCTGATAAATAGAGTTCTCAAAAATCTTTGCCTTCTTTGCTCATTTGATATCTGTAAATTATACTTCCTATAGCTTAAGCAATATAGGAAAACTCTGAATAAGACTGTCAATACATCCCAGTACCCCAATATACCCTCAGAAGATTCGTATTTCATTCTTATTTTTGTGACTCAATGTGCTCAAATGACATCCTTTGGGCTACTAAATGTTGAAAATGCAGCATCCATGCCCCTTGTGGTTCTTGAGATACAGGAAGTCAAGACTTTACAGTGCTTCCTGACAAGGACTCCACAGTGTATTTTGCATGTAATTTTTTTTATCTCCTTCCATCAAGTGTAACAATATGTTGAATTTGCCCATGAGTCTTTCAAGCTTCAATGTTGAGAAGAGCTCTGCATGAAATTTTAAAGAGACTAGACCTTTCATCTGCCACGACAGCAGGGCACCTCACCATAGGACAAGAGAAGGGGGTGGTTGTGGGGGAAGTGTGCATATTTCTGAAGCAATAACAAGAAATAACAGCCGGAGCAATCATTTCATCAAAGGTGGATCTTTTTTTTTCTTATTCCATATCTATTTTTTTCCCCCACATTTCTTAGCTGGAGATTGTCTGCCCTGTTGGCTTACGCCTTCTGGTGTGTGTTAAATTTGGAGTTTTCATCTAGTCAAAGTGGAGAAAGAAAATCATAAATGAAAAGGTGTTGATTTTGGAGGGTGATGTTATTGGGAATTGTGCAGAAATGGCGTTTGCAAGTTGGGAATGGTGTAAAGAACTAACTGTGGCATGCTCTCCAGCCCTGAGTCTGCTCATGTGTTTGGGCATATGTTTCTCAGAGAGGTTTTCATCCCAATTTTGTGTTCTCCATTTTCTCTCAAAAACATTAGCATGAACTTGGATTGGTGGTGTTGGTAGAGGGGGGCAAGGGAGCAGAACTTCCTTTTCCCGTCTGAGTAATTCTGACATGTTTTCTTTCTATCTAGGCTCTCTCTGTCATGGAGTCAGTTTGTATCCCTTTTGGAAGTGAGAAACCACCTGGGGGCATCCATCTTGCTTTTCTGTGAGTCTGAAAAATCATCTGCCTTGAAATGTTTGTCCATCTCCATGGCCAGATGGAAACGTCTCACCCAAGTGAAGTTCTAGAGACCCATGTCTTTGGAGGTGGGAGACCTGCCTCCTTCTTTGGGATGTTAGCTGTGATGTCTTCTCCTTGCCCTTCTGTTCTACTTTGGTCTCGGGCCATTTGCTCTAACCTCTTGCTCCATTTTCCTTCCCTAGGAATGAAGGGAATTGCTGCCGTAGTAAGTGCTTTGACTTTGAAGACCAACCTTTGAGCGAACGCTTTGCTCTCCTCTTAGTCTCTTATTGGAGCGCCAACAAAACCTCTATATTTGGGAGCTTACAGGGACACAGATTTATTGTCTTAAAGATCCGGAGTCTGGAATCCAAAGTGGTGTGTCGCTCTGGAGGCTCCAGGGGGAAGACTTGGTCCTGGTCGTCAGTGGCTGTTGGTTGCCTGGATTCCTTGACTTGGGGCCCCGTCTTCAATATGTGCTACTCCACCTTCATTTCTACTAGCCAGTGCCATTTTTCTTGAGGTTCTTGGTCATATCTGTAAAGTACTTATTTTGTGTAACGTATTCAGAGGTTCTGGGTTAAGACATGGACATCTTTAGGGGGTATTACTCAGTCCAGTATTTCATCCAACTTTGAATTGGTTGATTTTATTTTCAGTTTTCATGTTATTTGTGTTCTGGATGTACTAATCATCGGCATGCATGCCTCAAATGGCAATAGCTGTAACTTTTTAAATGCATGGGAGGAAAAAAGCTTCACACCCCAGCCCAGGGATCTCAAGACTTAAGGCTGCGTGTGTGGATGAAGGGGACTGGGGAGAATCATTGGTCTGCAAGCTTGAGTACTTGAGTTGAAATCTACGTAGAAAACCAGGCGTATTTGGTCATGACTGTAACCCCAGCATTGGACAGCAGAGACAGGGGTTCTCCAGAGCTTGCTGGCCAGCGAACCTAGCCAAAATGGGGTGCTTTCAGTTTAGGGAGAGATGTTGTCTCAAAGTAATAATGTGGAGAGGGATAGAGGAAGAACCTGCTATCCTTCTCTGGACTTCACATGTGTGCATACCCATTTACTTATGTATCTCACACACACCTTGCACATATGTACACACACACACACACACACACACACACACACACACACACACACACAGAGTCTCAACAGAACAAACTTCTTTTGGCAGTGACTCCTTAATAATCAGGATCCTTTCCTTTTCTTGTTTAAAAATATTTTGAATGTTTTATGAGAAATGAATGTTTATGAGAAAAAGAGTGAGAAAGAGAGGGGGGAAGGAGGCCATGCGTGTGGCGCGGTACATATGCGGAGGTCGAGGGCAACTTCAGGAGTCGGTTCTCTCCTTCCACTAAAGTGGGTTTTGGAGACAGTCACAGGTTGGGTGCAGGCACTGTGCCCATCGAGCCCTCTTGCTGGCCTGTGCCCATGACAGCAGAACTCCAAAGAAGCAAATTTTTGGACACTGATCACTTTGGTTCAGCCTGATGTTTGAAGATGCAAATATATCACAATCCTGTCTGTTCCCAAGTTCCTAACTGGGCGAAGAGAATTCTTTTCATATATAATGAAGAGCTCGCTTTTTTTTTTTTCGCTTATTCAAAAAATTTAAATGATTTTTTTGTTCTTTGAGGCCTTCATGCATAAATACAATGAATTTCTGTGTCTTCCATCCCCTGCTCTCCACCCCCACATCTCTTTCATTCTTACATACTATGCGTAGTCCATCACAAAAGAGTACTTGGTTGAGTGCTGAGTGCTTCTCAGATCTAAGGGTACATCCAACATGCTTTTAGATAGTTTACTACTAAGTCTGTTCCCTCCTAGGGCCTGGGGCCTCTTGGACGCTCTGCTCAGTGTTTTAGGAAGATCGTTGCCTTCCTTGCCAAACAGCCACTTCCCCTCCACGCTCCTGTAACACTTGGTGCCTTCTTGTATTTTGACCTCAGCTTTTGCGATCCCAATTATCTTTATCTCTTCCACTAAATGTTCTTTTCCTTTCCTCTATTCACACAGTGCTTGGTACAGAACAAATACTTTGGTGTTTGTATTTTTGAACAAGTTAGTGAATTACTGACTTTTTTTTTTCTCTTTTGTCTGCCAGGACCCCATAAGGCAAAATTCAAACCTGGGCTGATCATGAAGACTCCTTGGGGGGGTCTCTGTGTCTTCTACACCTTCCCTATTTTCTGTTCCCTTGACCCCTTAAAACCTCCCCTGTCTCGAAGTGTTTTCTGTTTTCCACTTGGTTTTCAAATCTTTGTGTCCTTTGTAAGAGACTGTCTCTTCAGGCTCAGTGCTGGGCACTTAGCAGGCATTTAATCCTTGCCATACTTCCCTGTGGCTTGCATTTTTGCATATGAAAATCCCCGAGGCTTGCGGAATTCCACAAACTCTCTGGGACCACACAGCCAGTAGAAGCAGCCTGGGGTTCGGACTCTACAGTCTAGGATTTAGGGCTGATCCTCAACTCTGCCTCCTGTTAGGAGCCTCCATTCTAAAGAGAGCTCCCAGGTGGCCATTACAATCCTTAGAAGACCTCCTTCTATGTGGGATCGGAATTAGGGGTCAGGGCTTGAATTATATGGATTATATTTAGTTATATTATATTTTTTGTGGGTGTAATCTAGATCCTTAATTCAGATAGCCCTGGATAGAGTCACTCTGGCGAGAAGTCCTTGGAAATCACTCCCTAACCAGATGTTTTGACCGGCTGCTTTCCAAAGCTTCACACAGCTGAGCAGAACACACTCACTGAGAGTCAAAGGTTTTCCTTTAAGTCAGGGGAATGTCTCCTTCAAGAGCATGCCATGTAGATCCTTGGTCTGTGTAAGAGAGACGATCCTAAGCTCTCAGCGTGTTCTGCCAGGGGTTCTGAGCCTGTTTTTCATACACCCTTCTTTTTTCCTGCGCCCTTCCTTTTTGGTTGGCCTGAGTTGACTATCGGTTGACTATGGGTTCATGAAAGACAATCCAGTTGGTCCAGCTTTATGATGTATCTGTGATAATGTTCACTCAATAATGTCCGTGCCAATTACTTAGACTGTGAACATTCAGAAGAGGCAGACAATAATGACTGACATGCCAGCATGCCCTCACAGACTATGAGGGAATGAAGAGAGATAAGAGCACGCGGGGGACTAGAGGTGGATGAGTGAAGGGAAATGCTTTTATCAATGGAGGGGCAACTCGATATGCCACAGAGGCCTGAACCCCTATAAGAGTAGACAAGCCAGACGGAACTCTGGGGTCCATAGAAGCACCAGGTAGGAGGGAGTGGGATGGATTGATGAGAGGTGGGGTGGGGAATGGGTAGGAAGGGGGATGGAGAGAAGCAGGGATAAGTACTCAATATGCTTGTAAAACTAAAAAATAAAAAAAGAGGCAGAGAGAACTCAGCGCATGATGGTAGAATATACCTAAAGGACCACACACATTCCAAGTAGAGGGGGACACAAGGAGACCATGAAAAAAGTCCATGGACGGGGTGATTCTCGTGAGGATGATACAATGACTTTGGTAAACTCACACTTCAAAAATGACTCTTTGATTCACGCAGACTGACTGATCAATTGGATTTTTGGGTTGTCATTGTTGTTATGTGTCTGTGTAGACTAGAGTGATCTTACCCACTGAGCCTTCTCCAAGTGATAATTCTATTTCAGAGTAAAGTCATGCTAGAGTTGGTCAACAGGAAATGTACTTTAATGCCAGACAATAGCTATGAGCATAAATGGGAAATTTAGTCCAGTGTTGAAAGCCGGGAATAGATTTATTAAGAGGTTATGGAATCTGTATCAGTTTCTTAATAAAACCCTAAAACTTTTAGAAAGGTAACCATTTAATTTAGCTTTCAATATTGTAGGTTGACAATTTTGGCTGGGCTATGCTGACTGACTCATCTGGTTTGGATCAATTTTTTGTTAATCTTTTTTTAAAATTTAGTTCCATTTTTTTATTTTTCATACACAAGTACCATGAATTTCTATTACTTTCACCCCTGGTTACTCAGCCCCGCTTCCTCTACTACAAATAGTCTTCTCTACTAGTCTCCATCCTTTGATCATGGTCTTTCAAACTCGACTAATTCCCCACCCCCACACATCCCCTCACACTCCTCCCTCCTCAGACATGGTCGAAGCATGTGAGGGTTGAGAGTCTCAGTTTTGGCAACAAATATCACCATCAGTAATGTAAAGTGCAAATCAAAAAAGTTACATGCGACAATCCCAGATTTAAAAGAGCCAGTTTATAATCTTTATTTCTGGTATTTTATTTTCAGTTTCAAGTTAACCAATCGCTCTTTTTGTTTGAAATGATATAAATAAATAAATGCTATAAATTCCTTGTTATTTATCTTGGCCTAGGAACTTGACTTCAGTTCTGGGTTTTACTATGAGGAAGTAAAAGGTGGTACCCAACAAGTTCTTGGTTCTAGAGATGGCGATGGCTTCTCAATTGACCTAGTTGATGTGACATGCAGGCTCGGCGAGCAGACCTGTTGGCTCAACATCCTCTTTCCCCAAGTTATGATCTTGGGGTCAAACTGTTCCCTTAGAGCAAAGTGTGATGAACGGACGTCAGGATGTCACCCCACGTTCTTTAATTTGAAGATGGTCCTTCAGAAACAAATGAACTCAAGATAATTGTCGATGGCTCCCCAGTTCTTGAAGAAAAGAGACATCTCAGGAAATTTTGAAACATTTGCTCCCCAAAGCTTGATTCCCTTTGGTTTTCAGACACACACCAAGCGATGCTAATTAAAACAGATAGGCTATTCCATAAAGGAGCAACGTTCCGCGGTGGAGCCAGGCGTGAGTCCTGGAGCCAGGGTCTTGTTTGAATTAGGAGATGTCTGCTATGTTAAGGCTATTCCCCCCACACCCCCCAACATAGAAGGCCAGAGCTTCCAGCGGTCCATATTGTCTTTATTGAGAGACATATTTATATCTTCCAGGCCAGCAATTAATCACTCAGTGGGGTTTGGAACAGGGGGGAGTCGTGTGTTCACAGAGAATCTTTTTGTCCTGCCAGGAACCGCAAGGCCTGGGCACAACTGGAATGCTGATTTAATATATTACACGGCGGCACGGAACAGGAACGTTTAAATGATGTTGACAGGGCCAGAATTTCCGAGCCACCTTTTATAAAAATAGAAAACAAATGCCTGCCCCTCCTTAAATTCAATTATATTAATAACATGTTTCTATAAGCTGTTTGGAAGCAAAAACCCGAGCTCTTGACATTAATTAAAATTTGAAGATGTTGTACCATTTGTTGTTAATGTGCAGCCTTTGTTAGATGAAATACATTTCAAAGTGATCTATTTATGAAAATGAAACCCGGAGAAGTGCCTATTGAGCGACTGTCGGTTAATAAGGCCGCCTTTCTTAGAAACATGGATTCTTAAGTCACTAAAATGTTTTTGTACTCTAATAATGGTTTCTATTTTTTGATCGTCTCAGAAATTGCCTTTGTTGCTTGACTTTTGATATTTCCACACAGAATTCCATTGTCAGGGAGATTATAAAACTTTTTAAAAACCAGGAAGACTTTCATAGATCTTGAGGGTGCTGGCTCACACGCGCCTTCGAAGAACCTCTCTTGTGAAATCTATGTGGTTAGCTATGTGGATCTCCTCCAAATGCCGCGAGGGGCCGGGAGCCAAAGAGTCCTACCAGAAGCTTGGAACTAGCTCACTTTTAATGAAAACTATTTGCTGAGTCTCAAAACTGCCCTTCTTGGTTCCCCACAAGTTGGAGAGTGTCGCAAGATAACGGGACAGTTGTTCACTCTCTTGTGGCATTGCGAGGGTGGCTGGTCATGTCGCCGCTCTGTGGAGGGTGTGCAAGCTACACACCTCCAGTGTCACAGGGAGAGAAGGACCTTGTGCGGATGAATTTTATTTTTTTTTAGTTTTCCTTTGGTGCTGCTATAAGTATATAATGACTTGCCTTTCAGTGTGTATGGTTTGCGTGTGTGTGTGTGTGTGTGTGTGTGTGTGTGTGTGTGTTCTTGGAAGTGTGTGCAAGAGGGCACTTGTGTGTGCATATCTGCAGAGGCTCAAGAGTGACGCTGGGAATCATCCTAGGATTGCTCTTCTACCTTATTGCTTTGGTCTGGGGGTTTCCCAGGCTCCGAGTTCTAGGGCTAGAATTGCAGACCTTTGTGGGATCTGTGGATCTGAACTCGTGTTCTTTGGCTTCCAAGGCAAAAGCTTTAATGACTGAAGCCATCTCCCCAAGTGCCTGACTTTGCCTTTCAAAGTTGACATCCAACAGAGCTCTCAGATGTTAAGACTTTTTCTTCAGTGAATGAAATAGAGAAAACATCAGTGTTGTATGGTTTTTTTTTCCTTATCACGACACTGCCATTAATGGCCCAGTTATGATGTGAGAATTCTCCAGCCTCTGTTGGTCTGGACAATTCTGAGACAGGGGTGCAAATGGAATAGGAGAAATGGAATAGTTGGAGCGCCCCCTCCCCCCACTGCCTCCAGTTCAAAGTGAGGCGGTCACGGGGAAAGCAATACTCACTTTACGAACATTCTAGGGTATGTTTGCTTAGGGAAAATGTCCCTGCTTTGTGGGAAAAAATTCCATTGACTTAGGTAATAAATAATAATTAGCTACAGTTGATGTTGAAAGAAATTGTTTCTCTCCTCCCTTTACTCACTCCCCACATCCATTTGCTTACCAACTCCTGTGGCTTGAGTTCTTTAATATCTAAGTGTGCTCTACCCCATCCCTTTCTGCCCCCATGAGTTCGTGATATTCTCTCTCTCTCTCTCTCTGCAAATACAGATGTGCCTGCCAGTTCTGTCGGCTGGCATGAATCACATCTTATTTGACCGGGCCTCAGCGCCAGGCACGTAGTAGGTAATTATTATATATTTGATGGATTAATGAGGGTTTTCATAGCAAGCATTTGACTCAATCATCTTTAGCAGGGCAAGAGTGTATGTGTGGGTGTGGTCTTTCTTCTCCTCAGTCTGAGATCTGGCATTGTCTAGAGGCACTTATGCCTACGGATGAGTTGAAGGAGGAGAGAGAGAATGTGTGTCTTTCTGTGTCTGCCTGTGTAAGTGCCCACACAGTACTGGCATCTGTTGGATGGAGGTCAGACTTCCTGCTAAGCTTCCTACAATATACAGAATTACAGGAAAGGATTATCTGGCCCCGATTAAGAATGCCAAGGTTAAGAAACTTTTGCTCCAATTTGGTTCCCAACATCTCTCTGTCTTTCTCTCTTTAATAGAAAGGTTTGGTCATAGTGATTCCTTCCTTTCAGACAGTCAGATCAGATGTGGGGAGACATAGTGGCTTCCCAAGTCCACCCTGCTTAAGGTACCCACAGAACCAGGAATTGAAACCCAGCCCTCAATTCTGAATCTAGCCAATTACCAGGCTGTTTCAGTTACTCGAGTGACTGCTGTTATTTATGAATATATCTGGGATATATCTCTCCTTATGTAACTAACTCAAAAGTAATTCAGAAGTTAAGGCAGAAAATAATTTGGACACTCACTTGGAAGATAATGCTCAAAGAGCATTTTTAAAATATTGTGTAAAAATTCGAGTTAGCTAGGTTTACAGTCTTCCAGTAGAGAGTGACGTTCTTTTAAAAAACATTTTAAACATTTATCGTGTGCTGCATGGGTGTGCACATAGCACAGTGTGCATGTGGAGGTCAGGGCACAACATGTGGGAGTTGTTTTTTCCTTCAATCATGTGGAGTCTGGAGATCAGGCTAAGGTGGTCGGGCTTGGTTGGGGGCAAGCATTGCTTCTTGAGCCATCTCACCATCTTGAGACTGAAATGCTTTAGTGAAGTGAGTTGATTCTTGCTTGTCTCTTATTGAGGACTTCTGAAAGAGTTCTGAAAATATTTTCAGATTACTGCAATTAAAGTCCAAGCACACCTAAAATGGCCATGAGCTATCTTGAGCTGATAGTTGAGTTGGTTTTTTTCAGTGCCCCCCCCCATATCTGTGTATTTACATCCTGGGAACACACAGAACATGATTGCTTTCAGATGCATGAATCTGTTTGCAGATTGGGAATAAAACTGTCATGTGCCTATAGCTCGATCGCTGTGTCTTGTCTGGTCTTCTCCTTCATGGTGAAATAGGGTGCAGGCGAGGGTAGACCAGTCAGTCAGACACACAGTTCATTGAAACAAAAGGCTGTTGGATACAAGATTCTGACGGAGAGACAAAGATGCGACATTGTCTGTCTTCTCAAGAACTTATTTTCTAGCTAAAAGAAATACATGCAGCAAAGCTAATATAGTTTAAGGACCAAAATGAATAGCAATATAGGAAACAGAATTTTTAAACTTTTTATTCTTTGACACTTTCATAGGTAAATGCAATGGATTTATGTGTTTTCATCCTTACATCATATTTTTCCTTTCTAGCCAGTCTCCCTCCTACTTTCATGCTTTTTTGTTTTGCACGTGTGGCCCACTGGGTTTCATCTGGGTGCCTGAGTACTTGCTGGGACATGGATGACTTAACAGACAAACTGTTGAGTAAAGAAGTTCCTCTCGGGCTGGAGAGATGGCTCAGGGGTTAAGACTCTGTCTCGCAAGCAGAAAGTCCTGAGTTCGGATCCTAGATCCCACATAGAAATGCCAAGTAGAAAACAGCAGCAACCTCCACTTCTGGCCCTGGTGGGCAAAGCCTGGGAAATCCCAGTCAACCTTGTTTCTCCACAGGGCCACATAGTGCCCTCTGACTCTCTCTCTCTCTCTCTCTCTCTCTCTCTCTCTCTCTCTCTCTCTCACACACACACACACACTAAAGGGTTTTCTTTTTTTTTTTTTAAAGAAGCTCCTCTTCTCCTGACATTAACCTTTGATTGTCTCTCAGGGTGGTGCAATGTTTCTTGATATTCTTCCCTCATCCGTTGTGAAATGTTGATGAGTCAATTATGAGAGGACATTGTTGTAGTGATGAGGACTAGGATGAAATTAACCACTGTGGCAGTTAGTTTTAAACATTAACCTGACAGTTGAGAACTGACTTTTTAGGCATACTCATGAAGAATTATTTAGCTAAGGCCTCTCAGCAAGCTTGTGGGCAGCTATCTAATTGTTGGGATAAAATCCAGCCCATAATGGGTGGGATCATTGTGTGGACAGCAGCTCTATATCTCTATCATCCATATCTATATGTCTATACCATCTATCTATCTATCTATCTATCTATCTATCTATCTATCTATCTATCTATCTATCTGTCTATAACAAGAGAGAGAAAGATCAATCTGGTTGGAACTTGGCAGACTGGCAAGCTAGAAAGAGTGGCCTTTCAGCTTTTCCTGTGGGGTGGTGTGGCCAGTTCCTTCCTTTCCTGACATCGATATGCCCTCTCCTTCGGTTGTAGTGCGTTATCACCCAAAACTGTAAGCTGCTGGGGTCATGTATCCATTAGAGCAACATATCATGAGACTAAGGACAGCCTGAGATAGGGCATATATCTACATTTAATGTATCTACATTTATGTCACTTGAAAAGTTCGGGTCTTGAGCCTCAGTTGAAGTGTTTTGTAATAAGTTGTAATATTTCTCTTCTTCTTCTTCTCCTTCTCCTTCTCCTCCTTCTCCTTCTCCTTCTCCTCCTTCTCCTTCTTCTCCTTTTTCTTCTCCTTCTTTCCTTCTCCTTCTCCTTCTTTCCTTCTCCTTCTCCTTCTTTCCTTCTCCTTCTTTCCTTCTCCTTCTCCTTCTCCTTCTCCTTCTCCTTCTCTTGTCTGGGGAATGTAATTCTTGGCTGGTCTGAGTGCAATGGCATTTGTAACTAATCGATTGTAAACAGCTGGACTTGTTTGTTCCTTCCTGTTCCTATTGACTAAAAAGGAAAACTAAACAAAACAGAAATGGAGAAGAGATGTAGCTTGCTTCTGCAATCTAAAAGTTCTTCAGTATGTAAGCGCATTACTTAACATTTAAAATCCTTTCTATGTTACTGGTTTCTGATCTTAGCAGGTGCTAAATGTGTGAGGGTTCTTTGAACTCAAAGTCACTTGCAGAATATTAGGAGTACTTGGAAGCTTAGAAGATTGCTGTGTCTCTATCCTACTTGGGAATTTCATATGTAAATTACGATTGACTCGAAGTTGGGATGGGCATACGTCCCAGAAGAGCTCAGTCAAGGTGGTAGAAAGCCAGTGAGATATGGAGCCAGGTAGTTTTCCAAATGGTGAAACAGAATCTGCATAATAGGAAACTATACATTTCTACAGGATGGTCAGTCTTTCGAGGACCATTTCAAAGACAAGCAGTAGTAAAATTGCTCATTGTAATTGTGTATCTGTCTTGTACATATTTTTTATGCTGTGTGAAATAGATGTATTTAATTTGTGTGTATATGTGTGTGTCCAGCCTGCATGCACCGTGGTGCATGTGTGGAGGTCAGAGGTCAGCCTCAGATGTCGCTCCCCACTTTCTGCTTCGTCTGTGGCAGGGTTTCTTCGGTAGCTGACCCTTGACCTTCTAGGGATCCTCTTGTCTCTTTCTCCTCCCACCTGGTCAAGGGATAGTTGGGACTTATAGATGCTCATCGTATGGCTTCTGGGATTCAAATTCAGGTCCCCACACACTGCAAGTGGTTTATCCACTGAGCTATCTTTGTAGCCTACTGTGCATTTGTATTTTAAGATCCATTTAAGTCAATATTAGGTTGAATCATCCTGACCCACAAAAGCAGCCATATCATGGGCTAAATATGCTGGGAATTTAGCAAATTCTGAAAATAGCAGGTGAAGAAACATCATGAAATATATCATGGATATATTAACAGAACGTCACATTCATGAAAAAGAAATGAGTCTCACTCAACAATATCAACACCTGTAAAAGGTACAGTGATGGCAGCCAAATGGTTAAATTGCCCATCAATTCATGATATTTCACTTACAAATCTAAATGGAATCTCAAATGGACTGTGGAATAAAATCAGGTAACCTGGCAACTTCATCCCCCTAATCTTGTTAAAAAAAATCTTTCAATTCAGTTGTTTAAAATTTTGCAGTAACAGGAATGTTTGAATGCATGATTCACAAAATGCAAAATTAAACAGACCTTGAGGAGACATTTTACACTGAGATATTATACAAATATATATAGATTTTAACTTATGGAATGTGGCAGCAGAAATGATTGATACTAAATTTCAGGCAAACATGTCTAAATTGTAAGTAGTGGAGACTATGCTTTCCAGATCCCTTGAAATCTTTAATTCAGCTGAACAGAGGAACATATTCTATCCTTTCCAGTCCAGCTGGAGTTAAGCCTGGGAAATAAAATGGCAGAGGTTTTCCATTTGGTTCCAGACACTCCTTCTTAGGTTGTTTGTTAAGCTCTATTCCTGTCAAAATCTGTTTTCAGAAAAAGACCAGATAGGGCTGGTGAAATGGCTTAGATGGCTAAATGCTTTCCACACAAGAAAAAGAAGCAGAATTCAAATCTCACATTCTATGCAAATGCTGGGTGGTGTCGGGGGTCCTCCTGGAATTCCAGTCTTGGAAGACAGAGATTGGGAATCCCCGAAGCAAGCTGGCTAGCAAGGCTGGCCCTACTGGTGAGCTTTGGGTTTAACCAGAGTTTCTGCCTCAAAAGAATAAGGTGAAAGAACTACAGGGGATGGTTCTATTGTCAACCTAGTACTTCCCTGCCTGCAGGTGCACCCACACACATATATATCCACTCGCACACGTGAACATACACATGTGCCTCCCCCCATGTACACATGAAAGTGGGAAAAAAAGAGAAAAGGGCTAGAGAAAGTCATTCACAGGACGGTAAAATGTTTGAGGTTTACTTTGTGATCACTTTAGGAAAAGGACAGTAGATTCCAGAAGGAAGTAAGGATGGGTACGAATTTTGTCATGGTAACAGATATTAAAGGGGCAGCCAGAGGCTGGGGGAGATGGCTCGGTGAGTAACTGCATGAGGAATTTGATCCCCAGCACCCAGCCAAATGTCAAGTGCTGTGAGGACCCCCAGTCCTGGTCAGCACCCGGCTAAATGTGAAGTGTTGCAGTGAGTACCTACAATCCTGCTGGGCAGAGGACCCTGGGTTCACTGGCAAGTCAGTCTAGACTAATAGTTGAGCTCCAAGTTTGTTGCAGTCCGCCTGCATGGTTGCTAATAAATGACCATCACACAGCTTAAGGGAACAAGGAGTTTACTTTCTTATGACAGTCCAGTTACAGTTCTTAGTCCAGCTTGACGGGAGAGCACACACCAACACCAGGGCCGAGGGAACTGGCCACCATAACGGCTGAGAGATGGACAATCCTTACTTGCCAGACTAGCATGTCTGGCCAAGTATACAGAAGGATGCCAACTCTCTCAACCAGCTCTCTGTGATTTATCCAGGGCCTAATCCCACCCACCATGGGCTGGGTCTTCCCCATCAGCTAGACAATCTCCTGCAGGTTTGCTCTGGGCTTAACTCAGCCATCAACTCTCTACACCTGTGCCCAGAGCTCAAACCCTCAAGAGTCAAGTTGACACCTGTGTCTAGCCATGACAAAGTTCGATGCTGTTAAAAAAATATAGCGAGGAGCAAGCCTGCGCGCGCGCGCATGCGTGATAACAACAACCAGGGCTACGGGGCTGTGTGAAGTACTCATTCCTGAATCCGATTTGCTGGGACAGGGCTGTGGAGCCGAGCCCCGATGAGGAAGAATGGTATGGGCGCTGATGCCAGGGGAAGTGGATGGATAAGGACCAAGCCACGTCGCTGAAGAATTCTACCACCAAACTACATTTCCTGATCCTGATTTATCAATTTTATATTTATAAATTTGTGAATTTTCCTGTTGGCAAGCATCTCTTTCTTAAAAATTCTAGTTTTGTGCGTGCGCGTGCCTGTGTGTGTATATCAGAGAGCACTGTGTGTCCCTGTGGAGACCCAAGAGTGACTTCAGGAATCATTCTGGATTGCTCTACCTCTGTTTTGTTTTGCTCTGGGATTTCCCAGCTCTGCTCACCAGGTCTGGAAGTGTAGGCTGCTGCTATTTCCACCTGGCATTTTCACATGGGACCTGGGATTTGAACTCAGGACTACTTGCTTTGGGAGGCAGAGTCTTAACCTCCTAGCCATCTCTCCAGGCCTATTTTTCATCTTTTAAATTTAGGTCTTTGAGAATTTTCTTAAATGTAGCAATGTATTTTCACACAATGGCATGTCTGTAGAGTGGTGTTATTTTTCTTTTCCTTTTGTCTTTTTGAGACAAGGTCTCATGTAGCTCATGCTGGCTTCAGACTTCCTGTGTAGCCAGAGAAGGGTCTCGAACTCCTGATCCTCCATCTTCTGAGTGCTGGGATTACAGGTGTGTGCGATCCTGCTGGGTTAGAATGGTATTAGTTTTTATGAAATGATTTTGCCAATACGAGAAACTGGCAAACTGACAATTACACTTACTTAAACATTCTTCTTTTTTTTTTAAATTTTTTTTATTATTTTCCAAGTAGTAAGCATGGAATTATGCTATTTGATTTCAGAGATATCTGTGCTGTGAAAATTTGCTGAAAAAATAATCCTAGTAATAAATAGGTAGCATTCCTCTTACTAGCAGGTTTACATGCTGAGTTTAAATATAGATGTGTTCTCATGCCTGATAAGATTACTTCCTTCTGGATGTACCACCCATCACCCCAGCACTGGGGAGGCAGAGACAGTAAGTCTGAGGCCAACCTGAGCTACAGTGTAAGACCTTGTCTCAAAGATTGAAAAAATAGAGTCAAAAGATTACTTTTTATCCAAAGCCTGACTCTTGGGGCTAGAATTCGAATCCTGCTATGACATGGCATCTTGAAGCTGTCCAAGAAAGCACATCTGAACATCATAATGCTTAGAAAAAAAAGAGACATAGAGTGGGGAAGAAAGTGATAGTTGAGGACCAGAAAGTCAAGTGTATGAGGGGGGAATTTCCAAGAGCTGGCCTCCAACTGGGAAAATTGTGAGGCCAGAAAGGTGAATTGAGATTAGCAGAGAGCACACGGAGACTGGATGGTGCGTTCCACGTTTTCTCCGAAGGTTTGCTCTTCTGGGGACAGAGCTGGGCATTGCTCCATCTTCTCATCCTATTAAGATACAGCCCCACTTTTGCGGGGAGCGAACTATAAGCCAGACCTCCATTGGAGAAATCCGACAGTCAGCGTGCTGCAGAATCCAGAACCTTCTCAACACTGGTGATTTGGAAAGTGGAAAATTCTACACCCATCCTCATGTGGCAAGTTGTAGTCGAGATACAGGTCCACTGAAGACACTGTGGAAGTCACTAGGTTCAGCTGTGTATAGGAAGTGTGTATGCAACAGAAGTGAATTTTATATGAAACTGAAGTGAATTTTGTGTTTAGATTTGAATCCCACCATAGAGATAACTTTTTGTGGATATGAAAATATTCCAAAATCCGACTCCAAAATATGTCTGATGCTAAGCGTTTCTATTGGGGTTTGTTCACTGGATACACATAGCACTGACTTCACTGTGAAGAATCAGTAGTCTGTAGAGGAAGACACGGAAGACATAGGAAATCACAGGCGAGACAGTACACTGATAATCATTGTGTCTTAATGTAACATACAAGGGTTGCGGGGAAGAAGCATCTAAACGGGGAGAGTTTGTGACCTCCTTTTTCTAAATGAAGTGTGAGCCCCAGAGATAACTATCTTGTATTTAAAAAAATTCGCAAAGATACAGAATGTAAGATTAAAATGAAATTGCTTTAAAAATACTTTTAGAATGTAAGGCTATATCTTGCTTAAAAAACCATGTTAAAAATACAGAGTGATTAATAAAGACACAAACTTTGTTCCTCACTCTGCAAGGAGTGATGTTAACAAGAAGACACGCAGGCATGGGATGGGGGAAGCTACGTGTCATAGTTAAGCACAGGTGTCAACTTCTCTGTTAAAGGTTTGAGCTCTGGGCACATTTGTAGAGAATTATTTGTTGAGTTAAGCCCAGAGCAAATCTGCAGGAGATTGTCTAGCTGATGAGGAAGGCCCAGCCTATGGTGGATGGGACTAGACCCTGGAATAAATCAGGGAAAGCTGGTTGAGAGAGTTGGCATCCTTCTATTCACTCGGCTAGACATGCTGGTCTGGCAAGTAAGGATCGTCCTTCTCTTAGTTGTTATGTGGTGATGGTGTGGCCAGTGCCCTCTGCCCTGGTGTTGGTGTGTGCTCTCCCATCAAGCTGGACTGAGAACTATAACCAGGAATGGTAAGACAGAATAAACCTTTGTTCCTTTCAGCTGTTTGGTGGTCATTTATCAGCAACCATGCAGGTTGACTGCAACACTACGGGCTCCCAGTGCTTGTGAGACTAGGGTAGAGGGATCATGAATTTAAAGGTCAGTCCCTGCAACATATTCGTATCTCAAAAAAAAAAAAAAAAAAAAAAAAAACAGCAAGCAGACCCCCACACAAACAAGAAGTCCATAAAAGAATCGGAATAGGCCTTTTCAAGTCTACAAACTGGAGAAACAATTGTTTTCAGGGGTCACTAAAGCATGCTATCAGATGGCAAGATGAGGGTTACAACTTTAGCTTTTGGATCAGGGTCTTACTCTGTAGCCAAGCTGGCCTTGAACTCACAGCAATCCTCCTGCTTCAGTCTCCTGATTGCCAGGATCGCAGATGTGTGAACCACTCATGCCCGATGAGGGTGATAATTTATTTATGGTTTTACGTAACAACCACAATTTTACTTTACATTTTTACTTTCTTCCTCTACATGTCATCTTTTATTTTTTTCCTTTCTGTATCCTAATTTTTAAAAGCAGTTTGACCATGACAAGTGATCTTGTCTATTTCTCTTCAGAGAAAAATCCTGTTTGGAATTTCCTGGAACTCTTATATTTGTATTTCTAACTAATTTTGGAAACATTTTTAACTATTATCTCTTTAGTCATTTCTATTTTTTCCTTCTTCAACCTTGGTGCACCTATGTTAGACACTCGATATCACTCCACATTTTATCTATTTTAAAAATTTTTTTTCTCCCACATTTTCTCTTTTTTCCTAATCATACAAGCCCAATAGGTACCCCCATCCTCTTCCTCCCCCTTCCCCTTCCCAGTCATCTGCCTTTTATTCTCCCCCTTCCTCCCTTCCTTTCATCCCCCTCCTATTTTTACAATTCTTGTTTTCCTTTGTGACTTAGTTTGCAACTCCCTGCCATTCTATTCTGAGTGTTGCCATATTCCATTCTTGATCTCTAATCATGTCTTCGAGAATTTTTCTGACATTTCCATTGGATGTTCTGTTTAAATCTTGCAGTTTTAATCTCTCTGCTTTAACCTCACCTGTTTTTCCATGTCATCCTTCTTTTCTACTAGACATCTTACTATATGAATCACGCATGGTGGAGTCTCCCAACATTTTCAGAGTGCATCTCACTGTCTGTGCTCTTGAGTTGGTTTATCATTTGACAACAGCTTGTCTCTTTGGACTTTGCTACTTTACGCTGGACGTTGAACTGAGAACTCTGAACAAAGTCACGGATTTGTGGCCTGGTCACGGACAGAAGGCTTTTCCTTCCACGTGAAGGCTGTACGGAAGGACTTCAGTGTTTGGCTGAATTCTAGCGTTGTTCTCTAACAGTCCTTGTCCTTGATGTTGGCAAGCCCCTGGAGTGTTGGATGGTGTGTTTCAAGACATGGTGTCTCCCCTACTTGCTTGAGTGCAAGAGGAACTGCGTTTGCCTGAGCACACTGTAATAACAAGTGTGTCTAGAAAACAATGTCATTATTATGTATGTAGTCGCAGAGGCCTATAAAACAGATCTTGACCCATTCTATATTTAAAAATTTGTTTATTTTTCTCTGAGCCTATGTGTGTAGGTATATGAATATACATTTGGAGGCCAGAGCTCGTAGCGATCTAGGGGTTTTGATATATTCAAACATTACTTTGCAAGAGCTCACAATTCAGCCAGATCGCTAGTGATCTCCAGAGATCCCTCTTTATCTTCTCCATCAGCGATGGGTTACAGGTGACTCGCCACCATGTGTGACTTTCATATGAGAAGTAGGGATTGAACTCAGGTCCTCAAGCTTTTGCAGCAAACACTTTACCCACTTAGTCCTCTCTCAGAGTAGGATACATTTTGAATTGTCTGTATCTTACAAAAATTCAGTTGTTTTGATTCCAGCAAAGGATGAGTAAACTTCCTGTCATAGTTAGGGACAGGTGCCAACTTGACTGTTGAGGGTTTGAGCTCTGGGCACATTTGTTGAGAATTAGTGATGGGATTTATCCCAGAGCAAACCTGCAGGAGATTGTCTAGCTGATAGGGAAGACCCAGCCCATGGTGGGTGAGATTAGGCTCTGAACGGATGAATAAAATACTGAGAGCCAGTTGAGGAAGTTGGCATCCTTTTGTACACTTGACCAGACATACTGGTCTGGCAAGTAAGGATCGTCCCTTCCTCAGCTGTTATGTAGAGATGGCGTGGCCAGTTCCCTTGGCGTTGGTGTTGGTGTGTGCTCTCCTGTCAAGCTGGACTGAGAACTGTAACCAGATAATTGTAAGAGAATAAATCCCTTGTTCCCTTAAGCCATCTGATGGTCATTTATCAGCAAACATGCCGGTGAACTGTAACATTTCCTTTGTGAAACAAAGACTTAGAATTTTTTTTTTTTTTTTTTTTTTTTTTTTTTATTATTATTTCAGCTCGTACAAACTTATTAGGTACACCTGTTCCCTCCCTCCCTCCTCCTCCCCCCGTGACCCCTGTTCCCCTTCCCCACCTCTCTCCCTCCCCATCCCCCAGTGCCTCCCACCCCAATTCCCAGAGAGTCCTTTCTTGTGCATGACTGATTTTCCTCTGGGCCCTCCTCTCCGATGACGTACAAGGACCCAGTGGCCTTTGCCGAACCCTTACCCGTGTTCCCCTTAGGTATAGGAACACTGCTGTGGCTGCCAAGTCTTTGCCTCCAAGGATCTTGGTGCCTTTAGCAGATGCTAGACTTTGTGAGGTCAACAGTGTGTTGGACAATGCGCAGAGCATGCAAAGTCCAATTATGATTGATTCAGCCCTAACTTGTATAGAGTATCTTACATATCATTGCTCCTCCCATCCTTATGCTCTTACACTCTTACCGCCCCCTCTTCCGCAAATTTCCCTGAGCTTCAAGATGGGGAGAGACTAAGCTGGCCTAGTTCTAGGTGGTTGATATAGAGTCTCTGAAGTTCTGGATTGTGGTTTGTTGATTTTCTTTTGCAGTTTTGCTGCTCCTGCAATGCCCTTCACTCCATCCTGGAGGGCATTGTATGTTACCCCCTAGCCAGAGACAAAAAGTTGTTAGAGTCTTGTAATGAAAGCACCTTCAAAGGTAGATGTAATAAAAGTGGGAAACCACAGTGAGACAGGGGTCTATCACCCATTTGCAAAATTGTTACTTTTTATCTGCCAGTCTATATGCCCTCCTCTTCTGGTGAGATCACTCCCCCTCAGTAGTAAATGATCAGGAACAAAAGTCTGTGAACTTAATCAGATGTCTCATTACTTATTTGGGTCCTTGGTGGAGGCCTATTTTCCCTGCTGTAACATGGTCCCTTCTCTCCTTCTTTCTGGTGTGGCCCTCCTACCCCATCCCTCCTGTTCATAATCCTTGGAATTCCTGTCTCTAGGTGGGCTGGGTGGGTTTGGTACTAGGAGCCACCTATTAGGGAGTACATACGGCGCTTAATTTTCTGGGTCTGGGATACTTCACTTAATACAATTGTTTCTAATGACATCCATTTCCCGGCAAATTCCAGTAATTCATCATTTTTGATGGCTGAGTAGTACTCCATTGTATAGATGTACCACAGTTTCCTTATCCACTCGTCAACTGTTGGACATTTGGGCTGATTCCATGTCTTTGCTATTGTAAACAGTGCTGCTATGAACATGGTCGTGCTTGTGCTATCGAGGCGAACCTCTGCTGTATGGGGGGTTATTCCCAAAAGTGGAATAGCAGGGTCATATGGCATTTCAATCTTTAATTTCTTTAAGAATCTCCAGACGGCTCGCCAGAGTGGCTGTATGAGCCTGCATTCCCACCAGCAATGTAGGAGAGTTCCCCTCTCTCCACATCCTCTCCAGCATTTGTCGTTGTTAGTATTGTGGATTTTTGCCATCCTGACCGGGGTGAGATGATATCTCAGGGAAGTTTTGATTTGCATTTCCCTGATGGCTAAAGAAGTGGAGCATTTTTTCAGATATTTGTTAGACATTTTAATTTCATCCCTGGTAAAGTTTCTTTTAAGTTCCAGGGCCCATTTTTTAATTGGGCCATTGGTTTCCTTGGTGTTTAGTTTTCTAAGTTCTTTGTGCACTCTGGACAATAGAGCTCTATCAGATATGTGGTTAGTGAAGATTTTCTCCCATTCTGTGGGTTGCCTTTGTGCTCGTGTTACAATCTCTTTATCTGAACAGAAGCTCTTTAATTTCACAAGATCCCAACTGTTGAGAGTTGGTAGCAGTGACTGTGCCATTGGATGTCTGTTTAGGAACTGTTGGCCTAGCCCAATCAGCTCGAGGGAGTTCCCTATCCTTTCAACTATGGTTTTTATAGTCTCTGGCCTGATATCAAGGTCCTTGATCCATTTGGAATTAAGTCTTGTACATGGTGACAAGTACGGGTCCAGCTTTAATCTTCTGCATGTGGAGATCCAGTTTTGCCAGCACCATTTGTTGAAGATGCTGTTCTTTTTCCATTGGATTCTTTGGGCCCCTTTGTCAAAGACCAAATGGCTGTAACTTTGTGGGCTTATATCTGGGTCTTCAATCCTTATCCATTGATCTGTGTGTCTATTTTGGAGCCAATACCAAGCTGTCTTTACAACTATGGATTTGTAGTATAGACTAAGGTTTGGTATGGTTATACCTCCAGCTGTGTTTTTGTTACTCAGGATTGTTTTTGCTATCCTGGGTCTTTTGTGCCTCCATATGAACTTTGAGATTGTTTGGTCAACTTCTTTGAAGAATTGCTTTGGGATTTTGATTGGTATAGCATTGAATCTGTATATTGCCTTTGGTAGGATGGTCATTTTCACGATGTTGATTCTGCCAATCCAGGAACAAGGGAGGTCTTTCCACCTTCTGGTGTCTTCGGCTATTTCTTTCTTTAGGGTTTTAAAGTTTTCATTGTAAAGGTCTTTTACCTCCTTAGTTAGGTTTATACCAAGGTATTTCATTTTTTTAGGGGCTATAATAAATGGTATTGTTTCTCTCAAGGCTTTTTCACTTCTTTCATTCTGGGCATATAGGAAGGCCTCTGATTTTTGCACATTTATTTTGTATCCTGCCACCCTGCTGAACTTCTCAATTAGTTCCAGGAGCTTCCTGGTGGAGTTTTTGGGATCCCTCAGGTATAAGATCATGTCATCTGCAAATAGGGATAGCTTGACTTCTTCCTTGCCGATTTGAATCCCTCTTATGTCCCTTTCTTGTCTTATGGCTTCAGCTAAGACTTCAAGTACAATATTGAATAGAAGTGGGGAGAGTGGACAGCCTTGTCTAGTTCCTGATCGAAGTGGGAATGCTTCCAATTGTTCCCCATTGAGCATAATCCTTGCTGTGGGCTTGTTGTATATGGCTTTTATTATATTGATAAAGGTTCCTTCCATTCCTACTGTCTCTAGCGTTTTGATCATAAAAGGCTGTTGGATCTTGTCAAAAGCTTTTTCTGCATCTATCGAGAGTATCATGTGGTCTTGGACTTTGGACTGGTTTACATGATGAATTACATTTATTGATTTGCGTATGTTGAACCAACCTTGTGTGCCAGGGATGAAGCCTACTTGGTCCCCATGAATGATCTTTTTAATATGTTTTTGAATCCGATTTGCTAAGACTTTGTTGAGAATCTTTGCGTCTGTGTTCATCAGGGAGATCGGCCTATAGTTTTCTTTTTTAAGTGAATCTTTATTAGGTTTTGGGATTAAAACGATATTAGCTTCATAGAAGGAATTTGGTAGTGTTCCTTCCTTTGCTATTTGATGGAACAGTTTAAGGAGTATTGGTATTATTAACTCCTTAAATGTCTGGTAGAACTCTGTGCTGAATCCATCTGGTCCAGGACATTTTTTGGTGGGAAGATTCGAGATTACTTCCTCAATTTCCTTATAAGTTATAGGACTATTTAAATAATTCACAACTTCCTGATTCAATTTAGGTAAGTTGTGTTTACTTAGAAATTCATCCATCTCTTTTGTGTTGTCAAACTTCACAGAGTATAAGTTTTTGAAATATGATGTTATAATTCTCTGGATTTCTTGGGTATCAGTAGTGATAACCCCATGTTCATTTCTAATTTTGTTAATTTGGGTTTTCTCTCTCTTGCTTTTGGTTAGTTTCGCTAGGGGTGTATCAATCTTATTGATTTTTTCAAAGAACCAGCTTTTTGACTGGTTGATTTTTTCTATCGTTTTCTTAATCTCGATTTCAGATATTTCTCCCCTTATTTTGCTAATCTCCTCTCTTCTACTACTTTTGGGATCAGATTGCTCTAGCTTCTCTAAAGCTTTAAGCTGCATTGTTAAGTTGTTTATTTCTGACGTTTCCATTTTTTTGACGTAGGCATTAAGAGCTATGAACTTACCTCTTAGAACAGCTTTCATTGTGTCCCAGAGATTTTGGTAAGTTGTATTTTCGTTATCATTCACTTTCAGGAAATCTTGAATTTCCTTTTTAATTTCTTCTTGAATCCATGTCTCATTCAGCATCATATTGTTAAGTTTCCAGGAGTTAGTGCATTTTCTCTTCTTTGATGTGTTGTGGATGTCCAGCTTTAGGCCGTGATGGTCTGATAGGGCACAGGTTAGAATTTCAACTTTCTTGTATATGTGTAGATTCATTTTGTGGCCCAATATGTGATCTATTTTGGAGAAAGTTCCGTGTGCTGCTGAGAAAAATGTGTATTCTTTGGTGTGTGGGTGAAAAGTTCGATAGAGATCTGTAAGGTCCATTTCTTTAAGGGTTTGATTAAGTTCCAAAGTGTCTCTGTTAAGCTTTTGACCTGTTGATCTATCCCATGTTGAGAGGGCGGTGTTGAAGTCCCCAAGAATTATCGTTTGGGGGTTGATTTCTTGCTTTAGACGCTGTAGGGTTTTCTTAATGAATGTGGAGGGGCCCGTATTGGGTGCATATATGTTCAGGATTGTGAGGTCTTCCTGGTGAATTGTGCCTGTGACTAAAATGTAGTATCCATCCGTGTCTCTTATAATTTTCTTTGGTTTGAAATCCACTTTGTCTGATAGCATAATGGCTACCCCTGCCTGTTTTCTGCTTCCATTTGCTTGTAGAATTGTTGACCAGCCTTTTATTTTTAGAGCGTGCCTATCTTTTGTGGTGAGATGGGTTTCCTGCAGGCAGCAGATTGATGGATTGTGATTTTTAATCCATGTTTGTAATCTGTGTCTCTTGATCGGTGAATTAATTCCATTAACATTTAGTGTTATAATGGAGAAACTATTGTTAATTCCAGACATTTATTATGTTTAGTAGCTTTTATAAGTATATTGCTTCTTTTTTAATGATGTTATACTTGTCTTCTGTTCTCCTGGGTATGCCTGTTTTTTTCTTCACGCTTGAGTATCATTTCTAGCAGTTTTTGAAGGCCTGGTTTGGTCGCCATGTATCCCTTAAAGTTGTCTTTGTGCTGGAAAATTTTTCTTTCTCCCTCGATCATGACTGATAGTTTCGCAGGGTAAATCAGCCTGGGTTGACATTTTTGCTCATTCAATACTTGAAGTATGTCTCTCCAAGCTCTTCTTGCTTTTACTGTTTCGACTGAGAAGTCATTTGTTATTTTAATAGGTTTGCCTTTGAAAGTGACTTGTTTTTTCTCCCTTGAAGCTCTCAGCACCAGTTCTTTATCTTGAATGTGGAGTGTTTTAACTATTATTTGCCGCGGCGTTTTTCTATTTTGGTCGTATCTGTTTGGGGTGCGGAATGCCTCTTGTATATGGATGGGCCTCTCTTTTTTAGATGAGGAAAGTTTTCCTTGATGATCGTTTGAAAAATTTCCTCGGGGGTGGTATTTTGGGATTCTTGCTCTGGTATTCCATGAATACGCATGTTAGGCTTCTTCAGGGTGTCCCATATCTCTTGGATATTTCTCTCAAGTATCTTTTTGGCTTTAACAACCTCTTCCATTGAGCTGGTTAGTACTCCCACTTTATCTTCAAGGTCTGAAATTCTGTTTTCTGCTTCGTTAGTTCTGTTGGTAAGACTCTCTGTGGCGTTTTGGGTTGAAGATAACTTGTCTTTTAGCTCAGTTTTAAACTCTGCTTGAGTTTGTTTTAACTGCTCTATGCCACTTTTTGTTTCTTGCACTGTTTTTCTCAACTCCTCCAGATGTCTGTTGTGTTCCTCTTCAAAGCGATTGATTCGATTATTTAATTCCTCCCTGATTTCCTCTTTCATAGTATTGAACATGGTAATGATCATATTTTGAAAGTCTTTATCCTGGGTGGGGCTTTCTTGGCCTTTTTCCATGGGTTTGTTCTTGTTGGAGTCTAACATTATGGGATTAATTTCTTCAGTGGGAAATTTGTTTACTTGATTGTTGCTTCTCATGGATTTGCACTTTGACTTTGGCATTGTCATTTTAACTCTTAGGATCTCTCAATTTCACTAAACTGAATTATTTGGCCTGTGGTCCTGGTGGGCGGGGCGGGCGGAGACTTACCTAGGTCGTGGAGTGAGGCCCGGTTGGACCGCGCGTGCGTCCCGACCGGTGGAGCGGGTTAGGGTGCAAAAGGGGGGATGGGGGCGACGGCGTGGAGCTATTTAACTCGAGGGCAGCTGGGGCGGGGCCCGGGCGCAGGGGGAGGTCCTCCTGGTCCCTGGGTCCCGCGCGCGGCTCCGGCTGGATGGCGGGAGGCGGAGCCGGGTCCCCGTGGGCCGACCTGGGGGTCCTGGTGGGCGGTGCGCGGGGGGTGGGGTGGCGGGGGTACTCACCAGCTAGGGCGCGGCGTGGAGGCCCGGCTGGACCGCGCGCGCGCGTCCCGACCGGCGGAGCGGGTTTAGGGTGCAAAAGAGGGGGGATGGGGGCGACGGCGTGGAGCTATTTAACCCGAGGGCAGCTGGGGCGGGGCCCGGGCGCAGGGGGATGTCTTCCTGGTCCCTGGGTCCCGCGCGCGGCTCCCAAAGACTTAGAATTTTAAAAAGGAACCTTCTTGGTTTTTTTAAAAACCTCTAATAGTATCAATTAATTGATACTATTAAAAGCCAATTGATACTATTAGAGGTTTAAATCTCAGTTGCAAAATGTCCACATGATTCTAATGTGAAGAAAGTGCACGTGGGTGCTCATGAGTTTGTTAATCGTCTTTGATGTTGGATTATAAATGGGCACAGGTGGCAGGTCAGATAATTTGGGAAAGTAAATATCCTTTCTCATTGTCAACACAGAGCTCAGAGCTGTTATTTGAAGTGCTATCACTTACATGGAAAAAAAAAAGACTGTGGAACACCTCTTTCTTTCTTCACGTTGACTTGAATCGTTTCCTGGGATTTTATAATCTGTCTTTGACATAATCTCAAACATTCCCTGCTCCTGGATGCAGACATTTTATCAGTAATGCAAGTTCTTTGGCCCAAGTTTTCTGGATAGACAAATGAAGAAAAGAATGTAACTAAGATGAATCAAAATAAGTCCATGAGCACCTAGACCCCTGGAAGCAAGGGATTGACAGCCATAGTAGTGATCCTATGCTTAAGGGGAACAAGAGAAAGGGCTTATGGAAATGCCACTGGGTCCTTATATGTCATCGGAGAGGAGGACCCAGTGGAGAGTTAGGCGTACACAATAAAGGACTCTCTGGGAATTGGGGGGGAGGCACTCGGGGAAGGGGAGGGGGAGGAGGGGGTTCGGGGGGAGGAGGGGGGAGGGAAGGAACTGGTAAAAATTTTTAAAATGTATAATTAAATTTTTAATAAAAAAAAGGAAAAAAAATAAGTCCATGAAAATCAGTTTTGAGCACATCTATGAAACTGTCCCGTGGAGTCAGCTCATGCCCTCTCTGGAGATAGCCGGCTCTTTCCAAGAAGGAAACCCCATGTCCCAAGTCAAGCAACAGCCAAGGTTAGTATTTGTGATTATTTATTTAACACATTAGCTCTGCCATGGAAACATATATACTCCTGAAGGAAACATGAGGTTGACAGGATGCTGTAGGATGTCAATTTTGGTTACTTTTTGACTTAGGTTTTGGGTTGTTTGATTTTTGGCATGAGTCAAAGTGAAAAGAAATTTGCAAAGCCTCATTAGAAAATCCCAGGGCTACCGGGACACACAGGTGAAGGTGGGGCCCAATTTACGAAGAAAGGGAACACGAAGGAATCTTGTGAAAGCTTCTGGAGCTAAGTGGACCAACCACCAGGAACTCACTAGAAACAGTTGGCCAGAAAGATCTGCCTTTTCTTCTGCATGTCGCGCTTGCGACGTGCAAATCCAGTCTACTGTGAATGCATATGGATGAGCGTTTTTAAGAACTCAAAAATAAAGGCAAGCAAGGAAGATTGGATCCATTGAAGTATTAGATACTTTTATAAAGTAGGGATGTGGTTGTGTGTGTGCACGTGCATGTGCGTGATCACAAGCACATGGTGTGTGTGTGTGTGTGTGTGTGTGTGTGCGCAAGGCACACTTGAGGAGGCAATGACGACCTCAGAAGCTGGTTCTCACATTCCATCTTACTTGAGGTCAGGGTCTCTCTGTTGCTGGATACTGCGCTGTATGTAGCAGCTGATCCAGAAACTTCCGGAGCTTTTCCTTCTCTGCCTCCCTCCTCTGCACAGGAACACTGGGTTTACATACATGTGCTCCCGTGGCTGGCTTTACATGGCTTCTTGGAATTTGACATCAGATCTCATACTTGAGGGGCAGGCGCTTCATATGCTGAGACTTTTCACCAGCCCTATCAAGTATTTTTGAAGGAATTAAAAAAATACAATAAACATGACCCCAGGGGTGGAAAGCGCTCCAAAGCCTAATCACTAAGTATCATGACATATTTTCTTTTCTTTTTTTTTTTCCTATATGTACAAGAACATATTTAAAAATCCCTTTCAAGGACTGAGGACCAGTGGCTCACTGGTAGAGTGCTTGCTGAGCATGCACAAGGCCCTGGGTTCGATTCCCAGCATCCACCCCTGCAAAAATTAAAAAGTTCTAGGGTTTCTGTGAAGGTTCATCCGGAGTAGCTGTAGAAAAAAGAAAAGCCCTCTTGTGAAATATGGAAACCATCTTGAGTTAAGCAAATGCCAGAAAAAATTATAATTGTAAAAACGAGATGTCGACCATCGTTATTACAGTGGCCGTGTTGTTTCCAATAACAATTTGGCGTTTTATTTAGTCTGTAACAATCTACAATTGAAATATAAAATAAAGATTTTTCTTTTTATTTCCCTCTGAAGTCCTGTGCCAAGCTAAGCAGAACCGAGCGAAACATCTGTGGGTGATTAAAACAAGCTTTCCTATGGGGTTTCCGAGTAGAAAGTAAACATGGACTTTATCCACAGTGAACAGTATTTACAAATGTAAAGAGAGGAAGCTACTGAGGTTTTGAAGAATGAGCTGCTAGAGAGGAAACAAGTATGAAGTGGCAGATGGCGCTAATCAGTTCCATGCGGCCGGGGCTTCCTCCTGAGAAAGAACAGACTGCGGGTGGATCTGGTGTGCGGTGCGTGAAGGCGGATCTGCCCTTGGTGCCCAGCCTTTTGTCTTTCTAGAAAGGCCCCATCTCATGAAGCCAGACGAAGGTGCCTCCATCCCAGAAGACTTTTATCTGGGACGTCTGGTAGGTCTTCATGAGAGATGTGACCTTTGTTGGGGGAGGGGGTGTGATGTGAATGGAGGGGGCTCCCGTGGGATTGAGAATTCTCCTTGTCTGGGCTGTGGAGCTGGCCCAGGTGGATTTCCGTTGAATCCCCGGGGTACTGGCCCAAGGGAGATGGCTCGTCTCCTTTCTTTCTTTAGTTCTTCCCAAGTAGTTGTGTGAACTTGAAAAATGATTTTTTCATGCCTCAGTTTACTTTTTGTTTATCTGCAAAACAGGGATCATTAATCATGCAGTAATATCCCTGCCATCTGTGGATCACACGTTCCAAAAGTGGCCAGTGCTTGTCTGAAAACCACAGACCCCCCCATCCATGTATAATGTAGAATTTCTAAGTTGGGCACAGTATGAGGTTGGCAATCACCCCTAATAAAATAGAAATCTAATAATACATGTTAGTGCCTGTTTGTTAAGATACAATGTAAAAGATAGATTAAAAAAAGATAGATGTCATTACGTTGTATGCACATGGTCTATCTCTAAACCTCTGTGCTTGATGATTATGGGGTGGAGACACAGGACAAATGTGAGATTTGTGACCTAGGGGAACATAATGGAATGATATGGGGGTTTATCTCACAGAATGATAGTGTAAAATTGTATGTTGTTTCTGGAAATTTCCATGAATAGTTTTGGATTGTGGTTGTCTTTTGAGTAACTGAAATTGCAAGTAGGTGGGACACCAACATCCCGGTCTTCGTGTTTCAGATGGTCCGAATGCAGAATTGTCGTAAGGATTGAAACGAATCCATCTAGGCATGATGTCCATCAGTGTCAGGGGGGAGGCCGAAATTTATACATTTCGGATGCATTTCAGGGACCCAGGTTACATCTTCTTGGTCAGAATCCCTGTACTCCTGTGACCACAGATTGTGATGGTTAGATACAGGTGCCAACTTGACAATTGAAGGTTCACGTTCTGGGCATATTTGTAAAGAATCAATAATCAAGCTCAAGCCTGAAGAAGATTGTCTAACGAACGGGGAAGACTCAGCCCATGGGGGATGGGACTTTTCTCTGGGCTGGTAAATGAGACGGAGAGAGATGGTGCAGCAAGCTGGCCTTCTGGGTCTAGCATGTCTAGCAAGTGCAGATTGCCCCTCTCTTAGCCAGTCCTGTGGATATGGTATAGCCATTTTCCTTGGTCCCTGGTATTGGTATAGAGCTTTCCTGCCGGTAACCAGGCCATCGTAAGTCAGAATAAAATCCTTTGTTCCCATAAACTGTTCATCATGAATTTATCAGCAGCCATGCAGGCAAACTGCAACACAGATCATTCATCAAACTTTTTTTTTTTTTTTTTGTCAGAGTCTCACTATATATCCTAGGCTGGCCTTGAACTTGTGATGTTCCTGCCTCAGCCTTCTGCCTGCTGGGATTCTAGACATTTGCCATTACATGTAGCTATTAGTTTTCTTTTTGAATACTGACCTTCTCTCTGGACTTCATGAATTTAGGAATCTACATGTTTTAATATCACACATACGTTTCATAACATATGCAGAATAGGTACTTTAAGTGTGAATTAAAAAAAATCCCCTATGGAAGTTGGGGCCTCCTTTTCTCATAAACCAATGGGTCAAAAGTTCAAAGGTTGGGGCTGGAGAGGTGGCTCAGAGGTTAAGCCTCTGCCTTGCAGGTGGAAGGTCCTGAGTTTGGATCCTAGATCCTACGTAATAGACGCTGGGCAGAAGCTGCTGGGTGGGCAGAGCCTGTGAATCCCGGGGCAGAGCAGAAAGGAGGTAGAAGCAGTCCATGGTGAGTCCCGAATTCACCCTTGGTTCTACACACACACACACACACACACACACAATTGAATAAATAAAAAATAAAATAAAATTAAAAAAATTCAAAGGTCATTAATATAGAACATGTTTGTTGAGTTGAACTAAATGGAGATTAAAAAGCTTGATCTCAACTAGCCAAAATCTCCAGCAAAGGGCCACCTGAACCCAGAGCTTTTAGTAATGAGTTTCATCTCTTCTCTGTGCGTGGGCCAGGGCTAAATGTGAAAGGTTCTTCCCAGTTCCCTGCATTTTGCATTGCAGTGAAATTTTTGTTTACTTTTATCCTTTCGTCTTTGGTCTTGCTTAATGTTCACCCCTTGCAGTTGTGGCCTTGGTGTTATTCAGAGCTGTCTGTTCTTAACCTCAGATGTGCCGGTACCTGTAGCTTTCAGAAGGATGCAGCAATCTCTTTGCATTTCATTGTCAAGAAAGGTCTCCCCATTTGCACCTTTTTTCAGTTTTCTTTCCATTTGGAGGTGAGCAGCTCTTTAAGTCCCCCACGCCTGCCTCAGTTACTCCGGTTACTCAGTTACTTTTGTTTCCTCTTGAAGTGTTTCTCTCTCACTTTATAATTATTCAAGATGGTAACGGCTCTGAAGAACACCCTGTCACCTGACGTCAAGCAGGTTGCCCCTGAAAATCCAGGCCAGGCCTCACACCTGCTGCGCCCCACACCGTAAGTGAGAATCAGAACATCCCAAGTTGGGGTGATGGAGTCCCTCTACCCTCTACAATGTGGGATGCCGACATCTTATTCAAACACATAAACCTTGTCACTGAGTGTGGGCAGGGGGAGGTTTGCCACCAAGAGTAGGAGCAACAGAGGATGTCGCCACAGAGAGATGACGCGAGCCCCAGGTAGTATCAATTGTTGTCTTCTGCTTGTCACATCGATTTCATAGAGTGCGTGGTCTGTGGCGTCATCTTCTCAATCTAAGTGGTTGTGCTGGGTCTGAGCAATGTTTAGGGTCGATGTGTGTGGTGTGTGCACACGAGGGTGCGGGTGCATGCTCATGCAGTGGCCAGAGGGAGACTTTGGGGGTTCCATGACTTGGAAAGAGACACGCCATCTGTTGCAGCAGAGTGATAAACGTTGTGGACGGATTGGGTGGGAATCCTGAAGCTTAGCCAAACAGCTTTGTGCCGTTCCTCAGTGTTGCTGAGGAGTTTAGATGTGAGAGCAGAGGAGCTACCTAGAAGCATCCCGAGGAAATAGGTACTTAGATGTGGAAGGTAATGAGGGCTTGCTATAACAAAGCCAAACTACACGGAATTCTGCACCGCAGAAAACAATTCCCATTAGCAGATGTGTGTTTTCCTTTCAAACGCATACCATTGGGTCCTTTTTTTTTAAACTTCCTTTACACATTGCTGCAATAAAATCCTTGACCCAAGAGACTGGGCGGTGGGGGTGGGGGCGGAGAAGGAGGTTCATTGGCTCACAATGCCAGGTTAACACAGTTCACCATGGTAGGAGAGTCAAAGCGCCGGAGCCGGAGCCGAGGGAGCAGGGCTCGCGACGTCCACAGCCTGAGGGGAGTGCAAGGGCCAATGCTTGCTTGCCACTCGCTTTCTCGTCCCGGGAATGGAGCTGCCCACAGTGGGCGGGGCTTCCCACCTCGGCCAGGGCAATCAAGACGATCTCTTGCAGACTTACCCAAGGGACCTGCCTTATCTAGGGAACCAGTGTTAGTTGTGCCCGGAGTCCAACCTCCTAGGTGACAATATTGACCATCATGTCACTGTCCTAATTGTTCCTACACTGACACATACATGACATAACTTGTTCATTTTCTTGGATAAGTGACTATATTGTTTCATTCATTGTATAACACATTTCTTGATTTCTTGTTGTTTAGCACAATAACCAGTTATGTTTCCCTATCTCCTTACATAGTATAATAGAATCTGTGTCCGAATGAAGCCTGTATGTGACATTTGGTTGACATACCTTTATCCACCATATCACTCCTTCCTCCATCCCTCCCGCCTTCCCTTTTTCTTTCCTTTGCTCCCTCCCTTCCTTCCTATTCTGATAAAGAAATGGGACATTTGTTTTGGTAAAAAAATCCAAGCTAATTATTTCCTATGGTTATAGTCAACATATTTCTCTATTCCTGCCTGTTTCTTGTCAGCTTGTAGCTTGGCCAGACCTGGGTTTCTGTGAGTTTTGGTAACAGCTTCTAATTCCAGAAGCAGGAGGCTGAGGAAAGAAGCGTGAGTTCTAAACCAGCCTGCATTACATAGTGAGATTTTTGTTTGACAGGAATCCCTTGTAGGTTAAAATGATACACTATTTATTACATAATGCCAAGAGACCCACACCGACTATGCATCTTTCCTCCATATGATGATCAATCAGTCTCCCGTCGGATCTGTTATTATAAGGCTCCCCATCAGTCTTCCATAATGGCTTTAGCACATTCTCCAGATCTTTTATTCCATTAGGGGTTGTAAAAACAAGTTTCGATTCTATTATTCCTTTGTGTCTACTATCTGTCTACTCTGAAACAGATTTCATGCAGAAAGCAGGATCAATTCTTGAATATTTTATCTACCATTTTTTTCAGACACAAAGGAGGTTCTCTCAGAAACTTCCAGAGCCAACCACTTTCAAGATCTGATTGCAAAGGCTTCCATGTTAATATATTTGCTGTATGTCGGCCTATTGCACTCATTCTTATTAGTAGTCCCTATTGTCCTGTCTTTGTCTAAGTCTTTTGTGACCCTGGAGTCTTTGATAGATGTTTGGGCTAAGCTTCAGGAATTTCTGCCTCACATCTAGAATCTGTCAATTTCCCAGAAAGTTCTGGTTCTTGTTAGTGACAAACATCATTATTTTACCCAAACACTGTGTAATTTTATTCTTGGATGCTGATTTAACTCCGAAGAATGTTTTTAGATTGTCTAAGTGGTTTGGGTATGTTTGGCTTTGCATTCAATATGAGTTTCTTTGTTTTTTTGCCCTATGGTCAGAGAACATGGTTATATGATTTGCTTTATAGCCTGCCATTGAATTAATTAAAAACTATTTTGTATTTGAAGATAATTTAATGGAGTTAGTAAATCAACTCTTAAGCTGCTATTCACAAACATGACTTTTGTGTACTTTCTAGATTTTTAAAAGTGACACTTGAAGCAACTTTAACTTGAGTGCTTTGCCAATGATTTTGTTTAATATTTAGAGATAAGATTTCACCAAGTACCCTAGGTTGGCCTTTCACCTTGGTCCTCCTATTTTGGCCTCCCGGGTACTGGGATCATAGGTGTGTACCACCATGCTGGGTTTGCCAATGTTTTTATTTCTAAACATTTATGCTGGGCCAGAGATATGGCTCAGGGGTTAAGACTCTGCCTTCCAAGCAGAAGGTCCTGATTTTGGATCCCAGGTCCCATGTAAAAATGCCAGGCAGAAATGGTGGTGGCCTGCACTTCAGACCCTGGTGGGCGGAGCCTGGGAAATCCCAGAGGGAAGCAAAAAATGAGGTAGAAGTAATCCAGGATGATTTCTGAAGTCACCCTTGGTCCTACACACACACACACACACACACACACACACACACACACACACACACTAAATAAAGTTTTAAAAATAATTAAAGTAAATAAACATTTATACTGACAGGAGGTTCTAGGTAACCACACACACACACAGTGCCTGTGTAGAACACTAATTACTTGTGTCTACAAGATGACGAAGTTGACCGAGCACAACCCTGAATATTTTCTTAGTGATGGGTTAAATTGCACAGGGTGAGAACAGACTAGTTTCTTTGTTGAAAAGCATTTGGCTTTTGCTGCATAGTTGAAGATGTCCAAATTTAGGTGCTAGGTTCCTATTTAGTGCAGAATAATTTAAATGGTGCAGTGAAATGCTGATGGTTGAGGGAATCAATGCAAAACCGTCAGACAGGGGTTAGTTTAGTTATTCCCAGGTCTCCTGCGGTAACCTTGTACTACCAGGAAAACAAAGACTTGGGCAGGATGTGATTGCAATGGAAATGCCTATGTCCTGAGCCTTTCCTTTTCCTGGATGCTGTGGAATTGCAGTGATGTCTGCATTCAAAAGGCTCACCAAGTGTATCAGCTTCACGCGTACAAATACAGGCAATGTTCACAAGACACCGCGACCCACTGGGTTGTGGCCCGGCAAAGACAGCCTGCCACCCACGAGTCTCCTTGCACTGCAGCTGCTTAAAAAAATACAATTTCACACCTTCTTTCATTTTATTAATGAAATGCTAGGTTTCAAACCCAGGGACCTGTCTGCTGGGGGGAGATCTAATTCCGTCTAGGCAGTCACTGGCTGTCGATTTTTAAAGCTCTTAATAAGCAGAACAACGTGATTTGCTTCTATGCATCTCATAGCTTTGTCCTAAATCAGAGAATTTACATGACAGTTAAATAATTTCTAAAGCGATTGTTAGCATTCATTTTTTCCTTTTGGTTAGGATGTTTTGAATACCTGGTACTAAAAATGATGTATAGTTTGGTTGTATTTCTACAATGCTAACCCTAATATTATTCTTGGAAAACATTGTTTTCTTGACTTTGCTCTTCCCCCAATATGATGTCCTGTAATTATGTGCAAATTTTGAAATAGACCCAGGATTCTCCTGTTGCTCACCCTGTCTCTTCTCCTGTCTGGACTTGGATATAGCTTTCCACTCCACTTCCCGCTTGCCTTCAGCAATAGCTTCTGCACTTAGCCAGTGGCTCTTACAAAGATGAATCGGAGCACAGCCTCTGCTCACCCAAGAGCCTGACTTCACTATCTCTTCTCACTCAGAATGAAATCCGGCGTTGTTGTGCTTATACACCGGGGGGTTGACGTTATGTGACTGTTCTGGATCTCTGGTGTGATCTCCTCCTCACATCGTTCTGTGAGTCCATCAGTGTGCAGCACAACATGACCTCTTCCATGGGTCAGTGAGCAGGTTGCTGCCACCACCACGTGGCACATCTTTCTAAACGCGTATCTCTAGGGGCGTGGCCTAGATTTCCTGTTGAGGTCTAAACACAAATTTGACCTTTTTCTGCCTGCATGTCCATGTGTGTTTGTGTACATGTGTATTTACGCATATGTACAGGCAGGTGCTTGTAGGGGTCCAAGAGTGACATTAGGAATCACCCTGGATTGCTCTACCTCCTTATTGCTTTGCTCTGGGCTTTCCTGGGCTCTGCCTTTCAAGTACAGGCTGTCCCCCCATCTGCCTTGCATTTTTTTATGTGGGATCTGGGGATTTAAATTCAAATTCTTTTGCTTATGACGTAAGGCTTTAACCACTGAGCCATCTCCCAGCCCCAAATTTGACCTTATGAAAGGGTCAAATTCTTCTCCTCCTGTTTACTGTCTTCTCCTTACCTGGATTTATTTGCTCTTTTCTCAGTGTTTATCGGCATGATAACATGTCTGTAGTCAGGCACATGAGAATTCCAAGAGATGGCAGATTATGTTTTTTGTCCCTTGGACAATGCCAGATGCATGATAGATATCCAGTCAATCTTCAGTGATCGTATTAGCTATTTTTTTTTTTTTCTGACTTGGCCAAATACTTAGAAGATGCAACTCAGGGAGGGAGAATTTGCTTTGGCTCATGTTATCAAGGAGCATGGATCATCATAGCAGTGTGTGTGTGGGGGGCTGGGATGGCATCATAAGGGTCTGTGGCCGTGAGAGCATGTGGCTGCTTGTTCACCTCTTGGTAGACAGGAAACAGATTAAAACCAGGAGTGGAATCCTCAAAAGCCTGCCTCTTGTGAACCTACTAGCTACAGAGCACATCTCAAATATTCAGCGACTTCTTCAAAGTGGAGGACCAACTGCCTTCAAACCTTCAAACCTGACACTCGGGGAATAAGCAGAACTGATGGCATACTGAGCTTCCTGCATTCGGAATTGGTGCCCTGGTTTCAGGAAAGTCACAACCCAAGTTTGCACTTCTGAAAGGCTGGACATAGCACCTAGGAACCACTTATGTATGGGATAATTAATCTTACTGTGCATACAGTGGCATTTTAAATAAGAAATGCTGGGGCTCTGTTTCTGTAAGTAGAAGGTTCTAAGTTCAGACCCCAGGACCCAAGTAAAAATGCCAGGCAGAAATGGGCCTTGGCCTGCACTTCTGCCCCTGGTGAGTGAAGCCTGGGAAATCCCAGAGTGAAGCAAGAAGGAGATGGAAGCAATCCAGGGTGATTCCTGAAGTCACCTTTGGTCCTCCACAGGGACACACAGTGCCTTCTCACACATGCATGGACACACACATACACAAAGATTTTTTCTTTTAAAAAGAAGTATTTCTGGCATTAGTTGTAGATATATAGGGAACACTAGTGAGCTTTTGCAGCTGGACTGCTTCTAGACAGAGTGTGTGTATGTGTGTGTGTGTGTGTGTGTGTGTGTGGGTGTGTCTGTGCACATGCATACATACATACACACATACTTTTGCAAGCCAAAGGTCAACTTTGGGTGGTGTCTTTCCTCAGGCACTGATCCACAGGGTCTCTCTGTGGCCTATAACTCCCCAAGCATGTTAGACGGCCAGCCAGAGAGCCCCAAGACCCTTCTGGTGTCTCTGGTCTCTGCCTTCCTAGTGTTGGGATTACAGGGGGTCCTGCCACACCTGGCTTCTCTCACTTGGATTCTGGGCTAGAGTTCTGATCCTGGTGCTTGCAGGGCAAATCCTTTACCAACCGGGCTCTCTTTCCAGCCCCAGACATCTCTTTTATGGGGAGGAAATGCAATAGTACGGTGTACTGTAGATACTTGCTGGGTCCGGCCCTCTTTCTAGCCACAGGCAGAGGAGCCGAACAGAGCACTGTAGTCATTGTTTTAACTTTCATGCTCTGGTGGCCATTTTGGCTTCCTGGCATTCTGACCTCCTATTTTAATTCTTTTCTTGTTCCACCCCCTCCACTCACGTTCCACGCCTGCCAGGATGTTCTCTGTCTGGAACCGCTGAGTTTACAACTTCCTTCTCTGTGATCACGTAATTCTAATCTTCCCCTCACCAGGAACTTTCTGTGGGTCCTGAGCCCATCTGCGCGTCCATCTTGCTTCAGAAGTCAGTTCCAGGCACGTGACAGATGCAAATGAGTGTTGACAAATGTCCATGGGACTATTCATAGCAGGCCACTGGGCAATTGGGCCGGGTTCACAGGGAAGTTTCTGTTTGACTCGATTGTCATAAACAGCAAGGCCAAAAAAAGTGAATGCTCCACATCTGGCTGTCTGGATTCTCACATGCACAGGATGTTTCTGGAAAGAAAGAGGCCATGTGGCTCATTTCACATCCTTCTGTCCACATGATCACAAAAATAAAAAAGGCTTCTCTGTTATGTTAAGTGAACAATCCCTGTGTGGCTTGACTCTGTTTAGTGCGTGCCAGTGAAAGTGTGTGATGCAGGGAAACTTGTGATAAAGCAACAGTGTAACCACAACCGGTTACAGACTCACTATAAGGAAATAATTGGGAAATACAAAGGGATGGCCAGTATCTGGAATCCCATTAAGGAAGTAAGGTCACGTGAGACCCTGTCTTGAAACATCAAAAAAAGATTTTTTTTTCTCAGAAGATCATCATCATGTGTAAATTTATTCTTTCTTTTCCCATTTTCATGTGTGTGGGGGTTGTGTGTATGTGTTGTATATATATCATGGGTAGGCACAGGTGTCAACTTGACTGTTGAGAGTTTGAGCTCTGGACACATTTGTGAAGAATTAGTGGTTGAGTTAAGCCCAGAGCGAACCTGAAGGAGATTGTGTAGCTGATGGGGAAGACCCAGCCCATGGTGGGTGGGATTAGGCCCTGGAATAAATCAAGGAGAGCTGGTTGAGAGAGGCGGCACCTTCTGTTCACTTGGCCAGACATGTTGGTCTGGCAAGTAAGGATCGTCCCTCTCTTAGTTGTTATGTGGTGATGGTGTGGCCAGTTCCCTCGGCCCTGGTGTTGGTGCGTGCTCTCCCGTCAAGCTGGACTGAGAACTGTAACCAGACTGTCATAACGAAATAAACCCTTGTTCCCTTAAGCTGTTTGATGGTCATTTATCAGCAACAATGCAGGCTGAGTGCGACGATATGTGTTTCTACGTGTGTGTGTGTGTGAGACAGAGAGAGAGAGAGAGAGAGAGAGAGAGAGAGAAGATCTGAAATTGATTCAGGAATCATCCTCCATCACTCTTCCGCCTTACTCTTTTTAGACTAGGTCTCTCATCAAACCCAGAGCTCACTGATGGAGGTATTCTAGTCAGTCAGCTTACTCTGGTGATTCCTAGTCTCTGCCTATGGAGGCTGGAATTACTGGTGGGCCGCTACAGCCATGTAGCATCTTATACGGGATCCGGGGATCAGAACTCTGATCCTTTTGCTGTGTGTCAAGTGCATTAAGGGCTGAGCCATCTCCCTAGCTCTTGTTTTTATTTCCTCACACAAGGTTTTTTCTTGAGGTTTTATTAAACATTTTTCACATTTATATTCTAGATGTGCTCATGTACACGCCATGGCACACGTGTGAAGGTCAGGGAACAAACTTATACAAGTCTGTATGTGCTTTCTGATATCAACCCTGTGTTTTCAGCATACCTGCACATACGTGTGCACCCACACACATATAAACATGCATCTACACATGCACCCTCTCCACATACATATGAAAATGGAAAAAGAAAAATAAAGTAGTTGTAACTGTGCTGGTAAGCCATTAGCCACAGAAATATAATTCAGTTAAAAGTGAAAAAAAATTCTCCTAATAACAGGACTGAAAGTGTGTTAAACACATACATTTTTCTGGAAATGTGTTTGCATTAGGGATAATGTATATTTGTTGATCTTTAGTGTACTATTTGCACTTCAAACGCTTTTCTTCTCCTTATGGTGCACAGCAATAGAAGGTAATATTATATTTGGAAGTATGTTGGCAAAGGGAAGTAGTGGAGTTAATCCAATAACTCGGAGCTCCTTGGAGCAAAGGCTCGGTAGAAGCGCAAGGAGTTATTATTGCTATTATTTCTGTGCCGTGCTGGAAACCCCATCCGCCCTTGTGAAAGCCGCCCATTTAAGAAGAATGCGGACTTGTCATAGCGGGAGTCGAAGGAGACGCATAGTTTGCAAAATGCATACTGCTAAGTGGCCGAATTTTTTTTTTTTCCTTAAAGAGACTTTGTCTCTTGGATGAGTGAAGGGAAACGCCCCCTATCAGTGGGGTGACCTGAGGAGGGGCAACTTGGTATGCCATAGAAGCTGGAACCCCCACAAGAGCAGACAAGCCAGAGGGAACCCTGGGGCCAGGTAGGAGGGTGGGAGGGAGGGGAATGGATTGATGAGGGGAAGAGAGGGGAGGGAAGGAGGGGGAATAGAGGGAAGCAGGGATTAGTACTCAGTATACTTGTAAAACTAATTCTATACACACACACACACACACACACACACACACACACACACACACACACCAAACAATATACTAAAAACAATATACTAAAAAAAAAAAGAAACTTGCTCTCTTGTATTTCTTGCTCTTGACGGTATTTGGGGCTATTTTCCAGTTATATTCTGTATGTGAAAATCTCAGCAGCTGGGGGTTTTTAGTGGTCCAGCTGGAAATAGGGTTTCTGCCATTAGGATCTGTAACGCCCTGACCTTGGGGATTTGGATGAACCACAGCTTCGGCAATGTGAAGAAGGACACAGAGAGGTGAGAAGACTACATGGCTTCCGTATCTTGACTTAGGAAGTGTCGCCACCTGGGAGGTGGTCAGCGCAGTCCCCCAAAGGACTGACTGGTCTCCATCCAAACTGGCTGCTTACGGAGCGGGGATCCTAAACATTTCTGAGCTTCGGGTTTCGGATCCTTAACGTCCAGTGTGATGAGGCAGTCACGGTGGTTCTCAGCTCTAGGCCTCGGTCCTGACCCACCGTCCCCAGCAATCCTAGCTGAAGTGGACCCAGAACCAGCTTTCAACTGCTTCACTTAGGACTGAGCTCACGATTCGGGGTCTGCGTTAAGCCAGTCTCCATTTTCTACTTTCTGAACAAGGACAGGCCGGCAAAATGATCTCTGAATTTTGGAGGTGAGAGAGGTGATTCACAAAGCAACCGATTCCATGTAGAGTTTTGCTACATGCATGGAAGTTGTTGGAAACTTGAAGGAAATGAGATAGAAGTGAAAAAAAGCATGTTGTCCAATTGTCCTGGTTCCTGCGTTTTTTCTGCTGACCTTCCTGAAAATGTTACTGGCCCCTCTTTTTCTTCTTGTCGATCATTCTGCACATGATCCCTTCAAGGCTATAGTTTTAAAATTCCTTTAGCAGGTGCCTTTTAAATTTTGGAACTTACTTAACCAGATTTTTCTGCTTATATATTTCTCTGGGGGAACTGGAGAAGAGGCAGAGTCTCATGTCTATGCCTATCGTACTTATCCTGTGTTTCTGGGAGCTTGCAAATCAGAAGGTATGTGCTCCAACCTTTTCCTTTGGTAGAGATTTGTCTTGGTGTGATTTTTTTTTTTTTTTTTTGGTTACCAGTTAACTTCAGGTAAAAGAGGGAGGGAGATTTTAGCCAAGTTCATTAGTACAGAAGATCTGAAAGAAATTGTGAGGGCTACTGTGTACGTTTCAGAATACGATGAACAGTTTTGGACAATAGCAGCAATGGTTGAAGATGGTAGCTTTGGTGAGACTATGGGGCTAATGCTGGAAGTAACTCATGTTGCTGAGTTTCAAGGTGGTATTTCACTTGGACCCAGATTAAAACCTTAAGATCACCCAATTTCATCAGCAACCACACATTCTTGTTTTCTGAAGGGGATATATTACTCTTCTGGGTAAACTTTTTCTGTATGATTTTTACTCCTGGTCTCCCATTCCTGCGTGCATAGCCACATATAGTCATTTCCTATCTTTTGTCAAGTTATGAATGTGTTCGTTCTCCCTTAATTTTCCCCTTGTCTTCCCCCTGCTGGTGTCAAATGAATTCCTCTTTCTGCGCAAGCCCAGCAGGGAATGGATTGATGCAGCTGGAACACAGCCACAATGTGTCTGGATGCTGGAGTGACCTCTAGGTGGCAAAGAGAAAGAAATTGAAAAGTATCCAGCAGCTACAAGTCAGGGCAAGAAACCTTGGTGTGTCTTATTTGTGTCCATTGTGGAAGTAATCTCATTGTCCCTAGGAATTGTGGTGAGAAAAGATTCTTACACACACACACATACACACACACACACACACACACACACACACTATGTATGCACAATATATACACACAACACACATGTGTATGCACACATACAAACATACACATGTACATGCAACAAGTACACAAATACATACGCACATACATACATAAAATTAGCATACTCACACATGAAATGCACATGTAGTCATGCACAATATGCCTGCACACGTGCAATATCTTCATATATACACATACATACATATTGCACATACATACACATCACCACATATACATGCACACACATACATATGCATATATACAAACGTACACACATATGCACACATGCATTCACACACTTGCATGAGGGCAAAAGTCTGAATCTGAGATCTGTTTCAGTACATTTCAAGTGGGCACCTTGCAAGGAATCGGAATATTGAGGTGCATGCTTGATACAAGCCGAGATGTGACATCCTCCGTACCCTGCTCACTTCAGTTCTGTTACTTCCAGCAGTGAGAACCACCTCTGAAATCCACTTTCCAGAGAGAAAATGGGCACAGATTTCCAGCTCCTCAGTGTCAGGCCATGATGGCTGGTTCTTGCACATCAGTTGTTGTTGCTGAGGCCAACAGCGGCTTAGCCGGGACCCAGAAGAATCCGTATATCCGTATTCTCTCTTGCTGGGTCACTCACTCTTTCTTGCCAAGAGTTTTTTTTTTTTTATGACTAACATTCAACGAAATATCCGATGTTTAAAAACAAGATTGCTTAGCCTTGCAATTGTTAATGAATTCTTTTCCTGGGCCATAATGCATAGGCTTTGATCTAGAGTCCTACCGAAGCTTGAAAGACTCGTATGATTACGATAATGCACGCTGCTCCTTTTGCTATTCCTATAGGGAAAATAAACCCCACATTAGTTCCATATTAGTACCTGACTTGGAGAAGTTAAAAAGCACCAGAAAAAGGTTAAACAGAGTCAAGTACACATGAGAGAGCAGTGGTTATTAGTGTTCAGGGAGCCATTAAAAAATTCTGCTTATACAGAAGAATTTATTGGTGTTTCTGCTCCTGGCTGCTTTATGCATTTTAATAAAGAAGTAGACTGGAGTGTGTGTGCGTGTGCACTTGCACACACACACTTTATGGCTGCAACCGAGCAAGGCTCTTTGCTATGTCATTAATTTCATCCCCTCTCTCTTTTCCCCCCTAAGTCTCTGTCTTTAATGTCCAGTTCCCTGACACTATTGTGATTCTGACAAACCTTGAGCTCATTTTTATTAAGTTAATGCAAGAAGATTGTACCTCAACTCTGCAGATACACAATTTTTCTGGTATAGATAGACTCAGAAACCTTTTACTTTTACTTTAGTGAGATGTTTGAAGGTAATTACCTAGAGAACAAACTAAATATGCAGTTCTCACGAGGCAAGAAAAGTTGGTGACATTCTACAGTTCTTGGTGCTATGAAAAAAAAGTTCAAGGCTATTGATTAGGAACGATGCAGGCTGTGGTTTAAGGAAGTGATTTGAGCACATGCATCAAACTGGTCCTTTTTAACCTCTCATGGAAAAAAAGCGAAAGAATACCAAGTTAGCAAGAGAGAGATGCTGGTGCTGGCAGCTAGTCTGCAGTGCTGCTGGTGTTTGGGAGCATGGAGAGATATTTGCGATGTATGCATGCTATAGACACGGTTGAACAAGGTAGAGAGACAACGAGGGTACAGAGGTTCAGACCCTGCTGTGGGACTTTTCCTGGTAGGATCTCAACAAGCATCTATTCACCCTAGAGAGGGCAATGGCAGACCGAGGAAGCCATCCCATTCCACCATAGTGAACCCATGAGCTACTTACAAGGTGCACGGGAGACTCAAAGACAGATGGATGACTCAAAGACCCATCCTGGCACAGATGGTGGCTCATGAATAAGAATCCTTGGAACTCTCTGTCCAACTTGCAGGTAGCTCCATTGTAGAGAATCTTTCTCTTGGCAACTGTTCAGTCCTCGGTGAACCACGGGGGGTCTGAACCTTCTGAGTTTTGTAAGTTTCCTGAACTTCCTGATTCTTTGAAATATTCCTCCTTCCCAACGGGAATGTTTCAGTCTGGAGGCTGTGGATTCACAGTAGACTGTGAAAAGAAGCCAACTGGATGCTCTAGGGATTAAAGGGCGATAATGATTTTTAGGGATAGATGTAGCAACAGGTCCTGCCATGTCATAAATACCAGGCAGAGAATTCTATAGCACTCCTGACTGCCTGAGCCGTGTCCATGCATGTCATTCTTGCCGTGTGTTCCTTTGCAGTAGTCAAGGAAATGTATCCTCTGTGATGCAAATATTTCAACTTTGAGATTTGTTTTATACCCCCGTTGCCTTAACTACTCTTCCATTGCTGTGATAAATATATGATCCAAAAAATCTGCTAGAAAAAGGGTTTTATTTACATTCATGCTTTTAAATTATGGTCTGTCATGATGGCAGGGGAATTCATAGCCACGTCAGGAACTGAGTGAACTAGTCACACCATATCCAGTGAAAGAGCCGAGAGGAGTGTGTTATCTAGCTAGCGCATCCACCAAAGCCAATCAGTTCTTCCCATCTTCTCATATACCTGCCCAAGAAATGGCCCCACCCGCCGAGGGTCAGGCCTTCCCACATCAGCTTTCTCAGAGGCTTAACTAAATAATTCTCCATCCGTGTGTCTAAAAGCTCAGTTCTCAGCGGTCAAATCGACATAAAGCTAACTATCACATGCACTTTCCCCCTACCCCAAAATGCCCTAGCTTGGTTAATGGTGCGTGTGACCTTAAGCACTGTATTCTTTACTAAACTTTTAAAAACATTCAAATTACTTATGATTGCGACAAATTTTTGTTGTTATTCTTCCCTCCTCCCAACCTCACCATCCCTTGTCACCTTGACGACTTCCCTCCTGCCTCATTGTCGCCTCTTGGATATGTACATGTCCACTGAGCGTCATGGGGGTTGCCTGTACTTGCGTGTGCCTGGGTTTCTGCTGCAACACAGGCAATAACGCCACCACTGACGCCCAAAGGACCATGCCCTCTGGCCAGTTGCAACCAGCAGTGACAACTTTCTAGGGGTAGGAGTCTATGAATCCACCCCTCGTTCATTGTGCCACATCTTTGGGCCAATCTGTGTAGATCTTATCAGGGGGACTTGGTTGCATTATATTCGTGGTTGTAGTGGGTTTATGACTCGGGGGGGGGGGTATGGCTTGTCAGCGCCCTTCCCTCGAATATGTTTCTCACATTCTTTCTGTCCCCTCTTCTATGGGGGTACCTTGGATTTGGGTGTGGGGGAGCTTTGAATGTCTTGTTTATCGTGGGTTAGAGGTGGTGTGTTGTCAAGTGTCCTCAGCAAGACCATAGTGATTGGCTGTCTTCTAGGGCCTAGGGCTCTCCCCTTAAGGTTCTAGTCTGTCCTCCAGTGACTAGGTGTGGTTTTCTTATTGATGAGCAGGTTTTAAATCTTATCAGAGAGCTACTGGATGTTCCCAGACCATTCACAATGGTCATTTAGACCATTCATGGGGCCACGTTGGCGCTCACAGGACTCCTTGCTGCTTGAGACTGTTGATGGCCCTTCTCCTCCAGCTACTTCACATGACCTTCTGGAAACAAGCCTGTAAGGAGTAAGTGTTTGTGCCACTTCCAGCTTGATTTCTTCATGTCCTATGATGACGCATAGGCTGTATGTTTAAGTGCATGATGTGAGCCTGGGAGTGCTCTCCATTTTCTGCTGTCTTTTTCAATTTTCTCAGTGTTTTAAGGTTTTCACTGTATAGTTTTTTTTTTTTTTATTATTTCTTTGGTTAGGTTTATTCCAGGGCTTTTTGGGGGGGGGTGGCTACAGTGAATGGTGTTTTTTCCTTCATTTCTCTCTGTTGATCTTTCTTGCATTGGAAGCTACTGGGTTTTGTGTGCTGATTTTGTAGGGTGCCATCTTGCTAACTGCATTAATTGTAGTGGGTCTTTGAGGTATAGAATCATATCATTCAGAACTACTGATAATTTATTCACTTCTTCAGATGATCTAGTTCCTTTATCTTATCTTTGAGCCCTGATAATAAGTCTTGCTCATGATACATTCAGTTGGTAAGGATTTCCACTGAGTTTTTTGTTCCACTGAAACCTGAAGTTTTCTATTTGTATTCCTTTTATTTCCTTCTTTTGCCTTATAGTTAAGGGTTTGCTTTCTGGACACGTTTGTAGAGAGAATTAGTGGTTGAGTTAAGCCTAGAGCAAAACTGCAAGAGCTTGTCTAGCTGATGGGGAAGGCCCAGGTGGGTAGGATTAGGCCCTGGAATAAAACACAGAGCTGGATGAGAGTGGCATCCTTGTGTATACTTGGTCGACATGCTGGTCTGGCAAGTAAGGATTGTCCCTCTCTCATTTATTAGGTAGAGATGGTGTGGCCAGTTCCCTCAGCCCTGGTATTTGTGCATGCTCTTCTGTCAAGCTGGACTGAGAACTGTAACTGGACTATCATAAGAAAATAAACCCCTTGTTCCCATGAGCTGTTTGATGGTGTGATTTATCACCAAACATGCAGGTGAACTGCAACAGACTTCAAGTACTCTACTGAACAGGAGTGGTAAAAATGGATATCCTTGTCTTGCTCATGATTTTAGAGGGAGTGTATCAAGTTTTTCTCCATTTAGGCTGTTGTTTGCCATAGGTTTATTGTCAATAGCTTGTGTTTATATGCTATTTTCTCTTCTCTCTGGAGACTTTCAAAACTCTGTGTTTGGTTTCTTCTCAAAGTGAACTTTGATGATTTTTTTTTTTGAAAACATTGGTTATGTTTTTGACTTAGACTTATTCTACTTTTTTTTAATTCTCATTTTATCTATCTATCTATCCATCTATCTATCTATCTATCTATCTATCTATCTATCTATCTATCTATCTGTCTGTCTGTCTGTCTGTCTGTCTGTCTGTCTGTCTGTCTGTCTGTCTGTCTGTCTGTCTAGAAATGATCCGGGATGATTCCCAACGTCACCCTTGATCCTCCACAGGGACACACAGTATCCTTTAACATGCACACACACACACGCACACACACACACATGCATACACACAAAATAAAAATTTTTAAAAAATTTAGAAAAAATACAGCAAAATTATCAATCACAATTGAAGACCAGAGCAACTTTCAGCCCTCAAGACCACCAAGCTTCTTTTCTCAATGGAAGGTGTTTAATATAGAGAATCATGTTACATGGCCAAAGTGTTCAACGACTCCAAGGCTTGGGAAAGACGGCGTGGCAAGAATTTAAGGGCCAGAGGTTGGGGAGGATACAGCCAGATACTATCTTCTGGACATAATGCGCCGCTGTGACCTCACTACAGTTGTGTCTACTCCCACAAGACCTGCTTGACATCTGGCCTGTCCGCATTTCACCACAGAAGCGTGAAGATCTCAAGAGGCGCCACAGCTCCCTGAGAGACTATTGAGGGTTCAAGCCAGAAGAGGGAAGGGGAGCTACTTTGTGGGCCGGTTCAGCCGTTGATAACATCATCTCCACTCAGGCGCTCAGGCATCCATCCAGCTGGTACTCAGTGGACCCCAGAAGTGAGAGGACAGGAACGTGGGAGGGAGGCCTGTCAGGAATAAGGTTTGAAGTGGGAAAAAGATGGGGACAAGTTCGGGTAATAAGGGAGTGAAAATGATGCAAACTCATTGTATTCAAGCAAGAAACTTAAAAATTTTAAGTCAAAAGAAATTTACGACTAATGGGTGGTTCTGATAAGTTGATTTTCATTGAGCCATGGCTCGTTTTACTCAGCAATCTAATTGATTTGATAAATTCCCAGCTTTATTTTACTTAATGTCAACATGGTGTATCTTTTTAAGTTTTAAGTTCTTTTTTAATGGATCTTGCCATCTTGTTTAGGCTGACAAGAAGCCTTCTACCTTAATATTGATAATATTGATTAATAATGAGTGCTGCCTTAATATTCAAGCCAACAGTCACTGCCTTTCAGTTAGGGCATTTGTCCCTTTTTTTTTTTTTTTTCTTTTCCTTACTTCTTCTGTGTTAAGTGAATCTTTGTATGATTTTCTTTTGGATTTCTTAGCTATCAGTCTTTGTTTTACATTTTATTTATGTTAGGGCATGTGGTCCACAACTTTAACTTACATTGTTTCAAGTGACATTGTGCCATTAAATGCATAATGTAAAACTTCTCTCTTTCTCCTCTGCATGTCTTTTATTATGTTTTACTTTTGGTATGTTACAAATACCATGCTATGTCACAGCTACTTTTATTTAAACAGTCAGGTATCTTTTTTATTTTATTTATTTTTCTAGTTTCACAAGCATTTGAGTACTCGTCCCTTCTTCCCTCCTTCCCCCCTCTCTCCCATAGTCCTTCCTTTCCTTCATCAATCCATCCCACACTCATTCTCTTGCCTGTCCGCTCCTCTGGACTCCAAAGTTCCCTCTCCTTGTTTACTCTTGTGGGAGTTCAGGCCTCTGTGATATACCAAGTTACCTCTCTTTGGATCACCCTACTGATAAGGGCATTTCCCCTCACGCACCCAGCTCTAGTCCCCAAGGTTTCCACTATGTGTTCTTATCTCTCTTGCGTTCCTTGATAGTCTGTGGGGTCATGTTGCTATGTCAGTCATAATGCAGGTCTGGTCAGGACAAGTCTCACTGCAGTGAGTTCCTGGATGCAGCCATCCTTCCTTGAATGGAATGTCTTGTCCAACAGTGGACCGTCCCATCTTTAGGTTCTTATAATCTCACCGCCCCCTTGCCTGTGAGGGTCCCTAAACCTTAGGACGAGGAGAGATTCGGTTGGCCTAATTCTAAACAGTCAAGTATCTTTAAAAATTATTTGTTGTGTGTGTGTACATGTGTGTCTGCACTGTGGCACACAGTGGAGGTCAGAGGACAACTTCAGGAAGTGGGTTCTCTCTTCGTACCTTGTAAATTCTGGGATATCAAACTCACCTCATCAGGCTGAATATTTCCAGCCAGCCATCAAGCATCTTTGGAAAAGGGATCCAAATAGTATGAATGAAGGCATTACATGTGCCTGTCTACATGGTCACCACGACTACTTGCTTTCTTCATGCAGGCCTGTATCTCCATCTGGTATTTTCCATTTTGTTGAAGGGCTTTATAGCTATTTCTAGCAACGCATCTCAGCTAGGAAATGAGTCTCACAATTTTCATATGTGTGGAAGGCCTTGATTTACTTTTTATTTTTCAAGACATTTTAACTGTGTGGAATTGCATGACTAAATTCATGGAATTCATTGGGGACTGTCTCAGATACCTTGCCCTGCACCATATAGTCTCTCAAGACCGCAAGCTAAGGCCCTGGTGCTTCAGGCTCATCTCATTTATTTTGGAATTACAGAGAGGCCATCCTTGACTCTTTTTATAACTGTTTCTTTTTTCTTTAAACTTTATTTATTGGGTGTGTGTGTGTGTTTGTGTGCACCTGCGCGTGCACACTGTGTGTCCCTGTGGAGGTCTAAGGGAAACTTTGGAATCATCCTGGATTGCTTCTAGCTTCTTTTTGCTTTGCTCGGTATTTCCCAGGCTCTGCCAACCAGGGCTAGAAATGCAGATCACTATTGTTTCCACCTGGTGTTTTTACATGGGGCCTGGAATCCAAACTCAGGACCTTCTTCTTGTGAGACAGAGCCCTTGATATTTATGTGGATCCCAAACTTCCTTCCTCTTTTTTTAGAACAAAACTTATTGTTACTATTTCTTAACTAAGGGATTTCCAAACTGGTATCTTGAGATTGACAGTTTATCAGACTGAAACTCCAACTATATCCATGGCTTGAATTAAACAAAACAGAAAGAGAAACAAAAAGTTTCTGACATCAATTCTATTAAAGTTTTAACAAAATGTGCATCATTGGAGGAATTACATAGTTGTGTATTAGATATGCACTGACCCAATCCAACCAAACAGCTTCAGACTGTTCCTTGATGCTAAGAAGTTGTCTATGACTTTCACACTGTAGATTTTTTTTTTGTTCTTAACATGCTTTCAAAAATAAATTACATACACTGAAACTGTGTTGATGGGTAAAGAAGTAAAATAACATACTTAGAAAAACATTCATAGCTCATTAGCTTACTGTGGCTAACAGTTTGTCTTTGAAATAATTGTGCATTCTATAATCAGTGAAAGGCCTGCTCCTGTAAATGCTTTCTACAATGTCAGTCCCACAGTATAAGACAAGACCTGGTAGGATCTTGAATATGAATAGTTTATTATTTGAAGTCAACGACTCTATTCTGGAGTTACTACCTGAAAGAGTACTGTACCGGTTACTCTTAATTATTGCTGTGAGAGAGCACCCAAAGTTAAGCAACTTAAAGGAGAAAGGGAGGTTTATTCAGCTTACGGTTCCAGAGGGAAGGTACAGTCTCTCAAAGCAGAGGTGGCATGGCTGGCTGGCCAAAGCTGGAGGAGGCTAAGTCACCGCAGACATGTTGGAAGCTGAGAGCTGCAGACTGCTTGGCCCTTCCTCTTATTTATGCAGTAAATGAGTATTGAGCTATCACCACAGCCCGCCATCTAAATTTTTTGAGGAAAGATCCCTCATCAAAACTCACTGATTTGGTTGGACTGGTTGACCAACCAGCCCTGAGAGTCTTCTAGTCTCTGCCTCTCCAGTACCGGGATTGCAGGTGCACGTTACTGCATGTAATGTCCTGTGCACATCTGTGTGGGTGCACGTTACTGCATGTAATGTCCTGTGCACATCTGTGTGGGTGCTGGGGCTTGAACTCAACACACATGTCATTTCCCTAACCCTTCCATGTTTAAATGTAGAATTTTAATTTTAATGATCACACACACACATACATAGTTCAATCATCTTTAATACAATACTAACAATATCTGGCAAGTTTAACCTTTTGTTTTTCCTGGAGTTGGTAATTGTTTTCTGTTTCTTACTTCTTGAATACTTGTTACTAATTTAGTCTCGTTTCTTTGCCAAGTCACTAAACATGATGAAAAAGTGCTGGTTAACCCTGTGTGACATTTCTTTTTCTTTGGCCTCTTCCTGGACTCCTTCTTCCCTGTGCTGTAGGATAGATGGTTGTACCATCATTAGCTTAGGACTGGCTACCTGAATGCTCTCTTGCAAATTCATACCTCATTCTCGTGAGTTAACCTTACTACTTTACCATTCTCAGTGTTTCATTCTCTTGTTTTAAGTGCTCTGCTGTGTTAAGTGCTGAGTGCGTGTTAAGTGTTTAAGTGCTCTACTAGCTTCCATAGAAATGGCTCAAGGAAAGCGACTATTTTTGAAACACTGTATCTTTGAAAGCATCTTTACTCTTTCCTTTAATATTTTTTTGACTATGTTCAAATTCATCAGTATAAGTCTATTTGCCTGTTAGAAATCTTGAGAGAAGTACTAGCTTTCAGAGTTGCTATTGAAAGGTCAAATGCAATGTTATATTTTTATTGTTTGTAGCACATCTCTTTTTCACTTGGGAGTTTCCTCGATGTCAAGCTTTGAATGTTAATTTTTCCCCCGTAGGCTCATGTGCTCGAATCCTTAGGTGCTGTCAGTGCTTGGGAAGATTGCGGCACCTTCAGGAGGTGGAGCCCTGCTGGAGGAAGGCACAGCACAGGGGCCGGCCTGGAGGTTGGTTGGCCTCACATTGTTTCTTCTAGCAGTTTGCTTTTACGTCTGTAGCTGGTTCTTTCCGCCTCCATGATGTCTGCAGTGACCTGAGCCGCCTATAGCTTCTGCCACCAGCCATGCATTTCCCACCTTAATGGACTATATCTCCTCTCTGGAACTGTGTAGGAGGAACGGACCAGGCAGGCCTGTATTAAGGTCTCTGATCAACCATTACTTACAATACCTGCACCTGGGGAGCATGCCACTCAAGGATGATCTGTATGGGCCGCATGCATGAATGCACCTTCCCCAAGCTACACTTGCTGCCCCACCTGGTGCTGACGTCAAACCACCTGGCTGAGAGGACCAACCCAGACAGGACGACTCAGAAAAAGCTCACGCTGGGACTTATGGGATGTTAGGTGGGGCATATAAGCAGCCTGATATTTACAATAAACAAGCCTGTGAGCCTGAGAGCCTGCTTTGTCATTGCCTGACTTCTAGGGTCTGTGCCGTTGACTCTGCCCCCAAGGATCTCCGTGGGCCCCCGAGACTGTTACAGAACTGTAAGCCAAATAAATCTCCCTGTCTCCCTTAACAACAGCGAAGCTTAACTGTGACACTTGTGTTCACTGTGCTGGACATGGGCTGGATTAATTTAGTCTGGAAACAAAATCCTTTAACTAGAGGGCCATTTTTACAGCATTTTGATAATTTTCTGCCCTGCATTATTTTCTTCCTGGAAACATTAAAAGTGACATTAGTCATTTTCGTGTGTATGTTTGTGTGCTTGTGTGTGCACATGTGGAGGTCAAAGGGTGACCTGGGTGCTCAGTCTTAAAGGGAACATCTATACGACCCCCCACCAAGACCCAGAGAACATCATGGAAGAGGAGGTGGAAAGACTGTAAGAGCCCAGGGTAGGGAGGGGTACTGTGCAACACTGTCTCCTGCAGATGGCCTGGCTGCCACAACCATGAACACTAAGCAGCTGGGGTTATGTGAACAGGAACTAAGGCTGGCCTCTGGACACGTCTATCAGAGATTGTCTTGATTGTGCAATTGATGTGGGAAGAACCAGTCCATTGTGGGCTGGACCGTCCCTAGACAGCTTGATTTCTCTGCATCCTGTACCATGAGTGAGTGGTATCTTCAGCAATAGGGTGTTAGTATCCAGCTCTGGTTGGCAACTAAGAACAGTGGCCACAGCCTGCATTGTTTTGTTAGCTTCTCGGAACTCTCTAACCAGCCACTCATAGGGAAGTATCCTGTGCCTGGCACTCACCCATGCATTTCTTCTGCGCTTAAAAACCGTTATATGATTTCTCCTATGAAATAGGAATATGGATACACTTAAAGTGTACCTCTAACATTATTCACAAAATCTCAGAATTTATCTTAGATCACACATCACAGGACTACAATACATAACCATCCATTCATCACGTATTGAAAGCTATGGAGTGTAAAGTGAACTAAAATTATCGGAGCATTTAAGTGTCAGTCACATGGGTTTGATAAGCATATCCACAGAAAGGTCAATGTCCATAGCCTGAAATACTATTTAGCAATGAAAACTGGTGCTATGAAGAATGTTTAAGGGGAGCTTGGTCACAGGCTGGGTATGAGACAGGAGGAAGTTCTAGGTATTTATCCATCCTGAAAGGAACTTCTGTAACATTAATTAACATCTTTTCACAGAAAAATCTTGCAAAATTCTATCCTTTTCTGGTACTAGGAATTAAACCCAGGGCCTTTGCACATACTAGGCAAGTGGTCTAACACTGAGTTAGGTATGTACCTCTCTTTGCAATTTTCTTTTAAATTCTCTCTCTATAATTCTTTTTGTGATCCCCAATCCTATTCCCCCTCCTCTTCCCGTTACAATTCTTCTCCCCCACCAGACTCCCTTGTAGTTTCAAGTCTTCATTCATGGCCCACTGAGTTTCATTGGGTTTGCTTTTGATGTCACATGCCTGAGTAACTTAGTGGAGGATGACTCTTTATTTATTTATTTATTTATTTATTTATTTATTAAAAATTTAATTATACATTTTAAAATTTTTTACCAGTTCCCTCCCTCCCCCCTCCTCCCCCTCCCCTTCCCCCAGTGCCTCCCCCCCAATTCCCAGAGAGTCCTTTATTGTGTACGCCTAACTCTCCACTGGGTCCTCCTCTCCGATGACATATAAGGACCCAGTGGCATTGTGGAGGATGAATCTTATATCAGTGGGTGTACATTGAGGAAATCGTCTTGTATGCCCTCCCATGAGATTAACCTTCCTCATTGTCTCAGGTGTGGTGTCTCCTATGGTCGTCCCCCTTCCATGGTGAAATGTTACCAGTACAATTCCCATGCAGGTCTTGTGGGGTTCTACAGAGCTGCAGTGAACTCATAACTACATCAGCCCTGTCATGTCCAGGAGAGAGTGTGTGGCTATGGTAACAATAGGACGATAAGTCACTTCTCTCCTTTCCCATGTGGGACTCCAGGGATTGTAGTCAAGGAATCAACTCTTCACACAGGTGCCATTCCCTGAGGAGCTATCTTGCTGGTCGCCAAAACAATGTGAAAAGAGACAGATTTGGGGGTCTTATGCTCTAGATATGAAAAATGCATGCTATAACTGTTGTCGGAGCTGCCTGGAGAGGGGACTGGTGCTTGGGTGTGGGGCAGCTGCATGCCCTGATGGGGGCTGCCCTGGGTTTCAGTGCAGTAGCTGTGTGCCAGCCATCATTTGTTCCTGGCCATCATTGTCTCCTGGTGGTGTGCACACTTGTGATCTGAGCACTCTGGTGGCAGAAGGTGGAGGGTGGTTAAGTCAGTGGCAGTTTGAGCTATGCAGTGAGCCCCTATGTGCATACTTTCTTTCTCTCTGTCTCTCTCTCTCTCACACACACACACTCCACACTCATGCACTACTGCAGGCCCTAGGAAATTGACCCAGGAAGAAGGTCAATCAAAGGGAAAAAGAAGCCCACAACTAACTTCAAATCCTCCAGAGTTCCCCGAACAAGCGACAGGCCAGCTACGACCTACTTACGTGGTCAGTTTAACGAATGCTTCGATAAACTCAGCCTGGGGCTCGTGCTGCGGACACTGAAAGCCGTGCGTTCAGCGTCTCCGAGGCTGAGGCAGTTGGTAGCAAAGAAGCACAGGAGGCAACATTCAAGCAATACCCTTAATGCCATTCTTTAAAAATGATGGCAGTGAACGGCGCAGTCTTTGAATGCAGGTGGTACGACCAAGTCTTCGCAGCCACGTAGTTCTTAATTAACAGTGTCAACTCCAACCTTCCGGTCTTGTCCTTTTGCGTATCATTTCAAAATGGCTTCAACAATATTGGCTCCAAAATGTTTTGCTCAAAGAACAGGTAAAAGAAGAATAGCTACGGACAAAGCTACCCCTGGGTGTCGCGTACCAGCAGTATGCTGTCATGACATTTACCTGTCACATCCTCCACAAAGACAGGGAGGAGAAGCGAAACCTTGCATGTTTGTGTGTGGAGTGGAATAGACAGCATTATTAACCGCCCCATACGATGGGAGTTTGAATGAGTAATTACAAGTGAAGAGAAATAAGGAACCATTGAAAGATTTAAAGGGTAGGAAAGCATTTCTCACAAAAAAGAACATTTATATTAGGTTTTTGAGTTTCTGGGGGTTGTTTGGCAAAGATCTCGGTTATTTCTTTTGAGAATTGTTTCCTACTGAGTTCAAGTCTTTATTCTTCTCTGTGGTTTTGCGGCTTTAGTTATTTCCTCTGCCTTTTAGTTAATTTTCTTGTTCAAAATGATGATTTTTTTTCCCATTGCCCTGCATGATGTTTTGTTATGATCAGTTTCCAGTTTTTAATTCTCCAGATTCCCTGTTTTTCTGGAATCCTGTGGGGCAGGGCATGGAATGAAAGCTGGTGGGGGGTCGTCTTCTCTCTGTTGTGTGTGTTTTACCTGATGTTCTCATAGCCATTTACTTTATCTTCTGACTTGTCCCCAGTGGAAGAAGAGCAGTACCATGAGTCTAACTCACAGAAGTATAATTAATGTTACTGATGTTTCCAACAGCAGTATATCTTGAAGAAGAGATTTTCTTTTATTTATGTACTAGAGAGAGAGAGAGAGAAAGAGAGACAGAGAGAGAAAGAATGTATATGTATGCCATGGTGCATGGGTGGAGGTCAGAAGATATCTTTCAGAAGTCAGTTATCTCCATTGACCAAAGGGGATTTTCAGGGGTCAAACTCAGGTTGTCAGGTTTATAAGCAAGGGGCTTATCTGCTGAGCTACCTAACTGGTCCTGAAGGAGACACTAATAAAGAATTTTCTTTTAAAGGAAGACAAGGTCTGGTGATGTAGCTGGAGTTGGCAGAGTGCTTGCTTTGCATGCAGAAGGCTCTGTATTTTTAAGTCCAGCACCCAGTAAAGCCAGACATGGAGGCTTCTACCTGTAATCCCTGTACTGGGGAGGGGGAGTCAGGAGGTGCTTCCTGTGGTCAGGGAACCTACAGGTCAGAAATGAAAAGGCAATGATGAAATAGTGTGATGGGTGCTATGGTGGGGAGAATTACAAGACAGGAATATTTAAGCAAAGGAAATGATCTAGACTTGGAAGGAAGTAGTCAAGGAAGGCATCTTGGAAGAGGTGATATATTAATACAAACAAACAAACAAACAAACAAACAAACAAACAAACAAACAAGGAACCAGATAAAAGAAGTGTGGCCCAGGCAAAGGGTCAGGTAAGATAGAATGTGGAACATTGTGAGAAGCAAGACCATCTGAGAGTGGATTATATATATATATAGTTGCAGTTTGCTTGCATGGTTGCTGATAAATGATCGTCAAACAGGTCAAACAGCTTAAGGGAACAAGGGATTTATTTTCTTACTGATAGTCTGGATACAATCTGTCCAGCTTGAAGGGAGAGCATGTACTAACACCAGACCAAGGGAACTGGCCATGCTATTTCTACATAACAGCTGAGAGACGGATGATCCTTACTTGCCAGACCAGCATGTCTGGCCAAGTATACACAAGGATGCCGACTCTCACAACCAGTTCTGTGTGTTTTATTACAGGACCTAATCCCACCCACCATAGGCTGGATCTTCCCCATCAGCCAGACAATCTCCTGTAGGATTGCTCTGGGCCTAACCCAACCACTAATTCTATACAAATGTGTCCAGAGCTTAAAATCCTCAACTGTCAAGTTGACACTTGTGCCTAACTATGATACTCCACCTCTTGTCAACTTGACACAAAAACATAGCACTTTTAAACTGTAACCTTCAATCCTTGAAGCCACAGATGTTAAAAGTTTATCTTAAAAATATAAATATATTTCATAGACAAATTAAAAATGTTCTCTCATTAAAATGTCAGTTATTAAAATGTTGGAACTGAAAGTCTTTCTTAAATATTTTAGATCTTTTAACTGTAGAAGTCTATCGAGTCAAAATAAGTTAAATATTTTAACACAATAAAACATTAAAACAGAAGTATCTTGAAAACATTTAAATTAAGATCAAAATCCAACAAATCAAATACCACATCCTGTACTTCAAAGTCCATCTTCTGTTGCTCATCATGTAATCATGGTGGCTCAAAGATTTCAGGAATTCCCAGTCCCTGTTTGCAGCTCAAGGTTGTAGAAGCAGAGTTCCTTTGAACCAGGCTGAATCTCCACTTGCAGCTGTCCTCAGCATACATCCCATGGTTCTGGCATCTCCAACACCACTCTGGGTTTGCCTCTGCAGCTATAAGCTTCACCTTCTCTTGCAAGACTTGACACCTGCCACTTGGTGCCAAGCTTTTGCTGTTCTTCATGAACCCCATAATTGTATACCAAAACCAGTACCACTTGGGGGATGCTGCCACATTCTGAAGCAAGGTTGAAATGTAGCTTGGTCCACTCGAACCACACCTGTACTAACTTTAGTGTGCTGATGTTGGAAGAGCCTCTTTCTAGGCAGCCAAACTTCCAAAGGGCAAATAAAGGCTTTAACTTGGGCTTTTGATCCCTGAAGGCATCTGGGTTTTCAAACTATGGACTTGCCATAAGGTATTATTCATATTTTCCACTATCCCAGTGCAAGTCACTAGATTTTCTTTCATTGATGCTCATTTTTCTAACAGTGGCAGCTATTTGGCTGCCTGCCCTTTCCTCATTACTCTTCAAGATTACCAACACAGCCCTCCTATACCAAGCAAATCAGTCCATCGTCTTTAAATTCAACTTCACCAAAGTCCTTGTTCCCCTTATCAGACACTGGGCCCAAACAATTCACAACTCTCTCAGCATCACTATTTTCTGAATGGCCCATTAAACTCTGCAGAATGGTATTGGTAATCCACAAAGTCAAAACATTCAAACATTTCAAACTTTGTCCAGCAAAACCGTTCCAAAGCCACAAAATCTCCATAGTTAGATTTATCATTAACGCCCCACTCCTGGTACCAAATTCTGTTGCAGTTCGCCTGCATGGTTGCTGATAAATGATCATCAAATGGCTTAAGTTTGATGAACAAGGGATTTATTTTCTTACTGATAGTCTGGTTACAGTCTGTAGTCCAACTTGATGGAGAGCATGCACCAATACTAGGCCGAGGGAACTGGCCACACCATCTCTACATGGCTGAGAAAGGGACAATCCTTACTTGCCAGACCAGCATGTCTGGTCAAGTATACACAAGGATGCCAAATCTCACAACCAGCTCTCTGTGTTTTATTCCAGGGCCTAATCCCACCCACCTGGGCCTTTCCCATCAGCTAGACAATCTCCTGTAGTTTTTTTCTGGGCCTAATTCAACCACTAATTCTCCACAAATGTGCCCAGAGCTCAAAACCCTCAACTGTCAAGTTGATACCTGTCCCTAACTATGACACATACACACACACAAACACATATACACACACTTATGTGTGTATATCAGAATATATATTAGAATATATATATTTCAGAATATATGTATGTATATATATCAGAATATATATCAGAGCAATCTATTTGGACTCACAGTTCAGTATTCCTTGTTTTGTTTTGTGGCAGAGTCTCACTGTAGAGACTGGGATGACATCAAATTCATCATCCTTCTGCCTCAGACTCCCAATCACTGGGGTTACCGGTACATGGCACTATCATTCCTAGGATTTGTAGCTTAGGTTCCTACAGCGTAAACCTGTATGTATTGGTGCGTATGTCTGACAGGCTCCAGTGTTCTTATGTTGTTCTGATGAGGCAAAAAAATTTCTGATGAATTTCTTCCTTTGACATACACGTATATTGCTTCCAAAAAATGAACAAAATATATCACCGCTCAAGTAGTCAGTGAGAAAACCCACAAACCTAGAAGATGGAAAAGAGGAAGAAGAATGAAAAATGACACCAATAGCAAACCTGAAAGCAGACAGTCACTTCTGATACCAATATACACAAATGACATTAAACATAAATGGACTAGAATTAAAGGACAAAATTCACTAGAGGAAGTAAAGAATGAAGTTTGACCATGCACTGTTGACTGAAAATAAGACAATATGAACCATAAGGATAAAGAGAGACAGAAGGTACTTTTGTGTCTTTTTTTACACATGGGACTGACTGAGTTTTATCTGGGTGTCTTTGATGCTATCTATGTGCCTGAACACTTGGCAATGATTCTCCCAGGAAATTGATCAACATAATAGACTTGAATCAATAGACATATAAAACACTTGACCCAGGAAAAATAGAGTGAACACATATTTTTTAGGCACACACAGAATTTCTATGTGAATTTTCTGAATTTTAGGTCTTATATCAGTTTTAACATATTTGAAGGCATCCAAATCACATGGTTTATAGGTTCTGAGCTTAGTGCTGTCTATAATAAGAAACAATTAGCCGAGCTCTTATGAATTCATCCCCAAAGGTGACTTTGGGTGTTAAGAATGGTTGTTGTGGTAGCTTTGGAAGGGGCCAGAAGATCAAAAGGCACGACGTGACCCCGTGGGGCTGATGATTGGCACATCCTGGCATGCTACTATGGGCACAGCAGAACCACTCGTAGAGGCCAGTGGCTCTCACTTCCTTTTGCTTTCCAAACAGAGTCAGGCTTTGAGGGAACCAGCTCAGGAAACACAGCTGAGCCCACTGTGGGGTGGGTCACAGCGGCGCCCAACTCTGATGTGCTAGCAGCAAGAGGGAGAGAATAGACAGGGTTCAGCCCAGTCCGTCTCTTCCCCATGACCACATAGGCTCATCTGCTGACCACGCCTAGCAACTCCCTCCAATGACCACTGTAATGGTTACTCTTAACTATTGCTGTGAGAGGGTACCCAAAGTCAAGCAACTTAAGGGAGAAAGGGATATTTATTCAGCTTACCGTTCCAGAGGGAAGAAACAGTCTTTCAGTGGCGGAGGCAACATGGCTGGCTGGTTGAAGCTGGAGACAGGCTAAGTCGCTCCCATCCAAGAGGCTGAGAGCTGCAAGACTGCTTGCTGCAAAGGCAGACTTCTCCTGGAGGTGGGGTGGGACTAATCCATCTCAAGATCCACCCCTTGTGACTGCCTTCCTCCAGCAAGGCTCCACCTCTCAAAGGTGCCATGACCTTCCCAAACACACGAGACTGTTGGGCACACATTTCATACCATGACATCCACATGGGCTCTTTTTCTGGCCACACCTTCACAACAAGAGAACTAGCATTGTGCTCGGCTTCACAAGCTGAAACTGTCTTTCTTTTTTTTTTTATTATTATTATTTATTCAACTGTGCGCATGTGTGTGTGTATGTGCGCGCGCGTCTGTGTGTGTGTGTGTGTGTGTGTGTGTGTGTGTGTGTGTGTATGTGTAGAACCACAGACGAATCGTGAACCACCATGGACGCTTCCACCTCCTTCAGCCCCGGGATTCACAGGCTCCGCCCTACCAGGACCAGAAGCGCAGGCCGCCCCCGCTTCCGCCTGGCGTCTATACGTGGGATCGGGGATCCGAACTCAGGACCTTCCGCCTGCAAGGCGGAGGCTTAACCCCTGAGCCACCTCTCCAGCCCCTGAAACTGTCTTTCTTACAAAGACTGATGAGTTTACTTTCGTCCCAAAGTGGAACAATTGGACTGTCTCGCTGAACTGGTTTCCAGGCAATTTTAATTTTTCTTCTCATTTGGTCTAAGGGCACATTTAGCCTCTGAAGTGAAATGACGGGGAAAAGGGGAAGAGGTAGAAAAATCAGCATATATACAAATATGCGGGTAATAGGTAAAGAAATTATGTCTGATTGCTATAAGGTGATAATTTACAAGTTCACTGCAGTCGCAGGAGGAAAAGCAGATGTTCCAAAAAGGGAGAAACAGCTTGTAAGAAGGAACGTGTCAGGACGAATCATGAGACTCATGAAGTGCATCTGCGTTGCGGTGGAAACTGTCAAAAGTGGCAGAATGTAGATAAGGAGAAATAGGAGGGAATTTCTCAGCATTAAATGCCACAGTGGAAGTGAGGAGAGGGTTACAGCTAGTGTGGCTCACTTCCTCCTCAGCAGCCAGTAAAACAGAAATTCAACTTTGAAGAGTGAGGCTCTGTCTTTGCTGCTGAAAAAAGACGAATCCCCTGATGAGAGCGATTCACAAGTACTGATGATTGTGAACATTAATGACGAGGAAAGTGACCATTGCGCTTTGATTAAAAATAGGAAAACTACAGACATTCTGGGTGTGAAAATAAGAGGCCAGATCAATGGCCCCCAGCCATATCTTTGAGTTGATAAAAAATGGACACAATCTGGTTTGGGGAGATGGCTCAGGGGCTAAAATTTTTTGCTTCACAAGCAAAAGAACCTGAGTTTGGGCCCCAGATCCCATGGGCAGATATGGCAGCAACCTATAATTCTGGTCCTGGAAGATGGAGCCTGGGAAATCCCAGAGCAAACCAATAAGAAAGTAGAAGAAATCCAGTATGGTTCCTGAAGTCACCCTTGGGCCTCCACAGGAACACACACACACACACACACACACACACACACACGCACACACACACACACACAGAGGATAAGTTAAAAAAAAATCCAGTATTCATTTTTCTTTTCATGGGTGTATATGAATATATGGAGTACATATACTCATGTATGTATTGCATGTGTGCATGCATGTATTGCATGTGAGTGCTCGTGCATGTGAAAGTCCAAGGGTGATATCAGGATCCCTCTTGTACTTTACTGCCTTGAGTGTGGGCCTCTAGTTAAACCCAGAGCACATCATTAGGCTGGGCTGGCTGCCAACTCATTCTGAGGATCCCCAAGTTGTACTTTCCAGAGCTGGAAGTACAGGCATGCAAGTGTACCCACTTGGCATTTTTTTTTGTACTGTGAGACTTGGAGATCTGAACTTGGGTCTTTTTGCTTGTGTGGCAAGTGAGCCATGACCCAGCCTGTCGCAGTGTTCTTGACAGAAAACAGCAAAGCTCAAGGAGGTGCACATCATGATTAAGACTTACAGGGCTGGGGCTGGACACACGGCTCAGTTGGTAGATGACTTAACTTGTATGCACAAAACCCTGGCTTCGGGCTGGAGAGATGGCTCAGGGGGTAAGCCTCTGCCTTGTAAGCAGAAGGGCCTGGGTTCAGATTCTAGATCTCATATAAAAAACACTGGGCGGAAGTGGTGGAGGCCTGCACTTCCTGCCCTAGAAATGGAACCTGGGAAATCCCAGAGCAAAGCAAAAAAGAGGTAGAAGCAATCCAGGGTGACTCCTGAAGTCACTTTTGGACCTCTACAAGCACATACAGTGCCCTCTGATACACACAGACACAGATACAAGTATACATACGCACACACACACACACACACACACACACACACACACACACACACACTCAAGAATAAACAAAACCGGCGTTCAATCTCCCGTACCACAGAAGCACCTGTAATCCCAGCACTGGAGAGAAGAGGTGGAGACAAGAGGCTGAGGAGGTCAAGGACAGTTTTGGTCACATGACACATTTCAGGCCAGACTTCACTGTGTGAGACCCTGTCTCAAAACCAAGCAAAACACAGCAAAGCAAAGCAACAGACAGATAGAACTCTGGCCGTGAAGACACTCAAAGATTTTAAGGAATGTCTCCAAATTGCTGGAGCTGACTTCTTGAACTACATTTCCCAAAGTAGGGTGGACCCCTACTTTGTGTGTCCACCGCTGACAGGATCCAAGAACGAAATGGGCTCTGATCTTGACTCTGCTCTCTTTTCCAGAAAACCACTTTGAGAAGAAAAAGTTGCATGTTGCTGCAAGGAGTGGGACTGAGTTTCTTTGAATACAGGCTTACAGCTCACAACAACAGAGCAGTTAATGAGACTGAAAACCAGGTATACAAGATGTTGGGGAGTCGACCTGTGACGGTGGAGAGCAGGGGAGAGGGATGGCAGGAAATGGTACAGAAATCTGCGTAAGGATATGGAAAACAACAAAATCAACGACAAAACATGGCCCCATCTTGCTTGATGACCAGGATCAATATCAGGTACATTAGAGACCTTAATGAGTCTTTAAACTAGTTTTTTTTTTTAAACTGAAAGCTTTTAGAAACTAATATAGATTATTTTCATGACCTTGGGGCACAGGAGGCCTTCTTAAGCACGATATACAATCCCTACATGTATAGGAAAAGACGGATGAGTTGGTTTACAGTAAAATTGAGATAATCAATTGACTGTATCAAAGAACTCACCAAAAGCCAGCACCCCCCCCAAAAAAAGCAAAAATACCCAAAGTTCTGTTTACTTGGAGAAGGTACTAGAAACAAAATCTGACAATAGCCAGCAACTCAAAGATTTTTAAGGAATGTCTCCAAATTGCTGGAGCTGACTTCCTGAACTACATTTCCCAGACATCCCAGCTTAGTGTCTAAGTGGGGCTTGATGGGAAGCTAGGAGGATGAAAAGGATTTCCTTCTGCTGCCCTCCTAATGCCATAATGGACTGTAACTTAGAACTACGGACATGAATAAAATTCCCTTGTTCCCTTAAAATGTTGGGGTCAAACATATATCACAGCCACAGAGATATAAGACCAACCAAGGCATGCTTGCTTGCACACAGTGTAAGTTACAAAGAGATGATCCTAGGCACTGAACCATTTTCTCAGCCCCAACTTTAGGAACTTAAATTTTCTTCTGATTAATTATTTCAGCTGATAAATAAGTAAATAAAACCACGAGAGCAACAAACTCACGACTGAGAATGGTCATCATCAATCAAGTAAAGGGAACATGTCAAGTCATTTTTGGGGGAAACTTGTTGGCTGCCGTGACAAATAGGGGTTGTTTCAGTACTGGGTTTTATGTGTTATATAGGTTGCTGATTCACAGATACTTGTCATTAAGCCATGAAAGGAGGAAAGCACCTTATAAATCTTACAGCCAGGGGCACCCCTACTTTGTGTGTCCACCACTGAGAGGATCCAAGAACGAAATGGGCTCAACTGATCTTGACTCCGCTCTCTTTTCCAGAAAACCACTTTGAGAAGAAAAAGTTGCATGTTGCTGCGAGGGGTGGGACTGAGTTTCTTTGAATACAGGCTTACAGCTCACAACAAAAGGCAGGATTGGGGAAAGTCTCCTGGCAATTTGATTCTTCGTTGTTTTTGAATTGCCTTTGCAGTATTTTTACCTTTGGAAACATTGAGCAGGCTTGCAGCACAGCTTTCAAGTCTGGACTTGCAACACAGGCTCCAAGTCCAGACTTGCAACAGAAGCTTCAGATCCAGGCTTGCAGCACAAGCTCCAAATCCGGACTTCTAACAGGGGCTCCAGACTTGCTCCAAGTCTAGGCTTGCAATAGAGGCTTCCAGTTTACTACAGGGATTCCAAATCCAGATTTGCAATACGGGCTCCAAGTCTAGGCTTGCAAAATGGGCTCCAAGTCCAGGCTTGTAACATGGGCTTCAAATCTTGTCTTGCAATATGGGCTCCAAGTCCAGGCTTGTAACATGGTCTACAGACTCCTAGTTTGCAGCATGGGTTCTGGGCTTGTAACATGGGCTTCAAGTCTAATTTGCTTTGATTGTCAAACCTCACTGGTCACTTCCCTCTCCCAACCTGAGTTAATATTGAGGATTATCCCAGAGGAGACATGGAAAAAAGGCAAGTGTGGCCTCTGAGGAATGTGTTTATCTTTTGCTTTACTTTATTTGACATTGTTTTGGCCTTAAGCAAAAAGAGGAAATTTGCTGCTTTTTTTTTTTTGCTATGTAAAAGAAAAAAGAACCCCCTGCTTTCTTTTTTCCTTTTTTTTTTTCTTTTAAGGAAAGACATCTTTAATAATTCCGTTTTAGGATTCCTTCACAGTAGGACATGTGCCTTAGATTAAAGGCGTTCCTATAGTCAGCGGGTATCTTGCATTGTTTCCTATTAATGTCTGCACGGGTCGATTCTATTCCCTGGATGAAGTTAACAGCTAGTGCCTTGGCCTGGAGATGTTGAAATAGTAACGGCGGACCAAGTATTCAGATTGGGTTCTCCTATGCAGATTAGTTTTGGGGGGGGGGTCTTATTTGCTTGGAAATTTCAAATGCCCCGAAGGAATTACAGAAACTTGGGTTAGTCTAAACTTGACCCCTGTTTTCCACCACATTGCTCTCATTGGGAAATTTAAGGTACAGGCTCTTTCCGCTGTTCAAGGGGGTGGGCGTTCCTCACAGCCTGTCACAGCTGCTAGTGGCTAGGAACAAGGGTGACAGACGAGAAGTGGTCAGAGTGTAGTTCAAGATGCCCTGGGAACTGATGTTTCTCCAGCCCCCTTTTGGCCGGTGCCCCTCCAGTTTGCTAAGCCCTTGGAGGTGTTTGGTGGGGAGGTATGATGTAAGCTTGTGTTTCTCATTTGTCATCATTTTAGTCCCATAGGGCACCCCAATTCTCTGATACCAGATTGTTCGTTTCTTTTCGGGTGCTGTGGCGAATATATAACCCTGATAATTTAGGGGGGAACAAGAGGACTTTGTTTTGTATGTGTTCCAGTTTATGACTTCAGGTTTAAGTTCATCATGTCAGGAGAGTTACCAGCAGAAACCAAAGGAACTGGCCACACCAAATCCACAGCAAGAGTCGGAGGCAAAAACCAGCGCTGTTTGGCAGTCGGCCAACTTTCAATGTTCACAAATACCGAGGCTTTAGTTTATGATACACTCTTTACTGTATCTTTGCCTGCCCAGGGACATGTTTCCATACAGCATGGATTGGCTCTCCCCACGTTCTCCTACAGGCTTACCTTAACCTGACAATTCCTTATAGGTGCGCCTAAAGGTTCAGCATAGAAGTGTTAAGTTGACGGCTGAAGCTGTCACAAGTGGAGTTCCTGCAGTGGGAATGGAAGGAACCTTAATCAATATAATAAAAGCTATATACAACAAGCCCACAGCAAGGATTATGCTCAATGGGGAACAATTGGAATCATTCCCACTTCGATCAGGAACTAGACAAGGCTGTCCACTCTCACCACTACTATTCAATATTGTACTTGAAGTGTTAGCTGAAGCCATAAGACAAGAAAGGGACATAAGAGGGATTCAAATCGGCAAGGAAGAAGTCAAGCTATCCTTATTTGCAGATGACATGATCTTATACCTGAGTGATCCCAAAAACTCCACCAGGAAGCTCCTGGAACTAATTGAGAAGTTCAGCAGGGTGGCAGGATACAAAATAAATGTGCAAAAATCAGAGGCCTTCCTATATGCCCAGAATGAAAGAAGTGAAAAAGCCTTGAGAGAAACCATACCATTTACTATAACCCCTAAAAAATGAAATACCTTGGTATAAACCTAACTAAGGAGGTAAAAGACCTTTACAATGAAAACTTTAAAACCCTAAAGAAAGAAATAGCCGAAGACACCAGAAGGTGGAAAGACCTCCCTTGTTCCTGGATTGGCAGAATCAACATCGTAAAAATGACCATCCTACCAAAGGCAATATACAGATTCAATGCTATACCAATCAAAATCCCAAAGCAATTCTTCAAAGAAGTTGACCAAACAATCTCAAAGTTCATATGGAGGCACAAAAGACCCAGGATAGCAAAAACAATCCTGAGTAACAAAAACACAGCTGGAGGTATTACCATACCAAACCTAAGTCTATACTACAAATCCATAGTTATAAAGACCGCCTGGTACTGGCTCCAAAATAGACACACAGATCAATGGATAAGGATTGAAGACCCAGATATAAGCCCACAAAGTTACAGCCATTTGGTCTTTGACAAAGGGGCCCAAAGAATCCAATGGAAAAAGAACAGCATCTTCAACAAATGATGCTGGCAAAACTGGATCTCCACATGCAGAAGATTAAAGCTGGACCCGTACTTGTCACCATGTACAAGACTTAATTCCAAATGGATCAAGGACCTTGATATCAGGCCAGAGACTTTAAAAACCATAGTTGAAAGGATAGGGAACTCCCTCGAGCTGATTGGCTAGGCCAACACTTCCTAAACAGACATCCAATGGCACAGTCACTGCTACCAACTCTCAACAGTTGGGATCTTGTGAAATTAAAGAGCTTCTGTTCAGATAAAGAGATTGTCACACGAGCTCAAAGGCAACCCACAGAATGGGAGAAAATCTTCACTAACCACATATCTGACAGAGCTCTACTGTCCAGAGTGCACAAAGAACTTAGAAAACTAAACTCCAAGGAAAACACTGGCTCAATTAAAAAATGGGCCCTGGAACTTCAAAGAAACTTTACCAGGGATGAAATTAAAATGTCTAACAAATTCTTAAAAAATGCTCCACTTCCTTCGCCATCAGGGAAATGCAAATCAAAACTTCCCTGAGATATCATCTCACCCCGGTCAGGATGGCAAAAATCCACAATACAAACAACAACAAATGCTGGAGAGGATGTGGAGAGAGGGGAATTCTCCTACATTGTTGGTGGGAATGCAGGCTCATACAGCCACTCTGGCGAGCCGTCTGGAGATTCTTAAAGAAATTAAATATTGAAATGTCATTTGACCCTGGTATCCCACTTTTGGGAATAACCCCCCATGCAGCAGAGGTTCGCCTCGATAGCACAAGCTCGACCATGTTCATAGCAGCACTGTTTACAATAGCAAAGTCATGGAATCAACCTAAATGTCCAACAGTTGACGAGTGGATAAGGAAAAGGTGGTACATCTATACAATGGAGTACTACTCAGCCATCAAAAATGATGAATTACTGGAATTTGCTGGGAAATGGATGTCATTAGAAAGAATTATATTAAGTGAAGTATCCCAAACCCAGAAAATTAAGTGCCGTATGTACTCCCTAATAGGTGGCTCCTAGTACCAAACTCACCCAGCCCACATTGAGACACTCAAAAGTAAACCTATGTAACACAGTAATTGCAAGGATTATGAACAAGAGAGATGGGGTAGGAGGGCCACACCAGAAACAAGGAGAGAGGGGACCATGTTACAGCAGAGAAAATAGGCCTCCATCAAGGTCTGCAAGTAAGTAATGAGAAACCTGGTTAAGTTCACAGACGTTCTTTCCTGATCTCACCAGAAGGGGAGGGCATATAGTTTAGCAGATAAAAAGTAATCATTTTGCAAATGGGTGATGGACCCCTCCCTCACTGAGGTTTCCTACTCTTATTACATCTACCCTTGAATGTGCTATTATAACAAGACTCCAGTTTAACAGCTTTTTGTCTCTGGCCAGGGGGTGACATACAGTGCCCAGCAGAATGGAGTGAAGGGCATTGCAGGAGCAGCAAAACTGCAAAAGAAAATCAACAAACCACAATCCAGAACTTCAGAGACTATATCAATCACATAGAACTAGGCCAGCCTAATCTCTCCCCATCCTGGAGCTCAGGGACATTTGCGGAAGAGGGGGCGGTAAGATTGTAAGAGCAAAAGGATGGGAGGAGCAACGATTTGCAAGATTCTCAACAATAGTTGGGGCCAAAGCAATCATAATGGGACTTTGCATGCCCTGCGCAATGTCCAGCGCGCTGTTGCCCTCATAAAGTCTAGCATCTGTTAAGGGCACCGAGACCCCTGGAGGCAAGGGATTGACAGCCATAGTAGTGATCTTATGCTTAAGGGGAACAAGAGAAAGGGCTTATGGAAATGCCACTGGGTCCTTATATGTCATCGGAGAGGAGGACCCAGTGGAGAGTTAGGCGTACACAATAAAGGACTCTCTGGGAATTGGGGGGGAGGCACTGGGAGTTGGGGAGGGGGAGGAGGGGGTTCGGGGGGAGGAGGGGGGAGGGAGGGAACTGGTAAAAAATTTTAAAATGTATAATTAAATTTTTAATAAAAAAAGAAGTAAAAAAAAAACAAACAAAAAAAACAAGTGGAGTTCCTGACTTTTTGATTTATATTAACCAGTGTTCGGTCATAACTTGGCTCCTCCATAGAGCTCCTTGAGGGTAAGAATAATCATAATTCTCACGGTCTCCTAAGGATACTCAGCCACATTTATGGAATATAGGGGTCCATGTAGCTCAAAGTGAGGCACCATTCCCATTTTAATAGTAAAATGCATACTGAAATGATTACTTTTTTCTTCCTCTTATCTTCAAAAAAGTGCCTACCGAGGGTGGGTATTAAGTTTCACAGTAATCCTGCCGTCCTGTTGGCTGTTTGAATTGTAAGTCTGAAGAACTTCTTGGTGGAGGGGATTGGCTGAAAGGAAGCACCACGGCACATCTTCTGGATGGCTTGACAGATGCTGTGAGGCGTGGTCTATGCCAGCTGCAGCTGGATGCATACATGGCCTCTGCACCTCTTATGCCTGGCTTTAACTATCATTGGCAGGTCCTTCAGTCCTGTTCTTCTAGAGGACAGTCTATGTCACTGCAGTTCTCATTCCTGCATATTGTCACCTACTGTCCAGAATCTGTCCCTCTCTGCATCTGATGGACACCATATCTCTATGTGCGTGTGGAAGTCCTAGGGTGACTTTGGGAATCACCCTGGATTGTGCTACCTCCTATACTTTTCTCTGGTGTTTCCCAGGTTCCACCTTCCAGGGTCAGAAGTGCAGGACAACACCATTTCTGCTTTGCATTTTTACATGGGATCCGGATCCAAACTCTGGACCCTTTGCTTGTGAGGCCGAGGCTTTATTAACCCCCGAGCTATCTCTCTGGTCTGGATTTTAGTATTCCTATAGCTCAGGATATGACTGGCTCAGGAATGGTTCCCATTGTGAGGATCTGTTATTGCGCCGTGTGGTGTATGCATGCGTGCACATGTGTACAGAGGCCAGAGAAAGGTGGAGGCTGTCCTGCTCAATCATGCTCCACTTTGTGTCCCCAGAGGCGAGGGGTGTCACTGAAGCATGAGTTTGCTGTTTGTCAGCCAGTCTGGCTGACCTAAAGCCCCAGTGACCCTCCTGTCCCCTGTCTCTACCACCAGACCAGGGTCACTGGTATATACAGCCACAGCAGCTTTTCCATGGGTTCTGGGGATTTGAACTCAGGTCCTTCTGCTTGCTCCACAAGCACTCTTGCTACTGAACCATCATCCCAGCCCACACTTTCTTTAATCACTGAAAGTTCGTTTTGTCCTTTTTGTTTTTTTACTTGTGTTTTTTTTTTTTTTTTTTTTAAACTAAGATTAGTGGGGCTGGAAAGGTGGCTCAGAGGTTAAGCCTCTGCCTTGCAAGCGGAAGGTCCTGAGTTCGGATCCTAGACCCCATGTATAGACACTGGGAGGAAGCAGGGGTGGCCTGCATTTCTGGTCCTGGTAGGGCGGAGACTGTGAATCCCAGGTGAGAGTAAACAAGGAGGATGTGGAGGTGGTCCATGGTGATTCCCAAATTCGCCCGTGGTTCTACACACACACATACACACACACACACGCACACATGCATAAACGCACAATTGAATAAATAATAATAATAATATTAAAAAAATTTAAAAAAATTATAAAAAAACACTAAGATTTAGTTCTTTCATCTCTCAGTAAGATATGCATAAAATTGCATAGGACTTTGGATGTAAAAGCAGGTGCTGTGAAATCAGAGGTTAAGTCTTCCTGGCACAGCTTTCAGAGGCTGTTCTGGAAAATTCGTTTAATTTAGAACTCGTCTTATTTCATGAAGATAAATCACAGAGTAAGAGGAACAGAACAGTAAATACCTGACTTGAAATAATGGCGAGCGCAAAAGGGTGACTCAAAGTCTACCGGCAGAGAAGGAGAGAAACATTGATGGAGGTGAGTCCATGTGATAAAAGATCTGGGCAGGTTTGGTGCCTAGAATTATGCTTCCTGGCGCCTTCTGCCACAACGTGCGGGAAATGGGTGGGCCTGAGAGAATGCTGGGGGGAAAGAGGTGGCCAATTTTTTTTTTTTTTAATTTCACATCAGTTGAAAGTAAGAAAGCAAAATCATGTTTAGACAAGAAGAGAGTTTAGCGTAAAGAAGGAACGAGCCGGCTGGGAAATGCTCAGACAGCAATGTGCTTGCTATGTAAGCAGGAGGACGTGAGTTCAATCCCCAGAACCCAGGAGAAAATGCTGGTGTGTTGATGCTTAATTGTCACTGCAGGCCTGGTGGGCAGAGGCAGAGGATCCCTGGAGCTCGCTGACTAGACAGTCTAGCCCACTAAGTGAGTTCCAGGCCAGTGAGAGACCCTGTCTCAAAAGAAAGTGGACAGCACGTAAGGAATGACACCAAGACCATGCAGATACATACACACACGCAAGCACACATGCACGCACATGCATGCACCTACCTGCACACTTGCACCCCATGCACATGTGTGCTCCCTGCACACAAACAAGTATGCTAAATATGCAGATGTCATAGGCACAGTTGTCTATTTGACAGTTGAGGGTTTGAGCTCTGGGCACATTTGTGGAGAATTAGTAGTTGAGTTAGGCCCAGAGCAAACCTGTAAGATATTGTCTAGCTGATGAGGAAGGTCCAGCCCTTGGTGGATGGGACTAGGCCCTGGAACAAATCACAGAGAGCTGGTTGAGAGAGTCGGGATCCTTCTGCACTTAGCCAGACATGCTGGTCTGGCAAGTAAGGATCGTCCATCTCTCAGCCATTATGTGGTGATGATGTGGCCAGTTCCCTCGGCCCTGGTGTTGGTGTGAGCTCTCCTGTCAAGCTGGACTGAGAACTGTAACCAGGAATTGTAAAAGAGAATAAACCCCTTGTTCCTGTAAGCCTTTTGATGGTCATTTATCAGCAACCATGCGGGCGACTGCAACAGCAGATATGTGCACACATGTATGGTACACATGCATAGTCATGTACTGAACAAATGCACACACGACACATGCATATAAACACATGTATGCCCTGCACGCACATGTACACATGTGCAGATAAATGTGTGTCCGTACACAAATGTGTACCCTGAACACACACATAAAATATACATACACATGTGTAAATATACATGCACCTTACACATATATTGTGCCCCTCACAAACACACACATGCAAAATATAAACACACATGCATGCAGACAAACATTTTAAGAAATCAGTGTACATAGAATTATCTTACATTTCCAGAATGATTCTTCTGGTGAGCGGCATGGGCCCCCAGTTAAAGTAATTAATTTATTATTCAGAAAAGGGAGGTTAAAAAATAACTCTGAGTCCAACATATTCAGAAACCATAAATCAAGTCAATACAAAGCTTTGAATCTGAAAAGACTGATTAAGGTTGTGTTTTAAGTATCGGTTTCATGTAGGGCCAGAAAAAATATTAGCCAAGTGGGCTTTGGTAATAAATTCAAGTTTCCTGAAAGTGAGATGTAAATTGCAAGTTGTTTTCCTGTCAACTGTCATCTGCAGATCGGAAAGAATTAGCTCTGTCTCGGAGGTGTTTCGGTTGCTCACTGGGTCCCTTTGCAGCCATTAGCCAGTGATCCCCAAGCCACACCCTTGTAATGATGTTAGTAGACACAAAGCTATTTGATTAGCAGCTTCTCACAGTCTCTGGCTCCAGATAAATACAGCTGGTAGTTGGTAAGGCTGCTCGACTTTGTGTGGCAAGGCCACCAGCTTTGTGTGGTAAGACAGGCCGGTCATCCCGGTCCACAGGAGGTGGAGGCAGAAGGATCAGGAATTCAAGGCCATTGTTGGCTACAGTGAACATGAGGCTAGTCTGGGGTACATGAGACATTGTCTCAAAAACAAAAAAAACACAACACATACACACAGATTGAGATGATTTGGCTTTATTGATAACCTAAAAATAAAAAAAGTTTCTAAAATGTTTTCCTAGTTTTACAAGCATAATGAGTAATAATCCTCCTCCTTTCCCCTCCTTTCTTCCCTTCTACTCTTCTTTTCCACTTCTCTCCCTGCCTCCCTTCACTTTCTCAGTCAGTCCCACTCCATCCCACCCTCCTGTCCATTTGCTTCTGTGCGTTTTGGGGTTCCCTCTGGATCATCTGCTCTAGTGGTCGTTCAGTCCTCTGTGGCAGACCAAATGGTCCTTCCTTGGGCAGACCCACTGAGAGGGGCACTCCCCTTCCCCTGTCTAGCCTTAGCCTCTAAGGTTTCTACTGCTTGGAATGATTTCTCCTGAGATCCTCCTTAGTCTATGAGAGCATGTTGATTTGTCAATCATCATGCAGATCTGGTCAGGACAAGTCTCACTGCGGTGAGTTCCTGGACGCAGCAGTCCTGCCTTGAGTGGAATGTCTTGTCCAACAGTAGTGGACTTTCAGGCTCTTACAATCTTACTGCCTTCCTCTTTCACTAGGTTCCCTGAGCCTTAGGATGGGGAGAGATTAAGTTGGCCTGATTCTGGGTGAGCAGTGCAGGGTTGCTGGTATTCTGCATTTTGGTTGACTGTTGTCTATTTCACAGTTCTTCCCCTGCACTAGGCTGTGTCCTGTCTGGGAGTTGATCCTCTCCTATCCAAAGATAATAAAAAAACTGCTAAAAAAGTCCTTTACATAAGAAAAGCTTAAAGGAGAGGGAAGAGCAGGAATAGGACACAGTAGAGAGTGGGGTTGGCCTCCAGGTAGCCAACCACCTGCTTACTAACCCCTAGCGCCCCCTACCTCATGACACGGAACCATGCACAGCACTGTAAACCAGTTTAACCACAGTGGACGAGGAGGAAACTGACAGTGGACAGAATCAGTTCTCTCGATACTTACGGGTTTTTTAAAAATAGTGGTCTTATTCATCTATTTATCTATGTTCCTTTGTCTCCACTCTCTTGGGGGAGGTCAGAGGACAACCTTGGGGCGTTGTTCCTCACTTTTCTGCTGAAGACTGGGGGTCTTTGCCGTTGCTGCATAACAGGCCGGCTGACCCGTGTCAGTTTCTGTGGGGGGTTCTTGGGTCCCTGCCTCCCCTGTCCCGCAGACTGTTACTTGCACTTACATGGTTTCTGGGGATTTGAACTCTGGTCCTCACTTGCGTGGCCGGCACTTTATATGCTGAGCCACCCCCTGAAGTCTGAGTCCAGTTTCTTGACTGCAGTTGAACTCCAGAGAGATGCAGTGATTTGTGCCTGCCCAGTAGGGCTGGCCCCACTGTGTGCTTCTACCGGTCACCCAGCAGCCCGCCATCAGGGGTGGGGGGCCCATCTCTGTCCTGCAGGGGTGGGTGGGGGAAGAGAATGACAGGCTTGTACAGAGAGGAGGGATCAAACTCACCGTTTTTTGGAGAAACCACAGCCTTTTTTTTTTTTTAACTTCATTTATGTGTGTGTGTGTGTGTGTGTGTGTGTGAGAGAGAGAGAGAGAGAGAGAGAGAGAGAGAGAGAAAGAGCGGACACTGTGTGTGCCTGTGGAGGACCAATGGCGACTTCATTAATTGCTTCTTTTAGCTTTGCTCTGGGGTTTTCCGGAACTGTACCTTCTAGGACAGGAAGTACAGGCCTCTACCATTTCCATCTAGCAGGGTTTTTTTTTTTTTTTTTTAGTTTGTATCTGCAGAGACCCAAGAGTGACTTCAGGAATCACCCCGGATTATATCACCTCCTCTTTGCTTTGCTCTGGGGTTTCCCAGGCTCTGCCTTCCAGAGCCAGAAGTACAGGCCACTGCCATTTCTACCTGGTGTTTTATACATGGGATCTGGGATCTGAACTCAGTACCTTCTGCTTGTGAGGCAGAGGCTTAACCCCTGAGCATCTCTCTGGCTGTCTTTTCATACTTGAAGCAAGCACCATTTAATTTCATAAATTAGAGTTTCTCATGTATCTTCAATTCTACATATAAAAACAGTCTGTGCTCACTCATGCTCCGTGTTTTCTGAACCTTTCTGTGGGAAGGATGGTCCTAATTGTCTTTACCAATTGGTAGTGTTTAGGGCAGGGTGGGATGTGGTTCCATAGCTGAGCCCTTGCTTTGCATGTGGAAGACCCTGGGTTTGATTCTCAGGTGGCAGAAAAGGAAAACAAACATTGTCGCCTGGTTCGCTGAGCACTGAGGTCAGCACAGGTGTGTGAGCAAATCTTTAACTATCTGACAAAGATGTTTCTAGTCTTGATTTTTACAATAGAGACTGGACAAATGAGAAAGTGTGTGTGTGTGTGTGTGTGTGTGTGTGTGTATGCATGTGTGTGTGTCTGTGTGTGTATCTGTGTGTGTGTCTGTGTATCTGTGTGTGTGTCTGTGTGTGTGTGTATCTGTGTGTGTGTATGTGTGTGTATGCATGTGTGTGTCTCTCTGTGTGTGTGTGTATCTGTGTGTGTGTCTGTGTGTCTGTGTGTGTATCCGTGTTTGTGTCTGTGTATCTGTGTGTGTATCTGTGTGTGTCTGTATATCCTGTGTATGTATCTGTGTGTGTATCTGTGTGTGTGTGTGTGTGTGTATGCATGTGTGTGTGTCTGTGTGTGTATCTGTGTGTGTGTCTGTGTGTGTGTGTATCTGTGTGTGTGTCTGTGTGTCTGTGTGTGTGTATCCGTGTTTGTGTCTGTGTATCTGTGTGTGTATCTGTGTGTGTCTGTATATCCTGTGTATGTATCTGTGTGTGTATCTGTGTGTGTGTGTGTGTGTGTATGCATGTGTGTGTGTCTGTGTGTGTATCTGTGTGTGTGTCTGTGTATCTGTGTGTGTGTATCCGTGTTTGTGTCTGTGTATCTGTGTGTGTATCTGTGTGTGTCTGTATATCCTGTGCATGTATCTGTGTGTGTATCTGTGTGTGTGTCTGTATGTGTGTGTGTCTCTGTGTGTGTGTGTGTGTATCTGTGTGTGTGTGTGTGTGTGTCTAGGCCACAGGTCACATCTCTTAGTTGCTCTCTACTTTACTCTTGAGACAAGAGTCTCTCAATGAAACCCAGCTTGCCATTGTGGCGGCCCAGCTAGCCAGTGACTCCTGGGATCTCTCCAGAGCTGGGATCTCACCACCAATCTGCTGGACTGTTGTAGGTGGGTGCTCGGGGTCTAAACCTAGGGCCTCGCGCTGTGTGGTCGGCACCTTAGCAAGCCATCATCTCCGGGGTACCCACTATGATGCTTCGTGGGACAGAAATGTCCCCAGAATTCTCACATCTGCGCCGCATCTGTGGACTTCATTAAATGCTGCTGGAGGATTTGGGCTGAAGCAGACGTTGCTGCCCTTGGCACCAAATCCACGATAAAGTCTCCGCCGTGCCTCCATTAATGGAGACTGTCTCTAGGCTTTCTGAATTAGGGGGTACAGTTTCTTGACACCCCTGCCCACAATCCTTCTTGTGCATATCGTCCACCTACGCGGCAGATCTTACATTTCCATATCCAGGCCTGGAGTCTCTTCTTGTCTGGTATTAGCATATCTTAATTACATTTTCTCTGTTCAAGTCCTCGGCTGGGGTTGTCCAGGTCCACTGAGAAGTTTTCAGCAAGTTAAATAAATACATGACTGGCTTTTGCTATTTCAATCATGTTCTCTCTCTCCCTCTCATTCCTTAGGCCATTCGGACTTTCTGTCTTTTTCCCTTTGATGTGAGGATTTTATGTCTCTGGGCATGTATCCGAGGTCCTCTGTCATTAAGGAACCATTTTTCAGTCCTAGGCTTTGAATTTTTATTATAAGTCTTCACTTCTCTGAAATCTGGTTTCTGTGAAAGAAACTCCCTCTTATCCAGAAAGGGGTCAGAACTGAAAAAAAAAAAAAGAAAGAAAGAAGGAATTTTAGAGTTTTCAGAGAGGAGAAATAGAAATAGAATTGTACCTAAGATAGACTGTAGATCGCCTCAAAGGTAGAGGATTGTCCTTCGGTAGTCAGAGGTTAGGAGCAGGGCTGTCCTCTTGGCCCAGTGACCGTGTGACCCTTTGAATTCAGAGCTGAAATTGATGCTGCATCTTTGTCTTTGAGGGAAAATACTGGATGAGCTTCTTGAATGTACTCGCCCCCCAGGGTCCAGGGAGAAACTCTGGGTTCTAAGAGTAGAGGGCAGAAAGAGAATGTCACACACAATGACAAATGGCTGCAAACGGATGTGTTTTTATGTGCATTTTGTCTGATTTCTTCCTTGTGGTTTATTTGTTTAATAATGAGTTAATAATTATAAATTTGTTTATTAGTTGGTTGGCAATATGAGGGGATTTTTCCGGAGCTCTTTTATTGATTTCTAATTTAACTGCAAGGCGATCAGATAATATACTTGGTGTAACTTGAGTGCGTTGCACTTTAGTAGACCTTCCTTTATGGCTCCGGATGCCACCTATCTTGTGTAGCCTGTAAATGTGTGAAGCAAGTATGTATTCTGCTTTTGATAGGCAAGTGTGATAGGCCGTGTGAGTGTTCATTAAATCAGTTTGTCAGGGAGTTTGTTTAATTCATATTTCCTCTGTCTTTGGTGACTTTCTGTCTGTTACTTACTAAGCCGGGTAGACATCTTTTTGTGTGTGTGTGTGTATCAGAGGACCTCATGTGCCCCTGTGGAGGACCATTGGTGACTTTGGGAATCATCCTAGATTGCTTCTACCTCCTTGCTTCGCTCTGGGATTTTCCAGGCTCTGCCCACCAGAGCCGGCAGATTGCCTCCATCATTTCTACCTAGTGTTTTTACATGGGACCTGGGATCTGAACTCAGGGCCGTGTGTTTGCGAGGCAAAGTCATAACCTCTGAGCCATCTCTCCAGCCCCTTTTTATGTTTTCTCAGTGAATCAACTCCTCCATCCTTAAAAAATGACCTTCTATCCCACCTACTGTTTGTCTCTATTCTGAAATCTACTCTGATATAGCCACTTTTGCTTATTGTTGTATGTTCATATGGAATAATTATCCTTCCCTCTTTTACTTTTTAACCTTTAAAAAATCATAGCAGGGAAAAGATAGAATTTGATCCTGTCTGCCTTGTAGCGAGAGGTTTCAATCATTCGCATTTAACATGGTGGTTGATACAATTATATTTGAAAGCTGTATGCCCCTCCTGCTGTTTATTTTGTGCATTCCTTTAGAGCTGTTTATTATTTTTATGACTCTGTTTTATCTTGTTGCTCATGTATTAGCTCTGTCGGTTGCTTTGGTGTTTTTAATGTACACAAGAGAATTTACCCGAGTAATTTTGTATGTGAGTATAAGAACCTTTAGTATGCTGTTACATGTGCAAAATCCTAGCACTCGGGAAGGTCAGGCAGGGAATGGTGAGCTCCACAGTGGACTAGACTATGCAGTGAGCCAACACGTACATGTGTATGTATACATATATGCACAAGCATGCATACACATGTACATAGTGTATGTACATATATTTGTGCTTTCTTGGGTGATTTCCCCCTTAAATTCTTTGTTTTTGAGATAGGACCTCATGTAGCCTAGGCCGGCTTTGCACTTACTAAGTGACCAAGATGGACCAAGGATGTCCGTCTCCAGAGTGCTGTTTTTTTTTTTTAATTTTTAATTTTATTATTTATTCAATTGTGCATGTGTGCATGTGTGCGTGCGTGCGTGCGTGTGTGTGTGTGTGTGTGTGTGTGTGTGTGTGTGTAGAACCAGGGGCGAATTCGGGAACCACCATAGACCGCCTCCATCTCCTCCTTGTTTACTCTGCCCCGGGATTCACAGGCTCCGCCCTACCAGGACCAGAAACGCAGGACGCCCCCGCTTCCGCCTGGCGTCTATACGTGGGGTCTAGGATCCGAACTCAGGACCTTCCGTCTGCAAGGCAGAGGCTTAACCCCTGAGCCATCTCTCCAGCCCTTCTTCTATCCTTTTACAAGCCTTTTGTTTTTATGTTTATTGTGATGCAAACATTACAAGTGACTGAAATTACTACTGTACCTACCAATGTTCTGGTTATATTTGCCTGGCTAACCTTCTCCTGTGAACTTGTTTTCATTTGTTCAAGATCCATGCTTATAGGAGCCTGTTGCAGCTCACCTGCATGGTTGCTGATAAATGACCATCAAAAGGCTTAAGGGAAAAGGGGCTTCTTTTCTTACAATAGTCTGGTTACAGTTCATAATCCAGGTTGACAGGAGAGCATGCACAAACACCAGACAGAAGGAACTGGCCACACTATTTCTATCAGCATGTCTGGCCAAGTGCACACAAAGATGCCAACTCTCTCAACCAGCTCTCTGTATTTTATTCCAGAGCCTAGTCCCACCCACCATGGGCTGGACCTTCCCCATCAGCTAGACAATCTCCTGCAGGTTTGTTCTGGGCTTAATGCAACCACTAATTCTCTACAAATGTGCCCAGAGCTCAAACCCTCAATTATGAAGTTGACACCTATGCATATTTGTATGTTGTGTGAGCACGTGTGTGTGAGCACGTGTGTGTGTGTGTGTGTGTGTGTGTGTGTGTGACCTGTATCAGTGTGTGGAGACTCCAGGCTGACACGAGGATTCACCCTTGCTTATTTTTCCACCTTACTGTTTCGAGGCTCGAAATTAGTCCAGAGCTCACTCACAGGACTAGCTTGGCTAACCAGCTTGCTCTATCTTTTGGGGCTCCAATTACAGACAGACTGCTATGCCTGGCTGCCATTTTTACCTGGGATCTGGGAATCTGGCCTCAGTCCTTTGGCTTGAGAGGCACTTTAACTTACGAGCCACTAAGATTGCAGAGGAAGCACAGTTGGCTCAGAGCTTACCTGGAACCTGGTGGGTTTTGAGGACTCCCTGACTTCCTTTCTTGATATAAGAGGAATTCCTGAGACTCCCTTGTAATCACCTGTCTCATCGCCAAGGCTCGAAAATACACCAGGGACTAACTAATCTTGTGTTCTCCATGTGGACAATATCAATTAAATCACTCTCCTAGTCTCCTGCCCAGCACAAGATTCTTTAAGTTTGTGAATAGCATCATTTTATAGTTTGCCTAAAAGGTACTTTTAAGTAGAATTGGCCTATTTAAAAAAACAAATTCCTTAGTTTCTAAATGTTTCCAGGTGTTTCTGTATTTGCTAATTACTTCTTTGGCTAGGACCCCCCCCCTTTTTTATATCCTTCTTCTATTTAAAAATTATTTATTTATTTGTGTGTGTGTGTGTGTGTGTGTGTGTGTGTGTGCGCGCGCGCGCGCGCGCACACTGTGTGTCCCCATGGAGGCCCAAGGGTGACTTCAGGAACCATCGTGGATTACTCTACCTTTTTGCTTTGCTTTGGGATTTCCCAGGCTCAGCCCACCAGGGCCTGAAGTGTAGGCTGTCCTTTCTGCCTGGAGTTTTTTTTTTTTTAAAATGTGGGATCCAAACTCAGGACCTTCTGCTTTCGAGACAGAGTTTTAACCCCTGAGCCATCCCTTCAGCACTGGCTAGTCCCTTTTAAGACATGCATGCATCAAGCTTACTTGAATCGGTGTTGGGGTAAAATTCCAATTCTAATAGACTTTACAGCACACAAGGTCATTTGTAATGTATACAAGGTAACATGCCTATTACATAAAAATAAAATAATTGTTTTTGTGCAATGAATCGGAAGATGTGGCATAATTAGACAGTGGCCATTTGTATTCTCCCCTTATCCTTTCAGAGCTGGGAGAAAATGGAAGTCATTTATTTCATCTTGGTTATTCTCCTTTTTTCTGGTCCAACAATTTATCAGAAGTGTTGATCCAGTGAGCAGTAAGCGGAGGGGGCGAGAGGAGAGAAGGGGATTTGAAATTAGCCTGGAAATATTGCACAACTCATTAAAAATGTAATCATGCGTCAAATGAGATCAATGAAAATTTATCTGAAAGTGCAAGGAAACGGCATTTTCTAGTGTGATACTGGATTTAATAGACTGGATTTTAATTTAGTCAGTTTGCTACCCCCCAAAAAAATCCCTCCAGGCTAAATAAAACCATTTCCCTCCCAGTTACTGTACAGACAGCTAATTTTCAGTCTCTGCCTTCTGATACTCAATCTTATCTCTAGCTGGATATGGGTTTTGGTATATTGTAAAATTTGTTTTCTTTACATTTTTCCATTACCGCTTTCATTTGCATGATAAATGATTAGAAGTAGCAGGGAGGGGAGCCCTGCAGATCATTTCTTTATTAATTTTGTTTAAATTGGAATGACTTTTTTGGATTCATCCCTCCCCTCCCCCACTGACAGCCAGCGTATCTGAAAGTTATTTTACTATTTTTTGTTTGTTTGTTTGTTGCCTACCTGTAAAAAAGGGTGCTGGAGCTACACCTTGTAGCTTTTACGTGTAACATTTTATTTCCTTTCTATATTTGCACTTGAGATTTTGGTCTCTATCTTGAATTACCATGATATTGATGGGATTTTTGTTTTTCTGTTGGAAGGGACCCCTTGTTATAGGTGGAACCTGAGTACAGAGTTGTAAGACGTGCCGACACAGATGTTTGTAAGGATGTAGTAGAGCGTGTCTCTCAATCAGTGGGTTGGTAAAATGAAGCTTCATTTAAATCTTTGGCTCTTTTTACATGGACTTTCCTTGGAGTGTGTGTGTACACATTGAGTGTATGTGCCTGTGGAGGCTCACGAGTGACATTGGGAATCATCTTAGATTGCTCTACTTCCTTATCGCTATTTCTGGGTTTTCCCAGGCTCTGCCTTCCAGGGCCGGAAATGTAGGCCTCCATCATTTCCAGATCTGGGATCTGAACTCAGGTCCTTCCGCTTTCGAGGCAGAGGCTTTAACCTGATGATTTAAACATGTGACATAACTAAGGAAATACCCTCCTGAAAATTACCTAAGGTTCTCATCACTATAGCTCAGCTCTAAATGAAAAGAAGCAAGGTGAAAAATTTGTCCAGGTTAGAAATCACTATACAAAATGACCAGGCTGTTTCTCCTGATCTGGTCTGGTGGATGGTGACTTGTATAGAGCTGCTTTATAGTCACCACACGGGGGAAAACTTTCTACTTCACACCGCTAAATAACCTCCTGGTTTAAAAGCAGCACCTGTCATATTAACTGCATGTCACCTTGAGGATTTCTCCTCTTCTGTTCTCTTCCTTAAAAATCATATTTTGGGGCTGCCAATGATGGCTCTATGTGTCAGGAATGTTTGCCATACAAGCCTGGTGATCCCCTGAATCCACGTGGTGGAAAGTGAAAACTGATTTGTGCAAGCTGCCTTTATACTTGCACATACATGCCCTGGATAGCACATGTACACCCACATACATAACATCACACACACACACACACACACTAATATGTTAATTAAATAAAAATAGTACTCTCCTTGGAATCTATTCTTTCTGTCTTTTTCTTCAGAGAAATAGTAATGTACCTATAAAAAGGGCATTGGTTATCATTTTATTTAAGCTACTCAAGCAAAAGATGCTATAGCATTTCGATTCCATGCATTTTTGCTCTTTTGCTTAACACTGGATCTTGGGAGTGATTCTGTCGCAATGTGCTTCCCTCTGTTCAACTGTTGTGTGACGTGGTGGTACTAGTAGAATTTGGAAGCAGCCCAAGATCCATTGGGAGGGGCATGGTTAACCAAGGTAATCATGACAGTCAAATAAAACCTTTTACGCTCTTTCGAGTATAGTGAGGAAAATCCTTTGAGAGAGAGTAGCGAGAAGTAAAAGCAGGGCTGAAGTCTGATGTAAGCATACCCCACCACTCCTGAGTTCCTGTTCCCCCAAATCATGCAGGTTTTACAAGGATCTCCTTGCCCTGCACCCCTAACATGATGTAAACCCTGCATTGGTTTTTCTCCTATCCATGACAGACCTTAGCAGTTCTAGACGTTTCCCAGTCAAATGGATTGCCTGTGTCTTTTTGTTTTGATAACGAATCTAATTTTCATTCTGACCAATCTGTAGGACTTTTGTGGTGTCTGTGCATCGATGTGATTTTCCTTGGTGATCTCCTGCGTGATCAATGTTCTCCTGTGTGTGTTCCTGACTGTTTGAGAAGAATGTTCTTTATTGAGTTCCGCCCTCTGCTCCATATCTGCTAGATCAGACAGGTTAATTAGGCTGTTCAAATACTCCACTGTCACTATCTAGTGTTTTCTCCATGGATCCCTGAGCGCCACTTGTTAGACATGCTCGAAAGTTAATGCGCTACATCCCTTGGCAAATATCCCTTCTCTGTCTTTTTATGGCTTTCCTGTCGTTCTGTCTGTTCCCTCCCCTTGTGTTAAGAGCCGCTTGGTAACTCTTCCCTCCTGTGGCTCTTCTCTTCACACCCTGTCTTGCCTTACTTTAGACAGCTGTCCTGAAAATAGCTTGGGGTATGTGTGTGGCTGTTTCCTTTGTGTTTCTTGAGCATCTCTGTTTTTAATAGATAATTGATCCTCTGCCTAGACTAGCTCTCCAGATGTGTTTAAACTTGTCCCATCGCCATCTTGTTGGTGGATTTTTTTTTCAGTTGCTTTCTACTTTTTCCTTTTTAGTATTTATTTATTTTGCATGTATGTGTGCGTGCATATGTGTGTGTGTGTGTGTGTGTGTGTGTGTGTGTGTGTGTGTGTTTATCAGAGGATACTGTGTGTCCTTGTGGAGGACCAAGGGTGACTTCAGGAGTCATCCTGGATTGCTTCTACCTCCTTTTTGCTTCACTCTGGGATTTCCCAGGCTCCACCTTCTAGAGCTGGAAGTGCAGGCTGCCGCCATTTCCACCTGGCGTTTTTACATGGGACCTGGGATCTGATCTCAGGTCCTTCTGCTTGAGATGCAGAGTCTTAGCCCCTGAACTATCTCTCTAGCCCAGCTGTCCACTTTTATTATGAAGCCATGGTTGTTCTTTTCACCTGAACCCTCAGCTGGCCAGTCAGCTAGGGGAGCTGATCAGTTTGCCCCGAGGGGCCCGGGAAAGTCTCTGCTTCCTGAGGGATAGGAGTATAGGTGGCTGTCACACCTATGTGGCTTTATATAGTTCTAGGGACCCACGCTCCAGTTCTCGCACTTATGGGCAAATAACTTATCCGCCTGGCCATCTCGCCAGCCCCTCTTTTCCTTTTGGAATGTGGAACCCGCCACGAATATGCACATCACTCTCCACTCTTTGACACGTTGGCACTGCAGAGATGATAGACCGTCTTGCTGTGGGAGTTTGAGTCTTCACATGTGTGAAAGGTCTTTACTATGAATGGGGTTTGCATGGTTTTTATCCACAAACACAAATATTGCATCATCCTAACAGAAATCCCATATGAATGTGGCTCTTATTTTCTTTCAGGTTATGCATTTTTTGGTAGGAATACTTAAATTTTGTATTTTTCATTATATGTTACATAATTCAAAATCACAGCCCCTGAGCAGTTAGGTGACAGTTAGAGTTATTCCCGCCTCTTCTCTTTCCTGCTCTCTGCCCCGATCTGGGGACAGGCTTCTGTTAGATTTCTTCAAAGGAAGGAAAATGCATATCTGTGTTTCTTTCTGTTTGTTACAGAAAAGGTCGAAAGTCACCTAATTTGCTCTACATCTTGCTCATTCCACCAATTCGTCTTCTTGGGATCCTTCTGCATCAGTAAACATGGGTGTCTTCATCCTTGTGGAACACGGGACTGGTTGGGGGAGCTAAGCTTTCTCTGACCAGGGCCCATTTGGGGACAGTCAACTTCCATCCCATCCTTTGTCCTGGGAGCATCGTAATGAACAGCATCTCCCGCATACCCTGCTGTGTGCAGATTCATCCGAGGGGCTATCTCTGTGTGTAAAGAGAGGTACAGGCACACACTTTTGGAAGGCAGGGACAGATTCCTCTTCACGGATGAAATGCCATTCCACTTCTCGTTTGGTCCCCGCCACCACTGTCCGAGCCCCTTCCCCACAGCTGCGCTGTCAAGAGCAGCTTACAGTTCTTCCGGTGTGCTGCAAGACAGGGTTTCGTTATGCAGGCGATGGCGGCCTTGCACTCATGGCAATCCTCCTGCCTCAGCCTCTGGGACATACATGGTTTTTTTTTTTTAATTAAAAATTTAATTATACATTTTAAAATTTTTTACCAGTTCCCTCCCTCCCCCCTCCTCCCCCTCCCCTTCCCCCAGTGCCTCCCCCCCAATTCCCAGAGAGTCCTTTATTGTATACGCCTAACTCTCCATTGGGTCCTCCTCTCCGATGACATATAAGGACCCAGTGGCATTTCCATAAGCCCTTTCTCTTGTTCCCCTTAAGCATAAGATCACTACTATGGCTGTCAATCCCTTGCCTCCAGGGGTCTCGGTGCCCTTAACAGATGCTAGACTTTATGAGGGCAACAGTGCGCTGGACATTGCGCAGGGCATGCAAAGTCCCATTACGATTGCTTTGGCCCCAACTATTGTTGAGAATCTTGCAAATCGTTGCTCCTCCCATCCTTTTGCTCTTACAATCTTACCGCCCCCTCTTCCGCAAATGTCCCTGAGCTCCAGGATGGGGAGAGATTAGGCTGTCCTAGTTCTATGTAATTGATATAGTCTCTGAAGTTCTGGATTGTGGTTTGTTGATTTTCTTTTGCAGTTTTGCTGCTCCTGCGACATACATGGTTTTGATGCCTTTATCCTTGGGTTACTATGAGCAGGGTTGGGATTTTCTTCGCATGCCAAGTGGCCACATGGATGCCTCTATTCTTCAACTCTCCTCACGTCCCACTTTGAATTTGAGTTGCTGCTTATTTCCTGAATTATGGGCGATCTGTATCTCCTTAATTCTGGATAATCTTTATTTCTTAAACTCTGGATAATCTTTAATCTTTAATCCTAGACAATCATGGGGAGATGAAGCATTGTAATAGCAGCTTTAATTCTTTCTCCTTCCCAGTTAATCACTGGCCTGGCCTCCTCTTGCTTGACACACAGAAAGTTTCAAGATTTTCAGTCAAGTTTACCAGATGTATTTGGTTTCCGGCTCTTGAAGTCTTTCTTATACATACTGAAGCTTTTTCTTGCTCTAGTTTTTCCTATTTTATTCTTTTACTCTCTAGTTATTCCTATTTTATTTTAGACCTTTAACATTTTGGAGCTTTATATTTGTATGCAGTGTAGAATGGGGAAGCCACTGTGTCTTTTACTGAAAAGTCCTTCTTAGTAATTTGGGATGTTGACTTTGTAACTTCCTGTGGTGATGGTAGTTGTAGGGTGTGTTATATGTGTGTTGAATGTGTGTGTAGTGTGTAGATGGACATGTGGTATGTATGTGTGGTGTGTGTATGTGTAGATGTGTGTAGTGTGTGCATGTGTGGTGTGAGGTGTATGTGGGAGCATGGTATGTGCATAGGTGTGTGTGTGTGGGCATGTGGTATGTATACAGTGTGTATGGTGGGCACGTGGTGTGTGTGGTATATAGTAAGTATGTAGTGTGTATGTGTGTGTGTATGTGTGTCAGTGTGTGTGTAGTGTGTGTATAGTGGGTATGTAGCATGTGGGTGTGTATGTGTGTGGTGTATGTGTGGTGTGTGTGGTATGTGTTGTGGGTATATGTGGAGTGTGTATGGGGTGTGTGTGATGTGTGGTGTGTGTGATATGTGTAGTATGTGTATATGTAATGAGGTCACATTCAATGCATGTGATATGTATGCGTGTGTGTGTGTGGTGTGTGCGGTATGTGTGTGTATGTGTCTATAGAATTATTTTGTGGTGCTGGGGGTCAAACCCCAGCCTTGGCACACTAGGCAAATGTTCTACACTCTGCTTCATCCTTGCCTTTGCCTGTCTCTTAACACACTGACGCCTGAAGAGCTTCCATAGCCAATGGGGCTTTTCTTTCTGCTCCTTTTCTCCTTTTTCTTCTTCTTTCTCCTCCTCCTGAATTTCCTTGTCTTAAAATTTATTTTTCTAGGTTTTAGCATCAAAGGGAGAAAGAGTTATTCTGTTGAATTGTTTTTGGTTTATGCTCCACTTTGAATGTCAGAGGAACTCCAAGAACTTAAAATCCTTCCTGCTGGATTGCATGTTTCCACCTGGACAGTCTGCTGAATTCTGTCATCAGTTGTTTTCTTTATCTGTGGACATGATTTACTCTGAGACAGAACAATATGACAAAACACACTAATGGGTTCCCGATATTGAACACCCTTGCATTCCTCACACCTCTTACGGTTCTTAATGTGCTATTGGATTTGGCTTGTTGGTTCTTTAGGATATTGACATTGTTTTTCATAAGTATGATTTGTAGGGTATTGTTTATTTTACTCTTTTCAGCTTTTGTTATCAATGTGCTTGTTCCATCATAAATATACTTTGTTTTTTAATGATTAGAGTAGTTTATATTAGCACCTAGAATCACCTGACTTACCTTCTCTCTCTCTTTCTCCTCCCTCCTTCCCTCTGTTCCTCTCTCCCTCCTTCTCTCTCTCTTTCTCTCTCTCATCTCACTTATCTCACTGTGTAGTTCAGGATATGGTCAGAATCACTATGAAACTCAGGTTGGCCTTGAACTCATAGAAATCCTCCTGCCTCAGTCTCCTGAGCGTTGGGATTGCCAGCATGCGCCACCACACCTGGTCTGCTCATTCAATCTGGTAGAAGTTCCCTGTGAAACTGTAGAATGATCTCATCCAAAACCCTCCTGAGGGTCGCGTCATTGATAACTTCCTGCATTTCTTCCACGGAAGTTTTTGTTAGACTGTCGTCTCTTCCGCTTACTTATGTTAGTTGAATGATTTTTAAATTATGAGACAGGTTCTTCCTGTGCATTCTGGGCTGGCCTGAAGCATGCCACGTAACCCAGGCATCCTTGACCTTGTCGGGTTCCCTCCTCGGCCTCCCGAGTGTTGGATGGCATAGGCCACCACACCCACTTCCGGTCTGAAACATGTTTTCAGAGAAAGGAAATGCTACACGTGGGTTTTCCCCTTCTCTGTCAGAGCGTTGGGCAAGGTATCCAGGTATCCATCTGGTGCTGCGCCGCAGTACTCTGACCCAAGCAGCTTAAGGGGAAAAAGGGTTTATTGGTTTGACTTCTGGTTCCTCAGGATCTAAGTCCATCATGGTGACGAACACACGGTAGCAGCAGAAGCAGGAGGCTGGCTGGTGTGTTTCAGGCCAACTCAGGAGACAGAGGAAGAAGAGAAGGAAGAGGAGGAGGAGGAAGAGGAAGGAGCAGGAAGTGAGGTAAGATTATCCAACTTGAAGGTTTAAGGTATATCACCCTCCCATGAAGTGCTTCCGACCACAAAGTTCCACTCCTAAGGTTCCAGAACCTTCCCAAACAATGCCAACAGAGGAGGGCATTCTGCAATGAAAACAGGGCGCTTGCCAGTTTTTACAAATTGATTATTTTTATGTTGGTCCCCGTTTGTTATGTCCTCTTCTGGTTTTTCCCATGGTTCTTTCTTTCCAGTAGTGGGTTTGCTAACGATCTGTTTTGCCTAGCTTTTCCAGAATTACCAGTTTGCTTGTGTGCTTTGATCCGGCAGAGTCTCTTTCTGTCTTCTCCCTTCGCAACCCCAGTGCTTTGCACATTCTTCTAGTAAGCCATGCTGTCCCTCCCTCCCTCCCTCCCTCCCTCCCTCCCTCTGGTGAGATGAAGACTTGGTTTAATCTAGTATTTTTTTCTTTGACATCTCCACCTAAGACTATGAAGTAAACACAAAACTATGCAAAACTGAGTTTTTAAAAATTTTTTTGGTAATGTGGGTTTTAAAAAATTATTTATTACACATTTTTTGCCTAATCATACAAGCTCAATAGGTACCCCCTCCTCTCCTTCGCCCCTCCCCTTCCCCATCATTCCTCATTGCATTGTTCCCCATTTTCCCCCTTCTTTCACCTCCCTCCCTCCCCCTCTCTCAGCACCTCCTGCTTCCTCCCTCCCATCCACTTATGTTCTTTAATGGAGAGAACTTTTTGCTTTTGTTGTTAGAAGTACATATTTTTCCCCCATTGTGATGATAGACATCTACATCTGTTCTGTCTGGAGGACCTTCTTCCGCTGGCTTCTCTCCGGGAAGGTCCTGCGAACACTTGAGTTTTTGTTCTCCCTTGTTTGCCTTGGACTGATACGCTTGCTTTAGACCTCTGGCATTTTTACATGGGATCTGGGGATCTGAACTCTGGTCCTCTTGCTTGTGTGGCAGGTGCTTTAACCCCTGAGCCATCTCCCCAGCCCCACTACTATTCTCCATGAAAACAGGAGCCAGACCTGAGTTCATGTTTACTTTGCTAAATGAGGCAAAGTTGTGTGTTAAACCGTCAGCGATGAAATACCATTTTCCCTGTGCTTGTCATAGTTTTTAATCCAGTCTCTCTGCCATGACAATCAAGAGAAATAAGGGTCGGAGCTGGTGGGCATCCTGCATACAGAGAGATGAACCAGGCGAGAAGCAGGTCTCCAGGGAAGTCTGCAGCTTCTCTCTTGTACCACCGTTAGCTGAGTCAAGGATGGAAGCCTTCGGGGACAGACTTGGCCAGGAAGGGATGGGTGAGCCCTTCTGATGTCACCCTTGGGCCTCTACAGGCGTATATGGTCAAGTACACTTTGTACTCACAAGTACATACACATGCGCATGTATGCACGCATACACAGATGCACGTGCGCGCGCACACACACACTCACTCACTCAGTGACTTTACAGAGGCGGCTGATTCACACCATGGAAAGTCATCTGCTCCTACGTTCTAAATTTTCTCCAGACCATGTGCCCTGGGAGAGAACTTTGCCTTTGGAGATCTCCATCACTCTGCTGATAAAACAACGCAAAGCTAGAACCATAAGGTTTCTTACAGCTGCTCCTCCTGAGACCCTGTGGTTATTTACTTCTCAACTAGGACAATCGAATCAGAATCTTTGCAAGTCAAAGCAGTCTTGGAGATGGTTTTGTGAATCAAAGCCCTAACCTTGAGAAACCATGAGGAAATGAGTAGCTGCAAAGAATGAGAGATGCGGTCCCTGGAGGAATACACGCTTGCAGATATTAGGCATCTTTCTAATGGGGTAGGGGATGGAGGTAACAATCAAAACATAAAGCTAAAACCATTCAGAAGGTCCCTTCATTCCTATTATAGCACAAGAGCTTGTGGGGGACATTCTCAGTCAAGCCACTACATGATTTTAGGACGATTTGTGTGAAGGTGACTATTAGATCTTTTGTGGTTTCCTTGACTAGCAGGCATGATGCGTAGAATTCCTCCCCTTCTTCGGACCATTTTCCTTTTATTCTTTTTTAAGTATTTTATTTATTTATTATGTGTGTTTGTGTGTTCCTCCAACTCTATATAAAGTGCCTGCATGATACAATAAAGTGAGATCCTGCTTCGACAGGTCTCGCGGCCTGGTGTGTCTTTCCCCGGTGGTAAAGGGGGTCCGGGCCACCGACACTCACCAGTGACACTCACCAGCCTGTTCAGCAACAAGGTGCAGCCGGTTGGATTGGCATACCCCACGCGTTATCTGCCGGAGGACCCGGTGTGTGTGTGTGTGTGTGTGTGTGTGTGTGTGTGTGTGTGTGTGTGTGTGTCAGAGGGCACTGTGTATCCTTGTGGAGGCCCAAGGTTGACTTCAAGAATCATCCTAGATTGCTCTACCTCCTTCTTACTTCACTCTGGGATTTTCCAGGCTCCGCCCACTAGAGCTGGAAGTATAGGCCACCACCGTTGCTTCCTGGAGTTTTTATGTGGTACTTGGGATCTGAACTCAGGACCTTCTGCTTGCAAGGCAGAATCTTAACCCCTGAGCCATCTCTCCAGCCCCCATTTTACCTTTTAGAACATAACATTGAGAGATCCCCTATGAATTCCTTGTTGTTGCTTACCACACACTTAAGAGCTGAAAATGGCTTTCAGTGTCTAAGCCCAAGACATTAACAACTCCACACTTCTTCAGGAGCTAGTGCAGAATCTGTTTCTTTCCCTTTATGTTTTCTAGAGAGTTCCTGCGTCCTGGTTTCATGGCTCCCTCCTCCATCTTCAGAGCCAGGGATGGCTGGTCTATGGGGGGTGACTAGCTACATCACTCAAACAGCATCTCTCCTGCTTCCCCTTTCTACCTTGACGGATGCTCTGGGAGGCAGTGAGCCTTGCCTTGGCCACCAGGAGAGCCCTCCCTCTTAATCCCATCTGTTGCCTTACCCCCTATGTGCCATGTCATGTAGCGTATTTACAGATTCTGGGAAGCAGAACATGACCCTCTTGCGGAGAGGGGTGTGCTTTCTTAGGAAGAGCAAGTGTGCAGCAGGCGTGCTAAGACACGTGCTGAAATGAGACAGTTAATGCGCAAGCACAGTGCATTCCTGGTTAGAGCCACTAAGTGGCGAAGGTGGGCAGAGGAGGTGGGCAGAGGAGGTGGGCAGAGGAGGTGGGCAGAGGAGGTGATTAGAGAAGGTGGGCAGTCCTCTGCTTTGTGGAGAACAGCGACTGTGATGGGGCGGAATCGGTTACTCTGCTGCTGTGCGATAACACCCAAAGTCGAGCAACTTAAGGGAGAAAAGGAGATTTGTTCAGCTTATGGCTCCAGAGGGGAGAAACAGTCTTTTGTGGTAGAAACAGCAGGGCCAGCAGCACAAGCTGGAGAAGGCCGAGGTCGCAGTCCATCCAGGAGGCTGACGGCTGCTAGAACTGACCTCTCCCGGAAGTAAGGTTGGACTAACTCAGCTCAAGGCCCGCCCCCTGTGGCTGCCTTCCTCCAGCAAGGCTCCACCCCCTAAAGGTGCCGTGACATCTCAAACACATGCATCTGTGTGTGTGTGTGTGTGTGTGTGTGTGTGTGTGTGTGTCTGTGTGTTGGGGGACACACGTTTCAAACCATGACAGGGGTACTGTCCCAAGCAGCTGGCTTGGAAGTACCCACAGTTGGCTCTCTGTGCTCCAGATGACGACAGATCTCTTTTGGTCCAAGAAATCTTTGCTTCATCTTTCAGCACCATTTTCTTTCTTTTTTTAAATTTTTTTTGTTATTTATTATTTATTCAATTATGAGTGTGTGTGTGTGTGTGTGTGTGTGTGTGTGTGTAGAACTACGGGTGAATTCGGGAACCACCATGGACTGCCTCCACCTCCTCCTTGTTTATTCTGCCCTGGAATTCACAGGCTCCGCCCTACCAGGACCAAAAACGCAGGCTGCCCCTGCTTCCGCCTGGCGTCTATATGTGGGGTCTAGGATCCAAACTCAGGACCTTCACGCCTGCAAGGCAGAGGCTTAACCCATGAGCCACCGCTCCAGCCCCTCAGCACCATTTTCTTTGCATTGAGCAGGTGGAAAATTGGTCTTCTCATTACATAGATAAGTCGTCTTAAAAAAGTTGGCATGGGCCAATGAGACGGCTCAGTGGTTCAAGGCGCTTGCACACAAGCCTGATAGCCTGAGTTCAGTTCCTCAGAATCCATGTTGAGGTGGAAAGAGAAGAGAGTCCACAAGGTTATCTTCTGACCTCTCTATATGTGCTATGGCACTTGAGCTTACACACGTATCATGCACATATACACATGCCCATACAAGTGCTTGCACAAACAGTAATGATTTTAAAAAGTTGACAATTGTGACTTGGTATGAACTACTTTGCCTTGTAATTGGCTTTGAAGTGTGTGCATATGTGTGTGTGTGCGTGTGCACACATGCATATGCATGGGAGGTCAGATGTTGACACTAAATGTCTTCTGCTCTCTATTTTATTTTTTAAGACAGGGTCTCTGCTGAGCACAGAGCTGGCTGATTGGTCAGGCTAGCCAGCCAATGAGCTCCAGAGATCCCAGTCTCTCTCCTCTGCTTCCTAGGGCTGGGATTGCAGATGCTGCCGCCAGACCTGACTGTTGTATGGTGCTGGACCTCATGAGTACGCCGCAAACTCCTTCCCATGGAGCCATCTCTCCAGCTCTGCTTCAAAGGCTTTCTGTGAGAAATATACAAATAGGAGCCACCAGGCAATACAAACCTCCCAGCGTCCCTTGCGGACCATCCCAGGTGGATTTCTGCTCTGCTTACCCAGTAGCAAGATTTCCAGAGGCAGGAAAAGCTAACTTCTGGCCTGAATCATCATTTTTAGGGAAGTTAAATTCTTTTGTTTCGATGCACATGAAGCATAGGAGACAGTGAGGGAGGGAGAGAAAAAAGAAAGGGGAGAGAGAGAGAGAGAGAGAAAGAGAGAGAGAGAGAAATAAGGAGCTGAATGCAAATCAAATGCTTGGCTCTTTTATAGAAACAGACAAAGCCCCAAATGTGTGTTCTGCATGGTAATTTTTACAAAACTCCGCTAGGAAGCTTTGACAGTGATTGTTGCAAGGAGGAGATGGCGCTTTTCCTTTCACATGGAAATCACCTGCTCCTGGTGATATTTCTCGCCTTGCTGGTAGTCCTGGGATTGAATAATTTATGGCATGAATTTTGTTGGAAATTGATCATGTCACAAGCAGGTTGTAATTTCACTAACGATTCACTTAAGTTATTAAGTTAAAAAAATACAGGGTTGATGGGAGGAGAGAGGGTACATTCGGAGGGGGTCCCCCCCCCCCCACAGCAAGTTCCCATTTTCTCTATTTTCAAAACAGAGCACTTGGCTAATTTTTTATTCAGCATCTGTTACAGGAGCAGGAAGCATCCATTAACCTAAGAGGAGCTGCATTTGCACAGGATTCTGGAGGTCCGAAACAAGTTGTTGAGGATTTTAGAGGGGCAGATAGGAAAGTTACCTGCAATGCTCTGCTACTGTGGCAGCCATCGTTTCTGGATAATGGTCCCCAACTCAGTGATGGCTAGAGAAAGAGCCAGTGTGGTAGAGATGATGTCCCTGGTGGTGGTGGTGGTGTGTACGTGTGTGTGCGCACGCGTGTGTGTGTGTGTGTGTGTGTGTGTGTGTGTGTGTGTGTTGGGTAAGAACCCTAATTATTGCTTTTACATGTTGCTGTAACTTTGCAGTTAAGATCATCCCTCCCAGACTCTTAACCAATCCAAACAGACAAGGAGAATAATAAAAGAAGAATCTTGAGACATTTTTAACTGAGCTCATACTGGCTTCTATCTGCACCTACTGAGTCTGAGTTAATGGTTGTTCTGCCGTGATAATAGGTGACTTTGGCCTCTAAGGAATGATGGGTAGCATCTCCCCATAAGGGGTTCAGGGGTTCAACATGGGAGGGTCCCTATTACTAACATTGACGTTTTCCCATTGTCCTTGATGGTGGGAATGAATTTCAAACAAGTCCTTTCTCTTTCACAGGGTAGATCATTCCCCAGGGTCCCGGTGGGGGTGATTTTGAGATCATCCTGGAGTTGTCTCTAGTCTTGGTAGCTCTTTGCTTCTTCTGTCCTAGTCCCCTTCCAGTGCTAGCACAGGGGAAACTTGGTGATGGCCCTTCTCTGTACCCAGAGATACAGCTCAGCCTTCAAAACCCACATCATTGCTGCCTGGGACAGAGAAGCTCAGAAACATGGTAGGAGACAAGTTATAATTAACTAGAAGATAGAAAAGACTGTGTGTGGCTTTTGGTGGGTTTTGAATTAGCTTTGTTTTCCTTCTCCTGTGAAAAACAGGAGTGAAACTGTAGAGAAAGCTCAGAGCTTTCCCGCGTACTCCTCTTCCTCCCCCTTCCCCCTCCTGCTATGAGGCAGGACAGAAAGGTAAGGGCTTGCTTTTTCTAGAATTTGAGATTAACCGGGAAGGAGAAATAACTGTAAGGACAGGTTGAAGGGACAATGCTCAAGTCAATTAAAATAAGGATGGCTGTCATGTCTTCCTCTTGCTATACTCGGCACGCAGCGTCTCATCTAATGCTTTCTAAAAGAAAAAAATATATATAGATATGGTGTATATTTAGATATAGGTGTCAACCTGACAATTGAAGACTGAGCTCTGGGCACATCTGTGAAGAACTGATAGTTAAGGCAGCACTGAGCAAGTCCGCTCAAAGGCAGTAGCTGATTGATGTGGAAAGACCCGCCCATGGTGGGTGGGGCCACTCCCTGGGCAGGTGGATAAGATGGAAGGAGCTGGCGTAGTAGATTGGCATATTTGGATGGACTTGTCCAAGGGGAGGTTTGCCCCCTGTTTCAGCAATCCCTGTGGGCATGGTGTGGCCAGTTCCCTTGGCTCCCGTGTTGCTATGAGCTCTCCTGTCAAGCTGGACTATGAAATGTAAGAGGAAAACCTCTTTTTTTCTCCTAAACTGTTCAGTTATGAATTTATTGGTACCATGCAGACAATCTGCAGCAGATGACTTTTATTATTAGCCTGATGTATAGCTCAGGAAAAAAATATCAGAGACAGTTTGGGTCTTACGTGTTGGGTATGCATTTGAAAGCAGCCACTTCCTGTAAGGTTATTATGCCAGGGCATTGTGGTTCAAGTTTCAGGATAGTCAAAAATTTATTTTATTATTTTTAATTTGCATGTGCATATATATATATGCATATATGTGTATATGTCTGTGTGGAGTTTGACATCGGGCATGTGCCTCTACTTGCCTCCACCTTGTTTTTGTTTTTTTGAGGTAGACTGTCTCACAATCGGAAGCTCATTGACTTAGCTCAGTGTGGCCAGCAAGCCCCAGGGATGCACCTGTCTCTGCCTCCCAGTGCTGGGGTACTGGAACATGCTGGAGATCTAGACCGAGTTCCTCAGGCTTGTGTGCCAAGCATGTGACGTGACTGAGTTCTTTCCTGAGCCCCAAGTGAAAGGATTCCATGACCTTCTCTTTTGTTCTTTTCTTGTCAGATATGAGATGAATGCTAACTTTGAGGAAACGTGTGTGAGCAGTGAAATTCTTATGCAATTTACTAGCTACACGGGGCAGAGCAAAGGAATGACTGGATGGCTTTTGAGGTTCACACTGGCAGGGGAGGTCGTCCTAGGAACAGGCACAGCCGAGTCAGTATTTCAGTTTTGAGGTAAACGGCGCCTCCTGCTTTTGTGTGTCTATCATCTGGGCGAAAGTCTCCATCTTGGCTCAGTTGGGAAGCACATTTTATGATTAACTTCAGTCCTTTTATTAATCAGAACACTTGCCTCTTTTTGGATGGGGACATTCTTTTCTTCCTTTTCCGTGTCCTCCTGTATATGGGAGATGTATGTATGTGTACGCATGTTTGCATGTGTGGGTGCATGTATGTGTACACATGTGGAGGTTGATATAGAGAATCATCCTCGATTACACATCTTTCTCTCTTTCTCTCTTTCTTTCTGAAGACAGAGACTCCAGTTAAGCTCCACTAAGGCTGAACTGATCATCCAGTTTTCTCTGGAACTTCCTGGTCTCTGTTAGGGTTACAGGTGGGCCGCCACACTCACCTGCCATGCTATGTGGATCTGGGGGTCTTCACTCGGGTCCCTTTGTTTACAACACAAGAGCTTTAACTTCGGAGTCATCCCCCAGCCCCGGATGCATTATTTATCCATTCACTATCTATTCATTGAGTCCTGCTTAGAATCAGGAGTGAGACTGGATGCTGGATTAAAAAATCAAAGAAGACATGTTCTGAGAGACACATTTTTATTGGGGGGCAATGGTCAGGAAGATGGAGGGAATGTGGTTCTGTAAGACATTTTCTTTTTTTTTTTTCTGTTTTCTCATTTATTTTTTATTTATTTATTTATTTATTTTTATTTCAGCTCATACAAACTTATTAGGTACACCAGTTCCCTCCCTCCCTCCTCCTCCCCCCGTACCCCCTGCTCCCCCTCCCCACCCCTCTCCCTCCCCATCCCCCAGTGCCTCCCACCCCAATTCCCAGAGAGTCCTTTCTTGTGCATGACTGATTTTCCTCTGGGCCCTCCTCTCCGATGACGTACAAGGACCCAGTGGCCTTTGCCGAACCCTTTCCCGTGTTCCCCTTAGGTATAGGAACACTGCTGTGGCTGCCAATTCTTTGCCTCCAAGGATCTTGGTGCCTTTAGCAGATGCTAGACTTTGTGAGGTCAACAGTGTGTTGGACAATGCGCAGGGCATGCAAAGTCCAATTATGATTGCTTCAGCCCTAACTAGTATAGAGTATCTTACATATCATTGCTCCTCCCATCCTTATGCTCTTACACTCTTACCGCCCCCTCTTCCGCAAATTTCCCTGAGCTTCAAGATGGGGAGAGACTAAGCTGGCCTAGTTCTAGGTGGTTGATATAGCGTCTCTGAAGTTCTGGATTGTGGTTTGTTGATTTTCTTTTGCAGTTTTGCTGCTCCTGCAATGCCCTTCACTCCATCCTGGTGGGCATTGTATGTTACCCCCTGGCCAGAGACAAAAAGTTGTTAGAGTCTTGTGATAAAAGCACATTCAAAGGTAGATGTAATAAAAGTGGGAAACCACAGTGAGGGAGGGGTCTATCACCCATTTGCAAAATTGTTACTTTTTATCTGCCAGACTATATGCCCTCCTCTTCTGGTGAGATTTTCTTACACGCTGAGACTCCGGTGGCATGCTTTGGCGGCAAATAGAAAAGACTGAAGACAGAGTTTCTGCAAATTACATCCCTGATAAAATTGGTCCCCAGTGTTGTTTTTACCAGTTGATAGTTAAATGTTTACAAAACCCTATGGGATAGTCTCCGGACATTCCACTCTAACTGGAAATAATGTGGCCCGTAATTCCATCCACCCCAACTCCCTTTAAAATACACTAGTGAAGGGCCAGCGAGATAGCTCGGTAGGTTAAGACTCTAGTGCACAAACCTGGAGACCTGAGTTTGAGCCCAGAGCCCATTAAGATGGAAGGAGGAAACTGACTTTTGAAAGTTGTTCTCTGATACACACATGTGTTATATGGCACATGCACTGTCTCTGTCTCAGATAAATGAATAAAAATATTTTAAAATAAAGTAAAATACCAGTTGAAATAGATCATCTACTAAAACGTTATTGCAGTGGATTCATTAAAATGTTGTATGTCGAATACAGAATGGAGTGAACACATGCACAAAGCCACGGCAATATTTGATTGGCTTTTGCTCGTTCTTGTGCATCAAACAGTGCAATGGAGAAAGTCTTTTATTTTTAAACTAAATATACTATTTGGGCGCTGTCACTGTCAGAGCATGTTTAATTTTTTGATTTGTGTTTCCTGCTCTGTCCCATGCAGACAACTGGTACTCGGTCAGCCTGGGATACAGGGGACTCACCCGAGGAAAAGGGATGGTGGAAAGAATTCCCCACGGCTTAGATGACCATTTAAGTCACGGCTTCTCTTTAAAAACAAATCTATTTCCTGCCTGTTCTGTCCCTGCTGTTTTGTGCTTTCCAAAGCTCTGTTGGTCATTAAAAAATTAATTGATTCAAGGCAATATTTTGTAAAGGATTACAAATAAATGGCCTTCAAAATTAGACCTAATGGCAGAAGATAATTTTCTGCAATGCGCAGCTAGATTCTAATTAGAGCAGGCATCATACTGGATTCAAAACATTCACAAAGGTGTTTGTCTTATTTGTGACTTCAGGGAAGTGTTAGTGTGTGTTTCTTAAGCATGTTAACCTAATAAGTCATGTAGAAAGTTCTGTGATAAAACAGGGTTTTTAAATTATTTTATTTATTTATTTTTTAATTTTATAAGTATATTGAGTACTTACCCCTTCTTCCCTCCATCCTCCCTTCTTCCTATAACCTTCCCTTTCTTTCATCAATACATTCCCCTCCTCCCCCCCTCCTGCCTGGCCACTTCTATGGACCCCACGGTTCCCTCTGGCTTGTCTACTCTTGTGGGGGTTCAGGCCTCTGTGGCATACTAAGTTGACCCACCTCAGGTCACCCCACAGATAGGGGCATTTCATCCAGCTTTAGTCCCCTCAGTTCCCACTGTGTGTTCTTATCCTCTCGAGTTCTTCAATAGTCTATGGGAGCATGTTGGTATATCAGTCATTATGCAGTGAGTTCCTGGATGCAGCAGTCCTGCCTTGAATGGAATGTCTTGTCTAACAGTGGACCTTCCCATCTTGAGGTTTTCACAGTTTTACCACACTCTCTTCCTTGAGGTTCCCTAAGCCTTAGGATGGGGAGAGATTAGGTTGACCTGATTCAGGGTGAGTGTTGCCGAGTTGCTGGTACTCTGCAGTATGGCTGCTGCTGTCTGCTTCACTGCTCTTCCACTGCCCTAGGCTGCATCCTGTCAGGGTGTCCAGATCCTCTACCTCTAGGATGAGTGCTAAGTACTCTTCATATCTATGAGTATAGTGGCAGCTAGTTACTGCTGTCTTTTTAAAAATATATTTTTTATTTACGCGCATGTGTGTGTGCGTGTGTGTGTGTGTGTGTGTGTGTGTGTGTGTGTGTGTGTGAGAGAGAGAGAGAGAGAGAGAGAGAGAGAGAATACTATGTGTATCTGTGGAGGCCCAAAGGTGCTTTGGGAATCATCCTGGATTGCTTCTACACCCATTTTGCTTTACTCTGGGTTCTACCTTCCAGAGCCAGAAGTTCAGCTGCTGCCATTTCTGCAATATGTTTGTTTTTCTCTTCCCCTCCCCTCCCCTTGCCTCCCCTCCCCTCCCCTGCTCTCCCCTCCTCTATTTTTCTTTTCTTTTTATGGGATCCAGGATCCAAACTCAGGTGCTTCTGCTTGTAAAGTGGAGGTTTACTCCCTGAGATGTCTTTCTATCTCTCGTCAAAAGCAAGGACAGTTAGTAACTGTGAACTGCCCCACCCTAATCAGAAGATCTAAGCTACCTCTCCACACTCCAAGACTCGGGGAACATCATGGAAGAGGAGGCGGAGAGACTGTAAGAGTCTGAAGTGGGGCAGTGGTGTGGCCAGACATTATCTTTTTGATGTGACAGGGTGTGGTTTTACTGCAGCTGTGTCTGCTTCCACAAGACCTGCATGGGATTTGTCTTACCAACAATTCACCATGGAAGGGGAAAGATCTCAAGAGGCCCCCACACCTCCCTGGAAGACTGAAGAGGCTGATGCTGATGGGGAGGGAAGATGCTTTTCTCAGTGGTAGATCCTCTGGCACAGGATCCATGTTCCTCTAACTGCTCAGGTGCATGCCGCAGAAACCCCGATGAAACCCAGTGGGCCACGCGTGAAAATAGGGGAGGGAGACTGGTAGGGAAGAAAAGCGGAGCTAGGACTGGGCATCACAAATTCACTATATTCATGAATGTAACACTAAAAGAAGAAAAAGAAATATCCTTTGTGGGGCAGGGGAGATGGCTTAGGGCTAAAGTGCTGGTTAAAGCATTTACAATGCAAGTAAGAGAACTGGTTTGGAGCCCCATTTCCTATGTAAAATGTGGCCTGCCAGTACTTCCGGCCACGGAGGGCAGAGACTTGGAATTCTTAAAGCAAGCTGACTAGCCACACTGGTCCCATTGGTGAACTCTGGGTTTGATTAGTGACCCTGCTCAAAAGAATAAGGTGGGAGAGTGATGGAGGATGATCACTGATGTCAACCTCAGGTCCCCACACACGTATGCACCTGTGTGCTTGTGTGTCTGTGCATACAAAGTGAGTCCATACACAGACACATGAACATGGAAAAAAAATCTTGTGTGTGAATGTGGGGAGGCTACAGTATATGTGTGGAGTTCAGAGGGCGACCTCTGTTGTTGATCCTTGCCTTCTTCCTTGTTTGAGAACGGACTTACCATGTGCTGCTGGGTACTCCAAGCTAATTGGTCCATGAGCATCTGAGAGTATTTCTGTCTCCCCTATCTCTACAGAGCCTTGAGATTATAGGTATCCACCGATTTGCTTTCCGGAGATCTGAATGCAGGTCTTCATACATGTTCATATTACCTACTGAGCAATTGCTACTGTGTCTAGTATGTCTTTTGTGCAGGGATGTAAGGCTGTTATCCATCTTTAGACAGAAATCTTGTGTTGATCTCAAAGTTTTTGCCCTAGCGAGATTGTAAAACACCACGTGCAAATCTTTACCATAGCCTCCAAAGTACACAGCAATTAGGGAGCAGGGCTTTGAGACATCATACAGTCTAGAGTTTATGAGATTTCTACACATCCAACTTGTGGAGCTCTCTCTAAGAAAATACAAGATACCCAAGATGAAGGATGGAAGCAATATTGCACATCAAAAGGAGGAAAAAGGAAGTTACTAAGCTCATCATAGCATTAGCCGTAACAAGGGGGCAGCCACAGGAGGGCAAGAATCCTGTCTTCTGGGATGATGTGGATGGATCTGGTGGATAGCATTTAAAGCAAAATGAACCAGACATGGAAAGAGAAATATCAATTGGTCTCATTCATATGTGCAAATTAAAAACAACAACAAAGAGGCTGGAGAGAGGGCTCAGGGGTTAAGCCTCTTTCTCCCAAGCAGAAGGTCCTGAGTTTGGATCCTGGATCCCACATAAAAGCCCCAGGTGGAAATGGCAGTGGCCTGCACTTCCGGGCCCTGGAGGGCGGAGCCTGGGAAATTCCAGAGCAAAGCAAAGAAGAGGTAGCATAATCTAGGATGATTCCCGAAGTCACTGCTGGACCTCTGTAGGCACACATAATGCTTCCTGATACACACACACACACAACGCACGCACGCACGCACGCACGCACATATGCACGCACGCACACATGCATGCAAACAAACAAAAACGACAGCAAAAAAATGTTATAGAAACAGAGGGTAGATTAAGATGATGGCAGGTGAGGAGGGGGAGGGAGTTGGCGACTGGCCCCAAGTGCAGCTGGGTGGGAGGACTCTTTGGTGCACAGTGACACGCTAGGTGACTGTAGACGATGGTAAACCACTTCTAAACCACTTCACCATCTCAGCCCAGCATGGAAGAGGGACTCCGTGCTCAGCACAGAGAAATGATTGGAAGCTGGAGGAGATGAGTATGTTCCCTATGCTGACTTGAGAATCGAAACATCACATCATGTCTCATAAATCCGGGGCATCACTAAATCAGAACATTCAAGAAGTAGGCAAATACAGCAAGACCCACAGGCTAGGAAAAAGAACATACCCTATACATGGATCTTTGCTTTGTGTGGGTTCACGTGTGTGCAGGTATACTGACCATGTGTGTGCATGTAGAGGCCGGATGTTGACATCTGGTGTCTTTCCACCTTGTGTTTGGAGATGGGGTCTGTCATAGTTAGGTACAGATGTCGACTCGACAGTTGAGGTTTTGAGCTCTGGACACATTTGTAGAGAATTAGTGGTTTGGGTTAAACTCAGAGCAAAACCTGCAGGAGATTGTCTGACTGATGGGGAAGGCCCAGGTGGGTGGGATTAGGCCCTGGAATAAAATACAGAGAGCTGGTTGAGGAAGTCAGCATCCTTGTGTGTACTTGGCCAGACATGCTGGTCTGGCAAGTAAGGATCGTCCCTCTCTCAGCCATTATGTAGAAATGGTGTGGCCAGTTCCCTTGGCTCTGGTGTTGGTGCGTGCTCTCCCGTCAAGATGGACAGACTGTAACCGGACTGTTGTAAGAAAATAACCCCCTTGTTTCCTTAAGCCATTTCATAGTCATCAGCAACCATGCAGGCAGACTGCTACAGGGTCTTTTCACTGAACCTGGGGCTTACTGTGGGGGGCTAAGCTGACTGGTCAGCAAGTCCCTGGGGTCCGCCTGTGTCTGTCCCTCCTGTCCTGGGACTTCCAAGCTGATGCTAAATGCCAAGTTTTTACATGGGCACTAAAGATTCTAACTCAGGTCTTCATGCTTGTGTAGCAGATACCTTGCCCCATGAGCCATCTCCCCAGTCTTTGATTATTTAAAACTGGTTTCTATGGAGACTGCTTCCTTACCATTTTTGTTGTGTGATATTGACAATGAGCTTTTAGCATTGCTTCAGATTGTTAGTCAACATCTGTGTCTTCTTTTAATCAATTATTGCTTTGGTTAGTGAATTAGACATTTTTGGTACAAACAATTCTTAATGTCAGAGTAGTGACTAATTGTTATTTTGATTTCATTTTTATCTTGTATTACATATTCCATTTTTATATGAACGTTCATTTCTTCATTAGAAATTAGAAATAATATTCTTTGTTAGAGAGAGAGAGAGAGAGAGAAAATAACATGGCATACACCTACAGGAATTTTGGAAGTCAGTTTTCCTCTTCCCACAGTGTGGATCTGGGAACTGAGCTCAGTTCTCCAGGTTTACACGTGAGCTACCTGACCTACCTCCAACTTCCAGTTCTTGGAGCAATGTGAAGAGATAAGAAGAATATAGTCTTTACAGTCTTCCAAATCAGGGTTCTCATAGATTTACCCTGTACTTTATGAAAAATGAAATGTCTCTACGAAACATTTTTCAAAATGATACTTAAAATGGTGCGTTTCAAGTTTCCCATTAAAAAAAAAAGAAATGTGCCATGGGTCTCAAATTACACATGCTGTCCCACTTCTGACAGGACAGAACTTCTATTTTGACTGTGCTGATGAGCCCAGAATCTTCCACTTGCAGTTTTATAGACTGATGACTGGAAGATGTTTTCACAGATGTGCTTTCCATCTCGGTGCCTCTCAAACCTGTCAGGGTGTGACAGAGGCCCTTCCTGTCGCGTAGCTGGACGAGAAGGCTGCGCGGGAAGGAGGGTCCATTCCCAGTCAATCCTTCGGGAAGGCGACAGATATTTGAGGATACATGGAAGGGGTCGAAAAGGACATCTGGCCACTCTACCTCTCCAAATTATGGCATGACCATTAAAAAAAAAAAGCTCTTTTACCAGGAATCAAAAATGCTGACCTGTGGCCATTCTGACGCCACCTGTCACAAAGAGATTTGCAGCAAATGCAGAGGACACAACCTGCTGTGTTTTGAGTCTCAGTGACCCCCCTCTGAGTCCTAATTGGAGCACTTGCTCTCGCTGATGGAGTTACTGTGGAAAGTTGCAGAACCTGTAGGAGGTGGGTCTTCACTGGTAGGAGTAGGCTCCTGAGGGTAGGTAAGCCAGCTTCTGGATGATCCAGAAACTTCTTTGCTTCCTGCCCTACTGTGAAAGACTGAAATAGGTTGGCACGCATCCTTCCCGTAAGGTGTTTCCGACAGGTATTTTTGTCAGTGACTCAAAGGTAACTCATACCTCGTGGCTTGATCATAATTTTAGGCATGTGTTGGCTTTGAAAATAACAATGGAAACACGGCTAGGCCACCCTCTCTCCCTACTCCCAGGACTCTGGAAGTAGGAGGTTTAAGGGGGGGGGATCCCTGAGTGTGAACGTGTTTCCCTGCACAGTAACTCTGCCTCACTGTGACTGTAAACCACAGTGTTGTATGTTCCACCGAGCTCTTCTCTTGTTTAATCCCTAAAACTATCCTTCTGGGGTGCAGACTTTGAATATAAATTATCTAAGTTAATTTTCAAATCCAAAACATTTGCTTTTGGATGTGCGCGTGTGCACGTAGAGGTCAGAGGCTAGCCGCGGGTCTCATTCCTCAGGAGACGTCCGTCTTGTTTTTTGAGGCATGGTCTGTCATCAGGCTCTGGGGCTGGCCAGTTTGGCCAGGCTGGCTTGTCAGGGACCAACAGGGACCTGCCTATCTCCTCCTTCCCAGTGCCGGGATTGTAATTGTGTGCTGCCGTGCTGGGCTTTTTGAGGTGAATGCTAGGGAGCAAAATCTGGTCCTCAAGCTTGCAAGATAAGCGCTTTCCTGACGGAGTATGGCCCTAACCCCTGGATTAAAGTATCTGCTGTGGCTGCTTTGTTTTTAATTTCTCTCATGTAGTTCCACTTCTGATGTGTTTTTCCTGACATATGTGGCCTTACATGCTTTTGTTTTAGTCATCTTTCTGTGACTGTCACAAACACCTGAGATAACTTAAAAAAGAGACAATGTTGATCCTGATTCACGTTTAGGAGGACTTTTGTCTGTGAGTGATGGGACCAAATGATTTGGGCATGCGATGGCACACTGTTTTATGATGGAGTGCCTGGGGGGGCGGATACAAGCCTGTGTACCCCAAGAAGTGGAGAGAGAGCAAAAGAACAAGGGTCTACAGTCCCATTTAAGGACTTGTCCCCAGTAGCCTGCTACTTCTTCCTCTTGTCCTGCCTCTTGGAGGTTCTCATACTTTCCAGTAGTGCCAAACTGCAGAACAGTATTAGCCATGGACCTTGGGGGATTCTCCAGATTTTAACTACAGAGTAATCTCTGTGTGTGTGTGTGTATGCATGAGTGTGTGCATGTGTGTGTGTGACAATAGAGCACTTGTGTGTGTGTGTTTATGGAGGCCCAAGGTCAACATTGGAATCACCCTGGATTGCTCTACCTCTTTATTGCTTTGCTCTGGGGTTTCCCAGGTTCTACCGTCCAGGGCTGGAATTTCAGGCCACCACCATATTTTTACATGAGATCTGGGGATCTGAACTCGGGTCCTTTAAGCTTGTGAGGCAACGACTTTAACCACAGAGCCATCTCCCAGTCCCCAAGTAACCATCAATGACATTTTAACTTGAGTGTGAAGCCAAGTAGCTTCATGTGCCCTGTGTCTTGGGTCTTGAACAAGTTGGCTCGTTGGGATTAGTTTCAGAGACTGCAATAACCTTAGAGCCTTTTATAGCACCGTGTAGAGTGCCATCCGTGGGAGTTAGTTGCACGTGCCAACTTGAAAACTGAAGGTTGAACCATCGGGAAGACCCAGTCTATGTGACTGGGTCTGTTTTCTGGGCAGGTGGATGAGATGGAGAGAGAGAGATAAGACAGGCCAGATAGAAAGTACTGCCCCCTCTCAGCTCTTCCTGGCAGTCTACTTTCTTCAGCTCCTGATGCTGGTGTGGATTCTACTGCCAGGCAGATGAACTGTGACAAGGAACTGTAACCTACAACTGAATCCCTGGTTTCCCTAAATTGCTTGGTCATGTATTTATTTTTTATTAGAGGAAAGAAAGAACAGAATTCACGGACTCCAGATGTGGAACACCATGAGGGATGGGCACCCTGAAGAACTCATAGATTTCAGGTATGGAAACCATGAGGGGCAAGGAGCTGGAAAAAGAACTCACGGACTGCAGACATGGAGTGTCACAAGGGGCAGGCCCCCAATGGAACTCATAGACTCTAGACATGGAGTCTGTTGCAGTTAGCCTGCATGGTTGCTGATAAATCACCATCAAACGGCCTAAGGGAACAAGGGCTTTATTTTCACTTGTGATTTTCTGGTTACAGTTCTTAGTCCAGCTTGATGGGAGAGCATGCACCAACACCAGGGCCGAGGGAACTGGCTATACCATCACCACATGATGGCCGAGAGAGGGATGATCCTTATTTGCCAGATCAGCATGTCTGGCCAAGTGTACACAAGGATGCCAACTCTCTCAATCAGCTGCCTGTATTTTATTCCAGGGCCTAGTCCCACCCACCATGGACTGGACCTTCCCCATCAGCAAGACAATCTCTTGTAGGTTTGCTATGGGCTTAACTTGACCATTAATTCTCTACAAATAGCCTTACAGCATAAACCGTCAAACTGTCAAATTGACACCTGTGCCTAACTATGACAGAGTCCTGTGAGGGGCAAGGAAGCCAAAGATAGTTGCCAAGGTCTAGAATATTTATGCCCTTAGTCAGGCCAGGGACAAGTGACTTTTCCTCATTGGTTAGCTCCACCTTCTGCAAACCTGATTGAAACTTTTGGTCCTCCACATCTCATTGGTCTGTTCATATTGGGGCCCAACCCTTGGTCATGTATTTTTTATCAGCAACAAAGCGGGTATCTGGAACAACATTGTAGCTGATTGTCATGTTTGTGGTTTAAAGACGCTCTGCAAAGTTTAACTTTGCATCGAGTTTTATTTATTTATTTATTTTGTATGTGTATGTGTGTGTGTGTGTGTGTGTGTGTGTATCAGAGGACACTATGTGTCCCTGTGTAGGGCCAAGGGTAACTTCGGGAATCATCCTGGATGGCTTTTTCCTCCTTGTTTTGCTCTAGGATTTCCCAGACTCCTCCCATCAGGGCCTGAAGTATGGGCTGCACCGATTTTGCCTGGCGTTTTTATATGGGACCTGGTATCCAAACTTAGGGCTTTCTGCTTGCAAGACAGAGTCTTAACCCCTGAACTATCTCTCCAGCCTTGCATTGAGTGTTTGATGTGCATAGTAACTTTTAAGCCTGTGTGAATGGCTTTTCCCATTGTAGCGACTGGGAATAGTGGTCCCTAATCAAATATTTATTACAGGGTCATAGACAAGTGGTCTTCCCTCTTAAACCATAGGCACGCACAGGCATGTATAAAGAAATTTCCAGGAAACCATTGAGGAAGTCAATGGTAAGTTTCATTCATAGTCAAAGAAGAAGAAGTGTGGAAAGAAATGAGACCACCTAGTGTGTGAAAGCCACCAACTCCAGAGAGCACTTGGCCACATGCCCCTCCGCCTCCTTCCCATACTTTGGTGTGATGAATCCACCAGTTTTAGTGTTAAGTTGGGTGGTGTGTGTTACCTGTTTCTATTGAGGGAATTACTTGCTTTCCCAGATATAGTGAGGCTACTCTTTAGAAAGATAATATTCTTTTTTTTTTTTTTTTTTTTTTTTTTTACAAAAATAGACTCATATCTATTTGTCAAGGGGAACTGACATAAAAGGTCTTTTAACAGATTAATTCATAACCAAGAAAAACAGCAGTTTTAGATGAGTGCATGCATGTGTATGCACATGCATGCATGTGTGTGTGTGTGTGTGTGTGTGTTCCCCCAAGAGCCGCCCTATAAAATCAAACATGAGCATTTGTTCCTTTTCTGGCAACTTCTGCCTCATTCAGAAAGAGAAGCCAAGTGAGCAGACAGGGCGTATTTTCCCACAGTTATTACTCGACTCTCTTCCTTCAGGTGGAGGTTAAGTGGGTCTAGAATAACAGACATCTGTGTTTGCGGTGCAGTAAAGTGCATTGAGTGTGGCGACTCTTTCTAATTTCCCTCAGCTGGATATGCAAATGAAACAATTAAACTCCTAACCCATCACTCTGTGGGGAACTGATGGGTGACGTGTGTGCGGGGTGTTTGCTGTGGCTAATGGGAAAGTGGTTGGACGAGGGGAGCAGCAGTGTGTTCTATTTGCAAACGTGCTAAAGAGCTAGTTATCCATGGGAATGGGCTTTGGTTATTTAGGAATAACCTTCAAATTGGCAAAATTAGTCCCCACAGCGCAATTTAAAGGTAAAAGAAAATCAATCACTCGTTTTACGGTGTTTGAATTTGCTAACTATATAGCTCGTTATGTGTATTTAGAGATCTGGTTTGTAAGTGGGAAGTAGTCTCAATATGGAACTCAAGTATCTGCAGGATTCCTCTCTTCCCTCCTCCCCCCTCCCTCTCTGCCCCTTCCTTCCTTCCCTCTTTCCCTGAGGTCAGACCCAGAACGTCCCACTCTAGACCTGCTCTCTACCATGAAGCCACAGCTGAGACTCTAGCTCAACCTCACCTCAAACTCCAGATCATCCTCCCGTGAGCTGGTGTCACAGTCAGGTACCACCACACTGGGGTCTGTTGTTTGTATTTTGCAGGTGGGAATATTGATGATGCGAAAGATTTCAAACTACTTCACATCGATTGATGAGTCTGTGAGAGTTTTGCTAGGAACCTAAGAGTCAGGATGTAAAGATTACAGATGTAGATGCTAGCTGACACCCTACCATTGTTGAGACAAAATGATTTTTTTCTTGGGGGCATACTGTGTTGTATGTATGTCTTGCAGTTGAACCTAAGACCTTGTGCTTGCTAGGTAAGTAGTCTGCTACTGAGCTCTACCAGATTCCTCCTGCAATTCCTTTTCATTTTTGGGGGGGGTACACATTTCATTGTATGTATCCATGCTCTATGGTTGTGCATTTCAGAACACTTTCATACAATTACATTTTGCAAGTTGAGCACAATCTCCTCTTTATCCTCCCATTTGTTCCCTTTGCTTCCCTGGGCACTTTCCCACCTACTTCACACCCATCGCACTTGCCAGCGTGCCAGTGGCTGCCAAAGCATGCTGAAGTACTGAGCCAGCCCTCTTCCTTGTTGTCCACTCAGGGCACGTCCCACAGTGCGGCCTGGGGCTGCCCACGCTAAGTAGATCATCCCCTCCATCTTGCTGAGGGCTCGCCTTAACTAATGGTCCTAGCAATCTTCACGCAGGAGTCCAAAGCCTCAACCTTCAGCTGTCAAGCTGACACCTGTATTAACTGATCTCACTCCACCCCTTGTCAGCACATCACATAAACATGTCACTTTTAAACCGTTCAACCCTTGTCTCCACAGATGTTCCGCTCATCTTAGGATAGAAAAATATATTTGTTTTGGTTTTAAAAGTTCTCTTAGTGAAAGATTAAAAGTTCTGGGCTGGAGAGATGGCTCAGGGGTTAAGACTCTGCCTTGCAAACAGAAGGTCCTGAGTTCGGATCCCAGGTCCCATGTAAAAACACCAGACAGAAATGGTAGCAGACTCCACTTTTGGCCCTGGTGGACAGAGCCTGGGAAATCCCAGAATGAAGCCAAAAGGAGGTAGAAGCAATCCAGGATGATTCCTGAAGTCACCTTTGGTTCTCCACAGGACACACAATGCCCTCTCTCTCTCACACACACACACATACACACACACACAACACATACACGCACACATACACAATAAAGTTAAAATTTCAGCATTTTAAAAGATATATAATCTTTTTTAAGTCCCAAATTTTTACCTATAAGTTTCTATAAATTCCAAAATAACGTAAATACTTCCAACATACAACAGGACAGAACAAACATTTTTACTTTAAAATGGAAGCATCAGGATATATCAAGAAAATAGAAAGTCAAAGAAAGGCCAAAGGCAAATCAAAATGAAGACTAATGGTTGGCAGGATACATACCACATCCTGTATTTCAGTATCTATCTTCTGTGGCTTGCCATATGGTCAGGTCAGCTCAAAACCACAGTGATGCCATCATTTCTGCTTTTCTGCTCACAGATAAGAAGTTCTTTTCTGGGTTGTCTCCAATCTGCACTTAGTCTTTCTCAGCATACATCCATGATAGCTCAGGCATCTCCCATATCCTGAGTTCCCTACTATAGCTAAAACTTCACCTTCTTCTGCAGGAACTTCAAATCTGCCATATGGTGCCAGGGCTCACTCGTTTACCATGAACCCCTCAATCTTGCATCAAAACCGGATGAGGCTGCCAAATTCTGCAAGCCCGCAGATTTTCTTAGAACTTGTCTCAATCACCAATTCTTCACAGGTAAGCACAAAGTCTCAGCCTTCGAATGTCAAGTTGACACCTGTACCTGACTGGTACTCTGCCTGAACTGTATGCCTTGAATCAAACCTTGAGGAGGCATCAATCAAACTTAACCCTACTTGTGTCCATGGTTGGAGATGTGTGACTGTGGGCTGCGTAGTGGACAGTTGACACTGTGTTGCTAGAGAATTCCAAGCTCTGTGAGGCAGCATAGTTACATCAGAGGATCACTGCGTTCATAGGGTTAGTACCCTCTGAGGTACCGCAGAGGTCAAAGGGCAAGGTGGTAGGTCATATCTTGTCTGATAACGTTCTCTCCTCCATCTCTATCTTTTCTCCCTGTCATGTTCTAGGTGAATACAGTAGTATGGCGGAGGGAAGACAGTTGCAGAAGACTAGGATGTCCTTGCACGGCACTGGGCCGACCAAGCATCTCCCCTCAAAACAGACAGTGCCCTCAGATAAAGAAGGCTCCACTGTGGGTCCTCGCCATCGGGTGAAGTGTCAGGAGTCAGGTGACATTTTGAATAATCCCAGTATGCTTTGAGCACTGGGATTTTGAGGCAGGTGATCTGAGTTGTGTGCTACTTGGATTTCAACTGTTACTTTTGGTTTTGTTTATCTTTATGGTATAGGCATCATATGCATTATATAAGGTTAGTAGAACAATCTGGGAGTAGCTTGTAGTGCACCCCTAAGAATATTTTTGCACAACTCATGAGTGTTGGGTGGTGTTGGTTGCCACAAAGTATTTCCTATTGACTTTAGCTTTGAGTTGATTTCCACCACTTGTCCTCATCTTGGGCTTGGTTCTTCCTGTTGGTTTCTGTGCCTGGCAGTTTTCCTGTTGGTTATAGACATGGAAATTGGACTCCGTGGACTTGTTGGATACTTTTGCATTTCTGGAAATAGTCCCAAAAGTGTGTTTTGGGACACAGGGCCTTGGAAATTGGTTTTTTGGGGGTTTTGATTTTATGCTGGGTTATGCAAGACCAAGGATGAGTATGGGCCTCCTTAGCCTTCCCCACAGCGCTGAGCCAAGACCTTCCCGAGTCTCCTGCCCCAAACCTCCTCAGGAAATTTCCCAGTCCATGTGGGGCCCGAGGGAGAGGAATAAACATGATTGTTTTCCCTGGCAAGCTTCGAGTTCTGTTTCTTTGCATCCATCCGGCTGGTTCCATGTCTGGCCTTGGGTAATATCTTCACACTGTGTGCAGGGATGCTGTCTGCTGAAAAGTGGATGCACCTTTGGGGTCCCTGGAATTCTCTGTCTGCAGCACCCTTCTCTCTGATGCTCTGCATGGGAACCTCATCTGATGTCTTCCCAGACACAGTAAATTAGTAAGCGAGTGTGCGTGCGTGCGTGCGTGCGTGCGTGCGTGCGTGCGTGCGTGCGTGCGTGTGTGTGTGTGTGTGTGTGTAGCTGGTGGGGGGCTGGAGCTGGAGAGATGGCTCAGGGATTAAGCCTTTGCCTCGAAAACAGAAGGACCTGAGTTTAGATCCTTAATGTCATGTAAAAACACTGGGCAGAAATGGCTGTGACCTGCACTTCTGACCCTGGAAGACAGAGCCTGGGAAACCCCAGAGCAAAGCAAACAGGAGGGAGAGCAATGCAGGGTGATTTCCGAAGTTACCCTTGGCCTCCACAGGCATGCCCGGTACCCGTGTCTACACACACCTACCTATACCTACACATACCCCCCACTCACATACACACCCATACCTCCACATACAAAAAAAAAAAAAGCTAAAAAAGAGAATGCAGAGCAGGCCCAGTGAAATGCTTTGTGTAGGCTCATGTGTAAAACCCACTGCTCAGTGCTACTCACACGAGTGCACTGGATGTGTATCCATCTTAGCAGCACAGCAGGGTGGGACAGGCCATCGCCAAGCCCTTTGTGCTTTCTCCAGACGTTATTTGAGCATATGGGTCTTTCGGGTCCTAAAACAGTCAGTGCAGTCCTAAGAACCGTCAGCTCCCTTCCTCTCTCCTTTCTTCCTTCCTTTTGCATGGTTGCATGTATGTTGCATGTGGTTGTGTGTGTACAAAAGAGCACTCAAGTGTGTGCACCCCTGGATGCCCAAGGGGGACTTCTGAAATCACCCAGATTTCTTCCACCTCTTTATTGCTTTGCTCCGGGTTTTCCCACTTTGCCTTCCAGGGCCAGAAATACATGCAGCTGCCATTTCCAGCCATCATTTTTACATGGGATCTGGGGATTTGAACTCAGGTCCTTTTGCTTGTGAGCAAAGGCTTTCACCCCTGAGCCATCTCCTTAGCCCCTGAATAACTTTGTTCATTAGCTGTGCCATTGGTCTTTTCTGCTGTGTTCTTTGCGTGGAGCTAGGGATGGTGTGGGCCAGATGCGCCACGCTCATATTGGGCAGGCGCTGCACACGTGTGCAGGGCAGGCATTCCACCACTGAGCTAGACCCCAAGCCTGTGCCTCCCTGCCTCCCTGTGGATCCTCAGGTAGCAAACCCTCCCGTGTTTGTTTGACTTAAGAGACCATATCCCCAAATATTAGTGAGACAATGTTCATATCTGGATAGAAAATGTGGGATGATGGGCTGGAAAAGCGAGGTAGGAGTTATGAATAACATCTAGACCAGTGGAAAGCAGGAACAAGAAAGTACTCCCTCCCTCCCTCAAAAAACAAAACAAAATCCCCCAAACACACACACACACAAAACGTTTAGCCAAACTGAATTGTTCACCGATAAGAATGTTCACTGTCTGCTTAGAAGTGGCTGTTATTGTTAAATAACAAGTGTGTTCAGTGTTTGCTTAGAAGTCGGTGTAAATCTTTCCATCCTTGTTAATTGGGAATTGCGTTGTTTGTAAGTAAAAATAGACATAAGTCAAAATTCACTGTTAAATCAGTACAACAGCTTTCTTCTTTTCTTTTTTTCTTTCTTCCTTTTTTTTAAAATTGAAACATGCCTGGGGAGTTGATGGGGTGTTTCATGTATTTCTACTTTGAGTTCTTTTTTTAAACTTCTGAAATACAAATAACCACTGAATGCCCGTTACAATAAAATTTGCCTGGAGGCAATTTCTAAATCCAGACCTAGTAGTTGGAGATAGTTAATTTACTTCTTTAATGCCTTGACTCGAATACTAATTCAGGATGTAAATGTCACAGTTTGCAGGCTTCATGAGTTACAGTGATCGTTGTGCAAGGACAATATTTGAGTAATCAGAACAGATTTTTTTTTTTCATCGTGGAAAAGGAGCGCTGATTGTTCAGTGAGCCCTGAGTGCCGGCAGCTAAGCTGTTAGTCTCAGACATAATCTGAACACATTGCATTCGTTAGAATAAATATGCCACGTGTAATTAGATGTTAGTTATGCAATAACGTGGATCTTCACTTTTGAGCTGAAACTTGAACTTATACATCTAAAGAAACACACACAAACTAAACGGTGACTCATTTTCTTTAACATAACCCATTAAATATGTCATTTGTCAATGACAATTTTTAATGTATTTGAGTTAAGACAAATGATGTTTTGCTAGGGAGTCTTTTTAAAATGTATGTTTTTCTTTCCATTGTCATGTGTGCATCGTGTGTGTGTGTGTGTGTGTGTGTGTGTGTGTGTGTGTATGTGTTTGCATGTGTGTGAGTGCACCTGTGTGTGCAGGTGCACATGCATGTTAGTTACACATGTGTGAAGCTCATGGTTGATATTGGAAACCATCCTTGATAACTCTTCTACCACATTGTTTTGAGCCCGGGTCTTTTGTTGATTAGCACTTGTTTGGCTAATCAACCTGCCCTTTGTATTCCTAGGTTCTGCCTCCCAGGGTGTGAATAACAGGCAGACTGCCATACCTGTACAATATTTTATGAAGAATTTGGGTACCAAACATCAGTATTTGGCAACCACTGAGCCATCTCCCCAGTCTTTGCTAAGGGTGTATGTGTGTGTGTGTGTGTGTGTGTGTGTGTGTGTGTGTGTGTGTGCGCGCACTCATGCAAGTGCATGTCAGAGGGCAGCCTTGAGTGTTGGTCCTCACCTTGTATCTTGCTTGAGATAGGGTCTCCCCGTCGTTCGTCACTGTGTATGCCAGGCTAGCTGGCTGGTGACCTCCTGGGGATTCTCCCTTCTCCACGTCCCAGCTCACTGGAGGATGCTGGCATTGTAGACTAGTTTCTTCCATTTGAACTCAGATCCTCATGCTTCCACAGCAACTACTTTACCCCAAGCCTTGCCAGAGACCCTTATGTGAATGGAAGTTTGCCTGCATTGTCTTATGAAAGAATTGAAATCATTCCCATGAACACCATTATTTTAAAATATCACTAGAACTAAATGAAAATTATTGCCTTGAAATATGCATTCGTCTAAGAAAAGTCAGAGTCTTTTTTCTTTCACATCAGCGGTATTGGCGTTACCTGGCTGTCAGGGAGAGATGCAAATCCGTGGCCAGTTTCCTTCACCAGAAAGAAGCAAACAGCAAGGTAGAGGGGTGTCAACTTAGCGGGAGGGAGTGCTTCGGGTGAGCAGAATACATGCAAATTATCTAGCAAGAGATCCTTTAGGAACTTGTGGGACCAGTCACGTGTGTTTCTGCAAGCCCAGGTGGTTCCGATCCATCGTGAAATCACCTCTGATCAGAAGAAAGATCAGAGTCGGCTCACTGGGGGACACCAAGAAAGCTGTGCTCTGTATAATGTCCCCGGCTGCTCGTTTGTGCTTTGGAAGTGGCTGTATCCAATCTGGTTTTGAAGTGCTGGTTGAAGCTAATTAGGATCTGAATCTGTCTGAAATGAATAAGGACAGCCTTCCCAAGCTGCTTTTTTCAATTTAATGTCCAAATGATCATTTCATTGCCTCAGATGACAGTAACGAATCTGTCTTCAGCTTTCCTAACTGTAACTAACTCAAGTTAACCAGGAGAGTTTCGGCTAATTGGATCATCAATTTACTCAATTCCATCCACTCACGATGGATGAAACTTACCAGAACTAATCTGGGTGCCAACTTTCTTTTTCATTTCTCTTTCTCAGAGGAGCCCACAAAAGTTTCAGGGGGCGAGGGGACAGGGGAGAGAACTAATGACTCCTAAGTATGGCTTCCTGTGTGCATTCTGGGACAGACTTTGGCAAGACTCCTTGGTGTCTGCTTTGGCAGCTGTTTGTGTGTAGGGTGTGTGCTTCTTAGAATAGGTGTGTGCATGTATGTATGTGGGTCATGTACATGTGTGTATATGGTGTATATGTTTGTTAGTATAAGGGTGTGTGTGTGTGTATGTGCGTGTACAATCACACACATATGTGTATATATGGTGTATTGTACCTGTTAGTGTAGGGATGTATATGTGTAGGTACTTGTTATTATAAGGATGTGTGTGTAGCTCCTTGACTTGGCTAGTTTGACCAGCCAAAGAGCTTTCAGAATCTACCCATCTCCGCCCACTCGGGTCGGCACTGGGGTTGCAGGCACACGCTCCCTTGCCTGGCTTTTCACATGAGTCCTGTGCATCCTAATCCAGGTCCTTGTGCTTGCATAGCGGTCACTTTATTGACTGAGCCAATGACCCAGCTCTCAACATGCTTTAACCACAGTTGCAAGCTATGGCAAAGGTGAGCTCTTGTCTAGGTAAAGTGAGTATGCTACTTTCTTCTCTGTCTCTGTCTCTCTCTGTGTACAAGAGGGTATTTGAGTGTGTGTGTCTGTGGAAGCCCAAGGGTGACATCAGGAATCATCCTGGATGGCTCTACCTCCTTATTGCTTTGCTCTGGGGTTTCCCAGGCTGGGCTTTCCTGGCTCAGAATTGCCGGCCACCGCCATGTCCACTTGTTATTTTTATGTGAGATCCGGGAATCTAAACTCAGGTCCTTTTGTTTGCAAGACAAAGACTTTAACACCTGTGCCACGTCTGGAACCCAAGTGTGTTACGTTCAAGCCAAAATAAGTTTTGAACACAGTGCTCCCTCCTTGTCTACCAAGGGGGCGGAGAAACCTCTGAAGGGTGAGTCTAAGAATGTTCTTCTCTGGTAGGACAGAAGCGTCTTAACGAGGAGATGGGTGGCATTCTGAAAATGCTTGTCTGTGCACAGTGTGGGACAGCATCGTGCGGGCCAGACACTTGTCCTGTCTCCGAAATGTGCATGAAGTCTTGGGGATGAGTATCGCCAAGTTCAGTTTGACATTCAGGCTCTGTAGCTTCTTGCTGGGGGGCTGAACCCTGCTGAGAACTTGAGACACACCCGGATGGATTCTGTGTGCTGGGAGCCTCTGAAGGCTGGATCGATTTTGGGAATCCTGGGGCTTTGTGGATGGACCGTGCCAGGGCAGCTGGTGCCAGCAATTGGGCTATGAACATTGTTGTCTGATTCTTCTTAAAACGATGTGTGCATATGCGCGGGCATGCCTGTCCGTGCTTGCATCTGTGGAGGCTGAAGGCTGATGTCAGGATCCTTCTCATGTTCTGAGCAGGTGTCTCCTGAACCTGGGGCCTGGCCCTTTTGTCTAGGCTGGTTGGCCAGTGCCCCCCTCCCCCCAGGATCTGTCTGTCTTGGCCATCTGTCAATGCTGGGGAGCTACAGATGCATGCTGCCATACCTGACTTTTTAATGGGTGGGCGTAGGGTACCCCGCTCAGATCCTCATGCTTGCACATGCTTTACCCACTGAGCCATCTCTCACGCCAGGCATGTGGGAATTCTGTGTTTAATCTTTTGAAGGAACTGCAAAGACTTCTGTTCCAAGGCTGTAAGTAACTTCCTGGCCTCGGGCATGTGTCTGAGTGATCAGAATCCGGTAGGCAGGGAAGACTATGCCGCAGGCTGCACTGGTTGGGATTATCTGCTGACACCAGACAAGCTTATGTTGAAAAACAGACCATAAAATGTCAGCATTGCCCTGGGAGAGTACAGCGTTGTGTTCAAGCTACATCCACTGCATCAGCACATCACTTAAGAGTGCTCCTAGTCACACAGGTCCCCTTGCTGGGAAAGCTTCTTGAAGTCTTTCATTCGTGCATTCCCATAACAAATAAATGCCTCCTGCAGACCCCCAGGTAGGTATCATAACCCCCCACAAAGCTGTATTCTTCTTCAGTCTCATGCCCTAACTGACCTTGGGGGAGTCCAAGTAATCTTTTTCTCAAATCTGAGAAATGAAATAAAAATAATGAGGACTGGAGAGATGGCTTAGGGGTTAAGACTCTGCCTCACAAACAGAAGGTCCTGTGTTCAGATCCCAGGTTCCATGTAAAAAACACCAGATGGAAATGGCTACACTTCTGGCCCTGGTGGGTGGAGCCTGGGAAATCCCAGAGCAAAGCAAAAATGAGGTAGAAGTCCAGGATGAATCCTGAGGTCACCCTTGGTGCTTCACAGGGACACACAGTGTTCTCTGATACATACATGCACACACATAAATAAATAAATAGATAAAATATTAAAAAAGAATAATGAGACCAATGTAGGTGTCTACTGTGTAATGGTTACTCTTAACTGTTGCAGTGAGAGAGCACCCAAAGCCAAAGAACTTAAGGAAGAAAGGGAGATTGATTCAACTTACAGGTCCAGAGGGGAAATACAGTCTTTCACGGCGGAGCGGGCATGGCTGGTGGCCGAAGCTGGAGACAGGTTACGTCATACCCATCCGAGAGGCTAGTGGGCTTCCTGGAGAGGCTTCTTCTGTTCTGTGGTTCCTTTTATCTGGTCCACTACTGGGAGGTTCCAGTGAGATCTAGGGAGCGTCCAACTAGATCTGGGGGTAATCTTTATATTATCCAGATAATCTCTTCAGGTGATCTCAGCTGATCTTAATTAATGCCAGGTGTGTCAAGTCACATACTGTTTTATATCCCTATCATGAATGCTGGAGCATTTGGACTTCCCTAACCCTTCCTGGTCTTATTTTAGCCATCCTGCTTTCTACAGCCTTGTGTCTCCGTTTGTTTTGGGTTTCTTTCTTGTTTTACGGGACACTCCTTTAGTAGGTTCCTGAGCCGTAGATAGGTGCTGCCCTGACCAAAGCAGGCTAAAGGCAAGGAACAGTTTGTTCTGGCTCACAGCTCAAGAACACAGTCCGTCATGGAGGAAAGTCGGGAGACGCGGGTGGGTCCGTGAGTGACGTAGAATTCTGGAGCCTTGTGCCAGGCCATGATGGTTAAGGATGAACTAAGCACGGAACAGGTGGCCTTGGTGCCCTTGCCCAGGTCTCCCGGCTTGCTGCTGAGCCCACTGGGGGTCGCCATGGCTGGAGCACACCCGGCCACAGCCTCCAGTTCTGTGACTCTGCTTTTCCAGCTGGGACTTCCTCTAGCTCTGTGTTGGCCCAGAAGTTGGAGACTGAACTTCGGTGGAAATAAGACTCAATCTGGGGAGATGGGGGATTGGGGCATGGGTTTCCCTGACTTTCTGCGTTTCAGAGGGGCAGCTCTGGGCTCTGTAGTGACCTAGTAACCCTGGTTCGCTCACGATCTTGAGCCTTCCTTCTCTACCTTGCTTCTCCCATCCATTGAAGGTGTCGTACTACTTGCGGTCACCCCACTCCCTGTGACATCCCCCCCTTGTTGCTCTGGTTTGGTTTTCTGAGAAACAGGCTCATTCCATGCCTGTCTGGTTTCATTGCAAAGCGCATCGGAGGCTGAAGTAATTATAAGGAGGCTGAGGCAATTATTCTTCCATCGCAGCACGCTGAGGTTCGGTGTTGGTTGTAACAGGAAACAGAACACCTGTAAGTGACGTCATGAGATTCAGCCATGTCTAGAGAAATCCTAGACTCTCTGGAACCCTTTCAAACTCTTTGCACTGTTTACTCTTCTGTGTTGCTGTGAGAGACCACAGAGGCTCAAACAACTGAAGGGAGAAAAGGAGATTTATTCTGCTTAGGTCTAGAAGGGCGAATGGTGGGCTGGCAGAAGTTGGAGGCAACCTATGTCATATCCGTCAAGGAGGCTGAGAGCTGCAAAACTGCCAAACTGTAAGAGCAGACTTCTTCTGGAAGTAATGCGGAGTTAATCAACCTTAAGGCCCATCCCCCCCTCCCCCCCGTGATTGCTTTTCTCCAGCAAGGGTCCACCTCTTAAAGGTGCCATGACCTTCCCAAATGACTAAAGATTCAAACACATGAACCCGTGTGGGGCGACTCACATTTTAAACCATGACACCCTTTTTATGTATTGTTTTTGATTTTCATGTGTGTGTGTGTGTGTGTGTGTGTGTAGAGGGAGTGCATGCATGTGTATATGTGTGTCCACATGTATATGAATACACAGGCATGTGTGTAGAAGCCTGAGGTTGATACTGGGAGTCGTCCTCAATCATTTTCCCTTTTATTCCTTGAGACTCTCAGCAAACCTTGGGTTCACTGGTGGGCTTGTCTGGCTGGCCAGCTTGCCCTGGGATTCCTAGTCTCCTCCTTCCATGGCTGGAATTGAAGATGTGCAGCTCACCCTCTTCACATTTTATATGGGATCCGAGGATCCAAACTCTGGTCTTTTTGCTTATACAACAATACATTTCTCTAGCCCCAAATTCTATTTATCTATTATACTGGGTCCTTGCTTGTAGGAAAAACAGTGTGTTAAATATGGCCTCATTTAATTCAGTACACACACACACACACACACACACACACACACACACACACACACACCACACCACACCAGCATGAATGTGAGAGATGAGAAACTCAACAAAATCCCAAACAAAGAATGAAGGTACCCTGGTATAGTGTTGGAAAAATTGTCTTCAGTGAAAACAACTACTATTAAGAGTGGATAGTACCCCAACTGCCCAGGGAGAGATCTCTGTCCTTATATTGTACCTCGAACCAGTGGGCACTTCATATATTTTGCCTGAATGATGCCGGAGGATCTTGCCGTCTTATTAAGGAGGCAAGCCATGTGCTCCTTGGTTAAGTAATTCTTAAAGGTGCTATTTAATTAAGGGCAATAATTAACAGAAAAAATAATAAATGCTTAGTGGGATTCCTCTGGGGCCTGATCCTGAAGTGAGGAGAGGAAAATTACAGAACTGGATAAAAATGATCCAGTCTCAGCCACAGGGATTTAGGTTGTTGGTGGCGGCTCGTCGTCCCCTGCAGCTCTGACCAGCCAGTCAGTAGAGATCAGGCAGCTGCTGCAGATGGAGAAGGGGGAGGCTGAGAAGGTGCAGTGAAAGAATTAGAGGCTGAAGGAGGCCAAAGAAGAAGCCTGGGCTGAGACTGAGCAGTACCAGATGCAGAGAAAGAGCTCAAGCTTAAGGCAATGAGCAAGGAGACCCAGGAGAAGACCACCCTCCTTAGAACCGCTTCCCCCGGGACAGGGATGAAGTCCTGGTTCTCATTTGTGACATTCAGCCAGAAATCCACAGAAACTACCACCCCAATGGATAGGAGCAGGGGAGGTGTGGGCTCTCTTGTTGCCATTGGAGACACCGTCGAGGGAGGGAAGCCTGGGCAAGCTCTAGCTCTGTTGTAGGAAAGGCATATATCAGTTCTCTGCGCTGTAGTGATCTCTTCACATTTCAGAGAGTAGTGGATCTAGCTCTTTGTACAGACTTAGTACAATACTTCTCCAAAGTTTCATCTTTTTACCTGTGTATGTCAGAAATTTAATTGAGTATATGTGGTCTGTTTTCCTATGTGTCTTTTCTCCAACAGCATGTATGAGTGTTGACTATTTCTTTCTTAGTATAATAGGAAAAAAATTCTTTGAAGAAAGAAAGGGATTACACTTTCTTTTATGCTTTCTTAAGGATCAGAGGCTTTATCTATGAAAAAGGAGTAAATAGTTATGACTAAGTAACTTCTATAATAGTTATAACTATGTAACTTCTATGAACACAGCCAGCCTTAAAAATAGTCCATCCTGGCTAAGAAATAGAAGACTAAGTACTGATACGTTTGTTCAGGTTGCTGCTAGTTTATACTAATCAAAATTACTAGATGCTAAGACTCATGAACTTACCTGTGATTGTTTGATGTGCTGGTAATCATTTAAAAGTAAACTTTTCGTATGTTTCAAAAATTTTAAAAAATCCAGTCTCTTCTTTTGATTTTACAAGTACTAAAAAAGTTTTTTTTTTTTGAGAGAGAGAGAGAGCAAGTGAGCACGGAGCAGGCTTGGACATGCCACAGTATGTGTGTGGAGGTCAAAGTCAGCTTTCTCTAGTGGCTTCTCTCCTTCTACCATGTGGACTCTGGCATCACACAAGTTGCCCAGTCTGCATACAGGTGCCTTTACCCAATGAGCCCTCTCGCCGACCCAAGTCTAGCATATTCAGGGAGAAAGCAATGCAATGCCATCCTCTAGGCCCAGCACGACCCGCATGGCTGTGGGCTGACAGCTGCTGTGGTCACTCGCATTGGAGTGGCACAAGACTGGCCCTGTCAACTCTCAGTCACAAATGCGGGAGATCCTCAGGGACCCTACGCCTCACTGCTGGATTATTTGCTACTGGGAGACTCTGGAAGGGGGCTGTCACTGACTCCAGTTATCACAATGTAGCTGAGAGCACGATGCAGCCGAGGTCACAATGCAGCTGAGGTAAAAATGCAATTGAGGTCACAATGGGTTACGATGCAACTGAGGTCACAATTCAGGTGAGCACACAATGTGCTGAGGTCACAATGCAGTTGAGGTCACAGTGCGAACGAGTTTACAGTGCAGATGAGGTGACATGCACTGAGGTCACAGTGTAGCTGATGTCACAATGTAACTGAGGTCACAAAAACAGCTGAGATCACAATGTAATTTAGGAAACAATACATTGAGGGCACGATGCAGTTGAGGTCCTAATGTAGGTGAGGCCACAATGTTCTGATGTCACAATGTGTTTGAGGTCACAGTACAACTGAGGATACAATGCAATTGAGGCCACAATGTACTGAGGTCACTGTGGAGCTGTTGTCACAAAGTAGCTGACATCATGCTGCAGCAAAAGTCACATTGTAGCTGGGGTCACAATGCAGGTGGGGAAGGGTCACAATTTACCTTAGGTCACAATGCAGGTGAGGTCACATTGTGCTGTGGTCATAATGTATCTGAGCTCATCATGCAGCTGAAGTCAGAATGCACTGTGGTTACAATGCAGCTGAGATCACAACATAGCAGCTGATATCATAATGCACTGAGTTCACAAAGCACAGAGGTCACAATGTAGCTAAAGTCACAATGTGCTGAGGTCACAACACACTGAGATTACAATGTGCTGAGGATACAACACGCTGAGGTCACAATGTGCTGAGGTCACAGTGCAGCTGAGTTCACAATGTAGTTGAAATTCCAATGTACCTGAGGTCACAGTTCAGCTGAGGTCACAAAGCACCTGATATCACAATGCATTGGGGTCTCGATGTAGCTGAGGTCATAGCATAGCAGCTGGGATCACAATGCAGCTGATGTCATAATGCTACCGATGTCACTGTGTAGCAGCTAAGGGAATGGTGTCACCATTCAGCTGAGGTCACAATGCACTGAGATCACAAAAATCTGGGGTCATAACGTAGCAGATAGGTGACAATGTAGTATTTGATGTCACAATTCAGTTGAGGTCACAATACATGGAGATCAAAGAGCAGTTGAGGTACTAATGTACCTGAAGTCACCATGTCACATTTCAGGCAAGGTCACAACACATACATGTCACAATGCAGTGTAGGTCACAGTGCACCTGAGGTTACACTGCATCTGAGGTCAAAAAGTAGCAGCTGGTGGCACAATGCAGCTGAGGTCACATTGTAGCTGATATGATAATGCATTTGATGTCACAATGTAGCTAATATCATAATATGCTCAGTTCAAAAAATGCACTGAGGTCACAATGTAGTTGATAGCACAGTACAGTTCAGGTCATGATGCAGTTGATATCACAATGCAGGTGAGGTCACAATGTGTTGAGTTTACAGTTCAACTGAGATAGCCATGATGCTGAGGCCACAATGCATAGAGGCTACAATGTAGCTGAGGTCACAGTGTACCAGGTGATGTCGGTGTTGCAGTTGAGGTTGCAGTGCAGGTGAGCTCACAATGCACTTCACCATACTGTTGAAGACACAATGTATCACAAGTCCCCATGCACTTGAGGTCCCAATGCACTGAGATTGTGATACAGTTGAGGTTACGGTGAGGATGAGATCTCACTGCAGCTGATATCACATTGCAGTTGATGTCATAACGTGGCTGACGTCACAGAGGAGCTGAGGTCCCAGTGCAGCTGAAGTCTCAGTGTAGTTGATGCCACTGTGCAATGTATGTAACAGATGGAGTCACAATGTAGCTGAGGTCCCAATGCGGTGAGGTCCCAATGCACTGGGGTCACAGTGCAGTTGTGTTCATGCAGTTGTGTTCACATTGGTGCTTAGGTCACAATGTAGCTGAGGTCACAGTGCAGCTGAGATCACAATATACGTAGGTTTCAGTTTACCCAATGTCACAAAGCAGCTGAAGTAACAACACAAGTTGGGTCACAATAAGATGTTGTCACATTTGCACCTGAGGTCATAATGGAGATGAGGTTACAATGGAGAAAGAAGGTGATATCACATTGTATCAGATAATGTCATAATGCAGCTGGGGTCACTGTACACATAAGTTACAATGCAGCTGAGGTCATGATGTAGCTGAGATCACAATGCAGTTGAGGTCAAAATGCAGCTGGGAAGGCACTAGGATCCTTGGAGGCTAGGGACTGACAGTCACAGTAGTGTTCCTAAGCTTAAGGGGAACACAGGAAAGGTTCTGGGAAATGTCCCTGGGTCCTTGCACCTCATCAGAGAGGAGGACCCAGAGAAGAGTTTGGCATGTGCATTAAAGGATGCTCCGGGGATTGGGGGGGATTGGGGGATGGGGAAGGAGGGGAGAGTGGAGGGGGAGCAGGGGGGTCGGGGGGAGATGCAGGGAGGGAGGGGACCGGTGTACCTGTTAAGTTTGTATGAGTGGAAATAATAATAATAATAAAAAATGCAGCTTGGATCACAATGCAGCTGATGTCACAATGTAGCTGATTTCACCATGCCTTGAGTTCACAATGTACTGAGGTCACAATGCAGCTGAGGTTATAGCAGAGCAGGTGATATCACAATGTAGCAGATAATGTCACACTGTAGCAGTTGATGTCACATTGCAGCTGAAATCAATGCCTGGAAGTTTCAGCACAGACGTAGTTATAATTGATATATATATATATATATGTTATAATCTCTCAATACAGCAACACAATGCAGCTAATGTCACAATGCCACTGATGTCACAATGTGTCTGATGTTCACAATGCACTGAGGTGATAGTGGAGCTAAAGTTGCAATGTACCTGTGGTCAAAATGCACTGAGATCACAATGCTGCTGAACTCTTCATTCAGTAGAGGCCACAATGCAATTGAGGTCATAATGTAGCTGAAGTAGCAATACACCTGAGGTCACAATGTGATGAGGCCACCATGCAGCTAAGATCACAATGTAGCTGAGGTCACAGTTCAGCTGAGGTCACAATGTACCTGAGTTCATAATGTAGGAGAGGTCAAAAAACACTGAGGTTGCAATGTAGCTGAGGTGAAAGAAAACAATTGAGGTAACAATGTGATATTGTCGCAATGCATTGATGTCACAATGCTTCTTAGCCACATGTGATGAGGCCATATTGCAGTTGAGGTCATGGAGTAGCTGATGTCATAGTGTAACAGCTGATAGCACAATGTAACAGATACGGTTAGAGTATAGCAGCTGATGTCACATTGCAGCTGATGTCACAATGCACTGAGGTCCAATAAAACTGAGGTTATGATGTAGCTGAGGTCTCAATACAGCAGAGTTTACAATGCAGCTGAATTTGCAATGTAGCTGATGTCATAATGCAGCTAATATCACAATGCAGCTGAGATCTCATTGTAGCTGATGTCACAATGCAGCTAATGTATAAAAGTATCCGAGGTCACAATGGAACTGAGGTCATAATGCATTGAGTTCACAATGCACTGAGGTCACAATACAGCTGAAGTCACCATTTACTCCAGGTGACAATACAGCTGAGGTAACAATGCACTCAGTTCACAATGCAGCTGAGGTAAAAATAGAGGTGAGGTCACAATGTGTTCAGGTCAAATTGCAGTTGAGGTTGCAAAGAGACCGAGAATACAACACAGCTAGTTCACAATGCACTGATGTCACAATGCATCTGAAGTCACAATACACCTGGGGTCACAATGCTCTGAATTAACAGTGTAGCTGATTATATCATAATGCAACAAATAATATAGCAATGTAACAGCTGATTTCACAGTGCAGCTGAGTTCACAATGCACTGAGATCACAAGGCAGGTTGAGGTCATGATGTAGTCAGATCACAATGCAGCTGAAGTCACATTGTAGCTGATATGATAATGCATTTGATGTCATAATGTAGCTAATGTCATAATATGCTCAGTTCAAAAATGCACTGAGGTCATAATGCACCTGTGGTCACAATGCAGCTGAGGTCACAATGCAGTTGATAGCACAGTACAGCTGATGTCACAATATGCTTAGTTCACGATGCACTGAGGCCACAATAAATCAGAAGTCTCAATGCACCTAAGGTCACATTGTGCTGATTTCACAGTGCTGCTGAGCTCACAGTTCAGTGTAGCTCACAATTCAGTTGAAGTCAGAATGTAGCTGACATCCCAGTGCAGCTGAGGTTACAATGTAGTGATGATGTCACAATGTAGCTGAAGTTGCAATGTATTTGAGCTTTCTGTGTAGCTTAGGTCACCATGTGCTGTGGTCGCAAAGCAGCATAGATCAAAAAGTAGCTGAGATCACAGTTCAGTTGAAGTCACAGTGTGCTGAGGTCACAATGTGAGATCACAATGCAGCTGAGCTCAAGACCAGCTGAGGTCACAATGTACTCTTATACCAGTGTATTGATGTCACAATGCAATGTCAGAGGACAAATGTGATGAGGTTACAATGTAGCTGAGATCACAGTAGAAGGTTATATCACAATGCAGCAGATAATGCCACACTGAAGGTCACACTGTAGTGCACCTGAGGTCACAACACCCTGAGTTCACAGTGCAGCTGAGGTCATAATGTCGCTAAAGTCCCAGTGCACCTTAGGTCACAATATGCCGAAGTCACAATGTGCTGAAGTGTCAATATAGCTATGATGATAATGTAGATGAGGTCTCACTGCAGCAGAGGTCATAATGCAGCAGAGATCGCAATGTAGCGCTAATGGTTACTCTTAACTATTGCTGTGAGAGAGCACCCGAAGTCAAGCAACTTAAGGGAGAAAGGGAGATTTATTCAGCTTATGGTTCCAGAGGGGAAATAAAGTCTTTCAAAAAGCTGGAGGAGGCTACATCACTGCAGACATCTTGGAGGCTGAGAGCTGCAAGACTGCTTGCTACAAAGGCAGACTTCTCCTAGAGGTAGGGTGGGACTAATCCACCTCAAGGCCCACCCCTTGTGACTGCCTTCCTCCAGCAAGGCTTCACCTTACAAGATGCCATGACCTTGCCAAAACACATGAGACTGTGGGGGACACATTTCAAACCATGACAGTAGCTGAGGTCACATGCACTGATGCCACAATGTAGCTGAGGTCACAATACAGCAGAAGTTACAACCAACTGAGGTCACAATGCAGGTGAGGTCACAATGCAGGTGAGGTCACAATGCAGGTGAGGTCACAATGCAGGTGAGATCACAATGCAAGTGAGATCACAATGCTCTGAGTTCATAGTGTAGCAGCTGATATCACAATATAGCAATAATATCACAACGTAGCATCTAATGTCATGATGTAGCTGAGGTCATAATGAAGCTGAAGTTAAAATGCAGTAGTGGGTATCATGATATAACTGAAATCACAGTGTAGCAGCGACTATCACAATGCAGCTGAGGTTACTATGTAACTGATATCAAATTGATCACAATGCAATGGAAGTCACAACTTGCCGATGACACTGCACTGGTGTCAAATTCAGTTGAGGTAACAGTGCACAGAAGTCACCATGTAGCAGTTAATATCACAATGTAGCAGATAATGTCACATTGTAGCAGCTGACATCACAATTCCTTGAGTGCAGCTGAAGTCACAATGTAGCTAAGGTTGCAATGCAGCTGAGTCCACAAATATCTGAGATCACAATGTGTTGATGTCACAATGTAGCTAAGGTCACAATGAAGATGAGGTCAGAATGCATAAGAGTTCACAATGCAGTGAAGTCATAATGCAGTGAAGTCACAATGCAGCCAAGGTTAAAATATAGCTGATGTCACATTATCACTGAAGTTATAATGGGTTGAAATCACAACAGCAGAAGTCTCTGTGCAGTTGAGGTTGCAATGAAGTTTCTCAGATTGTAGTTGAGGTCACAAATCAGCTGAGTTCACAGTGTACCTGAGTTTTCAAGACAGGTGAGGTTATAATGTAGCAGAGTTCCCAATGCAACTGTGGTGACAATGCAGTTAATATCATAATGTAAATGATATGACAAAGCAGATGAAGCCAAAGTGTTCTGAGATCACAATGCAGCTGAGGTCACAATGTGCTGTGGTCTCAGTGCAGTTGAACTCACAATGCAGGTGAAATCACTATACAGCTCAGGTAACAACTTGAGGTCACAATGTAACTGAGGTCAGAATGCACTGAGTTCACAGAGCAGCAACTATTGTCAAAATGTAGAAAATAAGGTCACATGTAGCTGCTGAGATGACAGTGCAGCAAAGGTCCCTATGCAGGTCACAATGCACTAAGGTCATAGTGCATTTGAGGTCACAATGTAGCTGAACTTACAATGCAGCTGAGGTCACAAGACAGCTGAATTTGAATGTATGTTATATCATAATGCACACAATGCTGCTCTCACAATGTACTGAGGTCACAGTGCACTGAGTTCACAATGAATTGAGATCACAATGTAGCTTAAGTCACAATGAAGCTGAAGTCACAATGCACTGTGGCCTAAAACACCTGGAGTCACAATGCAGGCCAGGATCACAATGCAGGTGAAGTTATGCACTGTGGTCACAATGCAGGTGAAGTTATAATGTACTGAGATCATAATGCAGGTGAAGTTATAATGCACTGAGATCACAATTCAAGTGAAGTTATAATGCACTGAGGTCACAATGCAGGTAAAGCTATAATGCACTGAGACACAAGGGCAGCTGAGTTCACAGTGCTCTGTGGTCACAGTGTAGCAGCTGATAGCACAATGTAGCACATAATGTCATGACATAGTTGTCAATATCAAAATATAGCTGGGTCATAATACAGATGTGGTCACAATTCAACTGAGTTTACTAGGCAACTGATGCCAAAATGTAATGGTGTCACCATGCAGCTGATGTCACCATGCAGCTGAGGTCACAATGTAGCTGAGGTCACAATGCATTGAGGTGTCAGTGCCTGAGGTCACAATGTTGTTGAAGTCACAATGTATCAGTATCAAAATATAGCTGGGTCATAATACAGAGGTAGTCACAATTCAATTGCTGTCACAGTGTAGCTGAGGTCACAGTGACACTGGGGGGTCACAATGCATCGAGGCCACAATGCACTGATATCACAGTGCAACTGAAGTCACAATGGTCTGAGGTCACACTATAACAGCAGATATCAGAGTGTAGCTGATAGCGTCATAATGAAGTTGAAGTTACAATGAATGCACTGAGGTAAAAGTTCAACTGAGGTCTTCATGTAGCCGAGGTCACAATGCAGCTGAGGTAAAAATAAAAAACAGCTGATATCACGATGCAGAAGACATCATGACACAGCTGACGTCACAATGTAAGTGATTCATAATATACTGAGGTCACAATGCCGCTTCGGTCATAATGTAGCTGAGCTCATAATGTACCTCAGGTCACAATGCAGCTGAGCTCAGAATTCACTGAAGTCACAGTGCAGTTAATGTCATGCTCTAGCTGAGGTCACAATTTGGCTGAGGTCACAATGTAGCTGAGTGCTCTGTGCAGTGAAATCACGATGCAGCTGAGTTCCCCATGCATCTGAGGTCACAATGCACTGAGAGTGCAATGCAGTGGTATCACAGTGTAGCTGAAGTCACAACATTGCAGCTGATCTCTCAATGTGCTGCGGTCACAATGCAGCTTAGGTCACAATGTAGCTGATGTCACAATGTGCTGAGGTCACGATGCTGAAAGGGCTTGAGTTCCTGGCGTGCACCACCGTGCCCCATTCTATGTGGTGGTTGGGATCAAAGTCAGGGTGCTAAGCTGACTAACAACAGCTGAGCTACGTCCTCAACTTCAGTTTTTATGTACCTATGGGCTCTCGGTTAGGTGATGACTCAGGTGATGACAGAGGTCGCCTGTGTGCCAACCTTGTGACCTGAGTCCATATGTTTGAAGGAGAGAAACCAAGTTTGAAAAGTTGCTCTCTGAGCAGTGTAGGAGTGCCATGGCATATGCATTGTGCATTCTCTCTCTCTCTCTCTCTCTCTCTCTCAGTTCTTGTTCTTTTTCTCACAAATTAATACTTTCTGCAAAGTACCTCATTTTATTTCTCTCTCCTTCCTATTCATAGATGTTTTCTCCAGATGATAATGCTTTCCCAAGAGGAGTACAGTCCCCAGAAACTCTGCTTGACCTCCCTGATCCCCATTGAATATAGGAAGACCCTTGAAGAAGAGAAGCAGATGTTACTTAGAGACTCTGTTTTTCTTCTCCTCGTGACACTTTGAAGATTAAGCCCACTGCGCCCGAACCTTAAAGTTCTTTCCCAGACTCCAAATTCCACATGCATGGTGTTGCTTCAATCCATCACACATGCTCAGCTTCATTAGACTGCACACCCCGTGCGTGGTGCGCCACCAGCAGGATTATCACATTTCCCTTTGAAAACCCAGTAAAGACAAAATAAATGGTTAACCAAATGTGGCAAATTCAGTTTGCAGGTGTTCAGAGACGAGGCAGCCCCCGATAGCATCTCGGAGGCTTCTGGCTGCCTTGCTCACAAAATGCCTTTTAAACAGGCCGAAGAAAATTCTGGAAGAAAAGGAAACCAGGGGGCAGAAGTTGCTCCTCCCTGCTTTCTGACACACAGCTAATTGCCTTGTGCCCACTGCAGAGATGACGATGGAAATCTGGAAACTTTGTTTTGTCAAGCCGTACTTCTGAGGACACCCTGGGTGTGCCAATAACAGTTCTTTATCATCCTGGGCTCCCAGAGTGCTGGCTGCTAAACATTGAATTTTTTCCCCTCCCTTTCGGCAAATCTAATTAAGTACTTGAAATATTTCATCAGCCAGTGCTTGGTGGGTGGGTGCCTTTCGGAGATTTCTTTAAACACTCTGTACATCCCAACACTCTCAAAATTCCTGTCTGCTAGAACAATTTGAATTTTGGTATCAGTGTCTACTCAAATTCAATAATGCATTAACGAAGAACTCATTTAAGAACACCTCATACTAGCTGTGTGTAAGATAAACTTAGGGGATGTTCCAAGGATAGGCATGGGCTGCTCGAGAATTAGAGAGAAATTTTTCATAGCTTTTTCTTTCTTTACTCTGAGAGAAAGAATATGAATATATGCATGTATGGTACTCTGAAACAAAAACAATTTTTAAGTTCCAGAAATCACTTCTTTGCTTCTACCACGTGGGATTCTGGGGATTGAACACGTTGCTTAGGTTGTAAGCAGGTATGCTAACCTCTGAACCTTTTTGCTGACCCCGTCATATTTTTTTTTTTTTTTCCCTGAAGGTGCAGGTAGATGAAGTGTGTGTGTGCATACACATGCATTTCTTACCACTCCCCAAATGCAAGGCGGCAGGTATGAAAAGATATTTGATCAACATTTAAACTCACAGTAAGTAAGAACTCCCCCCCACTCCTCACCCCCTACCTGCCTGGCTTCCCTTTGAATGAGATCATGTCTATGTCCTGTCATCCTCTTTGTCTATTTCCTTTTATAAATGGAAGATTTTTACAACAAAAAATACAGTCGTGCCCATGAGGGAGTGCACCTCCTGCTGTGGGGTGTGGGTGTGGGGGCTTTACCCCCAAGTGCATCTGTAGACTTCAGACAGCTGCTGCAGACTTGAAAACAAAACCCGCCCGCATCCTTGTGAACCTGCCACTGTGGCCCGTGGACGGGGAGCCCCTCCCTCCCCCCTGCACAGGACCCCGTGCTTTCTCACTGTTGTTTGGTTCCTGGTGTCCTGTAGTTTACGTGCTGCTCACCGTCACCGTTTGATATATTGTAGGAATAGTTAAGCAAAATTCCCATCCCCCCCCAGAAGTTATCTTTGAGGGCTTCGTGGGGGCTTCCCTTCTCTCCCTTTCTTTTTTCTTCTTCATGCTTATCTTTGCCCACCCTAAATGTCACTTTCTTTGTGACTGAGTCACTTTCCAGTTGCCTCCCCACCCCAGCTAGGTTCATAAAATTCCCTCTGCGGCCCACCTCCCCCTCCCTGCTGTATTTCAAAGCCCTCCATCATCTTTTACAAAAAAATCAGCAGAGTCAAACATCCAATTTCTCCCTCCTCCTCCTCTTCCTTTCATGCTTTGGTATTCGTGGTCTTTTCCACGAGCTGTCATTCCCCATGCTCTGAAAATTAAACCCAGCGCCTAGAGAGATTATAATGTCTTTTCCTCAGGCCGGGATGGGGCAGGGATAAAGCAATATGTATTTTATTTGGGGCTGTGGGCCTGTCTTCTAAATGTTATTAGATACTTGAACATAAGAGAGACTATTCTGATTTGATGGATGGAAGGTTCTATCCTGCAGAGAAATAAAAAGACAGCTAGATTATGGTGGGTAATTCATCATCTAGAGAGAAAGAGAGAGACTCTTTTAAGCTTTTTTTTTTTTTGGTATATCTCAGACTAAATCAACCTCGATGGGTGATTTTGTTGCTCAACTTTGAGCAATCAAAGGCTCTGGTGGAAAAAAAATGAATATTTTCAGAGACCAGTGAGCTTGACTTTCTCTTTTTCAGCTCTTTAGTTGGTAGAGCCAGCTGATTGCCTTTTAATCACTGTATGGTAGTTCTTGGAAGTTTTGAAAATTCAGCAGGAGGAGGAAAGCTAAAGTGGATCCTTCCTGATTGGTACAGAATACTCATGCTCACTTGCAAGATTCTCAGTTGATGTATTTGTGGGGAGCTTCTGCTCCCTGTGGGGGTGACTGGCACGCGGAGGTTAAGCTGCACCCGGGGGGTGGGGGGGACAGGTCCTGGCTCTCACATCTGCTTAGCGTTTCTCTTGCCTTTCATTTTCTAAAGTGTTACATATGGAATACATATGTCTTTCTGCTCCAGTACCATGGGGAAGGGGGGGGGGTAGTAGAAAGGACAGGAGGAGGAGGAAGAAATAAAAAAGAAAAATCACAAAGAAATCGATAAACACCTGTTATTCCCTGGTCCGCAGTTATTTGGACTTGGACGTGCCTGCAGGCAAAGTTCAAGGAAAAAAATCCCCGGATCTCTCCATGCCTTTATAGATCTGTAGCTGGCGTGAGGGCTTTTAAAAATCTTACTTTATATTTATTTCATTTTGTTTTGTCTTGTTTGATCCCAGAGTGGACCCTTTGCCCTCCATTCTGATCCTGTCCCAGATCCCTTCTCTCCGGGGTAGATTTCCTCTTTCCCTTGAGGTGGTGTTTTGTGGTCAGCAAAATGCAGATATGTATTTTTTCTCATCTGCTGTAGGATGCACCCCTGCTCAGCCCTCACTGCTGCAGGTTTCCTACATTACATTGCCCCCTGCTGTTACTGTCACACGCCAAGTGAAGCATAGAACCAGATGCCCATCATGTAACCACGGCCTGCAGTCAGGGAGAAAGATGCATGGGAACAGAATCATTTGAAAATGGGTTCCAATATAAGTAAGGGTCAGTAAATGCTTTTCTGTGTTGTGTGGGCATTTTCCATTGTGTGTGTGTGTGCGTGTGTGTGTGTGATAGTTAATCCTGGGTGTCAACTTGACACACCTGGGATTAACTAAGATCAGCTGTTAGACCACCTGAAGAGATTATCCGGATCAATACATTACAATACAAGACTAGCCCTAGATCCCATTGGAACCTCTGTAGATCTCATTGCAACCTCTCAGTAGTGGATCAGATAAAAGAACCATAGAACAGGAGACTGGGAAGAAGAAGAGAGAACCTCCAGGAATCCTCTAGCCACGTGGATGTCTACCATGACTTAGCCTGCCTACAGCTTCAGCCGCCAGGCATGTCACCTCCCCCGTGAAAGACTGTATCTCCCCTCTGGAGCTATAAGGTGGATAAGTTTCCTTTTCTCCCTTAAGTTATTTGACTTTGGGTATTCTCTCACATGGTTAAGTTAACATTAAGAGTAACCATTACTCTGTGTGTGTGTGTGTGTATGTATATCTATGTGGTGTGTGCATGTGGAGGGCAAAGGACTGCTTGGGGAAGTTGCTTCTCTCCTATCATCAAGCTAACTCAGGTCTTCAGACTTGGCGATAAGTGCTTTTGCCTGGAGCCATCTTGCCGCCTCTTGCTTAGCGTTTTTAAATGGGGATTTTAAATTTGGGGGTTTTTGCAGTTTCTCTTTCTGTTGCTGTGAGACAATATCAGATCCAAACAGCTTAAGGGGAGAAAAGGAGATTTATTTGTCTTATGGTTCCAGAGGTGAGATACAGTCTATCATGGTAGGAAAAGCACAGCAGGTGGCAGAAACTGGAGCTGGTTCAGGTCATTGCGGCCATCAAGGAGGCAGAGAGAACAATTAGCAACTGCAGGAGCAGACTGCAAACACATGAACCTGGGGGCAACTCAAATTCAAACCATGATAGGAGTGTGTGTGTGTGTGTGTGTGTGTGTGTGTGCGCGCGCGCGCGTGCGCATGTGATAACCACTTCCACTGGAAGTTAGCTATGATTTAGAAGCTTTGTTTGAAATGAGTCATGCAGGGACTTTTTCTTTGTCTATTATGGACAATGTGATTTTCATAAATAGATTCTACTGGAGGGTCTAGTGCCCTAGTGAAAATACGGGGGTGCGCCGCTGTGAACTCTGTTTTCTCCAGCTTTATCCACTGTCTGACACCCAAAGACATTGACTGCTCGTCCTGTTGGGCTCATCATTCAACAAAATTGGAACCAATATTCCAATTTAACCTGCCAGATTAATTTGTTGTTGTTGTTGTTGGGCTTCAAATCCCAGAGAATAATGGCGCTCACGTGTTGACCGAAATAACTCAGCGAAGACCAGGGCATTGCCACTGGCTGCTGGCAGTAGGGGCCGGGTCCACACCCGTGGCTTTACTCTTGGCATTCTGAACTTGCTTTCTTTTGTGACGGTTTCCTTCTCTACCCTTTGTATTTTTGGATACTGATCCAATGTTCTCAACTGGATACTCTTTTTTTTTTTATTATTTATTCAATTGTGCGTGTGTGTGTGTGTGTGTGTGTGTGTGTGCGTGCGTGTGTGTGTGTAGAACCACGGACGAATTCAGGAACCACCATGGAGGCCTCCACCTCCTCCTTGTTTACTCTGCCCTGGGATTCACAGGCTCTGCCCTACCAGGTCCAGAAACGCAGGCCGCCCCCGCTTCCGCCTGGCGTCTATACGTGGGGTCTAGGATCTGAACCCAGGACCTTCCGCCTGCAAGGCAGAGGCTTAATCCCTGAGCCACCTCTCAAGTCCCTCAACTGGATACTCTTCTCACACTCTATGTTCATTTCTTTCTTTTTCTTTACTCTTTGGTGCATACGTGTGTTCATGTGTGTGGGAGTGCAAAGAGGTGGATACACACATGTGTGTGTGTATGCGTGCTCACGTGCATGTGTGCACATGTATGTGTGGAGGCCCAAGGTTGGTGTTGAGAATCATCCTTGATCGATCACTCTTTTGTCTTATTTCCTTGAGACAGGGTCTCTTGATTGTCAAATTTATTCTTTCTCTTGCTACGAGACAATATTCCTACAACCAGTTGAAGGGAGAAAGGGAGATTTATTTGGTTCCAGTCCAGAGGGGAGATAAAGTCCTTCATGGTGGGAAAGGCATGACTGGCAGAAGCTGGAGGTGGCTGCAGACATCATGGAGGCTGAGAGATCTAACTGCAAACTGCAAGAACTGATTGCTGGGGAAAGCAGGGCGGGGCTAAGCAGCGTCAAGGCCCACCCCCTGTGATATCCCTTCCTCCAACAAGGCTCCACCTTCTAAGTTGTCATGACCTTCCCAAACATCAACTAAGAATTCAAGCACACGAGTCTGTGGAAACATTTCACCTTCAATCCATAACACTGATCAAATCCACAGCTCGCCCACAGGGCTGGCCTGGCTAACCGGCTTGTTCTAGGGACTCTCCATCTCCACCGTCCAAGTCTAGAATTACAGATGTGTCACTCATGCCCCCCCGGCATTTTTACATGGAGTCTGGGGATCCAGACTCTAGTCATCTTGCTTGTACAGCAAGCACTTTAACCATTCAGCCATTTCTCTGACCATCCACCTGTATTTCTAGGGTATGACATTGATTACTTTGGTCACTGATGTTTGTCTGCCTTACTTTGTTAAATCTGTAAGTGTCCTGGGGCTGGGAACCTTGTCTGGTTCATATCTGTATCTCTGATGTCATTTCTATCAAATAATTCACATTGAGATGGGAATCTAGTACCTTTCCAAGGGAGTAAGCATTTACTCTGTGGACAGAAGGGGCAGAAGGGAGGTCAGCTTCTCCCCCACCAAAACTCTGGGGAAAGCATAGCGTGGCTGCCATCTTGGCTTCTGCTGTGTTAAGGCCCCAGACTGTGGAAGTTTGGGATAACAATTGGAAACAGAGACGGTCTGCATGAACATTGCCAGCAGAGGGACCATGCCAATAGGCTGGTTAGCTAACTGGATGCATCTGATTCACTTTTGTTTCTTGCAGTCAAATGGGACCTGCAGTAACAGGACCAGAGGACCCAGGTGCTAGAGTAGCTCTGAGACCCAGACGAATTTCCCTGGCCATGGTAAGTGCCATCATCATCATCATCATCATCATCATCATCATCATCACTATCCTTGCCTAACACCTTCGCTCCGATCTTCTCTTCCAAGCCACTTCTCTGTTCTTCAGGATAGGTGTTGCAGTCCGCTGGCATGGTTGCTGATAAATGACCAGAACACAGCTTAAGGGAACAAGGAGTTTACTTTCTTATGATAGTCTGGTTACAGTTCATAGTCCAGCTTGACGGGAGAGCACGCACCAACACCAGGGCCGAGGGAACTGGCCCCCATAACGGCTGAGAGATGGACAATCCTTACTTGCCAGACCAGCATGTCTGGCCAAGTATACAGAAGGATGCCAACTCTCTCAACCAGCTCTCTGTGATTTATCCAGGGCCTAATCCCACCCACCATGGGCTGGATCTTCCCCAGCAGCTAGACAATCTCCTTCAGGTTTGCTCTGGGCTTAACTCAACCATCAACTCTCTACAACTGTGCCCAGAGCTCAAACCCTCAAGAGTCAAGTTGACACCTGTGCTTAACTATGACAATAGGGTCTTACATTTACTCCTAAAAAAATTACAGTTCATAAGCCTTGCTTCTGTCTTCTTCTTAATCTGCATCGGAGCTTGCAGATTAGCCTCTTATTACAGGTGAATCATTTGGACCAAGTAGAGCCAAATACAGCCAATCTCCCTATCCGCATAGCTACTGCAAAAACGAAACAAAACAAAGCAGAAATGCTCTGGGGCAGCTGGCAAGGTTTAAAGACAATCATGGAAATTAGTGAAGGTTGGTTAAGGACTTGTGTGCATGCACGTATGTGTGCACAAATACGCGCACTATTCATACATGTGTACACGTGGGTGCATGGTGCCCATGTGCATACAGACAGAGAGCAGAGGAGGGTGCCGAGTTACTGATAGTTCTTCATCCTATTCCCTTACAACAGGGTCTGTACAGGACCTGGAGAGAGTACTTGGTATTTCTTTTCTTTTTTCTCTCCCCTTAAACTCCATTTCCATACGGAGAGAGTACTTGGTATTTCTTTTCTTTTTTCTCTCCCCTTAAACTCCATTCCCATACCCCCCTCTTTTTCCCATTACACATCTCTCCTGTCACACTCTGTAACGGTTACTCTTAACTATTGCTGTGAGAGAGCATCCAAAGTCGAATAACTTAAGGGAGAAAGGGAAATTTATTTAACTTACAGTTCCAGAGGGAGAACAGATTTTCATGGTGGAAGCGGCATGGCTGGCTGGCCGAATCTGGAGATGGGCAATGTCACACCCATCTGGGAGGCTACTGGGTGATGGCTGAAGGATTCCTGGGAAATCTTTCCTCTCTCAGTCTTCTGTTCTTTGGCTTCTTTTATCTAGTCCACTACTGGGAGGTTCTGATGGGATCTCTGGAGGTTCTGATAGGATCTAGGGCTGATCTTAGTTAAGTTGACCCCCAGGATTAACTATCACGCACTCCCTCCTATTTCTAAGTCTTTTCATTTGTGTGTCCTACTGTGCTTCATCTAGTTTGTCCTCGATGTCATGTGCCTGACCTGATTCATGCTGCAGCAGGTGTCTCAGATCAGCGGGTACATCATCAAGGAAAGATCTTCCTCTTCTCTATTAGTTCTCCGGAGACTCTCAGGGAGGGGGAACTTCTTCAGATCTTTCCTCTTTCTTGGTGAGATGTTGATAGAACAGTTCCCATGCAGTTCTTGTGCAAGTGAACATATCTGCCATGAATTGTGTATACCTCAGTCCTTTGATGCCAAGCAGATAATGTCTGGCCACCACTGTCCCACTTTAGGCTTAGATGTCCTGTTTAGGGCTAAGCAGTTCGCTGTCACTGCAATTTGCCATGCCTGACATTTTATGCAGTGCTGGGAATCGAACTTAAGTCCCTATGCTTATGCAGCAAGCTGTCTTATCCTCTGAGCCATCATCTCCCCACTCCTTTAAGAGACTTTTCTCTCCGTGGCTGGCACCTCTCAAACTTGCCGCATTTACTACCTACAGTGTAATGTGAGTTCATGATTTCGGAGTCTCCGAAGACCAAACACAGCTGTCACAAGTAAGCTTTCAGTCATCCTTGTTCCTTCCCAGTGGAACAGAAAAAGACCCACACAGAGAAAATCCTTCAGATTAGGACACCGATCTATTCCTTTATTGACTCTGAAAATCTTCAGAATGGGCTCGCAAGATGGCTCAGTGGGTAAAGGTGATTGCAGTCAATGCCTGACAACCTGAGTTTGATTTCCTGGAACCTCCATGATAGAGGGTGAGAACCGATTCTTGCCAGATGTCTCCAGACTTCCAAGTGTGCACTGCGGCGTGAGTATGCACGCGCGTGCACACATGAAACAAAAAATGAGTAAATATGTATATATGCAAAAATTTCTTTGGACATGGTGAACCATAGCTGCTTCCTGAGCATGCTGCCAGTTAAGCTTACCCACAACCTCGGACCGCAACATCTCTGAGGTGCATGACTGCCCCACCCCGACAAGCCCTGACCTTAAGCCACCGACTTTCCCCACACCACCTGATACCAGCATCTAAAGTTTGCAGCGATTCACTTTCCTTGCAAGCCCTGCTAGAGACAGCAGCAGACGTAGTTACCTGTCATTCAAGCTGTGACTCAAAGCATCCCACCAGCCTGAGGAGTTTCATCTGGAACCGGACAGCAGCCTGTCTGGGAACATATGCTCTCATAGAGGAGGCGGGGTCTAAGAGGTAGGAGAGGGGGAGGGATATGGGAGGCTGTGCTTGGGGTGGCCTTTGGGAATACAGAAAGGGAAAGACAACAGACACATCGGATGACTTCCTAGTTTAATCTCTTGTGGGTGACCTATTGTTTTAAAGCCTCCTTTCTTTGTTTCCTGAGGCAGCAGCTTGCTATGGAACCCAGACAGGTCTCGAACTCACTGTGGAGCCTTGCTGGTCTAATGTGTGATACATAAAAACTGCTGCTAAAAAAAAAAAAGTGTAGCTATGGGCCAGCGGGATAGTTTGGGGTAAATGCACTTTGTGCACAAGCCTGGCCACCTGAGTTGGTTTTTCCAGACCCACATGGTGGGAGGAGAGAACTGACTTCTGAGAAAGTTGTCCTCTGACCTCCATGTGTGTGGAATTGCACGTGCGTGCTTGCTTGTTCTGTCCCTCTCCCCAGTGAAAGAAACAGAATATTTTTTAAAAATGTGTAACTATCAGCCGTTTTTCTTTTTCAGTTAACTTCTAAAATGCTTTGGTTTTTCACCTTCCAGCTCTCAGATGTCTTCGAATATTGTTCACTATGTTTCTCTCCTTTCTCCCCCCACTGCTTAAAATACCAAGTGCCAGTTGTTCTAGCAGCTAAACAAGCTTATTACAGGAATCAATCAATGAAGGATTTATCGACCACAGGGTCCGTGCCCAGGAATTTTTCTTCTGGAAGACGGAAATGCCGCTCTGTTCATCTATATTTTACTTTTATATTTAGAGGAACCTAAGGCAAGCAATTAGAACTTTTGCTATTTGGGAGTGCAAATTTGCATGATAAATAGTAGCCATTATTTTAATGTTTCCAATGTCACTTTATGGTCGTGTTTTGACCACTCATCTGGTGTGTTTAATTTCCTAAATTTCTGTTACATGAAAAATGGAAACTGTATTGATTTAGCCTCAGAAAAACGTACAGCAGTTCATATAAAAGAGCTGCATCTAATTTTGCTAATAAACTATAAAATGGCAAAATGACATACGGTTTAGGTTCTCACTGCATCCAGAGGCCACATTCTTCTATAACATTAATTACGTAGTTTCGGTTTTTGGCAGAAGAATAATTCGACAGTGTGATATTTCTGCTTTATTGTTCCTTAAAGTAGGTCCACGATGTTTTTTTTTTTCATTTGAAGAGATTATTTTATGTATACGGAAATTATGCCCTTATCATAGATTGTTCAATAAACAGTACATTTTGTAAGAGGTCCACGATGTTAATATAATATTAACACTTTCCCCTGTGAATTACAGTTAGCCAGGGAGAGATGAGGTTTGCTCGAGAGGTATGAGATGGTCATCACGCCAACCCTCAACCCTGATTCAGATAGATGTTATTTATGTCGGTCAACACGGATTTGCCACTGCAGGTCATGAATGCTGGCATGTTCTTAGCATTGATCTCTGGAGCTGTCGTGGGGTTTAGTGGTGAACTCTGGCAGCTGGAGCTTTGGCCAAGTTGGCCCATACTCCTCCACTCACTATGTCTTGTCGGTATCATTTTTCCGCTTCTCAAGTTTCTTTATCTGTGAAGTGGGCTCAGAGCTCACTCAGCTCATGTGGTTGCTTTGAAGATGAATTAAAACACTCCACAGTGTTTAGAATATGACAAGAACACTGTCACGCAACAGCTATTAATTAGAACTTTTGTAGGTGGGTTATGAGTAATTGTTATTTATTATTTGTGTGTGTGTGTGTGTGTGTGTGTGTGTGTGTGTGTGTGTGAGGGCACTGGATCTCAGGAATCATCCTGGATTGCTCTACCTCCTCATTGCTTTACTCTGGGGATTCCAGACTCTGCCTCCCAGGTCTGGAATTACAGGCTGCTGCCTGTCCACCCAGGATCTTTATGTGAGATCTGGGGAGATCTGAACTTAGGTCTTTCTGCTTTTGAGGCAGAGGTTTAGACCCCTGGGCCATCTCTCTAACCCATGAATAATCCTGTCCAGTGTAGGACCGTCGCCGCTTTGTATCGGTGATAATCTGCGTCTGTGGATTCAAACAACTGTCAACTGAAAGTATTTGCAGAGTGTTGCATCCGCATTGATTACACACAGGCTTTCTCCTGGTCGTTATTTCTGAACCAACACAGGCGAGCCCCTTTAGAAGGGTCTGGACATGGTTCCTTATCTGCAGGACTACATGTGTAGGTTCGAAGCCTGAACTGCAGTGCTTGATCTGAGAGAATTGAGCATCTGAAGTTGGTGGAATCCTGGGATCCACGAATGAATCTCCTATTCTTACTATGGGATGGTAAACGGGTTACAGGCTGGAGTACACAAGGTCTTATATGTAGAGGTGGTGGACACAGGGCTGTTGGAGACGGAAGGTTGAGGATGAGGTTTTCTTGGGCTGATAGCTTTGGGTTCCAATGCACTCTGAAGAGCTAAAGTCCAGAGAGCAGTTTGTTTGTCTTTTGAGACAGCGTCTCGTGTGTCCCAAATTGGCTTTAAAGGAGCGAGGATGACCTTAAACTTCTTTTACTTTTTTAAATAACTTTTATGATGTTCCTTGACAATTTTATGCGTGTATAAATAATACATTCTGTCGACTGTAAGTCTCTTCTTCTCAATCTCCCTCCTCTGTTGTGTGGTTATGCTGCACCTCATTCCCTATCACTTTGCCTTTCCTGCATTCATGGTTTTTTTGTTTTGTTTTGTTTTGCTTTGAGAACCACTGAGTTTAACCAGGCTCCTCTGTGAGATAGAGAGCTATCCACTGGAGCCTGTTGGGTTCTTCACTGGGCACACAAATGAAGACAGTGACCAGCAGTGAGTCACTCACAAGGTAGGAAGGGATAGAGCCCCATGACACCCCTCTCTCCTAATCCCTGTCTAACCACACTTGCACTCAGTCTTTTTTTTTTTTTATTCAATTGTGCGTGTATGCGTGTGTGCTCACATGTGTGACACACTTGCACCCAGTCTTGTGCAAGCTCACGGCAAGCCGCCACAGCAGCCGTGCTGGCTGTAGCGCTCCTAGAAGACTACATCTTGTAACCCTTCTCCCCACCTTCCACTCCTGTCCTCCATGATGTTCTCTGAGCCCTAAAGAAGGGGTAGAAATGTCCTGTGTAGGGGACTGTCCATTTAGCTAAGTTCAAGACCACCTCAGCCATGAGTTTCTTCTTGGGAAGCAGGCCTCAGACCCCATCAGAAAGTAACTGGTTGCCCCCCCACAACATCCACACCAGGGGGACACATTAAGTTGGTAAGATGCACAGCTGGGAAAGACCACGGATTGTCCTTCCCGGCAGCCTGCATAGAACCTTCTGGTACTTATGGAAGTTGGCCACGAGGGAGGGAGCTTCCTGCTCAGCTCAAGCTTGATCCTCTCTATCTTGCAACCATGGTACATGGTGCCTTGAGCAGCTAGGGTCTTATCAACTGGTCCTGGTGGGCAACCAAGAGGCATGGCAAGAGCTTGTATTGTCCTGAGAGGCCCTGGAGTCTCCCTGACCCCCACCTCCTAAGGAGGTCTTTGTTTAACAACCCATGACAATTTTTAATGGGCTTATAAAGCAGTAGGTTTCTATATGACTCTTTCGTATGCTCTTCATTTGGTTAAAACACCTTCCATCTCCCCTCCACCACCATTCCCCCTCACTCCATTCCATCCATTCTTGTTTGAATTTTCTATCCCTTGCCTGTTATTTCCCTTCTATTTTCCTATCACCAGTGCTTTGTTATCCCCACACTCTGAAGACAGACCCAAGGCCCTTTGCTAACTTCCTTGCTTCTGCAGGTATTCCAAGCTAAACACGCAAATATAAAGATTTGGAGTTTGGCTCCATGTGGCATTTATCTATCTGGACTGAATTGCCTCACCACATAATTTTTTTTTTACATATCTGTCCTGTTTTTCTATAGATTCCATAATTCTGTTTTTCTTTCAAGCTGTATAAAATTCCGTTGTGGATATGAACTGCATTTTTCACTCTCCGTTCATCAGTTGTTGGATGTCTAGACGGATCCCATCCCCAGCTCTTGTGAATAGAGCTGCAATGCACATGGATGAACAAGTCCCCTGCAGCAGGACGTGGAGTCCTTCCGGAACATGCGGTGCTGGTGCGGGGGGAGCTGGCTCATATGGTGGCTCGATTTTTAGCTTTTTGAGAAGCATCCATGCTGATTTATAGTAGTAACCGTAGTGGTTTCCATGCCCACCAACCTTGAATAAATGTTTCTCCTTCCCCACATCCTCACCAGCATTTGTTGCTATTTGGTTTCTTGATGACAGTCATTCTGACTGGGGAGTGGGGGTAGTTAAATCTTAAAGAAGTTTTAACTTGCATTTCCCTGGTAGATAGTAATGTTGAGTCCATCCTCCCTCCCTCCCTCCCTCCCTCCCTCCCTCCCTCCCTCCCTCCCTCCCTCCCTTCCTCCTTCCTTCTCTTCCTTCCTTCTTCCCTCTGTCCTTTTTTCTTTCCTTTCTTTCTTTCTTCCTTCCTTTTGAAAGAGGAGGGACAGAATGAGAGCAAGCGAGCGAGAAAGAGAGAGAAAGAAGAGAGAGAGAAAGAGAAGGAATGTGCATTGCATGGCACATGGGTAGAAGTCAAAGGTCAACTTTTGGAAGTCAACTTCTACTTCCTCCATGCAAGCTGGTGCCCTAACCCCTGAGCCTCTGGCTAGCCCCGATGTGTTGAACACTTTTTAAAATTTTTATTGTTCACTTGCATTTGTTCTTTGGATTAACTCTGCTTAAATCCATGCTTAGATTCCATCGGATTGTTTGTTTCCTTGGTATGCAGTGTTCTTAGTTGTTTGTGTGGTCTAGATTTGAATCCTCCATCCGAGATAGAGACGGCTAAGATGTTCTCCCATTCCGCCATCGGGCTCTTCCCTTGGCTGACAGTTTCCTGAAATCCTGCCAGTCAGTTGCTGGCCTCACTTTCTGAGCTGTGCTCAGAAAGCTCTCGATTGCCCCACTTCTAGTAGCTGCAAATATTCAGTCCTAGGCGAGTCCCTGATCCATATGGAGTCAAATTTTGTGCAGGGTCAGAAGCAGGGGTCTATTTTCTTCCCCCTACACGTGGAGATTCAGTTTTCCCAGCATCCTTTGCTGAACTTCCATCCCCCTGCCTCTCCTTCCTGGGGGCTGGGATTACAGACACCAGTTAATGCAGTGCTGGAGTTCCAACCCTGGGATCTATGTGTCTGAGACAAACACTTTACCAGCTCAGATCCATCCCCAGATTCCTCATTCCCCCTTAATTCTTCTAAGTTGAGACAAGTCAGTGTCTCCCTGTGTAGCCCAGGCTGGCCCACAGCTCTCACGCTGCTACCTCAGCCACAGCTGGGTTCCAGATCTGCACCTCCACAGCCAGCCGAGGTCTTATTTCCAGCTTGTCCACATCCTCCCGTGATGCATCCATTACTTTAAGGTCACTTCCAAACCTGCTGAAACCCGAAGTGAGATGCTCCTTCACCGGCTTTTCCTGCGAGCTGGCTCTAGAGATGTTTTAGGTTGAATTCGGCTAATTTGAATTCGGTAATTTCACCTTCTATTCTCCCAAGGTTCAACTTGCACACACCATCCCCACCCATTGATGAGACAACATATCTGAATGGAGCAAGTATGGCAATACCTGGGGGGGGATTAAAAAAATGAATGGTGTTCAGAAGTTAGCAAATCTAATCTTTGATGAGCCAGCTACGAATGGAAGAATCGTTCCTTTGTAGGAATGAAGTGTGAAGTTTCTTTTTTTTTTGGTTTGTTTAATCTTAGAAATTAAAGAAGAGGAAGATTCAAGCTTTATGAAAATATTGAAAACCTTCTTACTGTGATCATTATGGCAAGCTTTGCAGAGAGTAAACGGATCCTCTTAGGTCTACAAGCAGTAACGGGGAGAATGAAATTAATGTTGAAAGTATTAAAATATTGATGGCAATCATTCCATGTCCAGGCTCAGCCAATTAATAATTAATTTTACCTTGAAGGTAACTGTAAGTGTGAGACTCTCCCCTCCCAGGCTTTTACTAGACAGAAGCTTGGCCTCTTTACCCTACCCCCACTTGTCCTATTGTTACCCGGTCTCCAACAAATAGCCCACATGCTTATGAGGATATCGACAGGAATTTTTGTGTGGTTCCTGAAAATGAAACCAGAGGAAAAGTTTGCTGAGCATGGTTTAGAGAAGGTGTGAGCTGTTCGTTTTTGCCTGATGTGAATGTTGCACAAATAGTATTTGACTTTTTTTTTTAATGTATTTTTATTCTTTTTCTGTGTGTTTGTGCATAAGATGGAACTTGGGTGTATGTGCCGCCAGAGCTCAAGGATGATTTCGGGACTCATCCTGGATTGTTCTACCTCCTTATTGCTGGCTCTGTGGCTCAGGCCTGTCCTCCTGAGCCACATTTGTAGGCTGCTGCCATTTCCACCAGGCATTTATATGTGAGATCTGGGGATCTGAATGCGGGTCTTTTTCTTGCAAGACAGAGACTTAACCCCCCAGTCATCTCCTAAGCCCCTCCTTTTTTTGTATGTGTGTATGAGTGTGTACATGTTCACGCAAGTGTGCGCAGCTGTGTGTGGGCGCAGGGGTATGTAGGCCAGAGACTGATATAGGGGTGTCTTTCTCAATCTCTCTCCACTATCTTTTCTGAGATGGGATCTCCTGCTGAACCTGAAGTTTGGAGATCCGGCTAGACTGGCTGACTGACTGGCCGGTGGGCTCCAGGGGCTCTCCTGATGTCTCCCCAGATTACAGCTGGGGGTCGCCAGCTGTTTTCCTAACATGGGTGCTTGCTTGGCAATCACTTTCCCCACCAAGCCTCTCTTCAGCCCACAGATGAGTTTTCAGAATGGTTTTACCGTCTATGAGTTGCACAATGTGCTCGATCTTTCTTTGAAATCCCCGAGGGTCATATTTCAACAGTAAAGGGGCCCATCCTTGCCCTCTGTACACTGGTGATTACAAAAGGGTTACAGGGGGTTCGATGGAGAAAGACTTCCACATAATCCCCGTAGAAATAAGCATAAATTTTTTTTAAGAGCGCTTTTAAAACTTCATGTTTTCTCACCAAAATAGGACACATGCTATTCGCAGGTTTTATTGGGGGCAAGATAAACCTATTTTGAACATGTCCCAGAATCGCAAGTCAACTTTCTTGCTTTCTAGGGGTCATGCTATGTAAGTATTGCTCTTGCCTTAGAATTGGTAGCAAAACTATGTCCTAACTTGTCTTGTGAATCCAATAAAGTAATCTATTCAGATGTCCACAGGGATGAATGTTACAGTTTTTCATTGTGGTAAATAGAAAGATGCTAATAGTTGTATACCTGGTTCGTTACAGGTCAGGTCCTAGTTGAATGCAGACTTAGAGTAAGCTTTTATCTTGCTAATAGGTATTAAAGAATATTACTCTATTACTAAAATGAGTTAAGATGCTGACATTTGAACACTGCAGAACACATTTCCATGTTTACGACCAAACCATCCTTTCTTATTAAACCTGTAGACTTAAGAGGCTAGGGAGATGGGCAGAGTGCTTGCCATGTGAGAGGACCTGAGTTCCATCCCCTGAGCCTCTGTTGAAAAAGAAAAAAGAAATAGTGTGATATTATGCACTTGTAAGCCTAACACTGGGAGGTAGAGATGGTAGAATCCCAACGCTCCCGGTCCACCCAGTCTAGCTGAATTGGTGCCCTCTCACACACAATCATATATGCACTCAAACTCACACACATACACACACTCATACACACGCTGTCTCACACACTCAGACACACACACTTACAACACTCACAAAGTTACACACACTCTCACACACATGCATACACACATGCACACGCACACATGCTCACACTTCCACACATATGCACACCAACAAATTTACACAGCTCTCATACACATGCATAAACATACGCATGCACACTCACATACTCACACTCACAAACATACACTTACACAAACATTCTCACATACACACACTTACACGCACTCACACACTCACAAATTTACACACGCTCTCACACATGCACACACATGCATACCCACATACTCTCATACACACTCACACACATACTTACACACACTCACACACATACACAAATTTACACGGACTTTCACACACGTGCATACACACACACATACACATGCACACACTTCACACACACACACACACAAATAAAATAAAGCTTGCTTTGGGTATAACTAGCTCCCTACATTTGTTTTTTTTTACACCCATGGGAGGAAGCTTACTGCTCCTAAGTGACTGCATTGAGTGCTTGAGGGCACAGCTAGCATGGCGCTGGCACATATACTTGGTGAATATTCTGAGCACTACAGTCCCACAGTCAAGAATCCAGCCCCACACTGCGCCACCTCAGCTCCAGCTTGGGCCAGACATCCAACCCGCCTTTCAGGAGCAGTTTTCCCAATATTACTGCAATAGTCACGAAAGACTTAAAAACACTGACTGTTTTGAAGGAGAGGGGAATCATGAACAAAAGGTAGTATTTTTATTTGGACAACTGCTTTTGTAATGGAAAGTGAAGCTACTGAGAAACTTTCCTGAGCTGAGCTGCCTTACTTATCACTAATAGGATTCATGTGGCTCATAATGTTTCCTTTTTTAATCTATTTGGATGTTCCTAATTAATGCAGAGAAATCCATGGCTAGACCTTTGCATGTCCATGAGCTAGACACCAGTGGTTGTCTGAAGTTACACATGAGGTTGATATGGTTATCTCCATAACTTGATTTCTACATTTTTAAGATCCACAGACATTGCCACTTGAGAAGTGTAAGCAAGCCAGAATTTATAATGATCTTCAGCAGGATTTTGAAGAGATTCGGAGAGAGAGAGAGAGAGAGAGAGAGAGAGAGAGAGAGAGAGAGAGAGAGAGAGACTACATCTGTGACAAGTAGGATGTTCAAATAGAGTGTGGGATTCATCGTTCCTTCGGATTAGCTATTTGTATCGGTCACGGTGGAGAGTTATCAATGTATGTTGACAAGAAGTGCTGTAATGTTTTATATCCAACCTTTCTAAACCTTGTTAATTATGCATACAGTAATACTCTTCAATAGCATCAAGGGTAGACAAATGAAATCATCAGTTTTAGATTCGGAGCTCCCCGCACAGCTGTTATCACAAGTCACTGGAATGCTTCCACCCCCCCCATTTCCCTCCCTACTTCTCAGCGTCAGCTTTTCATGCATTTTGATGCGAGAGCTTGAGTGACTGTGAAGAGCATCACGTTATGGTTTAAGTGGGACAGAAGGGCCACTTCACTTTGGTGAATGATGAACTTGACAGTTCATTGTCATGGGAAAAACAATTCCCAGGTGGCGATTGTGCAAGGAAATGTGCCATCCTTTGTCATTGTCTTTACTTCCTTAACAAGGGCTCCTGACAAATACTTCATTTGTTCAGAAATGCCTACTGCACCACCATGCCGGTGGGCCTGGCTGGTGCCATCTGTTGGGACCGAGAGAGTTAGGCAGAGAAAGGTCCAGTGGCATCGTGCAAAGCCAGCCGGGTCTCAAGGGCATATCCAGGAGTCTCTACATACTCCTTTAAGCCAGGAACCTTCTAGAGAACTATTTTGAGAGGTAAGAGAAGAAACACAGTGTACACTTAAAATGGCTTCATGAAATGATATGATTTGCCAAAATGCACATTACTATAATTTTGCTAAGATAGGTGGCCAATTGAATGTTCCAGAAATGTAATTGTCTCCATGCTATTTGCAAGGCCCTTTCTCATGGAGCTAACAAAATGTACCTTTTCCTTTCAGGATCCATTTGGTTAGAAATGCATCCATTACTTGTAAATGATGACTGGGGGGGGGGGCTACTATAAATACGGGTAAAAGGTAATTTCTAATAATGTAGGTTTTCTTCTATTTTGTGGTTGTGGAAAGTATTTTAAAATATACTACATGCTATCTTAAAATTCATTTACAGCCATAGATTTGCTTTAAAATGAAAGGGGGCATATAATGGAAGAAAGACAGGTCCAAACCAAATATAGTTTGTCAGTGTGTTTTACGAGAAGATGGATAGAACTAGCATTTAAATTTTCTTTTTTTTAAAAGTGACTAATAATTCTTCAAACTTTATTTTGCTGATACTACCCAGAAATGATGAGGATCAAAAAAAAAGAACACAGAAATAGTACTGTTCACTGGAAAAGGTCATGGAGTTTTACACTGGTGGATATGTTGGTTCTTTGGCTTTCTAGAGTAGAGTTGAAAGCTGGATAATAACATCATGGTGATTGACAGCAGGATGACAAGAGAGTTGACAATTTCCTGTTGCCTACAGTGTGTGTGTGTTTCGAGCTTCCTGTTAATACAAATAATGAGAAGAGTTGAGAGTTTAGAAGTTTATTAAGAGACCAGAGATACAGCTTAGTGGGTTAGGGTGTCTGCTTGCTTGCAGACCTAGTGACCTGAGTTCAATCCCCAGAACCCCACATGGTGAACGTACAGTTGTCCTCTGACCTTCACCTGTGTACTACGGCATGCATATTCTCTCTCTCTCTCTCTCTCTCTAATAATAAACTATTTTTGAAAGTTCATAAAGTAAAATGTTGTAATTAGGTAAGACTAATGTATTATCGAAGAAAGAACAATCAAAAGATAGAGTGAGTGTCATCTATATGCTCAGCATCTGGAAAGTCTCCGTTGCTACTCAGTCATGTCTAATGTCTTCACAAATCACAACACTCACTGATTCACCCAAAGAAGCTTCTGGTCCTTCAAATACCATTCACGGTAAATGTCCTTTTCATTCCATGCTTTGATCTATTGTCTTTCATTGTCCGTTTTGCACATACCTTTTCTATGTCTAGAATGTTTTTAGGTTCAAAATTGGATTATAGTTGCCTGCAGTCGTCACTACAGTAATATGCTGTACAAGTTTTGGATCCATAGACACGCTTGGTTATACCATCTAGCTTACATATATTGCAAGCTAGCCCATTTGGGCATATGCAAATTCAGCTATGATGTCTACAGAAGAAAACATCATCTAGTAATGAACTTCTCAGAATATGTCCCTCCTGCAGTGACAAGACTGCTTAAGCTCTCAAACTAGTTACAGAAAGAAAATGTCTTGTCTGTGAATTCCACTATCAGTGCTGAATATTAAGTATATTTTCTCATTTAAGAAATTTTTTTTGAGACAGGTTCTCATGTATTCTAGGTTGGCCTCAGACTCAGTATGTAGCAGAACCTTGAGCTTCTGATACTCTTACCTCTACTTTCTGAATGCTGGATTGCTTGTATATCAGTACACCAAGTTTTGATGTTAGATATCAAGCCCGGGGATCCATGCATGTTAAGCACACACGCTCCCAGGTAAGCTACAATCCCAACCCTGAAATGCTTTCATTAGAAAGTAATTGTAGGACTGGGGAGAAGACTTGGAGGTTAAAGTCTTGGCCTTGCAAACAAAAGGACCTGAGTTCAAATCCCCAAATCCTATGTATAAACACCAACTGGGTATAGCAGCAGTTGCAGTTTTGGCCCTAGAAAGCAGAGCCTGGGAAACCCCAGAGCAAAGCGGTAAGGAGGTAGAATAATCCAAATCCAGGATGATTCCAGATGTCACCCTTGGACCTCCACAGACACATACACTCAAGTACCTTTTTGTACATACACACAAACACACATACGAAAGGGAAAATAATTGTACAAATTAAGAGTAGTGTTTGTGCGTTGTCTCTTGTGTTTACTGTGGGTATTCACTTAATGTTTTCAGGACATCTAGTTGGTGATATTCTCTAGCTAGTCCCATCTCTCATAGCTCTTAAACCTTACGGAGGTTTTATTTACTATTTCCAACTCTGCATCCTGCTCTCCTTAGATGTAAAATAAGACAGAATGACATTTCTTTCATTCAGATTCACTCTTTAAGCCCAGTTATTTACTGTAGGACTTCAGAAAGTGTACGCTGGTGGTTATTTTAAGCTGTGTAGTCTATGTCTTGCCATCACACCTTTGTTAAACTTGCCGTGCCACTCTGATGTCTCTCTCTGACAAGCAGCATATCACAACATTTACGTTTTTGTTCAATTTGAGAGTCTCTGTCTTTTAAAAACACATTCTAAGCCATTTGTATTTATTGTGGTAATGGCTACCAAATTTTTTTTAGCTCTCATCTTTTCTGCTTGCCATAAACTTTCTTGTCTTTTTCTGTTATCATTTGTCCAATCATTTATCTCTCTTACACACTTTCTGTCTTCAGCTGACTTTGAAGTTGTTTCCTGTATAAATTACTTATTTATCCTAATATGTGTAACGTAAATAGTGAACCTGAGACCCTCCTCACAAAGTGCAAAGTCAGTGAAAATTCTGTCTAAAGCAAGAGTCGTAGAACCATGTTCTATGCATGTTTCATGCATGCCGTGCTGAAGAATTGTGTCATAATTCGAAAAGCTACAATATTTTTGACTTTAGTTCACTGACATTTTCACTCTTTTTCCCTGTTATTTCTTGTGTCATCCCTTTCTATGGGATTTGCTTTCCTCTGCCTGTCGACATCCCTTAGCAGGTCTTTCAGACAGGATCTGCGCTTTGTACCTTCAAGAATTTCTCTGTAATGCTTGGATGGCTGTTTTGTTTCCTGTGGAGTTCTGGAGCACGCTGGTTTTCTTTGAAACCACGTTGTCTTTTTTGTACCTCTTGGTGCTGCTGAGACTCTCTTTGGTCTCCAGCTTCTCTGATGGCTGTTTATCTCCACTGCAATGTTTGCTTTTGTTTCCGCCTTGTCCTTAGGCTCCTATAGTTTGGCCGCATGGTTGGGTCTTTCCTATGCATGGGAAGTGATGAGCTCTTTCTGTCTGGGAACTTATGTCTTTCTTCAGTTCTGGAGAATTCTATTCACACATACATGCATATGGGGTAGATGTGTGTAAATCCACATGAGTGTAAGGATATGTCTATGCAGATGCATTTGGAGGCCTGAAGTTGAATCGGATGTCTACCTGATCACTCTCTATGCATTGAGACAGGGTCTCTCGACTGAACCCAGAGCTTGTCAATCAGCTAGCTGGCAGTCTTGCCCTCAGGAATCCTCTTCTCTGTCTCTTGAGTTCTGGGACTTGCTGAAGGCTGCCACACCTGTTGGCTTTTATGTGGGCTTTGGGTATCTGAACTCTTCATGTGGGTTCTGGATATCTGAACTCTATGTGGGTTCTGGGGATCTGAACTCTGATCCTCACGCTTGTGTAGTGTCACAGTTTACTCCCTCTCCCTTGTTGTGAGACAGCTCTCATGCACAGGCGATTTAAGTGGAGAAAGGGGAATTTATTTGGCTTGCAGTTCCAGAGGGGAGAAACAGCCCATCATGGCTGGAGTCTGTGCAGGTTACTGCGGACATCATAGAGGCAAGAGGGAGCCAGCAGCAGACTACTACTGGAAGTGGGGTGAGGTTACCCAGCCTCAAGGCCCCAGGCCCCTGTGACATGCCTTCCTCTAGCAAGGCTCTGCCTCTAAAAGATGCCATGACCTTCCCAAAGGTCCGCAGCTAAGCATGCAAACCCCTGAGCCCGTGGGGGACACTCACGTTCAAATCATGATGGGCTTCAAGTACCTTGTCCAGTGAGTTGTCTCCCCCAGCCTAGTTCTGGAGAATATTCGTGTCTGAACCCTTTGCCGTCTCTCGCTCTGAATCAAGGTTCCTTTAGGTTCCTTTCTTGTCTGGGATGAGCTGAGCATCGTGATGTACGGCAGCCGCGAGCTCCCATGCATTGTGCTTTTTGAGTTCTTTGGAGTCTGTTTATTTCTGTTCTTCTGTGGCTATTATATATTTCTAGGTTCTGTGCACATCCATAGAAACATTCTTAGAAAGCAGTTGCATGCTTTGGCCTTGCGACAGAACAGGATTTCTCATCTTTGGACCTATTGTTAGATTAATTTCTGGGCTTGGACTTCATGGCTCAGAGGATTTTTTTCCCCGCCTTTGCATGCCCTGCCAGGCTGGGAGTTGTACACTCTTGTGCTTAACTCTGATCCTTGCCCCTCCATCTCTTGAGACAAGCCCTGTGTTTAGGATGCTGGAAAGAGATTCTGAAGTTCTTGTCTTACTGTTTTACTTGGTAGGGAAAGTCCTTGGAGACATGACACAGGACCGTCTTTCACAATGCTACAACTACCTCCAGGCGCATCCATGCCCTGTTGTTGTGGTCCCGCTTAAGTAATTTTCATGATTTTTAACAAACTGTAATTCAGACTCTACATTATTCACCTGGAACCAGACCAGCCACATCTCTCCTCATCCTAAAGTTCAGGGAACTTTGCAGAAGAGGGGGCGGCAAGATTGTAGAGCCTAAAGATATGCAAGATACTCCACACAAGTTAAGGCTTGCAGTAGCCATAATCAGACTTTGCATGGCCTGCACAATGACTGACATGTCAATGACCCCCCAAAGTCTAGCATGGATCACAGGGGAGAAGGCTCCAGGCAATAGGATCCTTAGAGGCAAGGGATTAACAGACATAATTGAGTTCCTATACTAACGGGGATTCCAAGAAAGGATTCTGGGCTATGCCACTGAGTCCTTATTCCTCACTAGGGTAGAGGACTCAGAGGGAGGCTTGGCATTCACACAAAAAGAACGTTCTAGGGAGTGGGAGGGAAGAAGGGGGAGGCACTGGGCAAAAAGGAGGAAGGGAGGGGGGCTGAAAGGAAGGGGAAGGGGGGAGAATGCAAAAGGGTAATGGGGAGGAAGGGAGAGGACTGGCTGGGTACCTATTGAGCTTGTATGATTGGGATAAAAAATAAAATGTGGGAGAAAAAAAAAGTAATTTTCATGATTTCGAGGCCCACTTCTGAACTGTGAAATTCATCTTTAAACTTCATCTGGAAATTCTAGATAGGTCAATAGTGGGCAGAGACAGACTGTGCATCTCAGTTCAAGTTGCTGTCTTGTTACCCATTTTTTTCTTGTGCTGTTTTCTTTTTATAAAATGAAGATGTGTGTGTGTGTGTGTGTGTGTGTGTGTGTGTGTGTGTGTGTGTGTATGTGTATCAGAGGGCACTGTGTGCCTGTGGAGGCCCAAGGCTGACACTAGGATTCATCCTGGATTGCTCTGCCTCCATTTACTTTGCAGTGAGGTTTCCCAGGCTCTGTCTTCCAGTGCCAAAGGTTCAGGCTACTGCCATTTCTGCCCATCGTTTTTATGTGGGATCTTGGACCCAAACTCAGTTCCTTCTGCTTATGAGGCAGAGGCATAACCCCTGAGCCATCTTTCCAGTTCACTTTGCGTCTCTTCTATGAATCAGAATTTATTATGACTCTTATATCTTATTAAATGACTGTCCAAACCATGAGTTTTACATTCCAAGAAATGGTGATATCATTTGTCTAGGCAACCCCTGTAGGCATATGTTAAGCTATTTCTAGGTTTTCTTTTCTCTTATAAATAGTGCTCCTATAGACGTCTTTGTGTACATATGTTTGTAAGCATTTTTCTAGGACTCTCTCCATCTGAGGGCAGACTTGCTATAAACCAAGATAATATCTTAATGATCAGAACGACTTCTGAAATAGCCATAGTGGGGCATATATGATGGTTGTATTTTGAAAATTCTGGACACTGAGAAAGGAAGGCTGAAGTGGCGAGAGGGAGACAAAGTGCCACAGACTAAAGCTTGTTCTCTTGCCAAATCTCCTTTAGTTCGTTCATGCCACGGGCTATTTGAGTCACTGGGTTGAGGGCTGTGAATAATGGGTGGGGGATAAGAATTGAGGCAGGCTTGGTCTGTTCCTTTGGGAGACCGCTGAGGGGAACAAACAGAGCTCCAAGGTGCTCTCGTAAGACCCTACATTAATCACCTGGAACCAGACCAGCCACATATCTCTCCATCCTAAAGCTCAGGGAAACTTGCAGAAGAGGGGGCAGTAAGATTGTAAGAGCCTAAAGATGGGGAGGAGCAATGATACGCAAGATAACTCCACACAAGTTAGGGCCACAGTAGCCATAATCAGACTTTGTATGACCTGCGTAATGACTGACATGTCAGTGACCCCCCAAAGTCTAACATGAATCACAGGCAGTAGGATCCTTAGAGGCAAGGGATTAGCAGTCATAATAGTGTTCCCATACTAAAGGGGAGCCCAAGAAAGGGCTCTGAGCAATGCCACTGAGTCCTTACACCTCACTAGAGTGGAGGACTCAGAGGGAAGTTTGACATTCACACTAAAGGATGCTCCAGGGAATAGGAGCGGGAGGGGGAGGCACTGAGAGAAGGGGAGGAAGAAGGGTGAAAGGAAGGGGAAAAGGAGGGAGGGTACAAGGTGGTCTGGGGAGGGGTGGAGGGGAGGGATCAGTGTACCTATTAAGCTTGTGTGACTGGGGAAAAAAAAGAAAGGTGCTCTCATAAAAAGACAGGCATCAGTATATACCTACGGATGTCACCAGAAAGTGCTGTGAGATGCCAAGCCAAGCTTTCCTCCATCTAGTTGGCCACACAGGCACTTTTACTTCACAAGATGAGGCTTTAGTATCATTGTCCGTGGCTGCAACAAAATCTGTGACCCAAGCAACTTAGGGAGGAGAGGGTGGTAATTCCAGCTACAATGTCAGTTACTCTCAGGAAAGTCATGGCAGCAGAAGCCTGGAGAACCTGTCACATCGCATCGTTAGCGAGTGCAGAGGTGAGGACTGATACAAGCATGCGTGCTTGCCTGTCCCTGCGCAGCTAGCTCTCCATCTTTATACAGCCCCAAGCTACCTGCCTTGGGAACGGGCTGGGTCTTCCTTCACCAGTTATGCAATCAAGACAGCTTCCCATAGGCAGTGCCCACATGCTAATCTTAATCTAGAGATTACCTCTTTGAAGGGTGTCAGGTTGACAATTAACTAACTGTCAGAGATGAAGAGAAAAAAATATTTGTGTGTGGGTTTGTGTGTAGAAGAGGGCACTCCGTGTGCATGTGGAGGCCCAAGTCTGACCTCGGGAATCATCCTAGATTCTTCTACTTCCTTTTTGCTTCTTCCTGAGATTCTCCAGGTTCCACACACCAGAGCCCCTTCCATCTGGTGATTTTACATGAGATCTAGGATCTGAACTCACAACCTTCTGCTTGCGAGGCAGAGTCTTAACGCCTGAGCCATCTCTCCATCTCCCCTCTTTCAAATCTTAACACACGCAGGAGCAGAGACAAGTTGGAGTTTAGCCCTTAGGTCTACCACAGTGTCTCTTGTAGGCGTGCAGGGAAGGTCCTGGGTGACTCAAACTTTCCTGATCTGATGGCCCTTCCAGCCTCCCTCGAACGCGATGGATTAGATTTCATGTGTGTCCCTGTCCTTGGTGTGCTCAGAAGTTTATTTTCATATGACTGCCCAATCCTTTGTACAGTCATGAGCGTACCAAGGCCATCTGTATCCCGCCTCCACATTTTATAGCTTCCCTGCTGTATCCACCAAATGAACTGGATTAGATACCAGGAAATGTTTTCCTTCTTGTTTCTGGTCATTTCAGTTGACAAAGGACTAAATGAGTCGGCCTTGCGATCTTCCAACGTGTGTGTACGTCCACGATCGGGAACGTTCCTGCTCCCTGGTCTGATGCAAAAGGGGGCTGCAAGCTCACTGTGGAAGTGTAGGCACAAGTGTAAATGCAAAGCCAACAGTCACAGTGAAACAGGCACAGTGTCTGCATTTCCCTCCAGTATTAGTATGTGTGCAATGTCCCTGGAACTGGTTCCAGAACTTCCGCTCTAAAGACAAATGTGCATGTGTCAGGTCTTTTTAAAATGGCCTAGCATTTGCATGTAACTTGTACTCCAAAATACATTGCCATCTTCAGATCACTTAGGATTCTGAATAAAGTAAATGCTATATGAATAGTGGTTATATTCTGTGCTTGGGGAGTAATGGCAGGGAAAGAGGCATGCATACATTCAATCCAGGGACAGTTTTCTTCTTGAAAAATTTTCTCTTTATTACTAGGGATTAAATGCAGGGAACATTCCAAGCAAAGACTCTATCACTGAGCTACATCTCTAGCTCTTTGCAGAATTTTCTTTTCTTTTCTTTTCTTTTATTAATTTAATTACAGGTACACCAGTTCCCTCCTCCCTCCTCCTCCCCCAGACCCCCTGCTCCTCCTCCCCACCCCCTCCCTTCCCATCCCCCAGTGCCTCCCGCCCCAATTCCCAGAGAGTCCTTTCTTATGCATGTCTGATTTTCCTCTAGGCCCTCCTCTCTGATGACGTACAAGGACCCAGTGGCTTTTCCCTGAACCTTTTCCCATGTTCCCCTTAGGTATAGGAACACTGCTGTGGCTGCCAATCCCTTGCCTCCAAGGATCTTGGTGCCTTTAGCAGATGCTAGACTTTGTGAGGTCAATAGTGTGTTGGACAATGCGCAGGGCATGTAAAGTCCAATTATGATTGCTTCAGCCCTAACTTGTATGGAGTATCTTACATATCATTGCTCCTCCCATCTTTTTGCTCTTACACTCTTACCGCCCCCTCTTCCGCAAATTTCCCTGAGCTTCAGGATGGGGAGAGATTAAGCTGGCCTAGTTCTAGGTGGTTGATATAGAGTCTCTGAAGTTCTGGATTGTGGTTTGTTGATTTTCTTTTGCAGTTTTGCTCAGAATTTTATTTTCATTTTTCAAGTGTAGTATATGGTATATACGGTATGTGCACTCATATTTTACACACGAGTGTGTGTGAAGGCCTGAGAATGTCAGGTGTCACTCCCATATTAATGGTTCTAAAGCTGGGTCTTGAAACCCAGAGCTCACCAATTAGGAGTAATCTGGCTAGCCAGTTTGCTATAGGGATTTCCAGGCTCTGCCTTCCAGGGTTGGAATGGCAGGTGGGCTGCCATGCCCACCCGGAATTTTCTTGAATGTTTCCAACTAACCAGGTGGTTGAATCTGTCCACGGGGAACCGCTGGGTTGATTATAGTAAAGACCTCTCAATTTTGAATGTTTGTGGGAATGTGTTGTATTTCTCCATGCCATTCAAAAGTTGTAAGGAGCCTAATTTTAATTGTTTAGTTAACATTAACAATTTCATGTTATGAAAATACATTTTTTAAAACATTGCATGCTGTTTAGACATATAATTTCTGATCTGTTCTTACAATTTATACATTTTGTAGGCTGTGGTATTTTTGCATGTGTCCACTGTGCAAAGATTTGCTTGTTTAGGGTAAATTCTTAGAAAAGGAGCATTAGGTCAAAGATATTGCTATTTCTAAGGCTTTTTTTTTTTTAAAAGGTTCCTCTGGGGCTGGAAAGATGGCTCAGGAGTTAAGACTGTGCCTTTCAAGGAGAAGGTCCCAAGTCCCACATAAGGATGCCAAGTGCCAGGTGGAAAGAACAGCAGCCTGCACTCCTGGTTCTGGTGGGCGGAGCCTGGAAAATCTCAGAGTGAAGTAAAAAAATTGCCTAAGTTACTTTTGGCCCTCCACAGGGACACACTGTGCTGTCTAAGGCAACCACGCACACAAATAAATAAAGTTTTTTTTTGAAGATACCTCTGCTATTGGAGAAGCAGTGTTGATACCTTGAAGACGGTCCTTCCTATTAAGAATTTCAGAATGTTAATGGTAGTCAGAGCAGTCGCTAGGTGAGATTTAGCCAATGGGCTGATAACAGAAGAAGCCAGCATGCTGTTTAAAGAAATTGGCTTTGAGGCAGGTCTGTACTGAGTTTCAGCTGCACAGGGATCTGTCTTTCGTGTCTCTGTTTCTGGCTGGATTTATTTGTTTTGAGTTCCATTTGCATCTGACCTTCTCTTAGGAGAAAGAAGCAGAGAAACTATTTAAGGATGGGAGTCAAGAAAGAGAACCTAAGCTTGGGGTCACAGCTCAGGGCAGGGACTTGAGGGTCTCTGGGTCCAGCCTTCGGCATCTATCTCCTTTCTGACTGGTTGACTCCAGTTCTAGATAGAAGAATGTCATCTTGATGTCCCCTCTGAGTTTTGCATTCACAAGCTGTTTTTAAAGGTGACATATGCAGAAAGTCCTGAAAGAGCAGCAACATCCTTTTTGTTTCAAGAAGATCATTTGCAGAAAAGGAGCCTTCAAAACTGAATTTGTATATATTTTTTAAAAATTTAAGCTATTTACTCAAAGGCAGAAATGATTTGAGACTTAGAAAAAAATCACAGATCAGTTGAAATTTGTGCATGATTATTGACTTAGAGTCATATCTTTCTGTGTCTTTAGATCATATCTGTCTACTTCTAAGAGGTTCGAATGAGTTTATTTTTCAAATGTAAAGAAATGACACTTCTAAAAAAACAAACAAATCGGCTTTTCACAGTGGTTGACTTGCAGCTACTAACTAATCCCATAACAAGCAGGATTTCCCCACATGCTTTCCAAATTAAAAATGGGTGTATGTCGGGCTGCATCAAGATCTTGTGACATAGATACCGTTCCTGCTAAGGAAAAAAGAAGAAAGAAACGAAACCAAAATAGTCTCAAGTGTTATTATTAATAACACCAAGGGAGAGGTGAGATTAGAAACCCAGAGACTGAGGATGTATGTGACCTGGTAGAGTGTCTACATACTGGGGATGTGTGTGACCGTATAGCATGTCTACTTCAGGATCGAGCAGCTGAGGCGTCTAAGCTTTGCTTCGAAAGCTGACTGCCATTCTGAGCTAATCACACTTCCGTTATTAAAGCCTGGGTACCAGGGAGTGTCTGAATGTCAGGCCCCCACAATGCTGCTCTCTAAGCAAGTGTGCGGATTTTTCCCCCTTCTTTTCTTTTCAGAATTGCCGTGTAATTTCTGTTGCCCTTTCCTTTAATGTTCTTTGTCAGGGGGCGACTGAACGTGGTTTTTTTCCCTTTCTTTCTTTCTTTTTTAAACCATTCAGTTTAATTTGGAGTCCGTTCCACACAGTTTTTAAAGATAAGAAATGAATCCTGCACAGGGCTGAAATGTGGGTTGCTGCGTGGCCCACGGAGCACCCCCTTTCTAGCTCTGCACTTTTTTTTTTTGAGAATCCCATTAAATTTTCTCAGGAGTCCCTTCCCAGCCAAATGTATTGTTTCCATGGATACAATTAATGGGGAAAGCAATTTATAAGACCGATGTAAAAAATGAGCACTTCATCAGACCCCTGCTGGTCACATTTGGAGACTAGAGGAAGGAAGTTAGCTTTTGTGGGATTGTCAGAAGCTCCGTGGTCTCAAGGAAGAAAAAAAAACCCAAAACAAAAAAACAATAAAAGCCCAAGTGAGAAGTGTCTCTTTAAGGATAAGGAATGACTCTGGAAGACTTCATTAGGAATCAGAGAAATGCCAATAAATTGGGACATCTTTTCACACGCTTTCTATTTACCGAATCCACTCTATGACAACCGTTAAACAGGGTTCCTTAAAAGGAAAACGCAGGCATCCTTTCTCTTTTTATGTCTGCGGCAGATTCTCAGGGTATTTGGTGCATGACACATGGACCAAGACAGAACGAAAGCCCGGAGAAAACTCACTGATTCTATACCAGTGATTGAAGAGTTAGGTAGTTCTGACCTTACCACCAGCATTTGTTGGCCAGTATTTTTGTTTCTTGATGTACATATGGTGAGGTAAAATTCACCTCAGCACATCTCACAAAATACTGAAGAGGGGAAAATTAAACAAAGCTGAAGCACAGTTTTCTAGGCATAGAAAGGTCTTCTCCCAGCCTAACCTTACAGCAGAAATCTACAGGGCTTTTGTGTCAAATTCCACACTGTTCACTATACACTGTTCACAAGGTTTTGAATGACTGCTGGATGTCTGATGGTTGTGCTTGCTTTTTTCCCCCACCTTATTCTGATTTGGGAAGATATATGACTATATATAGGATTGAACTGGTTGGGGCGTCTAAGAATTGCTTTCAAAGCTGACTGCCATTCTGAACTAATCACACTTCTGTTATCAAAGCCTGGGTACCGGGGAACGTCTGAATGTCAGGCCCCACAATGCTACTTTCTGAGCAAGTGTGTGGATTCTCCCCCCCCCAACCATTGTGTGTTCAGTTAAATATCACCTTGCAGTGTGCAACAAGAACAAAAAAGTTACTTCTTTCTGATTTTTTTTTTTTTTGGTGTATATTAAGAAAATGTTATGGGATGAACCAATATTTTTAAAAAAGTAGACAGTGGATACTCAGGTTTTGGGATGACTGAGTACAGTTTAATTGCTTACAAACAAGTAGGTTTAGAAACTGTTTGTTTACATGTAGCAACCCAGCTGTATACTGTTGTGTTGATTGCCTGAAAGATGGTTGTTACGAGGCTCCTCTCTCCTGCAGGGGGCAGTCTGCCCCCACAGAAGCAACCATTCCCTGGCAGCATCCAGTACAGGGAACATGTATAATTATTTTTTTTAAGCTGCAAATGTAAATAATTCTTTTTCCTTTGGATGAGGCTATAGGTAAAGAAAAGAAACATGCCCTACATTAGAAAATTATAGATTGTGCATTTCCTCTGATATGTGTTTTCCTGTAGTCCTTTTACGTATTGTCTTGCTGACCTTTTATTATTTTTTTTAAGGTTGAAAGCATTTTTGAATAAGCATTGAGCGAGAGATAACAAATCATGTCCCAAATGGAAGGGGCAGTATAGCCAGGAAAACAGAGTTCCCATCCGGCTGGAATATAGATTAAAAGTGTATTTATAATAGGAATTTGAGGACCTATAAATTGCACCGCAAGGCAGCCAACGTAAAACACCACCAGCTGATACATTCTTTAAAATACAAAAATTAATTTCCGTTTGAAGAGGTGTCTATCAGAGACTGAAGATACTCAATCTGGAAAGTGTAAGAAAACAAGTATTTCTTTTGGTCATATTTCTCTCCTGTTTGATGTGTGTCTATAGCTGGGAGAAGAATGGATTTAAGAGAGGCAAGGTAATCCAGAGGAGAACAGAACCAAACAGGGTTGCTCAGATGCACCTAAGGGACACTAGGATGAATGCACGCTGCCTGCAGAATTCCCAAAGAGCTCAAATCTGCTTTTTCCAGACTTTAAATGGAGACATTGGACTTTTTGCTGACCATGGGAAAAACACTTGGGGAAACTGTTCAGGCTTATGTTAAAGGGGAGGGGTGGGGGACTATGCTACCAAGGATTGTTTCCAATCCATCAACCTCACTGGACCAAATCAACCATAGTCCTCGTGCAGAAATTCCTATGGGCTTCCTAAACAAAAAACAAACTGAAAACAAAAAGTGAAATGACATGTTTTTTGTTTATTGAAAAACATGAAAGAGAAATGTAGGAAAAAAACTCCTTAAACACACTTAAAATCACTAACCCTGGGAGAAAATGCTCAGAAACACATACCTTGGGAATATCGAAAGAGCTTGCAACACCTCCCCCACCCCCGCCTCCATCCTGCAACTGATTTTCACAAGTTATGAATGCAAGTTTGGAAATACCTTTGAGATTTTATCTTCTGCCTGCCTGCCTGTTTACTTGCAAACATTTTCTCGGGTCCTTTCCTAAAGCAGTTTGAAAATGTGATTTTTTTTTTCCTCTCCCTTTCTTTTTCCAAAGTGGCATTTATGTGTTCACTCCGAGATGATTTTTGCAAAAGTGATATTTATGTGTTCGCTTCTCTCTGGGGCAGTTTGAGGCTGGCACAAAGCACACTGTCTCTCAGCGAAAAAGAAGAGCTGGAAGTGGTTTAATCTTTTTTTTTTTTTGAAAGGTAAATTTTATGGAGCCGGCTCTCAAATCACGCAGCTTGGCCATCTGCGATTTATGACAGCTGTGTTGGAGCCAGGTGGAGCCAGGGCAAGAGGGCAGAGCTGCCACTTCCACAGGATGGTTCCTATAGCCATCTCCCACCTGAAATTGCATTGAGCTCCATCCAGTGATATGATCCATCTTGTTAGGGATTCTGAAACCCCTTTGAAACGATCAGTCACACACCTTTGGGAACTTTAATCCTAGGGAGATGACAGAAGCTTGGCCATTATAGCCCACATGTTTATTCTACTGTTATAGCTGCAGACTTTTCTATTGGAGCGTTTATTTTAATCAAATGACCTATCTTACATGCTACTGCTAGTCTACATGTAGCACAGTTGTGGCTAGAAGGCCTAATCATCTGCAAGCATGGCATTCTGACAAGGTGATTTGAATCCAGCAGCCAAGTCTTGATTGTATTAATATTGTTCTTCCCTAGTTGGCCAGCCAACATACAACTCTCCTTTACTTAGCACTGTAGGATAAAATGTTGGTAGATAGCAACCTCACTTAGCTTCAAGGGGATAAAAGAATCTCATTTTAGTAAAGTTACAATGACCAAGCATCCTATTTTATATGAAATTGACATTGTTCTATCATAGCAAGCCCAGGCAAACATGCCAGTTACTTGTTTCTAGAACTATAGAACAAATACAACCTATTCACTTACATCCAACTAGCTTTAAGGAATATTTTTCTCTACACTCTTATGAAGTATGGCCATTGCTTCTAATATAAACAAACCTTAGCTTTATTTGTACCTGTCCTTTTGTTTTAAGTGAACATCAATTAAAAACCCCAGACCACCAAATGTTAGATACAAGAATAAGTGTGCAAAGTACTACAAGGCTTTGCACGTATATAAAGAGGCAGAAAGTTACATCGACTTGCTATTTTTCTCTAAAAGCACAGATTTTATTTCTTTTTTTAAAAAAATAAATATTTGAGAGAGAGAGAGAGTGAGTGAGAGAGAACATGCATGCACACATGCATGGCACATGTATGGAGGTCAGAGGACAATTTTCAGAAGGCATTTCTCTCCTACCATGTGGATGGCCAGAGATGGAACTCAGGTTCCCAAGTTCGCAAGCAGGTGCCTCGCCCGCTGATCTATCTTGCTGGCCTTGTAGGTTTTCAGCTTGTGAAATTCATGTGTGGTCAATGTTATCCACATTCATAAAACTGATTAAAGCTACATATGCTCACTCCCTTAGAGAAGTGGGTGGACATGTGTCTGTGTGTACATATGCATATGTGAAATACGTATGACTCCCCTCTGTAAGAAATATGCTTAATTGCCTATGGCTAGTGATGTATACCTGATTATCTATTTGTCAGTTAGAACCCTCAGCAAAATGTATTAACTTTCATGGTCTACTAGGTGTAAGATGCATGCCACAGAATCCACATACAGAGATGGGGAGGGCAATTTTATACGGCTTGAAATTCTTCAAATAATATTCCAACCTGCATATGTAGATTTTTTTTTTATCCTAGTAGCTTGACTTTTTAAAAGAACTATCTTAGAGTTTCCAGGCCAGTTTTAAATTGTGTAAAAGAGCATGGATGATTCTTTTTTTTTTTTAAATCTTCACACTCCCTCCTCGAGAAAATTTGACTGAATAAATCTTTCACATTTGATTGGGAAGGCAGCAAGGCTCTGGGATTCCCCACTATGTCTCAGGATGACTTCGTGATACTATACCACTGTCCTATAACCCCAGTGCCAAGAACCCACAGGGGGAATTTGGATTTTTTTCCCAGCCATTCTGGACACTAGTGGCTATGAGATTTTTAATTCTGTTTGAGTGGATGATATTTGCCTTAGCTCTTAATCCTGGGAAGCAATTCTTGGGAATGTCTTCTCACTGCCTTCCCATTCCTTTCATTTGCCCATGAAAGGCGCATGCAGATTTCTTCAAATACAAATAAATACAACGTGGTTAGGAGCATCCCGCACACTCCATACGCTCAGGGTCTGTCTTGTTTCTGTTTCCTGCTGAGTGCCTCACATTACATTTCAGAACCTGTTGTGAGTGGGTTTTTTTTTAAGCATTTTTCTTTTGTAGTCTATTAAAATCAGAATATTCCCAGGCTAGCAGAAATCCCTTTGGTACCCTTCCCCCACAGGTCTTAGCAGGACAAGAACAGATTGTCTGGGGCTAAGTCTGAGCATTGTTTTTCTTTCTTTCTTTCTTTCTTTCTTTCTTTCTTTCTTTCTTTCTTTCTTTCTTTCTTTCTTTCTTCCTTCCTTCCTTCCTTCCTTCCTTCCTTCCTTCCTTCCTTTCTTTCTTTCTCTCATTCTCTCTCTCTCTCTTTCTCTCTTTCTCTCTTTCTTTCGTGTGCAAATCTTTTCTTTTCAGTGTGCAAAAGTATAATTGTCGAAACCCAGTGTGTCCTATTGAGTTGGGGAAAGGAGAATGAAATTCCTAGAGGCAAAGTAACTGGGGGAAGGGGGAGAGAGAAAGAGAAGGAAGACAGGTTAGCCAATTCTAAATATAAACTATCTTAAACATAAAGATATATTATTTTATGTATGATGGGACAGGCACATTGTTAACACAATCTGAAAAGAGAGAAAGAGAATGAGCACTCTGGAGTTGGGAGTTTGCCGTTGAAATGCAACTAGAGAATATACTTCCAGGTGTACGCAGGCCAGTTGGTATATGTATGGCAGGGGAGCTGCGAACCCCAGCTCCACAGTGCACAGGAAGAGGAGCAGTGACACGCCCTATTGGCCGTTCATGTGGCTGCTGTCTGACTGGTTCTTAGAAGTTCCCATTTCCAAATGATCAAGACAGCTCTCATTAAAACCTGGGACATGGGCCATTGGCTGCCTGGCTCCTTTGACCGTTCCTATAACAATGCCCTCCAGGGTGGCTGTCCACTGAGACACCTTGCCTCTTTCAGCCTGGTTCCTAAGCTTTCATTTCTAATTCTGAGTGCAGGAACATCTAGAAATTTCTGTATCGTTGCTGGCCCCCCTCCCCCCACTGCACTCTGGATTTCAATAGCTACATGAGTATTCCGATTGGGGGACTGGTAGGATCAATGTTCTAGACTCTACCCATTAGAGATCCACCTGCTACCAGACACCTCACCAATGTTTGATTTTGATGGGGGGAAATGGATGTATAGCATCCATGTGTGTTCAGGGTGCCGCTGTAAGACGAAAGGTTCTGTTTTCAGTTGGTACCTAACAACATGGACCAAAATCATAACTGTGACATGGGTCTGACCAAACCCTGGAGGTTAGAACAGGCAGATAAACGGTTAAAATATCCACTCGTGGAGGACGAAGGCTGTTGTTCAGGCTGTCAGAGGGTCTGACCGGTGTCAGACGACCCTGGCGGAGCCGCACAACTTCCTGGCGTCATAAATAAAACAGACAAATTACTTTTTTCCCTCCTCCTAGGATGAAATAAGCCAGGGAGAGAGGGGAGAGAAAAGGATTAAGAGGAGGAGGGGTGGCTTAGAGGGTGTGTGTGGTGGTAGTGGGGGGGCATGAGGGAGAGAATTAGAGGGGGAAAAAGGAAAAAAAAAAAAGGAGCCTTTCAGCTCCTCCATGAATCTCGGCACGGCAGCCGAGAACAATGAAAAAAACCAGGCAATTACCTAGAATCCCGTTCCCTTACCCAGACACAGAAAATATATTCTCGCTCCAACTGCGCTTCCCTCCCCCATCCCAGCCACCTCCTCCCCTCCCCCACCGGCTATCTAATTCAGTTCTTTCCAGGCCCAATGGCCCCAGCGCAGAGAACAAAGGGGGAGGCTTGTGCTAAAGGGCCACTCAGGCGGGACTTCAAGGCCTTCTACAGCACAACTGGGGAAATATTTTGCTTTTTTTTTTTTTTTTTTAGAAAAAATTCTGTGTCCTTAGAGATTTCGGTAAACCTCTGAGGTGATATCTCTGCAAAGCAAACAGAAAGATATTCTATGACATGAACCCCCCCATCTTTACTCCCTGATTCCCTAAAAAAATCAAGTGGGAGGGATACCAAAAAATCACCTATCCTCTATGCATAAAGCTGGACAGATCCCATTAAACTTGGAAATCCCATCCTGAGGTAGAGCTGGGAATTCTGGGCTGGGAAATGCCCACCCACTCACCACGCCCGGAAGATTTTTCTTAACAGGCCCTCCCCCCCATTCTCCCCAGATTGCGGTTTTGTTTCCAGTGCCATCGCTGGAATGTCTTGCCAAGGGGTCGCCCTGGTTATTGTGCTGCCTGGACAGGTTGTGCCTGAGATGCTTCAAGCCCCTGGCCGCCTCACTCCAGCCGATGGCCTCCTCACTCTAAGCACGCTGGGAAGGGTGAGATGTGAGTTAGCAACTCCACTGGTAGAGCTGGCACTGGATCCTGGGTGGTGAAGCTGTATCCTATGACACCCCTGAATATCTACTGAAGAATGACACTCTTAGATGGGTACAGGAAGTCATACCTGAGCTGGGATTAAACGATAGGATTTACCCTGCATCAATTTGAATGGTGGTAGTTTGCAAGATACCATCCACACTTCTTATCTCAACTGGCAGTTCCTGAAGCAAGGGAGGCGGCTGCTTGCAGATATCCCCTCCTGTACTCTTGGGAGTAACTGTACGACCCCTGTGAAGCATAACTTCTTTGGGCTTTCCCATGGTAACGCTTATTGAAGACAGTACCTGGAAGAGACTTCAGTTTCTCCTTGGACAAACAACTAGTCTGCTCTCCCAGGCTGGCAAATTCTCCCTGGCCTACTGTCCTTTCATTAGCCAGACAACACCCACTGGCATTCGGGGATTTGTTGACTCTTTTGATAAGAGTAACTTTGTTGGAAAGACCGTCAGAGTGGAGGAGTGCTGGTGTTTGGTTTCAAAGTGGATGCGCAGCTCCCACATCTCCTGTGCCCCTAAGGTAGAGTTACGTCTCACATTCTGTAATTTTCTATTTCTTTTTTTTTTTTTTTTTTTATTTATTCAACTGTGCACATGTGCGTGTGTATGTGTGTATGTGTGTGTGTAGAACCACGGGCGAATCGCGAACCACCATGGACGCCTCCACCTCCTTCTGCCCCGGGATTCACAGGCTCCGCCCTACCAGGACCAGAAGCGCAGGCCGCCCCCGCTTCCGCCTGGCATCTATACGTGGGATCTGGGATCCGAACTCGGGACCCTCTGCTTGCAAGGCAGAGGTTTAACCCCTGAGCCACCTCTCCAGCCCCACATTCTGTAATTTTCACTGATTTGTTCCCACCACTTGGTGGTTAGGCATGAAGGACTGAAACCTGGGCATAGACTTCCTTGAGTGCAGGAGTTCTGGAATTAGTCTGGTTTGCACTCTAGTTCTGCCTCTTTGCACAGCTGGTTGATTACTGTTCTGGTCGCTGTGACTCAATACTTGTCAGAAGTAACTGGGGGGAAGAGGATTTATTTCCCTTCGAGGTTTCTGGGGATTCAGCTTCAGGTGGCAGGGAAGGCGTTGTGGTGTGGGGCAGCCTGGGGCACAGGGAACCGGGAGCTGGTATGTCTTCCCTCCTGGCAGCTCAGAAAGCAGCTCGGGCCAGAAGTAGCGATAGGTATCATCTTCAGAACCCAATCCGGCCATCCACAAAGGTCCCCTAAACGGCGTCCCCAGCTGGTGACCCGAGTGTTCAAGCAGATGGGCCCCTTGGGGACAGGTCCCGCTCAAACACCTGGGTGAGGTGAGGAAAACGAACCATTCAAACTGGAAAAACTTTTCTTCTTCTTGTTTTGTTTTGTCCATAAACCAGGGAAGGAAAACTTGTCAAGAGTCTGTTGATGTGTTCAGAAAGTGAAAGCACGTCAGATCACCCGATGGCCCACAAGATGTCAACGCTGGTAGTTTTAATGACTCTCCATGCCCATGGAACATGCATCTGAGACTCGGCCAGCTTGGGGCACACATACTCAGAAAGAAGTCGATATTGGACGCGTATGGACTTGGTCCTCCGTTATCACCATCTGCTAGCCACATAGGAGGACCACTTTTTACTTGGCATTCACATTGCGTTGGGTACCCTAAGCAAGTTATGTGACGTGCAGAGAACGTGAAGTGCATGGGGGGATGTGGGGAAGTTACGCACAAAGAAGGCACCATTAATACAAAGGACTCGAACGCTCCTGAGTTTTGCTATCTTGGTGGTCATGGAAGGGGGCTGGAGTGAACCGCCTTGGTTACGGAAGGATAGCTGCAGCCATCAGTATTTGCTGATTCAGATGGGAACTGAATAACTGTGAGCCTCATCTGCCAGTTTCTCAAGGAGGCCATCATGGGGGTGGGGTGTTTGGGTGGGGGACAGACTCCTAAAACCTGAGGCACACTGGACAGACACCTGAAACATGCTGGGAGGTGGACAGACCCCTGAAGCATGCTGGGAGGTGGACAGACGCCTGAAGCATGCTGGGAGGTGGACAGACGCCTGAAGCATGCTGGGAGGTGGACAGACCCCTGAAGCATGCTGGGAGGTGGACAGACCCCTGAAGCATGCTGGGAGGTGGACAGACCCCTGAAGCATGCTGGGAGGTGGACAGACGCCTGAAGCATGCTGGGAGGTGGACAGACCCCTGAAGCATGCTGGGAGGTGGACAGACGCCTGAAGCATGCTGGGAGGTGGACAGACCCCTGAAGCATGCTGGGAGGAGGCAGTGTTCAGCTTGAACGAGTCACCTGCATGACTTCTAATGGTCTGACGAGCTTTCTCCCTGCTTCTTTAGAAATCACACCTACATTTAATGCGAGTTCTGAAATACAGCGCTGAGACAGGACAGAAGCAAATCAATGACTTCCCAGTGCAGTTTAGATAGCATTAATAAAAAGCCTATGCCCAACTGAACTGAGTGCTGTGGCCTCAGTAGTAGAGTGCTTACTTAGCCTCTGTTAGGGCCTGCGTCACGGCGCTGACCTGATTTTTTTTTAAAGGGTTTTTCTTGAATATTCATTTATTTATTTTTGCATCGTGTTTAGTTGTAGGGGTGTGTGTGTGTGTGCATCAGAGAGCACTGTGTGTCTCTATAGAAGGCCAAGGGTGACTTTGGGAATCACCCTGGAATACTCTTTCTTGCTTCACTCTGGGATTTCCCAGGCTCTGCCTACCAGGGCTGAAAAATGCAGGCTGCTGCTGTTTCTGCCTGGTGGGACTTGCAATCCAAACTCAGGACCTTCTGCTTGTGAAGCAGAGTCTTAATCCCTGAGCCATCTCTGCAGCCCCCTGCCCTGATATTCTTTAACTATCTTCCTCAGTTTCCTTGATGCTACTTACATAACTTTCCAGGATGTGTGTGCTGCAGTTGGTCACAGATGGCCTTTCTGTAGATAAAATTCTCCTACTTCAGGAAATGGACATATTTTTCAGAGGTTAAGAGCATTTGCTCCACCATCATGAGGACCTGAGTTCAAATCTCTCCACCTGAGTGACAAGCTGGGCTTCCTCCCACAGATCTATAACCCCAGCTATGGGGGGTAGGTGCAGACAGGATGATTCCCAGGGCTTGGTGGCTCTATGAGCTCAAACACACACACACACACACACACACACACACACACACACACACACACACACAGAGATTCACACATGCATGCATGCACACAAAAATAATAAAGGCAAAATTTTAAAACTCCTACTTCTCCAAGTTTAATACCTATATATGTAGCATTTTAGCAGAACTTTCCAGCATTAAAGGCTTTTCATTGCCAAGATAATTATTTTCAATCCTGCTGATTTGCTAATCCTGCAGTTTATTTATGAGTCCTTGCTCCCTCCCATTAAAGGTAGGGAGTTGTGTCCCTTGAGGAATACAATCTGTGTCACAGAACCCGAGGGGCTGACTGAAGGACTTCCACATGCAAACCTCATGTACAGATAAGCATGCACAACACTGAGAAATCCCCTCAGTCTCGACAGAACGAGATGGTGTGCGTGTTGAGGCTGGCAGTTGGTTTGAGAGCATTGTTCTCCGGTGGGCATCTTTGCTGCTGATTGAAGCTACTACCCTGGGAGGAATGCAGCCCACCAAGACAGTCCCAATTACATAAACTTCAAAGACTCCATGGCTATTGCTGTGACTTCTTTTTTTTTTTAATGATTCTTATTTATTTATTTATTCAATCATGCGTGTGTGTGTGTGTGTGTGTGTGTGTGTGTGTGTGTGTGTGTGTAGAACCACGGACGAATTCGGGAACCACCATGGACGCCTCCACCTCCTTCTTGTTTACTCCGCCCCGGGATTCACAGGCTCCGCCCTACCAGGACCGGAAACACAGGCCGCCCCCGCTTCCACCTGGCGTCTATACGTGGGGTCTAGGATCCGAACTCAGGACCTTCCGCCTGCAAGGCAGAGGTGTAACCCCTCAGCCACCGCTCCAGCCCCTACTGTGACTTCTTTAAAAAACTCATCAGAATCCACCGCACCCTACTTTTAAACCTAGCATTCTCATTCATTGAGTACTTTTGATAAATCAAGCTTGGTGGAAGAATTGCTTCAATGTTGGAGGGCCAGCTGAAGGGAAGGGCTAAAGGTCATATGTTCTTTAAGTATGCATCACTTCTATTTTTTTCTAACCATGTGCCAGCCTTAGCCACACTGTTTTGTAAAGTTGCCACCCTGGCTGGAATTGACAATCCTGAGACAGAATGCATCCTAAATCCCTGACCTCCACCTTAACGGCCTTGAGAGAAGACTGTCTTTTGCCTGACAGTCTTACACTCTGCCCTGCCTACTTCCTTAGCGACTCCTTAGCTACATGTGACATCCATGGAAGTTAGCCATCCCCACCCACCGGCTGTCTTCAGACCCCCCCTCCCTGGCGACTCTTTCCCTGTTCTCTCTGGCTTCAAGCTACCTGTCTGTTCTAACGTTCTCCTGCCTTCAGGCTGAACCGGGGCTCCCTTGGCCACCAGACCCCAAGTTCTAATAAAGTCTAGCTCCTCGGTCTCCGATTCGAGTTAGCTTGTCCTTGATCTGGGGCTCTCCATGTGGACGTTGCAACAGAGTCTCATGATTCCTCTCCCCCGGCCCGACTCCATGCTTCTTGGGACATTGGGGTTTGTTTCTTTCTGTGTGGGGGAGTGACACCAAGGTCTAAGGGGTGATCATGGCCGCGGACCCTGCACCAGGTGAGGCTCACAGCTTGGGGAAGCTGTACAAGGGCCCAGTGTAACCAGCGTCTCCACCCTGGCATCTGCCGTTTACACGCTGCCATTCAGCTTCCTGCGCACGGGTCTCGGTCTTACCGTCCTGACCAGGGTTAAGCCCGAGTGGCATCCACAGAATAGTGAAGGAAGCAGCACAAATTTCAATGCTAGTGACAACCGGCAGCGCCTCTGGCTGCACACGCACAGACAGCTGCTTTTCCCCTGTGCGCTGTCTTGCCCTGTATTTGGCTGCCCTGTACTTCTGCTTCCCTCTCGCCTCATTCGTTCTGTCCTTCCTCCTGTCTTTCCTCAGTTCTTTCCCTCCTTTTTCCCTCTCTTTCCTTCTGTCTGTCTTCCCACTTCCCTCTACCTTCCTTTCTCTCCCCGTAATCTCTCCATTTTTCCATCCCTTCTTTCCCTCTCTTCTTCCCCTCTCCTTTCTTCCTTTCCCTTCCTGCATCTCCTCTCCTTTCCTGTCCTCTTCCCCTCCTTTCCTTATTCCATCCCTTTCCCTTTCTTTCCTCCCTTCCTCTTCTTTCTTCTTTTGCCCTTCCTATTCTTTTGTCCTTCCTATTCTTTTCCTTTCCTATTCCTTTCCTTTCCTATTCCTTTTCCTATTCCTTTTCCTTTTCCTTTCCTTTCCTATTCTTCTCCTCTCCTCTCCTCTCCTCTCCTCTCCTCTCCTCTCCTCTCCTCTCCTCTCCTCTCCTCTCCTCTCCTCTCCTCTCCTCTCCTCTCCTCTCCTCTCCTCTCCTCTCCTCTCCTCTTCTTTCCCCTCCCTCAGTCTCCCCTCACCCCTTTCCTCCCCCTGGCCTTCCTCTCCTTCCCTCCCTCACCCTCTCCTCCCTTTTCCGCTTCCCCCTTGGGACCCCCTGCTCTCCCCTCTTTTCTCTCTCGTCATTTCTCTGCACCAGAGGCTTGTTCTTCACCACTTGGCACCTTCACAAATCCTGCGCTTACCGGCTGGAAATTGGCTGCTGCTCTGCAATCACTTGCACCACTTCTGCCAGTGGCCAGCGGTCTCAGCCCCCTCCTCCTCCGCCCTCCCCTGCCCCCTTCCCGGCTGGGGCTTCCACAGCCTTCCCTGGGTTCTTCCCAAGGCTCTTGTTGACTCGTATGCTACCTTTCCTTGGGCTGCACTGAGCCCTGGTTGGGCAGCCCGCAGCCTCCCTGGGCCAGCGCTGAGCTGGAGATTGCCTGGGGATGCTCAGCGACTCCCCCGTGGCAATGCCTGTCTCTTGCAACATGGGTGGATCCTTGGGAGCTGTGAGGAGCGGTTCCCAAAGGCTCTGTTCAGATCGTCACCATCAAAGACTCCTGTGGCTCTGGAAATCGTGGCCATTTCATTTGGAGCCACACCTACCCAATAAAAGCCAGTTTTCTTTTCCAGGAACATAACTACTCTGTGATCTTATTACTCAAGCACTTTAATTTCCGTGGGACCCACAATATTGTTTAGATTAGTAATTTTTCATTTAAAATTTCAAATACTGTCGACCCTTCTCTATGGGCAATATAGTTAGCGTTTGGCCTCATCATAACTTCCAGTCACATGTTTTTCTTTGTGTGTGTGTGTGTGTGTGTGTGTGTGTGTGTGTGAGAGGGCACTATATGTGCTGTGGAAGCCCTAGGGTGACTTCTGAATCATTTTGGATTACTCTATGTCCTTAGTGCTTTGCTCCGGGGTTTCCCAAATTCCACCGTCTATGACTGGAATTGTAGGTTGCCACCATTTCTAGTGGTATTTTTATGTGGGTCCTGCGATCTGAACTCAGGTTCTTCTACTTGCAAGGCAGAGGCTTAACCCCTAAGCCATCTCTCCAGCCCAATGTGTTTTTGCCTTTTTGAAAGCCATGATTGCTAGGAAACATCTTGAGCATGTTTTGTCGGATGCTCTTCTTCTCAGAGACACTTGGAGAGTTGTCCACACCGAGGGGCTGTCTTTGAAATTTGGACCGGTTCAGGCCAGATTATTTACCCAGCCCTGCACGTGCATTAAAAAAAAAAAAAAAAGAGCCAAATTAGGACAGGTAGTCAGCCCTGCATATCTGCAGTGCCGCACCACGGACTTCAGCAGTACCAGGATCTCAGGGCACCAACTGCTTCTGTATCAAATGTGTAGAGTTTCCCTATTGCAACTTAGGCTGCCGCAGCTACGTACTGGCCTAAGCTTTGCAGTAAGCACTACAAGCAGTCCACATACCCATACCCTTTAAAGCTTGTGGGACGGGGCCGAGGGTAGAAAGCCTGGGTTCAGTCTCCCCACACCCTAATGAGTACAATATATAGAGGCTGTGCATAGATTTTATATATAAATGCAATTCTGCTTTATTGTCTATCATTATTACTTCATTGAGACTGGCTGTTCCTGTGTAGGCCAGGCTGGTCTGCAGTAGTCCAAGATGGCCTTGAAATCACAGTCGTCCTCTTACTTCATTTTCCCAACCACTGGGCTCATAGGTGTGGGCTATGTCTTGAATATTGTCACTTTCTACGAGGGACGTCGCATCTGTAGGTGTTGCTGTGGAGGGCATGTTCTGGAATCTTCTCCTATGGATACTGTATTTATTTCATTTTCTCTTATGAGGCTGGAACTTTGTCTTTTATAATTACTGATTTATTGTATTTTTCAGCAATCGGGAGTTGAATCTAGGGCCTCATGCATGCATGGAGGCTACCGCCGAGACACATCCCCAATCCTTAAACAATGGTTTTTCTTTAAATTTGGAGACAGGGTTTTTCTATCCCCCAGTCTGGTCTTGAACTCCTTCCGAGGTCCACACAGGCCTTGAGCTTGGGCTCTTTCAGCCTTGGCATCCTGAGTATGCGCGGCCGCAGAGACGCCTAACGGGGCTGATTTTCGTCTTCCATCTCTTCACTCGACATATAATGTGGCTATGAAAGATGCGAACTGTGGTCTTTAATTTGCAGCTACTTGACAAGTCATGCAAAGCAGTACCACTGGGGACCTTACAGTGTTACTAGTGAGTAAGAAATTTTTAGTTAGTGTATGTGACCATGTGACCATGCCTATCACAGGGTCTCTTTGCAAACTAGGATGCCCCTTCCAACTGCCGCCCACCTATTAGGAACCCCAAGTTTTACTGCAAGTAAAGAAAGGAAGAAGTGAGTCTCTTTCTTTCTCTCTATCCTCTCTCTGTAAAAGAGAGAGAAAGCACATGCGTGTGTGCATGCATATGCACGTGTGTGTGCATGTGCATGTTTCCACTGAATGTGATGTGTGTTCTCAGGAAGGATACCTTGAACAGCACTGACAGCTTGGTACCCTCTTTCTGGAATTCATTAAGTTAATACACTGTAGCCTGCATGAAGCACCCTCTTTGATGGTGAGTATGGTTAAATGCCTATTTAGACATGTCACGGCCTAACCAACCCAAGGAGGTGCATGGAGTGTGGCAGGCGGCTTGGGGTGGGGGGACGGGGAGAGGGGAGGGCAGAGTAAGCGAGAGAAGAATTGCTCTGTTATTTTATTTTAGGTTTTTTTTTTAAGACTTAAAAATGCTTCTTAACAATCCTTTGCAGCTGGCAGAAGGCTAAGGTTTCTCACACTATGAAAGGAAGTCAGACCATAAACAACCCAGTTAGGCACACCTGGAAAGAATAAAATACCATTCTAGCCTTTCCACGGCGCTGAGAGGAGATGCCAGTCTGGTGAGTGCACTTGTGTGACATGGAAGAATGTGTGAATGCCACATGAGCCAGGTGACTGGTTCCATTTTTTAATCTCCAGTTTTAGAGCTCATGGTTTATAGGAGAAAGTTCAGAAAGATGTTTCTCGAAGTTTTACTATTATGCCATCTCGTCTGGGGCAATGGACTTTTTTCTTTTTCAAGAAGCAACGATAGAATCAGACAAAGACAGGGAACTCTGGAAGCAGAGGCTGGAGGACTTTTCAGAAGTTGTCATAATCTCCCATACTTACGGATGGCCCTTAGAACAAAAACAGTAATGATTTTTTTAAAGTCTGAAATGCATTAAGCAGCCTGCGTGGGGCTGGAGAGATGGCTCAGTTAGTAAAGCGTTTGACGCACAATTACAAACACCAAAGTTCGATCCCCAACATTCATGTAAAAAAAAGTGTGTGTGCCTGTAACCAGGCTCTGTGGAGGCGGAGACAGGAAGATCGCTGGGGTCTGCCAGCCAGACAAGTCTTGCTGAATTGGTGAGATCCTGTCTCCAAGAACAGGTAGAGAGGCGTTGAGGAAGATATCGATGTCTTCCTCTGGTCACCATGTGACCATGCACCCTTGGGCACACATAGGCGTATGCACTTGCATGTTCACACACCCTTTCGACACAAGATACACAACAAGAACACTGTAGCGACCCAGCTCTTTTCACCCCATCGCCCTTTAGGGTGCGAGGCAGGAGGTTGCTGTAGTCAGATGCTCTCAATGTTGGTCACAGATGTAACCGCCCGGCCGTTTGGCTGTCAGTACCGTCTGTGACGTTCACCCCCTCAGGCGCCTGCTTTTTGCACGTTGTAAGATGGAGTGACTCAGCCTCCCCGGGAGCAAAGCGTCGACAGCGCGGCCGATGCCTTCGGTCTGGCAGTGTGCGTGCCAGCGCCCTCGCTGGCACCGGTCCCGGTCCTGAGAAGGAGCAGAAGGGCATGTGCACGCCTGGGTGTGGCCGAGTAGCGCCACCTCCTGGGTGGACAGGGCGAGTCACTGGTCTGGCGCAACCCTGTGCTTGCCGGGCTTTCAGATTCCGCAGCCCAGATGGGAATCTTTCCCCTCTTGTCTCTCTCAGCGTTACAGATGAATGTCCCAGCAAGCTGGCTGTGGAAGACATGTAGACACTGGGGGCTACGGTAGGAACCCACAAACAAGTATATCGGGGTCTGTGTGAACCAGAGTCACATTGCTCCCCCCTTCCTGTTGCCCTCCTCTTCCTCCTCAACCTCTCCCAGGTCAACTCTACTGCATTCACTCTGCTGTATACAGTGGGGTCTTTCCAGGGGTGGGGTCTCCTGGCGTGAGGCCAGAAGGGCATGGAACCAGTAATGATTAAACACTTGCCAGACATCGCCAGGATCAGATTTATGCTAGTCATTTGATTTTATTTCATTATTTGCTTTTGTCACCATGATTGTGTCTTTGAGTCCTTTTTGGGGGTGTGTGTGATTGACTTAAGAGTTTTTGAAGAAGGGCTAGGGAGATGGATGGCTCAGGGTTTAAGGCCTTTGCCTTACAGGCAAAAGGACCTGAGTTCAGATCCCAGATCCCAGATCCCAGGTAAAAATGCCAAATGGATATGGTGGTGGCTTGTAATTCTTTAGAGTAAAGCAATAAGAGGTAGAACAATACAGGATGATTTCTGATGTCACTCTTGGGTCTCCACAGGCACATGCCCACACATACACATGAAAACACGCACATATGAGAAACTACTTTCTCTTTCTGAAACTTCAAGGTCTTAACAGTTTTCCCTGAGTGTTTGGTGCCAGATACAATGTTAGAATATTGTTTCCTGTCATATAGCTTAATAGATCCGAGAGGAGAAAGTCTGGCTATTTGACTTTTTCAGTTCCAACTTAGCATGTCCTTCTGAACGGAGGAGAAAAGAGAGCATTAAGGAGGAAGAAGTTATTTTCGATTTGTTCCTTCTGCAAAAAAATATTGGTTGTAAATGGTATTAGCTGCTTTGCTTGTTTCTGTAGCAAAATATCTGACAAAAGTAATTCAAGAGAAGAATTTTTTTTTTTTGTGGGTGATGATTTTACAGAGTTCTGTCTGTCGTGGCGAAGGCGTGGTGGTGGAAGGGGAGGCAGCTGTATGAACATGGTCCTGACTAGTAAACCAAGGATGCTGTTGGAACAAGAGATGGCTGTAGCTCCGGAGGTCCCCCCCTAGTGACCTGCTTCCTCTATCCTAACCCCGCCTCCTAAAGGCTGGTCTCTAAGGCTAAAAACACTAGAAACATGACAATGCCACAGGGCTGGGGAGATGGCTTACAAGCAAGAGGACCTGAGTTCAGATCCCAGATCCCAGGTAAAAATGCCAAACGGATCTGGCAGTGGCCTGGAATTCTGGCTCTGTAGGCCACAGAACTAGGAAGCCCCAGAGCAAAGCAATAAGAAGGTAGCACAATTCAGAATGATTCTTGATGTCACCCTTGGGCCTACGCAAGTAACACATGCACATTCAAGTGCCCTCTGGTATACGTATACACAGCATACAAACACATGCAAAAAAAAAAAACAAAAGAAAAGAAAAAGAAAAAGCCACAAGCGGGGTCCATGTGCCTCTAGGGACCATCCCAGATCAAAACCTACAACAGGTAACTTAATAGACTGCTCATTCATTCATTCATTCACTCATTCATTCACTTTTTCACTCAGTTGGCTCTGTACCAGTAGTCATGGTACCTGGGTATCCCAAAGAATGGGATGGCACAGGTTTCATCTTCAGAGAAAGGCTTCTCTTCTCTTCAGAGAAGGCTTACCCTAATATCTATCGTCTACCACTTGGTTCTGTTTTCGTGTATGTCAACCACTGAGTTTTCTAAATCAAGACTCTTTTTTTTTTTTTTTTTTACAAAGACGTCATTAAGAAACAAATGAAAATATTTACCTCCCTGCCTCTCTGAATAATGAAAGTTGTTGAGAAAATTTGACTTTGGATCTTTCAAAAGACTGTGTTGTTCACTAATACAACAGCAAAGCAAAGATGCAGACTGAACATGCTTGGGGGAATTCTAAAAGAAAAGTTACTTTAGCGACAAGCTATGTGTCAATACTCTGCTTCAATAATCATCAAAACCCAGAGTCCGTTGGGATGCTTCTTTGCAGGAATCAAATGCTGAGAATTCTTTCACTTGCTGAGGAAGATGGAATTTGCAGTTCATCCAGTTCCTATTATGCAAAAAGTACAAGAGCAATATTCCTACAGTCGTGCACTGCTAATATTTAAAACGTTGACTTTGCTGATGTTATTGCTTAAATCGCTAGTAGTGTCAATTAGACCTTCTTGTCTTTGCTCCAGCAGTGACCCGTCATCAAGGACATTTGATTTTTTTTTTTTTTAATGCACACAGGAGAAGAAGTTCTGCCTGACTCAGGAGCAGTAAATCTCTGCCCGCAGTTGACTCATTGCACAGTTTTGGCTTCCGTGTTTAGTGGTGGTGGGAAGGAATGGTTAATGTGACCAATAAGAGAAGCAATCTCATAGGGCGATCAGTGGGATGCCCACGTTAATAGCTCTTTTGCACTGAAGTTTGTTCTGTTTTCTCCTAACAACTGTCCTCAATCCTTCTTCGTAGCTCTTTTGGCTGGGTTTGGAATTTTGAAGGAGGCATCTGCTTTCTGGTCCACAATCTCTGTCTCTGAGTTTTCCATTTTTTTAAAAGTCAGCATAGGTTTAGTTCATCTTTCATGGTGTGTATTACTCAGCAGTTATGCACACGCACATACAAACACATACCCTAACATGTATGCCTGTACATGTATGTGTAGGTCAGAGAGAGATGATGAGTTTTTCTTTCTTTCTTTCTTTCTTTCTTTCTTTCTTTCTTTCTTTCTTTCTTTCTTTCTTTCTTTCTTTCTTTCTTTCTTTCTCTCTCTCTCTCTTTCCTTCCTCCCTCCCTCCTTTTATTTATTATTATATATTATATGTATTTATTATTTATTAATATATTATTATATGTTATATAAAAATATATAAAAATCTCTTTGCAGGGTTATAATTTCACCATCACCCAAGTTGACACTGTAGGGTAGAAATCTTAATTGAAGAGAGATTTACAAAAGCAAACCTTAAGGAAAACCCCAGAAACAGTTTCTAATTTTCCTAAGTACAGTAAAGAAATATATATATATATAATGATTTTTAACACTAAATATGACAAGCAGTATATCTAATTACAGTGAGCCTATGAGAGAAATATTTATGTCTACCATGAAGGAGAACTAGTATCTAAATATTTAGGTGTCACATCCATGAAATATTTGTTAGCAAAGTTTCATAAGGATTTTAAAAATCACTGCACACTGCTGTTATACTTCTAATAAACTAATTACATGTGTTGTTTTTCTTCTGCAATTTGATATAATTCCACTAATTACATAAACAGATGATCATCAACCTGAAATTACTTTATAGAGCAAGAACATTTACACAACAATAACGTCATTCAAAAACACCAACCCCCTGGGGGAAGACAAAACAAGGGGCACCAGGAAGTTCAGGAAGGGATTAGGCGGGGCAGGGGAGGTCTGCTAGGATCTCTGTCCTCCCCACCCCTTGCAGTCTTATACCATAGACAGAGTGTGTTGAAATCCCCAGCTCTGCACTTCCAGGCTTTGTGCCTTTGTCTCAGCCCCTGAACATTTTTAATGTAGTTTTTGTGTAAATCTACGTAAATACCATCACTCATCAGCAGTGACATCCAGTCTGCATGGTGTGTGTGTGTGTGCACGCGCGAGCGCGTGCCTTGGAATCTACTTAAACACATTCCAGCCAAGGAATAAACCTGAAAGAAACCCCCCAGCTCTGAGAAAATGGGTTGGTGCCAATGAGTGCTCAGGAAGAGTGGTCCCATAGATGGACCCAGTGCTTCCCTCTGAGAGCAAGAGGAAGGTGATGAAGATGATTTTGATCTCAAGATTTTGAGAAATCTCTTTAATTTACTGATTGAGTGAGCAGGCCGATCAAGAACCTGTATTGGAAACCTTCCTGAAATTATTATTGAATGTTGGAGTATTCTAAAAGAATCTCAAAGTAACAAGGATACGATTGCATTCTCTCTCCTCTCTCCCACACACACACACACACACACACACACACACATATACTAGCATACCACACCACACTCCCTATTCTACCACACATTATACCAGCCCAACATTACACATATATACACCATATCCTCTTCTCCTACTGCACCCACCCATCCACTGTACTCCCACCATCACCACACACACATACCAACACATACTAATGTACCATACCACTCATAGACTACTCACATACACACACACACACCCCTGAACATTCCTTACATAATTTGAGGTTTTGCTACGTGGTGAGCACCAGACATTAGTAAACTAAACACCGGAGGGCTCTGGTAGGTACTGGAGGAGGGGGGTAGAATCAGCCTCTGTTAAATACAGTATTTACATCGGATTGCAATAGCCCTTTTGTGTTGTTTGTGAACAATGCTTAGGAACTTGAGATCTGTTATCACATATATCTTGGGATTTGCAGTTTTTGACAGTGAATTTGGAGCTTTGGGAATGAATAAGACTTTGAGACTGCAGTTCCTGATAGTGGGAGATTTCTACCCTAGAAGCCCTGAGCCTTTTGTGGGTTTAATGTGTCACAGAGGTATTGGAGTATATTTAAGAGCTTTGTGGACTTGAGGCACCAGCTCAAGTGCCACTAAGAACTCAAAGATGCTAACATTGGCATCCTGGTCTCTCTAGCAATTAACGAGACACAGTTGACATAGACATAATAGAAATTTCATCTTTACAGACAGGTGCCCATATGATGTGGACAGGGTGAATGTGTTCAGGAAAATAGGAGAAAGAAGAAAAATGGTATTTGGTAGAAGCAGAAAAAAAATCTCTAAAGAAAAAGATGTGAGATGAGTTCTGTTTTGCCTGAAGGTTTGGTAATGTTACTTGAACTTTGTTTTCTCTGGTTGTAAGATAACATTTGCCATAGAGGTTCTGGAAAATTCACAAAAGAAGATATGCAGGACTTTGAACTAGGTCCTCTGTGGTTACTGTCCCCAAAGCTTAACCCCTCCAGGGTGCAGGGTACCATTTTTCCAAATTATTCGTATGGAGTGCAATTTTCAAATTCATCATTTTTTAAAATATATCTGAGCTTTATAGAGAGATTTTGAAGGTGGTTTCTTCTTCTTCTTTTTTTTTTAGCAGACAGAGTTGGGTATGGACAGAGACTGTAGAACCATCCCAAAGAGCCTATGGAGAAGGGGAGGAAAGTGAGGAAATGCCCCAGACAAAGGGGAATCACAGAGGGGACTGGTAAAATGCAAGTGTGTGTGTGTGTGTGTGTCCCTGTATGTGTGAGTGTGGGTGTGCATGTACCATGACATGTTCGTGGAGGTCAAAGGACCAACTTGGGTGCTGGTCCTTCCTCCTTCTTCTTCCTCCTTTGAAACAGGTTCTCTTGTTCTCTGCTGTGTGTACCAGGCTTGCTGAGCTGTGTTTTGGGAACTCTGCTTTCCATCTTGCCTTGGGAACTGTCATAGTTAAGCACAGGTGTCAACTTGACTGTTGAGGGTTTGAGCTCTGGGCACAGTTGTAGAGAGTTGATGGCTGAGTTAAGCCCAGAGCAAACCTGCAGGATATTGTCTAGCTGATGGGCAAGACCCAGCCCATGGTGGGTGGGATTAGGCCCTGGATAAATCACAGAGAGCTGGTTGAGAAAGTTGGCATCCTTCTGTTCACTTGGCCAGACATGCTGGTCTCAGCCATTATGTGGTGATGGTGTGGCCAGTTCCCTCAGCCCTGGTGTTGGTGCATGCTCTCTTGTGGGAACCGGTTCCCACTCACGCACTTATTCACTCACTCACACACACACACACACAGCTGCTGGCTGTGATGAAAGCAGGTTCCAGCCGTCCCCACCTCCGCCTCTACCCCCAGAGACTCGGCACGGAACGGGGAGATTGTCAGAAGCAGATCTCACTTTATTGAGGGGAGAAAAGGAACTTTTATAGACAAAGGCCACCAAGGCGCGAAACAGTCATCCAATTGTATCACAAGGTCAAGACATCCTATAGGTGCTAATGGTCAAGTTCAATGCCGCTCAGCACAGGGGGCAGGTAGATACCTGAAAGCCAATTAGAGCTCTCTGTGAAGTGATCAGGTTACGCCCAAGACCCTTGTCCTCGGCGCCATTTTTAGTCCCATGTGCTCGGCCATGCCCTAGGGCAAATCCTGGGCGGGCCCAACACTCTCCTGTCAGGCTGGACTGAGAACTGTAACCAATAATCATAAGAGAATAAATCCCTTGTTCCCTTAAGCCATTTGATGGCCATTTATCAGCAACCATGCAGGTTGACTGCAACAGGAGCTTTGGCGTTATAGATCAGTGTTGCACCCTGCTGTACGTGGGTTCTGGGGATTTAAATTCAAGCCTTCACATTTGCACAGCAAGTGCTTCCACCCATTGAACCATCTTTTCTTGCCCCTTGTAAAATTAATAAAATAAATTGCTTTAATTAAATAAAAACTATGTTTTTACATAACATCATACATTGCACAGTGTGGTATCATAACATAAATTTACAAAAATGACCAAGTAAACATATCTCTCATATCCATGCCCTCCCCTGACAAGAGCATTTAGCAAAACTCCTAGGAATTTTTCACTATTAACCGTAGTCTTTATTTTTAAAAACTTCTCAATTTTTATGGGCAAAACATTGCATTTTGCATGGTTGTTAGTGTTGGTAATTTCTCTGACCATTTTCTCTCCCCTGGATTAGTGAGTGTTGGGGTGCTGCAGTGTTCTGTTTGAAGGACAGCCTGCTAAACTAAGGGGACCATTTTCAAAGCTGCCTCATAAAGTACAGCAGTCTCTCCAGGTTCTGTCCTTTAGGATGCACCCAGATGAGGGTTGGGGTGACCAGAAAGGAAAGATTAAGGAAGTTGCAGTGGTGGTAGTGGGAAAAGCATGTTGCTCTGCTTCCCCGCCGGGACTTCCTGCAGTCTTTGTCATCATGGTACTTCGAAGCACTTTAGTCATGGGCAGGAAGGCATTTTCAGGGAGTATGAAAAAAATCCCTTGGGAAAGGGAGTGTAGGTTCTGACAGTTGCAAATGATCTATAAGTGGGTGAGGGTAAGGGGTTCTGAGTGACAGCCCAAGAACAGCTGGTCTACTTAGTTAAGTGTTTTTCAGCAACACAAACTGACCCAAGCATTCGTTAGTTTCAGAATCAAAATATCATTTCTCAGTGCTGTTCTATATGTTTTTCTTCTTAAACCATAGGGGATTCTAGCGCCAGTAGATATTATAAAGCTTTCCAAGCCACCGAGCCCTCCAATACTTTCCCAATCACTTAGGGCCTCATAAGTGTGCCTTCATGACTAAGTCTCCTATACTCTGCCATATATGTGTTTTTCCAAAGTATTGTGCACTGTCTGAAATCTCTTATTCCCTAGGTAATTTCTGAATGAAGTCATTCATGTCATAGTTTAACCTGCTACCTGTGATGGTTCATGTTAGTCGTCAACTTGGCACTTAGAGACAAGAGTCTTGGCACACCCATGAAGACCTGTCTAGGGAGGGAAAGGTTAGCCTCTGAAAACGTCTCGATTGCATTAATTGGTATGGAAAGTCCCTTCCTAATTGTGAGCAGCGCTGGTCCCTAGGAAGAAGATCCTGGACTGTCTAAAAAGGAGAAAGCGAGCTGAGCGCCAACATTCACTCATCTCTCTCCGCTCCTGACCGTGTATGTCAAGTACTCCGCTGCTGCCATGGTTTCTCTGCCAGGATGGACTGGTCCTTTGAGCTGTGAGCCAGAATAAACCCTTGTTCCCTGAGCTGTGCTCCTTAGGGTATTTCATCACAGCAGCAGAAAAGGAAATAGGATGCTGCTTTTTTGGGATAGTGGAATGATCAAGTTACCTTAAAATTATATAATGGCACAAGATCAGAGACTTCAAGTGGTAGAAGTGTGTTGCTATCCATATCAAGCCTATGCAAAATTCAACTGAGGTCTGTGTTTGCCAAGATAAAGTCAGGCTTGTAAGATCACTAGTGCGGGTCATGTTCCTTTTTCTTCAGGAAAGCCACCATACCTGAAATGCTTTATTTGGCCCAAATCACCACTCAAGTTGTATAAAGAAGATACCATTGTATTGGTCATCAGAGAAGAAGGGGAATGATTCCTGTTAAGGGTGTAGTTTGACCCACTCATTCAAGTGTCACCTCCTGTAATTGCTGAGAGTTCAGGAAATTGTCACTGTGGGTACCTTAGGCAACAGGACACTTCATGAAGGCAGTTGCTCTGAAATCATTGGAGAAGCTGGAAGAGAACTGAGGTCAGCTCAGGAGCAGTTAACATCAAGAAAACTCTCTCCAGACACATTTCTGGAGTTGGGTACTTAGAAAAGTAGTTGAGCACCTGTTATCCTAGGTGCTTAGGATCTGACAGGAGATGGACATTCACCAGAAGAATGTTGCTATCGAAGAACAGGAGGGTGATCCAACCCATTTAACCACTTCAAACTTCCAGCACCATTTGAAAAACATGTGCACAAGGCTGCTGAGGGCTGGCTGGGAGGCTGTGCCTGTGGGTAAGCTTGCTGCTGTATATGATGACACCAGGGAGCATGGGAGCAGGGATGCTTCGGGGTGCCATCTTGTGCTGTTGCAGTGGTCAAGGTGTAGTGAAAGACTATGTCAGTATCCCAAATCCCTCAGGAAGGAAGGGTTAGGTCACTGCATTGGGTAAGCTGAGGGGAGAGGAGGAGGAGGAACAGAGCACATGTGAGACCCTCACGTGTACCTGCAGCAACAGCAGCCTCTGACCATGCTCTGCTCATGATCTTTAGCATGTTATTGTGTCTTCACACCTATTCTTTTTTCTTCTTTCCACAGCTCGTCTATTTTATATATTGGAGATTAGTAAGCCTTGAAGTTTAGTTTGTATGTCATAGAACATCCCAAAACAATGGCAGTAGGGTCAGCAAGATGGTTCAGTGGGTAATGGAGCTTGCGCACAAACCCAGCAACCTGAAGCCCCTGACGTTTGATCCCTAGAGCCCATGCACTGGAAGGATAAGAACCAGTTTCCAAACATTGTCCACTGACATCCACACATGCTCTCACTTGTTCTTCTTGTCTCTGCACAAAATAAAAATGAAAGATTAAAAAAAAGATCATGTACTGGATAGAAGCTTGGACTTGTATTTGTGTGTGCACATTGAAAGGCCTTTGGGTTTCCCACTGTTGGAGATGACGCTTTTGGACTGGGTGAGGATGGTGGTGCCCTGCAAGAGCTTTTGGGTGGGGAACGGGGCAGGAGGAAGAAAGCTGATGTATCGGTTTCTCTTTCCTGTTTCTGTGAGACACCACTGAGGTTCAAACAGCTTAATGGGAGAAAGGGACATCTGTTGAGCTTGTAGTTCCAGAGCTTATAGTCTTCATGGTGGAAACAGCATGGCAGAAGGCAGAAGCCGTAGGCGGTCTAAGTCACTGCGGATGTCGCGGAGGCTGAGAGCTGCTGCTGCAAGCTCAAGAGCAGCAGACTCACTCGCTCAGGCAGGGTGGGGCTAATCAATGCAAATGCCCACTCCCTGTGACTGCCTTCCTACAGCAAGTCTCCACTTCCTAAAGGTGCCATGACTTTCCCAAACACATGAGCCTGTGGGGGGACGACTCACACTTCAAACCATGACAGCAAGGAAGCAAAACATGCTGATGTGGAACAATCAAAGAATGGCCAGAAATTGATCCGTTGATTGACTAATAAATGGTTGGCTGATTGATTGTTTTTTTTTTTTCCCCATGCATAGTAGTGGAATGAAAGCAGGGTGAAGGACTTGGGAAGCGTCACCCAAGTGGCTTTGGCTGGATGATGTGAAAGTATGTAGGTGCCCATTTAATAATTGCTCAAGCTTTAGTGCATCTTCTCTTGGTCTGAATGAATAACAGAAGCTTCTGTCCTTCCATGTGGCCCGTCAGTAGAGCTTCTGACTTGCTTAAGCTTACTAAGAGCAATCAACTACAAAAGTGCATCTTGCTGTGTTGCGGCTCTCCGCATCCTCTCAGAGAGCTGAACTGTGTGCATGGGATTTTCTGAACCAAAAAGGAAGCAACTGGTCCATTAGGAATTACCAACACGGGCTAGGGAGCAAGTGGGGCAACACATTCCTTTCCGGGATATTTCAATAAAAGTAGTATTTAATATAGTCATATGGATTAATGGCGTTAGAACAGAAGAAATTATTAGCTCATGAATTTAAAAAGTCTCTCTAGCAGACTCCCAAACAGCAGTTATTAGATCGTGGCCTGGTTCGTTGCTCAGGTGTTGTGGGTAGTTAGAAGCAAGGATGAGTGTGGGAAGCTTTACATCCGGCACTGAGATTCCAGTGCATGCTACCATGTCTGGTTTTTCACACGGGTGCTGGGGATCCAACTCAGGGCCACGTGGAGCACTTTACTCACTGAGATATCTTCCCACCACTGATTTTTGACACAAGATATTACTTTACTATAATTATTTTGGCCAGGTTTGTTTTTAACTCTTGATCCTCTTGTGTCAGGTTTTCCGGAGAGTTGGGAACATGTACTCTACATCCCTTATTAACTATAACTCTTTTTTTTAAAGGTTTCTTTTTTTATTTATTTAATTGTGCATGTGTGAGTGCGTGCACATGTGTGTATGTATGTGTGTGTGTATAGAACTATGGGAACCACCATGGACCACTTCCACCTCCTCCTTGTTACTCTGCCCCAGGATTCACACTGCTCCGCCCTACTAGGACCAGAAACACAGGCTGCCCCTGCTTCCGCCCAGCATCTATACATGGGGTCTAGGATCTGAACTCAGGATCTTCCACCTGCAAGGCAGAGGCTAAACCCCTGAGCCACCTCTCCAGCCCCAATAACTCATTTTTTTTTAACATTTTTTAATTATTATTGTTTCCATTCATACAAACTTAACAGGTACACTGGTTCCCTCCCTCCCTCCACTTCCCCCCCACCCCCTACTCCCCCCTCCCCTCTCCCCTCCCTCCCCATCCCCCTTAGTGCCTTCCCCCCAATCCCCGGAACATCCTTTAATGTGCATGCCAAACTCTCCTCTGGGTCCTCCTCTCCAGTGAGGTGCAAGGACCCAGGGTCCAGCCCCAATAACTCTTAAAATAACAATTTAATAGTTTCTCTAACATCACAGAGTAGAAACAAAAGAAGCTTCCTTGATAGGCATATTTCCCAACATAATACACTTCTTTTTTGCATATGTTTTTGACCTGTTTTAAAACAGGATAGATTATTGTCCCTTTGACCAGAGATATAAAGGTAAACTGGGATCAGTGTGTGTGTGTGTGTGTGCGCGTGCACGTACGTGCATTTGAGGTGGGAGGTCCATGTTGGTGTCCTCTTCAATTGCTCTCCAACTTATTTTTGAATGTGCATGCTCTTACTGTACCTGGACCTAGTGAGTGAGCTAGGCTGACTGGTCACTGACTCCAGGGATCCACCTGTCTCCCCCTCCGCAGCAGAGGGTCACGGATGTGCACTATTATGCCTGGTTTTTCACGTGGGTGTTGGAGATGTGAACTTGTGATTGTGCGGCAAGTACTTTACCAATTGTGCCAACTCCCCAGACCTGAGTACATACTAAATACTTGGCTAAATACTTGGAAATAATGTTTTAGGTTAGAAACCCCCAGAAATGTATATCTTTATCCAAATTATCACATTTTTTTGAGATGGATTCATTTTATCCAATTATGAGTTTACTTTTTTTTCCCCTTACATGCCTAAATCCCACATTTCCTCTTAGAAATTACATTGGATCATGTAAAGACTCAGAAAGCAGATTTTCTTTTGGCAGGGCAGGGGCAGGGAGAGGGAGATGCTGGAATCAAATCTAAGGGTTTGCACATTGCCAAGCAGCACCCTGTCACTGAGTTACATTCCCAGGTCCCAAACCAATTATTTAAAGGGATTATGAAAAAGCCAGCAAGAACTAGAGAATGTTCTAGACTTTTGGCCAGTTTGTTGTGGCTGGTTGTGGGAACCCTAGAGATAACACTTATTTTTTCAATAAGCTAGGTAATTGACATGATGTACCTGCTGGTTCGGGTCAACAAAACTGTCATATGACGGTAGCCGGGTAGCAAGGTACACGCCTGTAATCTGGGCATTGACTGGGAGAGAGTTGTTGGGCTACAGGCAGGAAAGCTCAGGAGTTCAAGGCCTGTCTTGGCTGCTTAGCTGGTTTGGGCTAGCCAAGGCTTCTAGAAAACTTGTCTTATGAACAAACCTCACATACATGTTTACCCCGCTACCATATAGACACAAGAAAATGGCATATGTACGTACACACACTTTTTTTCTTTTTCCATTTATGTATAGTAACTCCATAAAATATCATGTGTTTGGCACATAGATGATCACCACCAAAGATTCCGAAATTTGTTTAGTCTTCAGCTCCCAAAGAAGTAGTATGCGCGCTCATAAAATTTAAGCCGGGCACACTTAGGCCAAACACTTGTTTCAGTAGCTCAGTATCTGCAGATGGTATCGTCAAGTGGTGGTGGATCTTGAATTTTATGACAGTATCTCACCTTTCAGCCCAGGCCGGTCTTGAACTCTTCATTTTCCTTCAGGCTCGCAAATGCTAGTTTACAGGCAGGTACCATGTCTGGTTCAAGTAATATATTTTTTATATGTGTTTGTGTGTGTGTGTATATATATATATCTACACACACACAAATGCAGACACACACACACACATTATTTAGGAGAGTGAGCATACATGCATATCATGGCTCAGGGATGGAGGTCAGAGGACAATTTTCAGAAGTCAGTTCTCTCCTTCCACTACCTGGACTCCTGGGGATTGAACTCGGGTTGCCAGGTTTGCAAGCAGGTGCCTTACCCACTGAGCTATCTCATTTACTGCCTCTCGTTAACATTTGCTACTATCGGATGCAAAGTGTTAAGCTAGTCTCTTCAAAGAAATCACTGGGCCAAGGAATTGCAGCTATTGGTAGAACCATTAGAAATAATTAATTATCTGTCACATTCGTGCTAATTCATTGGTCGCAGTAAGCAAACCTTTGAGAGGAAACCATGGAAAACAATTTCAGAATGGTTGTCCGTGTCTCTGGATTCAGCCCAGTGCAGGGAAAGCAGATTTGCAAGAGGGTTTCTGCACATTCGCTGTCTTTTAGAAGCCACTTCCTTTAGTAAGTGACAGAGGCCTGACTGCACTGTCTGGGTGTCTTTGGCATCCTTGGAATAAGCACAGTGATGGAGAGGTACCGCTGATCCTTTCTGTGTTGTATCAGGGAATCGCAGGGGTGAGATGGCGGCTCATGGGAGTATCAGCCCATGAAGGAATGAACACATGGTGGTCACCACTAGAGTAAAGGCCTGGACGGTCCACAGCCTGTGTGGTGTTCTCAGCGAATGGGCGGCATGTTGTTTGATCTGCACTAGATCAAGAAAGACAGTTCAGCAGTAGCAGTTTAACAGTATAGATGGGATGCTTAGAAGGCCCCTAATTTTTTCCCCCCAATGAATGTTGATTTTTATCTGAGTTCCAGAAAAGACTTTGCATGTCAAGGGCTACTTGTTTCTGGAAAAAGTCAGGAGACGTGAAAGGATTTTGAAGAAGCAAAATAAATATGCATTCAAAGTAAACGAAAAGAGGCAAAGGCAGAGTGATTGCAAGTATGTTGTGTGTCTTGAAGTGTGCGTGCTTATTTATGTTCCTTTGTGACTTAGGGGGTGTCACTCAGCCCTGGTTCCTGGGGAGGGGGGGATCCCTAGTGTGCCCAGCGCCAACCCTCCAGTGATGGACTTGCCAAAGTCTTTAAAGAGAAACACATGACTTCTGGTTTGCTCCAGTATCTAATTAGATACCGCGGAGTGGGCGAAGGTTGATAATAGGAGCAGGAGGGAAAATCTGGCATGTCTTTTGTTGAAATCCAATCCCCGATCTCCCCCCCTCCGCCCACGTGCTCTGCAGCAGCCCGAAAACTTTTCAATCACTTTTTAAAAGGGCTCAGTGAATTTTATCACAATTTTGCCAACCAGAACCACATGGGCTTGCTCGGTGTTTGTCGGAGAAAAACAAAATCGTATTTGCAAAGACCAAGACTCAGGTAATAAATAAGGGGGATTCAATGCGCTAGATCTCACGTTCTTTCCAAAGAAACAGTGGGCCCGGACGACACGTTTCATTGGGAGAGTCACACGAGCGAGGTTTTGGAAGAGGAAATCTTGCAAAGTTGCACTTGTGTGGCTCAGCAACTTTCTCCCAACTGTCAAACTGTTCTGAGGTCACGGTGCTTGGCTAGGAGACTCTACCCACCCCTCATCATGGCAGGACCCCACTGCCACCGCCCGCACTTAGGACTCTGGTGTGAGGTTGTCACACGTGCCTACTGGTTGTGATGGTGTTTTGGAGCAGGGTTCAGAAGTGCTAGTCCCAAGGTGGACCAGTGCCTGTTTCTCTAAATAAAGACTCACTAGAACACAGCCACGCCCACCCCTTCACTTGCTCATCTCTAACTTCTAGATCTGAGCACCTGCGGAAGAGTCAGAGAGGCCCACCAAGCCCACGATATTGACAGTGTAACCCTTTTGCAGACATTTCCTGAGTGCTTTTTACACCATCATGGATATTCAGACGAGACCCAGGATAACAGGCTGGTGGAGAGAGACTCAGGATCAAGAACTGATGCTTTCCTCAGTGGGCTACCCATTGATAGATGATTTATGCTCGGACACATGCCAACCAAGATGACTCTTTATAATCCAGTGGGCCACTCATGCAAAAACAAAAACAAGGTCTGGAGAGATGGCTCAGGGGTTAAGATTCTGTCTCACAAGCAGAAGGTCCTGAGTTCGGATCCCAGATCCCACGTAAAAAATGCCAGGTGGAAATGGCGGTGGCCCCTACTTCCAGCTCTCTCGTGGGCAGAGCCTGAGAAATCTCAGAGCAAAGCAAGAAGGAGGTACAAGCCATCCAGGATGATTCCTGAAGTCACCCTTGAGCCTCCACAAGGACACACAGTGCCCTCTGATGACACACACACACAAAATAAATAAATAAATAAAATATTAAAACAAAAACCACAGAATAAAACAAGATAATAAGAGGGAGACTAGCAAGGAAGAAGAATGATCGTAGTGGAAGGGGGGGAGATGGTGGGATTGCAGATTAAGGCATGAAGCTCTCACAGATTCACTGTATCCATGAATGAAGCAATAAAAGAGTAATTAAAAAAAAAGAACTGTGATCATTTAAGAAACATTTGCTATTGAGTCTCGGCTGTGACATTGTTTTCTTTCTAGTGGCACCAGGCAGATAGGTATGTGATAAAGGTCTCCTACAACCACAGGATGCTATGCTGTGTGACACAAGCTGTTTGCTCTTGGGATGGGCTTCGGCACCTCTTTAACTGACACCCAGTGGTCCCTGGAGGATGCGTGGAGGTCTCCTGCTGTCCCCCACCACATCCTCCAAGAATGGTTGGTCTGTTCACGGCGTCGGGTGGTAAAGGACCGGTCTGAGCCTCACCTTCAGAAAGCTCACTTATTTTATTATTATTATTATTATTATTTTCTAATTCTTAGCTCTGGCTTTTCGAATGCTGTCCCTTTTTTTTTTTTAGCATGATTGTGCAAAGAGAACAAAAGAAATGGAATCTCATCTTGAACAAGATCTTTGATCGCTTAAATTGAGGAATTAAAGACTCTCAGAGGCCCTGTACAGCAGGCCTCATGCTTCAGATTTACTGGTAATTCTAGAAGGTCTTTGTTATTAGTTCATGATTTCCAGCCGGTCCGACAAAAAGGTATTTCAAAATACATATTAAAGTCAAAGCCAACGTTGCCTCTCCTCAGCCTCGTCTCACAGCTCCAGGGAGCACCCCTTCAGAAGAGCCATGTCAGGACATTTGGAAAGGTTAATTCATCTCCGGGCGATAGGAACCAGGTTGCACCCACGTGAATGGAAAGAATGAGAGGAGGAGGGGCATCCAGACGAGACAGTGGGAAGGGGAAAAATGAAGGCTCTACTCTAGAGAAAATGACCATGAAATGCTTGCAGCCTGGGGGTCTTGGCTTAAAAGAAATCGGGCTGGGGGCAGTTAAGAAATGCAATGATGAGATGTTTTCAGGTGCTTAACACTCCCCGCAGCTCACGACATCCTTGTTGGTCAGGATGGAGATGGTAATCATTTCAGCAGACTGGTTCGATTTAGCGTGTTGTTTTTTTAACAGCAGAGATGGCCAAGTGGCTGCCTCCGCAGGCTCTTCAGGCTGAGCTCGTTTCTACATGTGGACGCTAGAACACTGTTCAGGGAGCTGGGGAGAGGGAAGAGTGGGTACAGTGCTTGCTGGGCAGCATTACGAGGATCTGAGTTTGGATCCCCAGCCCCCGTGTTAAAGCTCGGTGTGGTGGTATGAATTGATAGTCCTGCCGATAGAGGTAGTGAGTTCTAGGTTCACTAAGACCCTCTATCTCAAAACATCAGGCGAAGGGTGATTGAGGAAGACAGCAGATGTTGAGTTCTGAGCTGCACATGTGCCCGTGTGCAAGGATCAGTACCCGATACTATACACACACACATACAGACACACAGACACAGACACAGACAGACAGACAGACAGACACTCACACACACACACACACACACACACATACATACGCACACACTCACACACCATCTTCCACATTACCTTTTGTCATTCAGAAAGCTTTGATTCTGACAACCCCTGGAAGTCCCTTTGGACACCAGGGGCTCCTGGTGACTTGGTGTTTTCAGCATGAAGAGGGAGAATGAGAGCCTGGGTTGACTTGCACCCACTTTGCATCTTGGACATGGGGTGACAGAAGCAGAGCTTACTACTTACTGCTCCTGTCTGAGTGGGCCACTTATGGGGTGAGGGGTGGAGCAAGGTTTAATTGGGATTTTCTTCACTTGATTTTAGGCTTGTGTTCTGGGATGCTATTTTATGAGCCTATCTTCAGATTCCTCTTTGGTTTGTGATGAACTGGTGTCTTGGTCCATACATGCTGCTATCACACAATCCTAGAGACCGAGGGAGTTATCAACAGTGGACATGTATTTCATAAAGTTCTGGGGACTGTGAGTCCACGATGAAGACAGATTTTGTATGTGGTGAGGACCCCCCTTCAGCCGAGATGAAGGTTTGCATGGAGATTCAAAGAAAGTCAGAGCTGGGGATGAGCTCCCAAGAAGGGGCCTTGAATAGCACGGTCTCTTCGGCACTGAGTGTAAAATGGGTGAGGGATGGCGAGCAGTCAGGTGTGACTTTGCGGTGGAGGTCATTTGATAAGATAAATACACTGGAGGCACAGCCTGGCGACTGAGGAAGTCTGACGGGAGAACCTGGAGGCTGCTAGCGGGGGAGAGGAAAACTCTTGGGGAAAAGGAGTACTTGTTACTCTTTGCTAGGGAGGAGGGAATGGCTCAGCTGGGGCAGTGCTTGCCGCACGAGCATGAGGATATGAGTTCAGGGTCCAGCACCCACGTGGAAAGCTGGGGGGCAGGCAGGGTCACTGGAGCATGCTGGCCAGCTAGTCTTCGTGAATCAGTGAGTTCCAGTTTCAGTGAGAGTTGGTGTGTCAAAACATCAGGCAGAGAGCAATAAAGGAAGGTGTCAACATTGAATTCTGGCTTCTACCCTTGTACCTACACAAGCATGCATCCATATGCACTAGCCACACATGATCATGTGCACCTGCAGATAACACACACACACACACACACACACACACAGATCTTTGTTAGAACTCACAGATTCTTTGTTCTGAACTTACAGATTCTGTAAGAATTAATGGCCACTAAGGACCGTCTCTATCTAAAAAATGGGCCATACGTGGTACTGAGCATAATTAAAGTGCTCATGGATCCCGACTCATAGGCTGTTACCCACTTTCAAGCACGTAAAGGGACCATATTGTGTCACTTTGAATCAGTATGGTTTCCCAGACAGTCTACGTTAAGGCCCTTAAATCCACTGAATCTCATCTTCCTAACTTGGTAGATGCGATGAATACGCTTGTTTTTTTTTAACAGTTTCCAGAGCTGGGCTAAGAGTGTGTTTATTAGTACTAGGGATCGAGCTTGGGCCTTGTGTATACTCAGTAAGCACTCTGTCACAGCCCCATAGGATTTAAATAAGCCAGTGTTGTCTTAATTACAAGGACCCTGTATGCTCATGCCTCTAAGGTATGAGCCTCAGAGAAGTAGCATAGCTTGAATGAAAGGAACTTTGAAAGAGCGATTGAGGAAATGGTTCAGGGGAGTCTGGGAGCAGAGGAATAAGCGTTTGGATAGGTGAGCTCTTTGATCCAACCCTTTGGGAAGCGTTAACTATTCTTCTATTGCTGTGAGAAAATACTCTGACCCACACCACTTAAAGAAGAAAGGACCTACCATTTGACCTCTGGTTCCAACCCATTAGGGCAGAGAACACATGGTAACAGGCATCGTGGCTAGTAGGGAAATTGGTTTACGTCACTGAAGCCATCAGGAGGTAGAGAGTGAGAGAAAACGGAGGACTGTCAAACCTGACGGCCTTCCCCGGCGATATGCCTCCTTTAGCAAGGTTCTACCTCCTGAAGGTTCTATAACGTTCCCAAGCAGAGCTGGGAGACAAGTATTGAAACACATGACCCTGTGGGGGACAGTCCACAATCGGAACATGACAGCAGATGGCTGTCACCAAAGCCCAGCTACATAGAGCTAAGTCAGCTCTGAAGAGATAGTTGAGCTACAGTGATAGAACAAGTCGGGGGGTTCCTCAGTCAGAATCTGCAGGCCTCTTTCCCGTAGTCACCTGCATTGGAGGTGACCATATAGCAGGTGCTTCCACCATGAGCATGGAGGACAGACTTGTGGGGCAGATCGCAGAGTGGCAGATCTAACTGGTCATCAGGTTTTGCTTACATATTCGTTTGTCCCGAAATATGAAGTGATGCCAAGAAATGAAGCTACCATTCTGTGATTGTGAAATAAGAAGTTTCCAGGTAAAGGTTAAGGGACTTTTTGGGGTGCATATATATTTTTTCCACTTTTTTCTTTTTCCATTTTTTCATGTATGTATGCATGGGGTGCAAGTATGTGTGTTTTGCTATATTTGTAGGCCTGAGGTTAATATCAGGAATCATTCTCTATCCCTCTTCCACCTTACTTCTTTTGAATAAGTTTTCCAATCAAACTCACGACCCACCAATAGGGTTTGTCTGGTTAGGTAACTTGCTCTGGGTTCACCAGTCTCTGCCTTCTGAGGTTGGAATTATGGTCAGGCACTGTACATGAATCTGGGAATTTGATTTCCAGTCCTTCTTGCTTGTGTGGGAAATACCTGAAATGCCTACCCATCTTCCCAGTCCCAAGTTGTATATTTTTTTCCTCCAATACATACCTAGGAGTAGAATCACAAGATCACTTGGCATCTCTCCATGGTAGCTGTTGAAGAATTGTGTGGCTGTACCATGTTACGTACCCTGCTCCGTGAGGAAAACATGTGTACGCTGATGTTTCCATACTGCCTGACACTTAGTTTAATCTTTCTGACTATCGCTGCTCAAGTGGGTGTGAAATGGTTTTTTTGTGATCTGGGTTGTGATCTTGTTTCTAAGGACTGACAGCGTCCTCATCCTTGAAGATACCCAATGACCATCTGTAGGTCTTCATCAGAGGAATGTCCCTTTGCATCTTTTGTCCACTTTCTTCTCCCTTAAAAACGTGACACTCACACGTGTTGATGGGGTGCCAGAAAGATAATTGGATACGTAAATGTGAGATCTCTGGCCAAGGGAAGGTGATTAGCTTTCACTTCTCTGCAAGTGATGCACTGAGAAGCTTCCAACTCTATTTAAGGCTTTAACAAAATACAATCAGAAATTGCCGTAACTACAGTCATTCTACAGTGCTGTAAAACATGACCACGTCTAGGATCTGAATTTGGATACCAGCCATTCAAACTCCCTCCCCTCTCTCTGTCCTGCTCTTCCTTGCCACTGGGCCATACTATGCTGCTCTGTTCCTCAATGAAACCAGCAAATGCTTCCTCGTACTCATGAGAGCAAATGATGCTTGCGTTGCTACAGGTGCTAGGACTTCATTCTTCTTGCAGCTCAGCAATACTCCGTTTGGTACATTAGCCATATTTTCTTCATTCATCTGTTGATAGACAGCTCAGTTGATTCTATATCTTCCTGACACTCATTTTTTAAAAATTTTATTATTCATTTGTGTGTGTGTGTGCGCGTGTATGTGTATGTGTATCAGAGGGCACATGTGTCCCTGTGGAGGACCAAGGGTGACTTTGGGAATCATTCTGGATTGCTGTTACCTCCTTCTTGCTCCCAGGCTCTGCCTACCAGGACCAGAAGTGCAGACCCGCCGCCATTTCCATCTGGTGTGTTTGTACATGGGACCAAACTCGGGACCTTCTGCTTTCAAGACAGAGTCTGAACCCCTGAGCTCTCTCTCCAGCCCACTGTCACTCGCTTTTAAAAATCGAGTGTCTTTTTATTACTTTGTAGCCGTTCTTTCTACATTTAGACATACCACTTATCAGACATTTATTTGAAAATGTTCTTCTATCACATGAGTTTCCTTTACATTTTCTGGAAGGTATCATATGCAGCACAAAGGTTATTAATCTTTTTGGAGGTAGGTCGTACGTAGCTAGGCCTCAAAGCTCACTATATATGTGAACTTCTGATCTCTCTGCCTCCACCTCCCAAATGCTGGGATTGTGGGCGTGCAGCATCCTGCCTGTGTGCTGTGCTGGAGATTGAGCCCGGGGTTCTGTGCGTGCTAGAGGGGGCGCTCTGCCTAGTGAGCTACATCACCAGCCCCCAGCTTTGAGGCGCAGGCTGGCTCATTAATTTTTCTTTGGGTGCTTGTGATTTTAGTGGTGTATCTAAGAAACTGTTGCCTAATACAAGATTATAAAAATTTACTCTCTGTTTTGTTCTAATAGTTTTATCGTTTTAATTCTTAGATGTGGGATGTAATTTGAACTTTGTGTGTGTGTGTGTGTGTGTGTGTGTGTGTGTGTGTGTAGTGATCTATTTGTCTTAGAACCATAGGTTGAAGGGACCATTCTTTTTTTTATTATTTTTAATACATTTTATTTGCCTCATTATACAAGCTCAATAGGTACCCCCTTTCTTCTCCCTCCCCCTTAACCTCCTCCTGTTTTCCCCCATTGCATCCCCCCTTTTCCTCTCTCCCCCTTCCCTATCACCCCTTTTCCTTCCCTCCTCCTATCTTGGTGCTTCCTGCTTTCTCCCTCCCATCTTTCAGAGCATCAGTTTATGTGATGCTGAATTTTCCTCTGAGTTGTCTACATTAGTAAGGGTTCAGGACTCAGTGGCATAGCTTGGGGTCCCTTCTCAGGCTGCCTGCTAGTATGGGAACTCTATTATGACTGTTTAACCCTTTGATTTTAAGGATCCTACTGTCTGAAGCCTTCTCCCCTGTGATCCCTGCTAGACTTTGTGGGGAAGGGTTGTTGACATGTCAGCCATTGCGCAGGTCAGGCAAGGTGACCGTTCTTTCTCCAATGATTTGTTTTGACCCTCAGGTATGCATGAATTGACAGGCTGGGAGATCCCTCAGGTGGGGAAGTGTTTGCCCTGCAAGCATAGGGGACTGAGTTCAGATCCCCAGCAACCCGCATGAAGAGTAGAGTTCTGTGACCTGCTCTGTAACTCCAGGGCCAGGGTGGGGGTAGAGATGCGACAGAGACCTGAGCTCACTGCCAATCATCAGGCTCCAGATTCAGTGAGAGACTCAGTTTCAAAAACCAAGGTATCGAGCTGCAGAGGAAGACATGCATATTGATCTGTGGACTCATGCGTATATCAGCACACGCACTCACATGCTAGCACGTGAACACGCAAGCATGCACACACAACGAATGATGGAATATCAGCATTTATTTCTACATTTCTGAATTTATTCCATCGATCTACTGATTATACCATTGATACACGTGGCTGGTTTTATGTTATTACCCCAAAGTTCTCGTTACTATTAAGTTTTCAAACCAGAAACTAGAACTTCCACAACTTTTTTTTAAAGAGATCATTTTAGGTTGTTTTTGAGACTTGGTTTTCCAGTAAGAATTTTAGTGTCACTTACCATTTTGTGCACAAAGATAGTTGGGATTTGAATAGTGATGATGTTGGACTGTTAGATTGATTTGGTGACTAGTAATTGAAAAATATTTTTGGATCCACGAACATGGAATATCTTTCTGTTAGACTTTTGTCAATGTCTTTTGGTAATGTTTTGTAGTTCTCAGCATGTAAGCCTTGCATTTATTTGGTTAAATGTATTTCAAAATATTTTTTCAATGCTATCGTAGATGGAATTATTAATTTAGCATTTAAAAGAGATTTTCTTTACTATTTGAGAGGGAGGGAGAGAAGGAAGAAGGAAGGCAGAGAGAGAGAGAGAGAGAGAGAGAGAGAGAGAGAGAGAGAGAGAGAGAGAGAAGGTGTATTCATACTATAGTGCAAATGTCAGAGAAGAACTTTCAGAAACTGGTTTTCTCTTTCCACCACCTGTGCTCTGGGATTTGAACTGAGGTTGCCAGATTTGCACACAGGCTCCTTATGCATTGAGCCCTTATTGGTTTATTAATTTTTGAACATTCAAGTGCATGGAATTGATTTTCTTACACTTGTCATATGTTCTGTAACCTGGCTGAACTTATTAGTGGTGATTCTTTCCAGTGGATGTCTAATGAGTTTCCACAGGAAGATCATGTCATCTGTAAATAGACATTATACTTCTTTAAACTGCAGGTATTTTATTTATTTATTTTTCTTGCCTTACTGCCCTGGCTAGAGCATCCAATACAATGTGAGCACAAGTGTTAAGAACGGACATCTTTATCTTTTCTTGTTCTTAGGAAAAAAACAGTCAGTGGTCCAATATTAAGTATGATGCTTGCTGTGGGTTTTGTAGTCACTCTATGTCAAGGTGATAAACTCCTTCTACTTTTAGCTTAAGTGTTCTTATTATGAAGTGCTGTTCAATCTTGTCACATGCTTTTTCTGCCTATACTGAGATGGGCCAGAGATAATGCATTGTATACATTAATTTCTTTTAGATGTTCCACCAACCCTGTGTTCTTAGGGTAAATCTTACTTGGTCATGGTAGATCTTGCTGGAAATTCCTTTTCATATATCACTAGATTTGTTTTTCTTATATTTAGTTGAGGATTCTTATGATTATCTTCCTAGAAGCTTTTTTTTTCCAGATTCCTCAGCTCTTTTTTTTAAAACTTTATTTATTCATTCATTGTGTGTGTGTGTGTGTGTGTGTGTGTGTGTGTCTATGTCTGTCAGAGGCACTGTGTTTCACTGAGGAGGGCTAAGGAGACCTTGGGAATCATTCTGGATGGCTTCTACTTGCTTCTTGCTTCACTCTGGGATTTCCCAGGCTCCTCCCACCAAGGCTAGAGGTGCAGGCCAAGGGACTGTTTCCGCCTGGAGTTTTTTACATGGGACCCAGGATCTGAACTCAGGACCTTCCGCTTTCGAGGCAGAGTCTTAACCCGTGAGCCATCTCTCCAGTCCGAGATTTTTCAATTTTTATCTCTCTTCCCGTCTATTTACTTACCTTCTTGTATATTCATTGTTTTTCTAACTATGGCAAATACACCCAGCATAAAATTTACTCTCTCACTCATTCTTGCATGCCAGTCTGTGGCCTTCAGGTGTTCGCATTGATCACCATTGTCGTGTTTCTACCATGCATCTCTTGCAACTCTGTGACCGTCACAGGCACCTACTCGGTATCTTACACAGAGACTTTGCAGTGAGCCCTAAGTCTCCACCCCCAGGAAATGCATGCACAGTTTGTATCTCTCTGCATCTGCCTGCTCAAGTCTGGCCCTTGAAATAGATTGAAGTAATGTCGGAGTCCTTTGTGTTGGCTTTGCTAAGTGAGCATCACGTGTGAAAGGCTTATGGCTTTAGTGGTGTCTATCAGAGTTGTGTTCCTTTGCCAGGATGAGCACCTCACTCATGTTTATTCTCCCTTGATGGATGTTCTTTGGCTGTGGAGAATCATGTTGTCATGATCATTCACACCCAAGTGTCTGTTGGAGTCTCTGCTTTCAATTGCTTTGTGTGCGCAGCTAGGAGAGTGATTGGTTCTTAAGCGTTCCCTGCCTAACTGTTTTTGTACACAGGTCACTTGACCTGCTAAGCCATTGCTCCAGTCCTTTGATTTTAAAGGTGCCAAAATTCTATTTCTAGAGAGAAATAAAGATATTGATTAAACTTCTTTCAGCTAATGAAACTAATATGAATTATTTTTTAAGCGCTCCGGCTGATAAGTACGTCACAATCATTGCTTCATTTTGTTTGTATGGTTACTCTGAAAAATGTATGCTCCCTGCCCCCGTGAATTCTATTTTGTAGATTTACAGCAAAACCAAGTACTCCTAAACAAAAAGAGAAAGCATCAGTTTCTACGTGTTGGTCTCATTATCATACATCTCATTTAAGCAATGCAGCATGTTTGGAAATAGATTTTTTTACTGCCACTGTGCAGAGGGACCTGCCTAGGGTTACACATGGAGAAACTGGAAATGGCTTAGTTGGGACTTTCTGTTGTCAGTGTGAACTTCTAGAAATTCCTCACCTGAATTAATAGTTTCATGTTGCTCTTTATTTGTTCATTCATTCAGTCACTGATTTCTAGTGTTGAGTATTGAGTGTCAGGCCAATGCACCATTACCGAACTATATCTCCAGGCCCACTCCCTTCCCTTTTAACTTTTTTTATTTTGAGACAGGGCCAAACTAGACTTGAACTCTCTCTGTAGCCCAGACAGGTCTTGACTATTCGTTCCTCCCAGGATTATAAGCCTGGTGCACTTGCTAAATTTAAATAAATTAAAATCAATGACGCTCAAGACTCTTCTCCAGGAATCTCACCAGCCACATATCAGGGCCTGAGCGCCCATCTTGGCTAGCCCTGCTGGGGGACATTGGCTTCCATCTTCCTGGAAGTTCTGCGGAACGGGGCCTTTGGGAAAACACTACTTCATGTGTCTGTACGCATGCACCTGCTGCCTAATGGAAGAAGGAGCTGTGTGACACTTGTTTCGTTGATGTGGGTGTGAAGCAAATCCTTGCGGAGCCTGCATGTGTAGGAAAGACAACATATGAAAGGGAAAGGAGCCCCTCTTGGGGATAGGTGCAGACACTGCTCCGCAGGGAGACTGTGCTGGGAGATGTGGTCACTGGTCAGCACACATTGGTGTCCATGGGCTGTGCTAAGTGCTTGAGGGCTCATCTTGAGGACGGACATGCTCTGGCGTGGGGCCTGTGGATACTGTGATTTTTTTTTTCTGAACTCCCATAAAAATGGACAAAGTATTGTCTCATTGCCGATAAAAAGCACTGTCTGTCAACAGTCATACGGAAGGAATATTGACTTTTTTTTTCTTCCTCAACAAATGTGGGAGATAGATTGCCTCCGGCAAAATAGTATTTTACACATGGTTTCCCAAAAGCCCTGTGCATATTCAGAGCTCTTCTCAAAATGTTTGCATTTCTTCTTCCTAAAAGAAATTTGCATGACATTTTAGAATTGCATTCTGTCTAGAAAGCAAATCCTGGCTTTTCATATTTAAATTCAAAGCTTTCTGATGTAAAATCTGCCGGAGAAATGTATGTTCCAAATTAGGTTCTTAGAGCACAGCAGACTTTTTTTTTGACCATTAAAATAATTTTGGGGGAAAAATTCCTAACATCATGTCATCCTTCTTTCCTGGTGGAGAGAAATCACTGGTAGTAACTGAAAGATCTGACTTGTCTTCGACTCAGAGAAAATTGAACCTGAATTCCATTTCCACAATGGGATGGCCCAAAGACACAGACCCCTGTTGTTACTGGTAGCCACATGATGTCACAGTTGTTCCATAGGAAGGCCATGTGTCACACTCGGAAGATGGCTGGGGAATTAAAGGCTTTACCTCACAAGTCAAAGGACCTGAGTTCTGATCTCCAGATCCTGCAAATGATGTCGGCCCACATTTTAGACCCCAACAGACAGAGCCCTGGAAACCCCAGAACAAAGCAATAAGGAGATAGAGAAATCCAGGATGATTCCTGATGTCTCCCTAGGGCCTCTGCAGGCACACACACACACACACACACACACACACACACACACACACCCCCAAACAAAGGACATTTGTAGAATATTTGACAGCAGTGGAGGAAAATGAAATGAGTAAACAAACAAAACTTTCCTTCAATCTTAACATCTCAGATCATTGGTTTATAAGCTATGAATTAGCAAACATTGGTGAACTACACACAAGAAATGAAAAAACTGCCAATGGATTTCATTGGTTTTCATTGCTGATGACTATGCATACCTCTGAGCATTCTGCTGCTATTTACAAAGCAAAATACTATGTTCAGTGTTTCCTCTTCTAGTGAATGTGAACATTTTGATGTTAGCGCTCCTAAGTTTTCAACAATATCCAGTCAGACTTAGGATTGGAAAGTATAGTTAAGGTGCAGGGTGAGCCAAAGCATCCTTTCATTTGCACTCGCGTGTGTGTGTGTGTGTGTGTGTGTGTAAGGAGACACTTGAGTGTGTGTGCCTGTGAAGGCCCTAGGGTGACATCAAAAATCATCCTGGATTCCTCTTTCTCCTTTTCGCTTTACTCTGGGGTTTCCCAGGCTCTGTCTTCCAAGACCAGAATTACAGGCCGCCGCTACAGCCACCTGGCATTTTTACATGGGATCTGGGGATCCAAACTCAGGATCTTTTGCTTGGGAGGCAAAGTCTTTAACTCTTGAGCCATCTCCCCAGCCCCAAAGCAGCCTTTTGAGAGTGCTCTGGATGGAGTTGACTTGGTGCTTGGCCGACTTCACTTGGAAGTCAAGCTAGGGCTGCTGCTGTGGGGCTGGAGGTCAGGGAGTGAGCATTTTGTGTGGGGCTTTGGTTCCGAGGTGGACTGAGGCCTGAGCTCTCTGGCACACACAGTTGTTGCTCTCTGTGAAGAGTTAATTTTTGTGCATGTTGTGGGTTTGGGGTCGCTCAGAGATTCACCACTGATCAGAAGTTAGAAGTTTAACAAGGGAAGAGATTTATTGGAAAAGAAACTGGTATATACCAGGGCTCACTTTAGAGTCTTTAGAATGTGAAGCCGCAAATTGAAATTTTATAGAGTATTTAAAGGCAAAAACCAAGAGGGGACATGCGGCCCCCCATGGGTAGATGTGCAAATGCAAGCAAGCTGAAGCAAACTGATTACAGAGGCGGGTGGGGGGGTGGGGTTGGGGGGTTGGGGGGTGGTGGTGGAAGCAGTTAACCCTTAGCGTTTTACAATCTTGTCAGCACACATGCTTCTTGCAGACCTCATATCTTAAGCCTAACATTTAACTTTGACCGAGGGACATTCCAGGGAACTGGGAGAAGCCAGTTGAGAAGGGGAGGCATCTGTACTGTCTTGTGGGTGGCTGCCTGTTAGCAGTTTTCCTAGCAAAACAGTTTCTTATTCCTGCTTTCTATAGGTCCTTAAAATTTTCCTTTCTATATTTCCCTCTTACAGTGCATTTTTCCCCTTGTTGTCTTGTCTATGACCAGAATGGTTGCTCAGCATTTTCCCCTCTAAAAGCCTGTGACAAGTTAAAAACATTCCATGCCCCGCCCTCATGCTCTATGGTAGAACATCTACTGTAACTGACTCGAGAGTCAAGAACCGGTGTCACAGGTCAGTGTGACTAGCTTGGGGGGGGGGATGTTGTGTGAGAAGCCTTGATGTGGTTGTTTGGCAGAGCAGATGGTGACAGAAATACTCCCAGCTCCTTGTCTTCAGATACACATCTGTGCTATGTGACTTGTATTGTCCAATAATATCACAGCAGAGGCGCTGAAAGATTTGGACTAGAAATGTGCTTATGCATTTTAGCTTTTCCTGCTCTTTCTGTTCTTTGGAACAGAATTGTGTGATGAAGCTCACCACTAGACCCATCTGGGTCTCTGGACTAGTGACCTCTGGATGTAAAGTCAGTGTTAGGCAGTTTTATGGCAGCCATGCTGGGAAGGTCTCTGAAGGTCTTTGAAGGTCATCCCCCCACTGCTGGGATAACCCTGAAGGAACACACCCTAGTGATCTGGAGGAGCTGACTCTAACCCTTCACAGAGATAAAGTTGCCAACTCCCCCAACTCTCTGTTTTTTTTTTTTAATACATTTTTTATTATTTCCGCTCATACAAACTTAATAGGTAGACCAGTTCCCTCCCCCCTCCTCCTCCCCCCGAACCCCTTGCTCCCCCTCCCTCCCTCCCCATCCCCCAGTGCCTTCCCCCCAATTCCCAGAGAGTCCTTTATTGTGTATGCCTAACTCTCCTCTGGGTCCTCCTCTCCGATGACGTACAAGGACCCAGTGGCATTTCTCTGAACCCTTTCTCGTGTTCCCCTTAAACATAGGAACACTACTGTGGCCATCAATCCCTTGCCTCCAAGGATCTTGGTGCCTTTAGCTGATGCTAGACTTTGTGAGGTCAATAGTGTGTTGGACATTGCGCAGGGCATGCAAAGTCCTATTATGATTGCTTCAGCCCTAACTAGCGTAGAGAATCTTGCAAATCATTGCTCCTCCCATCCTTTTGCTCTTATAGTCTTACCGCCCCCTCTTCCGCAAATGTCCCTGAGCTTCAGGATGGGGGGAGATTAGGCTGGCCTAGTTCTATGTGGTTGATATAGAGTCTCTGAAGTTCTGGGTTGTGGTTTGTTGATTTTCTTTTGCAGTTTTGCTGCTCCTGCAATGCCCTTCACTCCATCCTGATGGGCACTGTGTGTTACCCCTTGGCCAGAGACAAAAAGCTGTTAAACTAGAGTCTTGTGATAAAAGCACAAAAAATATAGAACGCTTCACGAATTTGCGTGTCATCCTTGCGCAGGGGCCATGCTAATCTTCTCTGTATCGTTCCAATTTTAGTATATGTGCTGCCGAAGCAAGCACCAACTCTCTGTTTATTAAAGGATATGGACATAGTTCTCCATTGCAGCTAAGCCCTATCTCAGGTCCCTCATGAGATCAACTGGGTTGGGCCCCGATATGAACAGACCAATGGGATGTGGAGGATCAAAAGCTCCAATCTGGCTTGCAGAAACTGGAGGTAACCAATGAGGAAAAACCATTTTCCCTCATCTGCCTAGGCCTACAAATAATCCTTACCATCTTTGGTACCCTTGTCCCTCATGGTACTTCATGTCTGGAATTCATGAGTTCCTTTTCCACCTTTCCCTGGCTCTTGTGGATTCCATGTCTGGAGTCTGTGAGTTCATTGTTATTGTAATGATGAGGTGGTGGGCATGGTGCAGAATCTAGCATAGAAATCAGAATTGAAGACTGCTATGAGTCTGCTAGAAAGGCTTCTACCAAAGTGGAAACTCAGATCCCCAAAGCATACGTCTAACTGATTGCAGCCTACCCCTAACCTACAGTAGGCTTGCAGACTCAACTGCTCTCAGTTCTACCTGGTCTGTATTTTACACGTAAACCATATCTTCATCCTGTGCAGTGGATCTTGTCCTTTGACATCAGTGGCTCATCGTGATCTCTTCCTGTTCCAGATTCCGTCACGATGCTGAACAATGCCTGTGCCTTGCGGGGATGTTAAAAGTCCTCATGGCGCAATTTCTCTCAAGAGTATCTTAAGTCACTAATGAGATGATGATTTTCAAAAACCTATTTTTAATAGCCAGAGACTGTCCTGTGTCCTTCTGGGTAGGTTTCCACCATCCCCCCTGCCCCGTGTCCTTCTGGGTAGATTTCTGCCATCCCCCGACCCATCCAATCAGGGAACAGAGTCTCTGGAGCCCAGGCAGCTGTTTATCTGATGATCCCCATCCCAGAACGACTTCTGGAATTCTCTTCCTCCTCCTTTCTTTTGTTAGAACTGGTTTCCTCTTTCCCTCCTGGGCTCTCTCAGTAATTACAGTTCTTTGCTTTCGGCCTGTCACTTAAGCACGGGGTCTTGGGTTTGGACTCTTGCTTGCCACCTTTCATTGCTTCCTGTTCTGTTTCCATCAGGAATACTTTTAATTCTCTCGGAGGTAGATGGATGGTCTGCTTTGCATCAGACCTGGGGACAGAAGCAGTGTATTGGAGAGCATCCGGTGCCCTGTTGGTGACCCGCCAATGGTTCTCAGGCTGATGAGCAGGAGCAAGCTGGGGAGCGTCGTCCATCACCTCCTTCTGTCCTTCTGTCAGTGACAGAAGTGGGCAGAAGTCAGTCCTATGCGATTGGCCTGGTGGACTGGGAGGCTGCATGGGAAGGATCTCACAGAGAAGCAAATGACTTTGCCACCCCTCTTTCGATCATTGCTCTCCCAAAGCACCCAGATGGGGGACTGGGGATGTAGCTTGGTTGGCAGAGTGCTTGTCTAGCATGCAGAGAGCCCTGGGTTTGATCTCCACACTACATAAACCAGACCTAGTCAGCATGTGGGCTGCGGCCCAGTACTCAAGAGATGGACACAGGAGAATCAGGAGGTGGGCATGGGAGGAGGAGCAGGAGTTTAAGGCCATCTTCAGCTAGCACATGAACTAGCCCTTCACTGGCATAGAATTCCTGCTTGGCTGGTTTGTCCTTTTGAGGGCAAAGAAAGGGTAGCCAGTGAGGACTAGATAGTGGACACATGACACTTTTGGTTCCTGTCTTGTAGATGATAAAAGTTACTTCCTCTTACATAGGATGCCTCTGTGGGCCAAGCAAAGCAGAAACACAAGCTTACTCCATTTATTTCTTATCTTGGCAAATTTCTTATCAGCAAATCACCCTGCGACAGACAAGCTGCAATTTAACATTTCTCACCAATACTCCATGTCTCAGTGTGACTTCTGGACATTTGTGAATCTACACAGCACCCAGCGGAATTTCTTTTTTTGGGGGGGGGGCGGAGGGGTTTGCAAAATTTTTCACCTTCCACTCTTCCCCTGATGAAAACTGTGAATCATTTTAAATGAGATGGTCATTTTCATTCCACTTCTAAAAATAAGGAAATAAAAATTAGGTATTGCACTTTTTGCCATTTAAAAGCATTCTGCCTGTTACCCAAAGAGGTGGAGTTGAATGGGGAACAGAGAGAACTCTCTTTCTCTCTCTCTTCCTTCCTTCCTTCCTTCCTTCCTTCCTTCCTTCCTTCCTTCCTTCCTTCCTTCCTTCCTTCCTGCCTTCCTTCCTTCCTTCTTTCCTTCCTTCCTTCTTCTTTCTTTCTCTTCTTCTTCTTTCTTTCTTTCTTTCTTTCTTCTTTGCTCTCTCTCTCTTCTGTATCTTATCTGTCTTTCTCTCTTTTTTCTTTCTTTCTTTCTTTCTTTCGTTCTTTCTTTCTTTCTTTCTTTCTCTCTCTCTCTCTTGCTTGCGTTCTTTCGTTCGTTCCTTTGCTCTTGCTCTTCTTCCTACTTTGCTTTCCTTATTATTTCCTTCCTATATCTCTCTCTATTTGCGTTCTTTCCTTAAATACCTTCCTTCCTTCCTTCTTCCTTCCTTCCTTCCTTCTTCCTTCCTTCCTTCCTTCCTTCCTCCTCTCTTCCTTCCTCTCTTTCTCTCTCTTTTTCACTTGTTCTCTCCCTCTTTCTCACTCTTTCTCTCTCTTTTTTCTCTCCCTTTCTCCCTTTGTCTCTTTCTCTCTTTTTCTTTCCTTCCTTCTTCTCTCTTTTCGTATCGCAGCAGGAGATGCCACCCTGAGGAAATTGAGAGGTGCCACTGCTAGCATTCATGCTCAGGTGCCCCAAGTACAAGAGCCTCATTCTGCAAGTGCTGCGAAGAAAACTGTGATTATGGTTTCCTTCCACAGCAGCCTCCATTTGAGAACCTGAAATTCTTTAAAAAGCACCTTCCAGATTGGCGTGGTGGAGGGAAATTCCATCTGGGCAGCTCTGGGCAGGATCTGGGAGGGGCACTAATGGGCAGGGGGTTGGGAGCGCAGAGTCGTACAGTTGGAAGAAATAACTACTTAAAGCAAATGCTAATGATTTAAAATGTTATACCTTCTGTGCTTTTAGAAAAAAATAAAATTAAAGTAATAAAGGCTCCCAGCCTGTAACTCACCTCCACTCACTCTGCTACAATTCCCAGGAGGGGCTTCGACTCCCCTCTCCTCCCTTTAAAAATGGTGGGCCTGGAATCACTTACAAGAGAGGTTTAATAAGAGGCAAATGTGTTTTATATTTGGTATCTTGTTAAGTGAAAAAAGATGGATTCTTGCAAGTAGTCTCTGGGTGCAGATTTGAGGGGTCTGTGTCTGTGAACATGGGGATGTTTCGCCAACCAGCATCTCTGTTCTGCTCCCCAGTGGCTACTTAAAAATCTCCCTTCCTGTGCCACCGTCATCCCCCCAACCCCGACACCCCACGCCCCAGAGCCAGCAGAGCCCAAATTGCTTCATTTTCTAGATGGATCTGAAGATCCCGGAGACGTGCGTCTATCTGATTTGCCAATAATTTACTCTGTATTTGATTTAAGGGTGAAAAAAAGGAGAAAAGAAAAGAAAAAAGAAATAAGCCTACCACAAAACCTGTCTCAGTTTACGCAATCCTTCCACAGGGAATAAAGGGGTCACTGTGCAGGATGGGACAAATCAGGACCGAAAGTGTTTGCAACAATCCATACAGACTTACCCCAAGGCTTGGGCTTGTCAGAGGCAAAGCTGGGAAGGATTTACACCTGTGACAAAGTGACCCTTCCCCCCCAAACAAAGGCCTTTGCTTAGAGTAGTTCATTGAAAACTGGCTAAGGGAAGAATGATTTTCTTAAAATGAATTTTATCTGAGATATATAATTTTACAGTGAGACACATTCCTTTTTTGGCAATTTTTTTTATGACCTTTGGGTGCTAGATAGAGCCCTTCCTGCTGTCTGCTTGCAGTATGCAGCAGCGAGAAAGGCCATTATATCTGTCTTTGATCTAGAGATCGGGATTGCTAAAACTGATGGTCACAATTAAAGACAGTCCTGTTGAAAACCTGACCTCCGTATGCTCTCAACTGCATGTAAACTTTTCAATATGGATGTAATTTGGTATTAAATTACCCATGCTTTATTGCTTTTTAGTACAGCCCTGTCTGTTGCCTTTTAAAGATAAAGGTAACATAAAAGAAAAATTGTGGTGTGTCTGCATAATTATGTAATTATAAACTTGTTTTCCTACATTCAGAAAACCCTTTGTGTGTGTGTGCATCTATTGAAAAGTAATAGGTTGGTTGGATCTGAGAAGCAGCCTTTATAATACGTATTTTTCCCCCTCCTGATCTTTTCAACTTAGACATCCACTGTGCAAGGCAGGTCAGTGTACTTAACTATTCTAGTCTTGGCTTTCAGAGCATTGTCTCCATTTAAAAAGGGAAGGAGGTTTGGAAAAGATGGTTCTCCGTTGCGCCTTTAGAATCAGCCTGTTGAAAATGTGGTTTATAAGCCGGGGTTTGGGAGGCCATGCCTTCTTGCTCTTCCAAAGCTGGGGCCCACCCTAGCTACATGGGCATCTCCCACATGTCTGGCCTGAGATCGTGGGTGATTTCAACCTCGCTGTGCTTGAAATGAAATGAGAGGGCTGTGAGTTTTTACTTAGCCCGTTCTCTTTGTGATGGGGCGCGTGGAGAAGTTACTTGAGCGTCAGAAGATGCACATGCGCCTCCCAGCTGCATTTCCCATTCAGTTATTCCAGCCCAGAGCAGAAGCTGTTGTGAGAATTCGCTGTGGAATAACGCTCGGGGACTGGATGCAGATTAGCTATGTGGAGGGAGACGTGAAATCCTAATGTCAGCATAAAACATGGAGAAAAACAGACACCACACTCTCAGGCCTCTGGAATTGGGCAAATAGTGCCGTGTAGAAATGGAAACTTCAAGACCTCAAAGTCCCATTTCAAGAGTTTCTAATAGAACCACATAAAAATCCAAACATGAAAAGCTGGTATCAGGCCAAGAAATCGAACCGGGTTTCCTGACGGCTTGAAGTCAAATGAGCAAGCAAAGCTTACCAGTTGAGAAGATCTATGCACAAGGTCAGCCCATCTCTCCTGCTCTCTAGAATTCTCTTTGAGTTACGGGTCTGGTCCCACCCTCCACCCCTCATTCCCATCCACAGAGCCCCCTCAGAACTGTGATCTGAGGCATGTTGTACTTCATCTGGCTGCTCTACCAAAACTGCATCTTGTCAAGGATACCTGCTGCCTACCTTTTATTAGCACTCATGCAAAGAGGTGATTCTAGAATGTGATCGACATGTTGAAAAGAGACGCCACGCTGAGTTTAAACATCTGTCCCGCAGGGTTGGTTGCTGTAAGAGGGCTCGCCTCCAACAGTCTTTCTGCAAATTGCTGTGTGAAGGTTCTCATGCTCGTGTCTTCCCTTGGAAGTCCTGGATACTCTCGCCTCTGAGGTCTGGTAATCGTGCCTTGGGCGTTAGCCTGAATGCGCAAGATGGTGGCTCCTACTGGTATCCGGCTTGAAAGTGTATGAGACTTTCATTTCCTCAGCCACACACAGTGTTAGTCGGACTTTCGGTCCCTCTAGCAGAACTCCACATAATTATCTGGTACTGAGGAAAGCTTTATTTTGACTACCGGTTTTGGAGGTTTTAGTCTGTCACCATGGCTCTCATTGCTTTGGGCCTGTGGCAGCCTGGCATATCATGGTGGGAACTCCTGGTGGGGGAGGCAGGTGAAAAGAGGAAGGAACCAGGGGGGCAGGATTTGCTTTAAGGCACACTTCCAGTGACTACAAACCTCTGAGTAGGTCCCACCTCTTACAGGTTACCCCATTGCTCAGTACCAGCGTTAGCTGGGGACCAGGCCTTTTAACATACAGGTTTTGGGAGTAGAAACGTTGAGGATCCAAGTCGTAGGGCACCCATACATTTCAAGGCATAACCACATGGAGCTACTAGGGTTGCAGTCTTAGGCAATGCAGCTTTGGAGCCTTTCAGTTCTTGCAGAAAATTCTACAGCACAGTACTGCCCCGTTCTTACCTGGGCTGAGGGACTGAACCTCGTTTTATTCATCTGGATATTAGAAATAATATGGGTAGTTCTTAGGAGATTATTGGGATGATTCAATGAGATGCACACAGAATTTCTAGTATGATAAGTCGGACTAGCATTATCACTTCTCTCCTCCCCCGCCATTCTTTGCTTCTCTTTCTTTCTTTCTTTTTCTTTCTTTCTTTCTTTCTTTCTTTCTTTCTTTCTTTCTTTCTTTCTTTCTTTCTCTTTCTTTCTCTTTCTTTCTCTTTCTCTTTCTCTCTTTCTTTCTTTCTCTCTTTCTCTCTCTTTCTCTCTCTCTTTCTCTCTCTCTTTCTCTCTCTCTTCTCTCTCTCTCTTTTTCTCTTTCTCTCTCTCTCTCTTTCTCTCTCTCTTTCTCTCTCTCTCTTTCTCTCTCTCTCTTTCTCTCTTTCTCTTTCTCTCTTTCTCTCTTTCTTTCTTTCCTTTTCTTTTTTTTTTTTCAAGTTGGAAACCATCTGTATTACTTTCCCATGATGGCTGTAATAATACATCACAAGCCGAAAATCTTCAACAACAGAAATACATTGCTCATAGTTCTGGAGGCCAAATACCCAAATGAAAAGGTTTCAGCAGGATTGTGCCCTTCCAGAGTCTCTAGGATGGTCCTTCCTTGCCTCTCCAGATCTTGGTAACTCCAGGTTTGCTTGTGGCAGCAAAAGTTCAGGCTCCGTGTCCGCCTTCACAGGCCCATCCAACTGTGTGTTTTTCTTCATGCAATCACTCACCATATATAGACATGTTCTGGGACTATTGACCAAAGCCTACAAGTAAGTGGCTTCTCCATGTGGCTTGTCATATGGGATCTCACAGTATGGTCTGGATTCTGAAGAGCAACATCTTGGAAACAGGTATTCATCACGTATCCTCAAATGGTCATTCATCTTCCTTTTCTGAAGACATAGAAGTTTATAGAGCTGAGGGCCTGGTGGCCAAGGGAACTATAGTTTAATTCTAAGGTGGGAGAGCATTAGATCATGAAAGAGAGCTTAATGTCTGGTCGGATAGGGTGGGAGCTGCCGTGGCCAGCACAGCACAGGGGCTACCACACTGGGCAGCTGTGCTTAGGGGAAAGAGACTGTGTGCTGAGTAGCTGTGCTAAGTAGAGAGATATGTGCTCAGCCAACAGCTTCGTTTCTCAGGGTCTCATAGCTGGCCTGGAACCTACGTTGCAGCCCAAGCTGACTTCGCACATATGTACCTCAGCCTCAGAGTGCTGGCCTTCCGGGTTTATGTGCATCACACTGGGGCACGAGCTTTTGCTTTCACTGGTGGTCTGCTACCCTGGAAAGGCGACCTGTGATACGCCACAGGTTTGTATTGAGGTTTAAGGGAGAGTGTCCATGAAGACACCCTTTATTAGAGCACCTCATGTATTCATCATAAACAAATGACAGCTGTTAATTTCATATTTCATCCCTGGGCCACTGACACACATAAAGCACGGAGAATAGAATAGAAGAGTGAGGACAGTGAGGACTAGGAATCACCAGGTATTCTCACACGACAGGGGACCAACTACTCCTGTTGTCTTCTGTTTAAATGTTTCGGTAGATGTGAATTCCAAGACTGTCTAAGATAGTTATTTGAAAGGCGAGAGGGAAGAATCGGCATTTTCCTTTGGTCCCTGATGTGTATGCTACTATGAGTATAAAGACTGGTTTTTGCTGTGTTTGGAATGGGGATTGCGGCTGTTCTTAAATACAGCTACTTGAAGAAGAGTCTGTGCGGTGGTCAAGTGAAGGGCTCAGCGTGGTCTGCGAGAGCAAGGCCACCTGTTTGGGGGGGGATCTAGACTCTGGAGATTAGTTCCAGCAGATTCCCGATGGTGATGTGGGTGAGGTGGTTTCCTCAGCCATCTCAAGAAAGCATCTTGAAGGGAAAACCCAGAATTTTGATGCTTGCCCATATCTGGCATGAAGCTCGAAGGTTGATATTCTTAAAAAAAAAAAAACAACCAACTAACTAGTGGGGTCTAGGGAAGAGCTCAGTTGCTGAAATTCTATCCCTGGTATCCATGTTAAAAACAAAACAAAACAAAAACAATGACAAAAAGGGGGTGCTTCAGTGCTTGCCTAGAATCTTAATGACTGAAGACAGAGGCATGAGGATCCTTTTGGGGCTCGCTGACTCAGTAGAGACCCTGCCTCAAACAAGGAGGAGAGTGATGTGGGATGACCTGTGACGTCCATCTTGGCCTGCACGTGCTCACATGTGTGTATATACTAGTTTTTTTTTTTTTTTTACTTATTACTGTTTTTTTTTCTACTGTATTTTTTTCTAATAGCACCAATTTTTAAATTTTTGATTTTGGATAATATTGTATATTCTTTTGTTTCGTACAACTTTATGTTTAAATTGGTTAGCTCTGACTCGTAGATTTCATGCCCATTACCTACTCCC